>CM039121.1:28815119-29415119 GCA_022036555.1 Microstegium vimineum
AGATATTGGGCATTCAGGAAACAAATGTACTGAATTGCAAGAGGATGTAAACTTCATCAATAACAACAATAATTAACATCCTCAATAAGGCAAAGGATGGAATCAGCTGAACCAAGGATGGAATCAGCAACCTCGACAAGGTAATTATCAAGGTAACAACAATTACAATTTTCCACCTGTAAGAGATCTAGTTGCTGGTCAATCCAAACTACTCGAACAAATGTCTAAAAAGGGAGCATCCAATGATAAAGCTCTAGAAAATATAAATTCTAGATACCTTTGCTTGTGCTATCAAGAATCAAACTAGCTTCAATAAAATGTTAGAAATACAATTAGCTCAGCTGGTAGCTGTTGTTCCCCCAATGAAGGAAGGTAAGATTCTGGGCAACAGGAAGATTTAGAAACTGTAAATCTTGTTGACATTTTCAACGCAGCCAACTACTATACTCAGCCCGCTGATGTGAAGTGGATTGACTATTCACTTCTTGAGAAGAAAGGTGACCCAGGGAGGCCTGTCATTCCTATCTCCATAGGATCCACGAGCAAGGAGATAAACTCGATAAAATCCCCAAAATGAAGAACATGAAATTGATTTCGCTCGATCTATGTGCTTGTGAGGATTCAAGTGATTTCCTTTGGTAGGAATGCTAAACTCATGTCCTAGCACAACTTTATTCAAGCGGAATTAACTTCAACGCCCCAAATAAAAAGATATGAACGATCCAAGAACTGGGAGCAAAAGGGGAAAACAAAGAATGTGAAGAACACGATCAAAATGAGACAAACGATTCACAAATCGTACCCACCATGGCACGATGAGGTTAGGGCCTCCATTCTCGCACAATCTCGAAACAAGTGTTTACACGGGTGATGAAAAAATCACTTTGCAGACGTCATGAGCAAGAAGACTAGAGGAAGAGGAGTCCTAGAGAGTGGGAGGGAGAATGAGGGAATGAAAGAAGTGAGGGTGCTATGCCCCCCATCATCCTTATTTAACGGTGCGTTTGGACATTTCCAAAACACCCCCTAGATACAAGAGCGAATCACCTAGCCCTAACACATTGCAATCCAACTCTGCAGATATTTTCTTCTTTTTCATTGGACAACCCTACTTCCTATCCAGACTTGCCATTACCTTGATGCGGCCTCTAGGATTCCACCATGTGCCATCCCCGCTTCCTCAAAAGCTCCGCCCAGATTTTGAGGCTCAAACCCGTAAACCAGTCCACCGGTGTGGTTTTGCGGCTCAACCACCAAACCCTGAGTTTTGAGGCACAAACTCAAAAACCATCCTCCAATGGTTTTGAGGCCCAAACCATCAAACCGCTCGACACGTGCCACCTCATCCTCGCCCGGCTGGGTGCCAAGTCCTCTTGAGCCTTCTAACTCGACTCACTCGCCCGCTATCTTGACTTGGTCAACACAATCAACTCCATGTCTTCTCGCGCTTGTTGATGCCAAGTGTCAGCCACCGCAGCTAGTCCTCTGGCCCTCCCATCCGTTGGTCCAAGCCTCACGTCTGCCCTCACCGCTCTCAGTTCATCGGTACGGCGTGTCTCTACTTGACCTTCGCCTCTCCATTGACTTCCGCCTCCGGACTCGACACATGCACAACACAAGCCAAGAGACATGCACACTTCTAGTTTTGTAGCATGGTTAGTGAACACACTCAAACTGAAATATTACATGTTGGCCAATCACTCATCATCTAAAACTGAACACCATTTGCACATATACGCCATGTGTTCACATGCTATCCACTATATCTATGCATAAGATATACAAAACGATGCTCTTCTAATACAAGTGGAACTATGTCAAAATGAAAGACATATGTTAATTAAGCATGTGGATCGACAACAATCCTCACTCGTTCTGAAAGTTCTAGAGGAAGATCTCCAATATTTAGACTTTCCATTTTTTGAGGATGATCTTCTTGAAGACTTCAGGAATACCTTGAAATACTCTTGTCAATGGAAACAATAAGTTCCTATCACCTTCCTTGACCCTTTTGATAGAATTTCTTCAGGAATCCATAACGAACTTGACAACAATCATGAGAATTGAATGGGTAGAAGAGGCAAAGCTTTCTTCTTAAGAAGTTTAGATTTGCTCCCCTTCTTCAACATCTAAAAAAATCTATAGAATCTGGGTGGACACACTTAACAATCCCATTGTTGGAGCTAACCTAATGTCTACATCTTTTGCACACACCTACTTAGGTGACGAACACCTCGTTCCAACAAACAAATTCGTTGGACCATGCCCACGGTCAAGCCTAAAAGGATAGGGCTCTTACCCAACATATCGGTGTATCATAATAATGTTGAAGTTGCCCTAGACATTCACGTCTTTGACATCTAGGATTTTGATATCCTAATTGGGCATCCCCTAGAGACACTTTTCATAGAACCAAATATATCCAAGGAATTGGATATAAAGTTGGGGAAAGACACTTTTTCCATTCCTATCTTTTGAGCTAAAAACTTGATGGAAGAAACTCTCCCCTATCTTGAACTTCCCAAGGAAGTCATGTTGGTTTCACCCTTTAAATCTCTTAAGACGTCCTTAGAGAAAGATGCCAAACTCTTCATTGGAGAGTCGGATGAATTACGAGACACCATAGATCTTTTCAATGAGGAAGCAACACGATCGATCGTGCTTGCTGTAAGTACCATCATGGCTCGTATTATCGTTTTGTAAAGCTGTAATGGCTTTGACCGATCTCTTGCAATGCATAGTATAAGCTAGTTATCACCAATCTCGTGTTAAATAACTTTGTTGCTTAACCTGACCTTGATATTTATCAAATCTTTCCAAGATTGAATTTAGCTTGTTTTGTTCTTTCTATATATTGATTTAATTATCAAAATATTTTTATCTTTAATGTTTCATTAGACATAACAATATTTTTTTTGATAGAGATTGAGGTAGATCGGTCCTGAAATTATAATATTTGATTGCTTGTTTAGTCCATTACACCCATCTAATCTATCTATACAGATGAATAAGCATGCTAGATCGACCGTTTTGCCTCAATCTTATGTCTCATGTGATACACGTTCAAGGGTACCTTTAGCATTGAGATTAAGATATATTAACCTCTTCTAGAGTTTTCTTACACGGTTGTAATGGCACCGACTGATCCCCACTGTTAGAATTCCCTAGATTTAGATGATGTCGGTTAATAGATCTTATTGAAAGCGATAAATATACACCTTGTTTGTTTATCATGTTATTATCGGTTATGATAGCCAATTGCTTGTACATTAACAAATATAGTGTGTGTTTTCTGAGTTTGCCATTTTATGTATGCGTGTTATCCTAGTACTTGAATAAAGATATAAGTAGAATTGTTAATCTCTTCGGAGAACTTTATTATAGCTGCAATGACTTAGATCGATCCCCACTTTAAAGTTTCCCATATTTAGACGATGTCAGTTAATAGAGTTTATTTGTTATGGATAGGATAGTTGCTTGCTAGCATGCATGTATGTTTTGGATAAATGATTTTCTCATATGCTATAATCTTTATTTCATCTGATCGGCTGACTTTACTATTCTTTCATTTGCTTCAAAGAATAGCCGATTTGTGATCTATGTCCAGGGTATCGTCTATTTAGTCGATAATCCTATAAAATGGCTGGTCAAGCCATACATTTGGGACGGTCTGGTGATTGTACCGACACGTTCCGCCTAGTGTTACTAACTATTATTCTCCTTGTCAATTGTAGGGTTAATTTGACTAGCACGCCTAGGACCAACCAAGTCAAGATTGGCTTGCTAGAAGAAGTCACATGAGTCGAGGAAACTCTCTACTTCGACTCTCGACTGTGAGCGTGTTAGATTGCATATTTTTGCGTCAACAGTGATTTGCATCAAGCAACCCTTGGCCTTAATTTATAATCAGACAATAACATGAAAGATTTTTTAGTAGACAAGGAATTGTCGTATTCCTAATTAATGGAAGGGGAAACATCTCTCTAGAGTTTGATGAAAAGTGGGGATACAAGAAAATGCAATAATTATGGGTTTGAAACTTAGTGCATTAGAATAGTGGTTGGTGGATTAGAATCACAATATTGAGATCGAGAAACTTGCATTATCAGCTAAATGAATCGGCTAGACAAATCGGTTGATAAGTTACAATAGTTTTGAGCAAAAGATGGATGTTGAAAGTAAATATGGTTTAGACTACCATTGGTTCGTACGAGATCATGGATGCAGAGCTGATGATTCTTTACACAGATTGTATTGGCTAAAAAAGTTGAATACATTGACGAAACATGTTGGCATCCCCTTGAATAGCATGCTGGCAAATCTTAAAAAAGAAAATCTTTAGAAGAAGTCCAACATGTTCCTAGAGCACACCATCTTGTCATCTAAGCTCATTGAGTCCTAGGCACACACGAAGTGAAGTTCTAGAACACAGTTAAAAAACCTTAAGGGTTACCCAAAAGTTAAGGAACACCTCAAGGTAGGATTGAGCATCTAAGCTCAGACAAGCTACGAGGGAAAAGGTGTCCATGACATTAGAATAGCCTTAAGCAGAAGGTTAGAAGACTCAGTCACACCCGTTTTCAAGAACAAAAACAAGTGCATAAAAGGCTCATGTGCACCCCAGGAATAGTCGCACACATGAGTTGACAAATTATAAAAGAGTACATCACAGTGCTTATTACATAGCGAATGAATATTCATTACATAATCTGAAACAAATAACTTCAACTAAACGATGATAACCGCAGAAGCTCCAAGGGACTGGCTGACTGGTTGACTCCAAGTCTAGTACTCATTGCGGTAGTCATCAACCCAATCTTCATTTGTGGTGTTTGAATGCAAGGGTGAGCACATACGTACTCAACAAATATAACACGGGGTTTTATGAAGCTCAAAAGGATATACAGGGTTCATAGCGGTAAGCATTTTAAGTAGATCAAATTCATATTATCATCAACAATTGCCAAGGTAAATTGCATAAGCTCAAATATCCATGATCATAAAATAAATGACAGAAATATACAAAAATTAAATAACACATGCGTAAGCCACATAGAAGTAAGAACCAAATAATTCTGTGAGTTTTCCGAGCCGCTCGTATCCGTGAGCACGGCTACCATGATAGTTTATTAATTCTGATCAGAAGTGTACACTTTACCCACGAGTCGTGATTGCCCAGATGCCCGGGTTAATTACTCCCAAAACACTCCCAAGGTGAGCGGGCAGGGTACACTACGAAGCCTTCCAAGGGTTCGTCTAACAAGTCAGGGCCGCAAGGCTCGTGGCAGGGGGATGTAGAGCCAACCTGTCTACGGTCACACTCCTTCGCGGCTGGCTCGTAGATTAGGAACCACACTATACCCGTCTTGGCATGTTCCTACTTGCGCCAAAAAGGTAACCACTGACAAGCTAGAAAAGGTCCCCATACTTAGCTAAAGCCAGAGCCATAATAGCCCTCGTGGTTGTACTGTATGTCCCAGCTTTTGCCGACAGATAAGCTCCTATAATCCATGTTGCTAAAAAGCAAGTTTTACCATCATTGCATATAGTCATTAACAATTAAGATCATGTACATCTGATATGAGCGCTAGCAATACTAATCATATGTGGTGGATCAAGTCATAGGTGACAAGGTATTAGGGTAACAAACTCTAGGATCAAACTATGGCAAACAAGGAATATCATGCATATGAGTTATATTATGTGTGAATAGGACATCAAGGATAATCCCATGTTATACTTGCCTTCTTCGAAGAACTCTTGCTGATTCTGCGGGTCTTGATCAAAGAGAAACTCTGACTCTTCAACGGATTGCTCAACGTCTATTCCGATCAACAATCAACACCATACAATCAACGACAATCATACACGAAGCAAACAAAACTATGATTAGAACAGTACACCATCAATAATAAAACAAGATAAAAGGTTTACAAAACTAATCTACGTAACACTACGATCACATAGACGCTTGAATCACGAAAAACGGAGTTGTAACGGAAAAGTTAGGAATTAAACGGGATTTTGAATAGAACAAGACTAAAGCATTACGGAAATAATTTTCTTTGATTTTTAAAAGTAATTAACATAGATGAAAACTATACTACTGGATAGATCAAGAAAATACGGATCTAACGCAACTTGAACGGAGCGATTTGGATTTAAAATGAGTGAAATAGAAGCATTTGAATAGGGGTGGCAATTTGGTAAATATGATTTTCCATTTTATTTTCGAAATAAAAGAATTCCGACAGGATTTACGCTTTCCAAAGGCAAAAGCGTATTCCCTGACTGCGCCATGGACTGCGGGTTGGCACTTAAAGGATTTCAGGGTCTCTTTAGCAAGTTTCCTGATCGAAGGGGTATCTGGGATCCTCGGCCGTTGATCTCAGGGTAGAAGGCCGAGATTAGAAGGGAAGACCAAAGAGGTATCTGGTGATCTGGACCGTCGGATCTAAAGAGGACGGCCAGGATTAGAACAGGGGAGTGAAGGGGTATCGGGCGATTTGGATCGTCCGATCTAAAGGGAACGGCCGCGATTAGACAGAGAGAGAGGGAGGCGGTGCTGGCCGGAGACGGAGCAGGCGCGGCGGTCCGCCATGAACTCCGCCGTGGAGCTCGTCGGTGCGGTCGGAACGAGGGCTACGGTCCATCAAACACTGAACCGAGGGGTCCGGGAGAGAGAGGAGGAGACGGCGAGCTCACCAGAGGGTTTGGCGCGGCCGATTGAGGGGCAGAGACGGCTGACGACGTGGCGAGGCGGACGCTGGCTCACTGTGATCGATGACACGACGAAGTGAACACGCAGAGGTCAAATTGGGCGCGGGGTAGGGATCACGGAGTCCCAAACCTTGTTCCGGAGGGAGAGGACGGCCTGCAGGGGCGACCGTGGAGCTTGGCGACGTGTCGCGGCGGCTCTGGAGCTGCTGTGCACGGGGCAGAGCGGTGAGGGCGAGGATACGCAAATTCGAGCACACAGAAAGGTTCAAGGTACCTTCAATCTCGTTCCGAAGAGGAGAGAAGGTTCACGGTGGTCCACGGAGCTCTGGTAGCCGTCAATGGCGGCGGCGAGGCTCTGTGCTCGTGGCGGCGACGCTCTGGAATTTGGAGGCTGCGACGCGAGGGCTAAGCGAACGCGGGGCCATACGGTGTCGGCTTAAATAGCCCCGGGCGCGGCACGAAAGGAAGGAAGGGATAGGAATCCGATTTGATCGATGCGAGGAAGGAAAGGAGGGAGCTGCTGTCGGCCGTGACTGCTTCGACACGCAGGAATGAAAGGAAAGAGGGGCACTGTCGTGCGGGCTCGGGTGGTCAAAGGCACAAGGAGAAAAAGGAAGGGGAGATGCTCCCGCTCGCTTCACGGCCGGGCTGGGAAGTTGGCTTCGCGGCCGGGTTTCTGCGTCGGTGCGGAGAAGAAGGAAAGGGGAGAAGAGAGCACTGACGTGTGGGCCTGGGAGATCAGTGACTCAGAGAGAAAAGAGAAAGGGAGACAGGGGAGCTGACGAATGGACCCCCGCTGTCAGCGATACAGAGAGGGGAAGTGCGGGCTCCCGTTTCGGGCCTCAGGCCGACGGCCCAAGAGAAATGGGAGGGGAAAGGGAAACGGGCCACTGCGTGCTGGGCCTCTTGGCTGGTTATCGGGCCAAGCAAAGGGAAGGGGGAAAAGGGGCCAGGCCTGCGGCCAAGGGGTAGTGGGCCAGATAGGAGAAATGAATAGGAGAGGGAGAAGAAATGTTTTGGCAATTTCCAGAAATGATTTTTCAAAAGAATTTTCAAACACAATTTCAAAGCATTTTCAAATATGGTTTTCAAACTCAGTTTTGGGGACTTTTCAAAACCACTCAAACAAAATCAACAATGCACCAGCATGATAAACTCCACATGTTACTATATGACAATTTTAAAATACCAAAACATTTATAGTTTCAATTTAATTAAATGCATAACAAAGGAACATAAATAAATCATTTTAATGCATTTCAAAATATGCAAATTTTTGGGCATTACAGGTGGCATCACAAGATTTCCTCTTGTTACGACAGTTGGTTTCCACTCCGGACTAAGAGCTTGAATGGATGACACATTTTGCCCTATCACAACATTTCCTCTAGTTACAAAAAGAATCATGTGGACATATGGACAATGGAGGGATGAGTGCTCCTGGAGGTACACAAGCAAAGAGGAGAAAGACATTGTGGTAGTGTGATTTCTCCAGAAAGGCTGATGGGTTTTTATACCTATTGTGGGAAGAAAAAGGCAACAAAATTAATGCGCTCGTGAAGCTATAGTGCGCTCGTAAATTCTAAGACGTGAATGGTGACGGGAAAAGTCAATGCATGAAAACCTAGAAGATAAGGAAGATGACTCAATGCGGCTATGTACCGATTGACGTGATGAAAGAGAAGAATCAGATCTTGATACCCATGGCAGGATAAAGCACGAAGTGAAAATTTTGGAATAAAATAATTTATCCTAAAATCGGAGGATGTGTTTACACTAGATTTTGGAAAGGTATATGTGATATTACATAATTAGATTATGAAGAGAATCGGCTATCTAATGCCCATGCTATTTGCATGGTGTCATCAGAACCAAAATTGGCTATCTACATGACATTATTAGGATACTATTTTGGGATGGTTATTGGCCAATTAGGGAGACATATTGGATTCCACAGTAGTGGAAAGGATGGAGTCCAAGTTATCTAATTTAGAATGTTTTATTTTAGTCTAAGTTTTGTAATCGTATTCAACTAGAATTCGTGTTTAGACCCAGGGTATAAATAGTAGACCCAGCCTCTACAAAAGGACATCCTTCAATCAATCAAACAAACCTTTTTGGCTTTTGATATTGCATTAGAAGTAGGATTACTATAGATTCTGACGAGTTACTTTCATGAACAGGGCTGCATTGATTAATTATGACCTCCGGTTTGCTGTGAGTACCATCACGACTCGTATCTCTTCTTGTACGGTTGTATCATTTGATCCCTTCTGTAAGTTTTGGTATAATTTAGTTATCGACTTTATCTTTGTCAAGTATAGTTGTATCCTTGTGACCCCAATGCTTAGTTTAGATCTAATCATCAGTTCTCGATTTATCTTTATTAAACATAGTTGTATCCTTATCACCTCACTATTTGGTTTAGATTTAATCACAAGTTATTGAATCTATTAGAGATTAGTAAGGGTTTCTTGTTGTTTTCAGTAGATTCACTAGTTGTAGATATTGCTTTATTTGGGGCCTCTTTGAATGACGCATTGGGTGGCAGTTGCCTGCTAGGCAAGACCTCCTGACCACAGGCATAGAAAATCAAATGTCTAGTGGCGTTGCCTGCCAGGCAGCAACGAAATAGTCCCATGGTGTCTGACTAGTAACAATAAAACCAACATCTACTCTGATTAGGATTGAGGTAGATTGGTATTACATCTTTTCAGTTAGTCGGCCTGTTACTACATCACGTTTAAATCTTGCTTGGATGACTAATTGAGCTTTATTGGCCGTTCTATCTTAATCCCAATCGAGCATAGCACACGTTCGAGACATGTTTGACCTTAGATAAATTTATTAACTAATGAGATTAATCTATTGTACTTTACTATAGTTGTATCACTTTGATCCTCACTAGTAAAGGTTTAGATCAGATTTAAGACTCAGATGTGATCTTGTTCATAACCTATGTGTGCATCGGCTACTTAGCTGATAGCCTATGCTTATATGATCATAGCGCGTTTTCATGACTTGACTTTGTTGAAATATGAATGGTTGTGTTAGCTTATCAGATTTAATCTATTATTGTTGTTATAGCTGTATCGATCCAGTTGAACCTCACTAGTGATGATAATAGGAGAGATTTAATAAGTTAGTAGATCTTTTATATTGAAACATCAGATTGTTAACGTATTACGACTCTTTATTCTCTGTATCGGCTACTTAGTTGATTTCATTTTCTTATCATGTCTATCTGTCTTATCAGTTATCGGTTGTTTTGCCTCTACCGTGTATAAATGTTGATTTAGCCAATCTAAAAATGTTTTTCTTGTGGAATAGCAAATGATGCTTGTTAATCTTGGTCTATATTTTAAGCATGTCTGAGATATCGACTCGCTAGTTGATAGCCTCTTACTAATCGGCTCTTCAGCCACATATTGGAATTTTCTGGAATCACACTGGCATGTTCTACCTTAAATTACTGAGCAGACTCCTTTTCCTTATCAATTGTAGGGTCAAATTCTTGGGGATATTACCTCGGCATATCCCCAGAGACCTTATGGGCCTGCCGACCAGAAGACGGCCCAGCCCGCGAGGCCTTGCAGCACGCGACCAGCACGTCGTGCTCGCCAAGGACTCCGAAGAAGTCTTTCTCGCCAAGGAAGATCCTAGTAGATAGACTCGGATCCCTTTCCATAGGGAACCGATCGTAATCTGTTAGGATATGGGAATTGTAACCCTGCTCCCTGGCTATATAAGGCGAGTAGGGACCCCCCTCAAAACCCCTCCCGGACAACCTCTCTCAGATCATCTACAGATCTTGTAACCTAATACGCAAGATCAATCCAGCCACCAAAACACAGGACGTAGGGTATTGCGGCGATTTGCCGGCCCGAACCTGTATAAATCGCCGTGTCTATGCTCTCTGTGTTACGCTTGATCGCCGTCGCCACACCTCCGCCTACAATCTACTACCGTAGGGTACCCCCTAGGTAGACTGCGATGCATATTTCGTCGACAGTTGAAGCGCCAGGTAGGGGGTGTGTGCATCGACTCCATGGTTCGTCAAGCGGTCACCTTCCCAGATTCGATGGTCCTTCTGGCGCCTGGCACCGTGCTCCAGATCGGATCTGTATCTTGGACCGTCGGATCCACGCCATGCATGGCAAACGCGCCGCCATCTCCACGTCGTCTCACCGCGCTGTCCCCAAATCGTTTCGCCATGCCAAAGTACCACCCGCGAAAGAAGACCGGCGTCGACGACCTGGTCGACACCATCGATCGCTCCAGCAGCAGTATCATGGATTGCCTCGACCTCATACAAGTGGCACGACGCCGACTCCCCGAAAACCACGGATGTCGACCACCCCGCCGCCAATCCCCGCCAAAGACGATGGCCATGACGACCAGGGACACTCGCCCCTCTCCAATGATGCCTTATGGGCTCAGTAATCAGGCCGCCACTTTCCAGTGTCAATTGTATCGATCGGTCTTCGACCAGATCCCGGTGGCTCCAGTCATGAACACCGTCGTCATCTCCTCGATCTCCAGTGACTCCGACCAGGCAGTATCCCTCAGTGGCACGGCCTCTTCAGGATCAGTCGCTACCGCCGATGAATCCAGAAGCAAGTTGGCAGGGACTCCCCACACCAACCAAGACAATGCCACACAAAGCAGGGAGAACAGGCAACGTTACTCCGGTCTCCCGAAACGCGAGAGGGACAGAGACCGCCGACCAGACTACCATAGCGCCGGAAGGGCCGGTCATCACCGGGACCACTGGTCGGGCAGCCCCGAGCGTTACCCGCAGAGGTACGACTACATGCGAGACAACAGTTACGTCGCCAATGCAGACGATGAATCACAGACGGACTACGACACCAGTTACGAGAAGATCCTTGATGGCCCCTGCCCCATCCACAAGAATTCCAAGCACTCCATGCGAAACTGCGAACTCCTTAAGTTAGTAGTGAAGGGAAGAAGAGACAAGAGAGCAAACTCCGACAAAAGCGAGACCAAGACCCACCAACACCAAAATTCTGACCACCTTCAATGATGTACTCCATCTTCGGTGGTAGCATGGTTGTTGAAGGAGAAAGGCGACGTCGCCATGTTCGCAAAGAAATTTACTTTGTCGCCGCCAACAGAGACGATTCGGCCGACGCCCGCTACCTAGACTGGTCGGAGCAGCCTATTAGTTTCTCCGAGAAAGACAAGTGGACGGACTACAGGTACCCTCGCCGTTTTCCACTCATCATCGACCCAACCATCACGACGTGTCGTTTCAGGAAAGTGCTAGTCGACGGCGGCAGCGCGTTAAATATCATCTTCGCCGACGCATTCCGCTAGCTCGATTACTCAAAGAAGGACCTCCTGCAGGCGAATTTCCCTTTCTGGGGTATCATCCCAGACAAGGCATCCACCCCAGTAGGACAAATTACACTTCCCATGGAATTCGGCGACTAGAACCACTTCAGGGTCGAGAACATCAACTTCATCGTCACTGACTTCCAAACAGCCTACCATGCGATCCTTGGTCGTCCAACACTCGCAAAGCTCATGGCAGTACCGTACTACACATACATGGTGTCGAAGATCCCGACACAACAAGACATCCTTAGCCTCCGCACCGACCTGAAAGTCGCATATGAGTGTGAACAGCAAACAATAAACGCCGCCGAGAGGCCCCGTCCCCACGACAACTACAGCTCCAGCACTAACGACAACCTTGCCGCTAAGAGGTCAAAGGAAACGCAAGCATCAATCATCGGCATTGGCCCTCTCGCAACTACGCATGAAGGCCTACGATTCCTGCAATACAAATAGTCCAGATACTGGAAGCGGGTCAATGAAATTTGTACTCTCTATCCTAATAAATAAATAAAGTGATATGTTTTTTGTTATACCCCATATACAATTTGACCCCTGCAAAACGCCTACGGCATTTGACGACTCCTGCAAAACGCGTACGGCGTTCGACGACCTCTCCAAAACACTCCCACAGTGTTCGACGACCCCTCCAAACGCATTACGGCGTTCTCCAAACAGCCTGGCCATATCCGGAAACCTTCAAATATGGTCTATCAATTTCATAACGCATAGAAGTAGCTACCATATACGTTATGATCGTATTGATAGACCACTCAGATGATGCATCTCCAACAACCGAGAAACATCACCTGTGTTGAAGGCGATGTGGATATGCGCCCAGAATCTGTATACGACTACGATACGGTCGACGACTCTACAAGCAGCATGGCTTTGCGTCCAGCGTCTGCAGGAACGGTCTCCACAGGCCCTAGTCACTCCACGATCGAGCCTCTCGGAAAAGGGTTCTGTCCCTAGCATCACCCTAAGCGTGCATGAGTTGTTCGCCCTCTGCGCCGCAGGTTGCTAGTAGCCTACCCCCCTGGTAATCCCCGTGGCGCCTACGCGTGCAGTAGCTCCGGGCTCTACGATCTGGGCCACAGGGAACCCAGGGCCGAACGATTCATCGCTACGGCTCATGACTTAGCAGGCACGATAGGACATACAAGTGAAACAAAAGCTCACCCACCGGATATTTTACAGCTTTGTTACACGTCTGAATCCTTGTATCTGGGATACAAACTACTGCTGTCTAGCAGCAAACAGATCAACGCCCTTAGCTACAATCTCTGCGACACGATCAGCATCCGCCTCGAGACGATCCGCATCCTCATCCGATGTCCCTGACGCGAACCCGGTCTCCACGCGACCAAGCTCAAGCTTCGGGTAATGAGATTGCAACATAGCCAGGCCATGAGCAGCCACACTCCATGTCGCCGAAGTCATAAATGACCGAAGTCTGCCCCACAGGCTGCGAACCCTCGTTAACACACCATCCATGGTCGTCTGATCAACAGGTTCAGGAATGAGCGCCTGGCCATCAACACATCCCACCACAGGAGCGATCTCCCGCGCCAACGCCCAGAAGTTATTGTGGTAAGAATCCACCTTACACTGCAGGTCTGCAAATTGAAGACAAACATTGCTCCGATAACCTGTGGAAATAGAAAATACCAAGTAAGGGAACTACACAATCAAAGCAACAGGTAGTAAAGCATTACCTTTGTGCATTGCTCGCATCTTGTAAATTTCCTGTTGGGCAGCATAGGCTTTCTCCTCCGCAAGATGCTTAGCTTCTTCAGCACCAAGCAGCTCTACACAATAAACAAGAAACATTACCACAACGTCGAGGCAACAAGTTTTACAAACAAAGAGCAAAGAAGACTTACGAGCGGCAAGCTCGTCGACCTTCTCAATATGCGACTGGAGCTTCGCGACTTCACGCTCCTGATTTTGGATTGTGGCTTGCAGCACATGGGCACGCTGGTTTGCTGCCTCCAAGCTTTCCTCCAGTCCCGCAAACTGACCCTCGACACGAGCAACATCACAACGCAGGCGCTCATTCTCAGCAGTTAGTTTCGCAAGCTAGTCAGCCATCACCTTACGCTCCCTCCCGGACTTGAAAAGTCCCTATGAGGACACAATAATAGTTCAACAAAGGAGGCATAGAGACAACACATAAGTATTCAAGGGTCCGAAGCTACCTTGATTCGCCCGAACAGATCGCTAGCATCATTAAGAAAGGCAGCCGCTTCCTCTTTGGCCTCATCACCCTCGACAACGACAAAGTCCTGACCATCATGGCGGAAAGTATGGGCTGGCGCCAGATTCGACTCGTCTTTTGCTCGAGGAATCTCCTCCACTACCTCCGGCTCCTCCAGTAGCACGGCCGACCTTTTTCTCTTCTCCGGCCTCGGACATGGTGCCGAGGGTGCTAACAGATTCGGCACAACACCGCAAACCGGTTCTGCATCAACAGCCGTAGAGCCAGAAGCACCATCAACAAACATTGCCCCTTCACTTACAACAGGATCCTCCTCACAAGTTGCAGAATCAGCAGGCATAGGGGCGCCATGTCTCTCCGAGCCAGTCTCAACACGCGCTCCACCGGCGACGCCCGATTTATTATCATGAGACGCCAGTGGATCCTCAGAATCCGGTACCCTACCCAAAAACAGCATCATACGCACATCGACAAAGGCGATTAAGACTCAACAAAAAAAAGAAAGAGCTAAAGCACTTACAGGGACGATTTCCGACGAACCCTCACGAACCTCTGGCCAGGAACTTCTCCCGCAGAGCCTGATGGAATACCCATAGGCGAATGCTCAAACGACACAGCAGGATGCTCTACTCCAAAAGAAGTCCCGACAGCCGCCTTGGTACCTGAGCTAGAACACCCTTCTCCATCCAGGGTCACGACCGGTGTGTCATCCCCGCCCGACCCATTGTCAGACGAATTAGACATTGACGACTTAGGATGCGCGGCGCCCTCATTGATAACAAACTTGCCCCCAGTCCCAATTGACGGCTTCACCTTCTCACAGGGCAGGTCGGCCGGTCGCTTCCCGACTCGGTCGCCATGTACTCGGCGTTTTTCACCCAGGGGCTCACGAACTACCCGCTCGCCAGAAGATTCGCGACCACCCCCACTCATTATATCTTCCATATTCCTTGTCTGATCAACACCGCGAGGCCATTCCATTGACAGAACTTGAGAAACAAAGACGGCACGATCCTAACCAAGAAGATTTGAGTAAACCCACCGAAAAACCAAAAGCTAGATGATTGCTAGACAAGCAAAATCAAAACTCACCGATGGTGGAGATAGCCCAGCACGAAATGCACCACGTGGATTCCTCATATAGGGGAAATAAAGATCAAAGATTAAAGCAACACGATCCAATGCATCCTCTCGATCCAACTTTTGGGGCGTCTCGTGGGTCGGATCACCACGACTAGTGTAAAGAAAGGCAGGATGAACCCTGTCCTTACAAGGCTGACAGCGCCTGATCACAAAATTCCAACCAACCGAAACACCATCGAGCGACGACCAGTCCATCAACGACAGCAGATCCTTCACCTGTTCCATCGCCGCACGCGAAGGGGCCGCCGACCAGCTAGGTTGCGACACCGGGATGTGTGCCGGATCACCACCAGCATATGGTTCCTCCTAGGGGATGTAGAACCAGCGAGACTTGTATTCTGCAACCTTCGAAGGCAATGGAGTAGCAAGATACACATCTACTATACCCTCCCGGAGCTGAAGGTACATAGAACCGACAACTCGGGATGTGGCGGTCCCGTTCGGCTTGAGATGAAAGAAATAACGAAATAATTCGAAATGTGTGTCAATCCCCAAATACGCTTCACAGAAATGCACAAAAACTGCGATGTGCAATATCGAGTTGGGATGGAGGTTACACAATGCAATCTTTTAAAACTCCAAGAGACTACGGAGAAAGGGGTGAACAGGAACCCCGAATCCACGCTAGAAGAAAGGCTCAAAGACAACAAGATCACCAGTATTAGGGGTCCGGAACTCCTCACCGGTCGCCGGCCTCCAATCCACAATGGAATTGTCCTGAAGAATACCAGCGGTAACAAGAAGCTAAATATCCTCCTCCCTCAAAGTACATCTGGACCAATACTGGGTCCAATCCGGAAGCACATCCATCATCTTCGAAGTCTTCCCCTCCTTCTTCACCGACAAGCGAGTATTTGGCCTCTTCCGAGGTGCCATCGGTAGGATAGGACGGCAAAGAACTAAGATTGCAGTGGGTCACAGAGCAGGAGAAAGCGGATAGAGGAACATAGTACACTTCACCAGGAAACGAAGATCGCCACCGCCGCCGCTTCCCTTTTATACCTTGGGGCACAACGATCCCAGTCGAGGGTTTTTGGGAAACCGCGATGACCAAATAAGGAACCACCACACCCACTTTCTGCTCCATGAACTGAGCCGCTGGCCGCCCCGTTGTTTTGGCCCATTTACTTCTTTTCCTTCCATTTCTACTTATAGTTAATTACATGATTTACGGCTAATAATTTTATCTTTGCAGTATCACCAACGCTACAGTCCCGAGGACTGTACGAACAGACTTGTTACTCTTATGCAGCAACATCAAACGACTATAGCAGTCTAGCCGACAAGTTTCACAGAGTGGACGACACAAACACGCTCGGGGACTTCGACCACAGTAACTACCACCCGAGCACTGATCGCATTCCCGACCAGGCTCGGGGGCTTCGTCCAACTACGCACCGAGCAAGGCTTGGGGACTGCGGCTAAGGCGCCGAAGGACAACACCCGGGGACTGCGGCTAAGGCGCCGAAGGACAACACCCGGGGACTGACGCCCGGGGACTGCGAACGAAAAGTAAATGACCCCGATGCAAGAACCTCTTCAAGCTCCTTCCATTAGGCTCGGGGACTACGGGTATTCGCAGTCGTATCTTACTAAACTTATACTTCAGTTCTTTAATTTTCAATATATGACCCTGATACAAGAAGCTCCCAATTTCTTACATCAGGCTCGGGGACTACAGGTACTTGCAGTCGTTTTTTGCAAACTTATGCTTCAGTCTTCATTTACATACCTTATGCACTATTTTATAAAGCATAGAACCACATGCATACTTCACCTACTACCATGCTCGGGGACTAAGTGGGTACACTTCACCTTGTGGTGAATGTACTAATTTTCTTTTCGGCAAAGCTCTGTTGTTTTCTATGTTGTTTTTGCAGAGCCTAAATGGGTACAGTTCACCAGGGAAGCCCTTTCCAAAAGTTTTTTTCTTCAGCACGTCACATTCTTCAAACAAGCAGCCACAGTATCTGGCAAGACGACCAGCTCGCGCATCAAGCTACGACGTTCTCAACCAGCCCGACCTGGTCGGGAGGCTTCTCTGAGCAGCACCTCGACCAGCCACCCTGGTCGGGACTCTACGACGACCACTCCATGTGATGGCGACCAGCTGAATACCTCCTAGGATGACGCTGCGGGCTCGCCAGAAGAATGCAATGCACTCGGGGACTTGTTGCGAATATTACCTCGGCATATCCCCAGGGACCTTATGGGCCTGCCGACCAGAAGACGGCCCAGCCCGCGAGGCCTTGCGGCACGCGACCAACCCGCCATTCTCGCCAAGGACTCCGAAGAAGTCTTGCTCGCCAAGGAAGATCCTAGTAGATAGACTCAGATCCCTGCTCCCGGCTATATAAGGCGAGCAGGGACCCCCCTCAAAACCCCTCCCGGACAACCTCTCTCAGATCATCTACAGATCTTGTAACCTAATACGCAAGATCAATCCAGCCACCAAAACACAGGACGTAGGGTATTACGGCGATTTGCCGGCCCGAACCTGTATAAATCGCTGTGTCTACGCTCTCTTTGTTACGCTTGATCGCCATCGCCACACCTCCGCCTACAATCTACTACCGTAGGGTACCCCCTAGGTAGACTGCGATGCATATTTCGTCGACACAAATTGACTAGCATGCCTTGGATTATTTATGAGACCGATCTACCCCTAATCGGAAGCCAATTGGATCCATAGATCTCTCGCTTCCCCTGAGTGTGTTATCTCGCGAGGATCCATGATTTCACGTTGACACAAACATAGGTATTTACTAATGTCATCACCACTTGAAAGGTAGCAACAATCTACACACCTAGATAATAGAGGAAGCCACATGAGTATCTCATGCCAACCCTAGCAACCTTAGTAGTCCTTTGCCGCCACTAGGCCCAACCAATGCACAACAATTACGCACCACTAGATTCAGGAGGATCTCATCGGTAGCACGTGGATTTGACCACCAACCATGTTGATCCAATGCCCAAGCCCAAAATGTATAGTGGTGACATAGAAAAGGAGGGTAGAATGGATTAGCTAGTAGAAGGGGAATGTGACAACCTCTCCTTAGGGCTGATAGTGCCACTATTATAGGCTAAGGATTGTGACACAACTTCACTAGGTCTAAGTGTCATGGTTGACTGCATACCTGTCGACAAAATATCTCTAGCTATCCACCGAGGGGTATGCCCACGGTGGTAGATGAATCAGTGAAGGTGCGTGTGATACGAACCAAATGGTAATACAAGCACCAAGACATAAGATTTTAGACAGGTTCAGGTCATCAGCGTGACATAAAACCCTACATCTTGTGTTTTGATGGATTCTATTGATGTGTCATGAGATATGATGTACAATGGTGTGTATATGTTGTGAGGTGTCTATGAGTTATCTCTCTAGATACCGTAGCCCCTCCTTATATATTCTAGAGAGGTTGGGTTACAAGGACAATATCCTATTTGGTACTATCATCTCATAGTCTTGTGGTCCATGCTGAGCTATGCCATGCGCCGCACACCTATCTTGTGGGCTAGGCCATCCTGGATGCAACCCATGTCTAACCGTGAGGGTATGGGGTTTTATCCCCCCACAATACCCCTATGTTGTCTCACGAGAATGATAGGGAGAGGACAAGGGTTTTATAACTGAGATGTTTCTAGTGTATTTTGAAAGTTCTCCATGGTTGTATCATCTTCATTGCCTTTTAATTTTGGAGTTTACCTTTCTTTATTTGATTTAATTTGAGAGGAATATAGAGCTCATCATTAACACCCATGCTTATACAAAAAGAAGAAACACAAGTGAGAAGGCGAAGAAATTCACTAGCGACGAACCACTCACTCGTTTCCATGCGCTGTCGGAGGGAAAAAACCAGAGACTAAGAAAATTCATTGACAGTGGACCCAGGCCACTAGCGACCTCCTCGTGTTGCGCCTAGCGCTGGCATGCGTCGCGGTGGCGACGCGCCACCAGCTCGACCTGCTCGACCAGTCCACCGTTGGCCATCGACACCGTTGTTGAGCCAGCCGACGGCTGGAGGCTGGGTCGTTCCCTGTCCTTGCCGGAACCTAAGATGCCCTAATCTCGATGGAGAATGGTTTTGCTAGCGCCATCGCTTCGCAGAGCTCTTCATCAGTGTACGGCAAAGGAACCTTCGTGTCCGGCTATTGCTGTCGCCGGAAAATTCTAGGCAACCGAGTCCGATTCGGAGCTCAATGATCATTGTTGGTATTTCTTATGACTATTGGATAAATCCGCAAGTGCACAGATTATACCATTGTAGCACTTCACTGGCAGTATTCCAGGTATCGTATTTTCCACAGGGAACGAGTAGTGAGTTAACCATGAATATGAATATGTCCTATGATGGATCAAGGGAGACTATGATAACTGGGTTGACAGGTTCGATATAGCTAAGATATCTAACAAGGTATAGCTAGTTATACCTGCTTTATCAGCCCTTCTCTTGCAGAGGGCGATGGGATAGATCAGAAAGAGGGCAAAACTCTAACCGGACTGCGCCATCAAGTTGTATTGAGGCCCTACCTTTTAAGAACTTATCTGACACACGTGGTGGAATACGAAGACTAGATAGAGCTGTCACCTTCTACTAGCATCCACAAACAATCTGTGCGATAAGTGGTTTACAAAGGTAAGATCTAGTCTAGACACCACGTCTACACTATTCTTACTACTTTAACCCCACGTTAAGGCTAAAGGACTCTACTTAAAGTAAAGCGATGAACAAGCGAGAAAAGATGTATAACAGCTAAACCAGATTTAGAATATTGAATGCTATAAAGAACTGGGAGGAATCACTTACAAGTGCTGAACTTATAAGAGAATCGCATCCGCTGAGGTAGAACTCGGAGAAGATGCCAGACAGGCCTGACTCTCCTCCAGGCTCTCCTCACTCTCTTCCAACTAGCATAGCACTACTACAGAGTTCCGCTAAGATACTAAGGAGTAGTTTCTCCAATGAGGCATGAGTGAGAGTGAAGGCCTAGGGGGATATTTATAGCTAGAGATGGAGTAGGGGCTACTCCGGTGCCACGTGAGCGATCCGCACCACCTCCATCAGCCACCGTAGGATCAAACCGTCCTTGCAACCGCCTTAGATCAACGGTGGAGATCAATTAGATGCATGGAGGCATGCAGGAAGGCGGTAGAGAGCTTGGAGCATCTTTTGGGCACCTTGGCACAGTCGGTTGACCACCCTGTGACAAGTGGGGCCTACCCTTTCTTCTAGAAGCTGACCCCACTGGTCAGGGGGCCTGTGGGTGGCCTCTGGGCCTACCTTGGTGGTCGACCGACCACCTTTAGAGAGCCATGGGCCTCCCCTTTTGTGTGGGACCTCCTTGACAGGTGTAGATTCTGCTGTCCAAAATTGGGCCCAAAGTACGGTCGGTCGACCGTCTTTTGTGGCCAAATGAGCTCATCTTTTGTAGGTAGCTTCTAGAGGTAATGCCCATCATGATGGTGTATGGATTTGCACATTTGTCATACTTGGAAATATGTCATGTTGGGCCCATGGACCTCGTGCTTTGATCCAGAACCGTTGAGAGGTAGCACACTTGGATCCAAGGGGTAAAAAGTGCTTTGGAGAGTGTTACATGGATCATGGGGGCTTCGGAGGTCTAATGGCCCCACAGGGTGGTCGGCCGACCCCCTAAGTGGGCCCACTAGCTCCCAAAAGTCCCCATTTGTCATTACCTGCACTCAAAGTCATGGGACATGTGGAACTAGTTATTGGGTTGCGAACACATGGTTGATATGTGCCCATGATGTTCAGTTTTGTGATGAGTGATTGTCCAACACTTGAGTGTTTCAGTTTGAGTGGCTTTACACTGACCCTTGCGAAAGCATGTGTGTGCTTGTCTATCGGCTTGTGGTGTGCAGGTGCTATGCTCGGAGACAGTAGTCAATGGCGTGGAGAAGGTCGAGTAGAGGCTTGCCATGCCGATGGACTGAGAGCGGTGAAGGGCGGAAGCGAGGCTCGGACTGAGGGAACATGGGCACTGGAGGACTAGCTGTGGTGGATAGTACTTGGCACCGGCGAGCGCGAGAAGACATGGAGGTAGACCGAGTTGACCGAGTCAAGACGGCGGACGAGCGGGTCGAGCGGATGCTCATGGGACTCGGAGTCCGTCCGGGCGAGAACAAGGTGGCTCGAGTCAAGTGGTTTGGTGGTTTGGGCCTCAAAACCATCGGAGGACGGTTTTCGAGTTTGGGCCTCAAAACTCGGGGTTCGGTAGTTGAGCCCAAAGCTACCGGTGGCGGGTTTCACGGGTTTGGGCCTCAAAACCCGGGCGGAGCTTCCAAGGAAAGGGGGATGGCACGTGGCGGAATCCTGGAGGTTGCATCGAGGCGACAGCAACTCCTAGCAGGAAGCGGGGCCGTCCATTCAAAATGCGGGAGATATTTTCCGAAGCTTGGACTGCAATGCTTAGGCTAGGTAGTTCACTCAATGTATATAGGGGGGTCTTTGGGAAATAGCCACAGACCGATAAGTAGAGGGTGAAGGGGTATCACTCATCCTACCTCTTGAATCCTAATAATTTGCACCACCTCTCTCTCTCTCTAACCTCTCTCTAGTTCATGAGGTCCCTAGGTTGATCTCTCCAACCTTTGTAAGGATTTGCACTTTGTTTTCGGTGGGAATCGGAGGCCTTACCCTTCGTAAGCCATGGCAGCTTGATTAGTTGATCGCGTCTCTCGTTTTGCTTGTGTTCTTCGCGTTTTGCTTTTGCTCCCTCTTTGTTCCCAAGATGAAATCTCTTTGTAGGGACTAGCTCTTACAAAACCATTTGAACCAAGTTGTTTGTAATCGTGAGGAGCATCTTTGCACCGAAGGGTTTCCCCTCAAACCTCATGAGTATGTAGATCGGACGATTTCTTTGTGGAGTTCTTTGTTCTTGAGCTTTTCCCTAAATCTCTTATCCTCCTATTGTTTTAAGCCAAATTGAGCGATGATTTCTTTCGGATAGCTCCCCAACTATACAAGGATCATTCCTACAAAGTTTGGTTGCAATTGGAGTTCATTTGGTTGAGTTTTGGGAAGATTTAGCGGAGTGAAATCGATTTTCGTGGGTTTTCTACGCTCTGTTCGGGACCTCTGGACCACCTTGTACAGGCTCCGGACCATAGCCCATTGGTCCGGTGGTCTTTCCAGAATCTAGTAGAACAACCCCTAGCTCTGGACCATACCGTCGGACCACTCTGCATAGTCCTACGGTACTGTCAGACCACGTGTCCGAAGCTAGGGTGCATTCTGTGTTGGCTGATTTTTCGTCGGACCACCCTCCGGACCATAGCAAGTGGTCCTGAGATGCTCTGGACTAGTCCTGAGGACCAAGCATCGGACCACTCTGCATTGGTCCTACGGTCCTGACTGAAGTGGTCATAAGCTCGTTTCTCCCTCGTCCGGACTCCGAATTGAGTTCTGGTTGTTGCGTTGGTTTCGTAATCACGTAGGGAACTTGATGAAACACTTGTGAGACCAGTTCTCATAAGTATTTTTGGGTGAGCCCTCTTCTCTTCTCTCTAGGGTTTGAGGGCCTTACTTTCGGTGTGTCGGTTTTGAGTCTTTGGTGTCCGGAAGATCCGGTGTACCTCTTGGTCATCACCAAAGGTATCCACTCTCTCTAGGGTCATGATATTGCTATTTGAGTAAGCATGCTTGCTGGGGTTGTTTTTAGGAAGAGTGGCCCAAATATTTCGAGAGAATTTTGAGGCTCCCATTCACCCCCCTCTGGTCGCCGTTCTCGGTCCTTCAATTGGTTTCAGAGCGGTTAAGGATCATTCCACCTTACACGGTTCTTGATCCGCGAAGGTGACATGGAGCGAGGTGTTGGCAAACTTCCATTTTTCAATGGAATGAACTTCTCTTACTAGAAGGTGCGCATGTCCGCCTATCTACAAGGAGTTGATTCGAACATATGGGAGATTTGTGAGAATGAGGGTATCGTGTTCTTGCGGCTCGTGTTGACCAACTCCAAATTACTCAACATAACGCAAACAGTAGAGCACGTAGCATCCTCTTCTCAAGTTTGTCACTTCCTGAGTTTGAGCGAGTCTCGAACCTCACTACGGCGCGAGAGATCTGGCAAACACTTGTGCAATATCATGAGGGTAATCCTCAGATCAAGTCCAGACTCTTCGACACATACCGTAGGGAGTACGAGAACTTCGTACAGTTGGCCGGCGAATCTGTTGACGGGATGTTCATTCGCTTCCAATCTATCATCAACAAGATGCGTGCTAATCGTGCCAACTTGTCTTATGATGATCATGAGATGGCTATCAAGCTTTTGCATGCTCTTGATCGGAAGGTGTGGGAGATGAAGGTGGCTGTCATTTAGGAGTCACCGGGCTATGATGCCCTGACTATGGATGAGCTGTTTAGCAAGCTCAAGTTCTCAGAGATTGACTACTAGACCTGGGCCAAGCTTGAGAACCCGTCGAACCCATCCATGGCGTTGGTGTCCAGCCCTGACGGTATGTCTTCTTCTTCCTCTAACCCTTCACACTCTTTGTTTGCTTTGTCTTTGATGTCTGTGACAGAGGAACAAGTGGAGGCTCTTGGAGATGATGAGATGGCCTTGGTCATCACTAGATTCTCGCGGTTTCACAACAACCGCTTGAATCGACGATGTGGTGGCACGGCCAAGGGGTGATACCGTTGCGGTGATGAGGATCACTTCATCGCAAATTGCCCCAAGAAAACTGCTGGTGACTTCACCAAGCGCAAGGACAAGCGCGAGCACTGCTTCGAGGACAAGCACAAGGCCAAGGGCGGCCACAACCAGAGATCCTCGAAGAAGGTGATTGACAAGGTGAAGGCCAAGCACCGAGCCTTCCTCGCCTCCCTCAGTGACATCAAGTGCTCCACCGATGGAGGCTCTTCCTCGAGCGATGATGACGAGTCGAAGGGTAAGGTTGAGGACAAGCTCAATGGCCTCTGCTTCTACGCCGACACCAAGCACGGTGGCTTCTGCACCATGGTGATTAGAGCTGATGAGGTCGGCAAGCACAAGGACAACTCCGATGCCGACTCCAACACACCCGAGGTATCACCCACCGTTGAGTCTCTATCTTCCAAGCTTGAGTCCTTGAACGATGCTTTCATGAGTCAGGATGTTGTCCTCAAGCGTGCGATTAGAGAGAGGAACGAGTTCAAGGCTAAGTATCTGAAAACGCTAGATGAGCTCGAGTTTGCTAAGGCGTCAGTGGTGGTTACCGAGGAGGTAGAGTGTGATGCTTGCGCCATTCACATGTCTAGTCTTGTCACTCTCTAGGACAAGTATGGCACTCTACTTAAGGAGATCAGTGAGCTAAAGGCTAGGCCTAGCTTACTTGGTGCATGCAAGTCTTGTGAAGGCTTGCATTCTGAGCTGGCACAGAAGGAGAGTAGGATTGCTGTGTTAGAGAAGGTCAGCTCAGATAGCACTAGAGAGTCGGATCATGTTGAGGCTTTGGAGCTTGAGATCGCAACGTGCCGACATGACAAGGCGTGTACCGAGGAGGATAACACGCACCTCCGGTCCATCTTAGCTTGGGTGTCTGGCAGAGAGCCGAAGCTGGGGATGTTGTACAGCCAATTCAGGTGGGCTAGCAACACGGGAGTAGGCTTTGTTGTAGGTGGGAAGGGTGATAACACTTTTGGCAAGATCGGTGAGTGCAGTGGGTTGAGCGAGAGTGAGAAACCCACTACAATTCCCAAGTTCACCAAGTTCACTCTACCTAAGCCTATCCACCCCTTTGAGTTACCTGTGAGAGATGGTGTGTTGGAAGAGACACCCAAAACCACTCCGCAGAAGCAAGTGTGGATTCCCAAACTGAACCACCTTCGGAACCCACTTGACACCTTGCCCGACATCTCTAGTGATCCCCCTCCTAAGAAAGCAAAATCCACCCAACCCAACAAGAGAGTGCCTCCCAAGAGAGCTATGAGGTACCACTATGAGTATTGTGAGAGGGATGGGCACTTGACTGAGTTTTGCTATAGGAGGAAGAGAGATGAAAGGCAGCAGGTTGAGTTGAACAACCGGGACATGTACCACCCACCGGTTGGGGTGCGTGAACCATAAGTTCAGAGGCACACTACTAGGCCTAGAGGTGCAATGCCTCAAGGTGCTAGGCCTCAGGAGGCAAGACCACGCGGTGGTCGTGCCCGGCGGGGTACCGGTCGTGACCCATATGACTACGGGCCTCGTGGTGGTGGTTTCACTCCCCACACCTTTAGCGGACCACCTTTTTCCTATGGTGGTGATCGCTATCCCCCTATGGGAAGGGAGATGTTTGGTATGCCTCCTAACCTTTTCTTTGGGAAAATGGGACAACATTGGTATCCTTCTCAGTTTACTAACCCCAGTGTTGCACCGTTTGCTCACCCTATGTCTTTTTATTGATGTAGGAAGGAGGACTGGAGGAGACTTGGCTTGTGGATTTTGGATGCTCACGCCATATGACCGGAAGTGCCAAGTGGTTCTCCAGCCTCGACCCCGTGCGCCACACCGAGTACATCACATTTGGGGATAAGAGTAAAGGTAAGGTTGTGTCCCGAGGGTCGATCCGAGTCAATTCATCTTTTGTCCTCAAGGATGTTGCTTTGGTTGCGAATTTGCATTTGAACCTTCTTTCGGTTTCGCAACTCCTTGATGACGGTTTTGAGGTGAGCTTTAAGCCCAATCTCTCTCAGATTTTGGACTCTTGAGGTGAGCTTGTTTGCCGGATTTTACCCTTCGAGAAGGTTTTTCGTGCGGATTTTTCTATCTCTTCCGGACCTTCTCGTTGTCTTCTTGCCAGTTCTTCTTCCGATCTTTGGAAGTGGCATAGGAGATTGGGACATTTGAGTTTTGACTTGCTTGCAAGGTTTAGCTCAATGGAACTTATCCAAGGATTGCCAAAGCTAAAGTTCGAGAAGGATTTGGTTTGCCATACTTGCTGGCATGGCAAGATGGTTGTTGCTTCCCATCCTCCTGTGACTGAGATCATGACCACTTGACCCGGCGAGCTCTTACACATGGACACAGTTGGTCCAGCTCGGGTCAGGTTGGAGGGAGGGAAGTGGTATGTGGTTGTAGTCATTGATGACTATTCGAGATACTCTTGGGTGTTCTTTTTGGAGAATAAGGATGAGACTTTTATGCATGTGCGTGATCTGATTTTGAGATTGCAAAATGAGCTACCTAAGCATGCCATGAGAGCTATTCGCAGTGACAATGGCACAGAATTCAAGAATACTCAATTTGTATCTCTTTGCTCTTCTTTGGGTTTGGATCACCAATTTTCCTCTCCTTACACTCCCCAGTAGAATGGTGTCGTTGAGCACAAGAATCGGACCCTTGTTGAGATGGCTAGGGCGATGCTCGATGAGCATAGGACTCCTAGGAGGTATTGGGCCGAAGCGATTAATTCTGCTTGCTATGTTTCCAATCGCATTTTTCTCCGAGCTTTCAAGAAGAAGACTTCTTATGAGTTGCGATTTGGGAGACCACCCAAGGTAACTCACCTACAAGTGTTTGGGTGCAAGTGTTTCATCCTCAAGAAGGGAGGTAAGTTGGACAAGTTTGAGTCACGGTCTTCAGATGGTATATTTCTTGGTTATGCATTACATTCTCATGCTTATCGTGTACTTAATCTTGAGACCAACCGAGTGATGGAGACTTGTGAGGTGACTTTCGATGAGACTATGCCTTGTGTTTCGACTTCCTTTGAGCTTGCAGGTGAGGATGACTTGCACACCAGCATCTTTGTGGAGGAAGAGCAGGACGATGCCGATTGGGGTGATCCCGAGCCGACTCCACCGGCTGCCCCCGTCGACCCTGCGACGTCCACTTCGGCTCACGGCCCCGACCCATCTACTTCCTCTACATGGGGGCCATTCGAGCAGCTTCCTCAGTCGGTGTCCGTTGCACCTCAGGGAGCTCCAGCTGCTGTTGAGGGGAGGCTACATCTTCCAGGCAAGCTCCCCGCGACATCCAGAAGCAGCACCCGCCGGAGAACATCATCGGTGACATCGACCATCGAGTCACAAGGTCTAGGTCCTATCTCTCTCACTTTTCTCATTCGGCTTTTGTCGCTTCTTTTGATCCCCGAGATGTTGGACACGCATTGATGAATCTGGATTGGGTTAATGCCATGCATGAGGAGCTTGAAAACTTTGAGAGAAACCGCGTTTGGGTCTTAGTGCCACCACCACCAAATTGCCATCCCATAGGAACCAAGTGGGTTTTCAAAAACAAACAAAGTGAGGATAGGGTGGTAGTGCGAAACAAGGCTAGGTTGGTAGCGCAAGGCTTTTGTCAAAAGGAGGGGATAGATTATGAGGAAACCTTTGCTCCCGTAGGTCGTTTAGAAGCCATTAGAATCCTTCTAGCTTTCGCGGCTTCTAAGGGTTTTAAAATTTTTCAAATGGACGTTAAAAGTGCTTTCTTAAACGACTACATAGAGGAGGAAGTGTATGTTAGACAACCTCCCGGTTTCGAAAATCCCAAGTTTCCAAACCATGTTTTTAAACTTCACAAAGCTTTGTATGGTTTGAAACAAGCCCCTAGAACATGGTATGATAGGTTGAAAAAGTTTTTGCATGCTAAGGGTTTTAAAATGGGATCGGTCAATAAAACGCTTTTTCTCCTCAAGCAAGGCAAAGACACTCTCCTAGTCTAGATTTATGTGGATGATATCATCTTTGGTGGTTCTTCTCATGCTCTTGTTGCCAAGTTTGCAGATCTTATGAGAAGGGAGTTTGAGATGAGCACGATGGGAGAGCTGGCTTTCTTTCTCGGGTTGCAAATCAAGTACACCCGAGAAGGGACGTTTGTGCACCAAGGTAAGTACACGAAGGACATCCTGAAGAAGTTTGACATGGGCGAGGCAAAGCCCCTCTCGATGCCCATGTCGACTACGACTGCCTTGGATGCAGACAAGGAAGGAGAAGCGGTGGATCAGACGGAGTACCGAAGCATGATCTAGTCGCTCTTGTACCAGATAGCGACTCGTCCGGACATTCAGTTTGCCGTCTGCTTGTGTGTGCGCTTTCAGGCGTCGCCGCGCACTTCGCACAAGCAGGCGGTGAAACACATCATGAGGTACTTGCGCTTCACTCCTGAGTTTGGCTTGTGGTTTTCCACCTCTTCCTCTCTTGGTCTTTGCGGCTATTCTGATGCCGAGTTTGTCGGTTGTCGTCTTGATCGGAAGTCCACGTCGGGGACTTGTCCGTTTCTTGGATCTTCTCTTGTGTCTTGGTTTTCCCGAAAACAGTCTAGCGTTGCTCAATCTACCACAGAGGCTGAGTATGTGGCTGCAGCTAGCTGTTGTTCGCAGTTGCTGTGGATGATTGCGACTTTCAAGGATTTTGGTCTTGAGCTTACTAAAGTGCCTCTGCTTTGTGATAGCATGAGTGCCATTAGTATGGCCAAAAACCCTGTGCTTCACTCTAAGACTAAGCACATTGATGTTCATTTTCACTTCTTGAGAGATCACTACGAGAAGGGCGACATTGACCTCCGACATGTCGATACCCAAAACCAGCTCGCAGACATTATCACAAAACCTCTCGATCAAGCTGCGTTTTCTCGCCTTCGGGGTGAGTTGGGTGTTTGCTTTCCTTTTTAGAGGAGGAAAATTTTGTGTATCATAGTCCTTTTTGGTTCTTATTTGTCTTTTCATTTACCTTCTTTGTTTTGGTGTCAGTCTGCATTTTGCATCTCATTTGCATTTGTGACATAGTTCATTCTAAGCTTCATACCTATAGCCGATATAATGAATCTATGCTCTGTTTGAGGTGCTTTATGTGTCTATGGTGTTGCCTAACTTAGACTCTCTTTGATCTCTTGATATGTAATAGAGCTAAGTTAGAAAAGCTTTAAAACTGAATTCAATTCCCCATGTCACCTCTAAAATGGCACTAGCATGTGTAGGCTTTTGAAGATCCTTCTTGGCTATTTTGTATATAGCTTGTAACTATGGGTCTTCATTGTTTCATTCACTTCCATTGAGCACCATGATTAAAATTGATCTAAAATGAAATTGCTCTTTGAATTGTGAATTGGAAAGATCGAGTTGGGTCTGCATTGTGAGCACTTCACCGTGTGTTCGAGACTGCTTCCCATATGGGTTGAACTTGAGCGGTGTCTGTCACATCCGGCCCGTTTGGCCCGTAGTGGCCCATGTGTGTTAATGAGATATTGTGGAGGGTTTAGTCCTACCTTGATTGTTTAAGGTGGGATAGACCAACATATAAGGCTTCTAGAGTCCATCCCACCATCTCCGGTTTAATCCTTTTAAGCGAAGCGAGGACGAAAGCTTAAGTGGGATGGTGGTGGGTGTGGTTCGCTCAATGTGCAGAGTGGATCTGAGCCATTTGGACTGTGGGGCGTTACAGTGTCGTGCATGACCGAAACCGCATTTCACTCTATCTTTCAGCCATCCACATCCAAGGGGGAGAAAATGTGCATTTTGTGAAAATCTTGCATTTTTGACTCTTTTTATCCTTCTTGGTATATCCTGAGTGTGCTTTCGCCCAGGGGGAGCTCTTGCTAGATGGGTTGAGCCTTTGCCTCTTCTGGAGGGTCTAGCTTGTGTTTTGGCTCCAACAGGTTTCGATTGGTATTCTATGCCTTTTTGTGCTTCTTTTGGTATCTCTTCAATTGGTATCTTGGAGAGTTTCTTGCAATAAGGCGTTTGGTATCTTTGGCTTGCTAGTGGTGTTGAGCCCATTTTCTATCTCTTCTTGAGGGCTAGCTTTGTTTTGCTTGGTTGCGTCGAGCCGTTGCCCATGTCTTTGGGAACCAAGTTTTGGATGTGTTTTGCTTCTCACAAGTGACCTCATTTTGGCTTTCTTATCTTTTGGTCATTTGGAGAGCTTTATCTTGTGGCTCAAATCTAAAATGCACTTGTGTTGACAATGCACTCATCAAGGGGGAGATTGCGAACACATGGTTCATATGTGCCCATGATGTTCAGTTTGTGATGAGTGATTGTCCAACACTTGAGAATATTAGTTTGAGTGGCTTTACACTGACCCTTGCGAAAGCATGTGTGTGCATGTCTATCAGCTTGTGGTGTGCAGGTGCTATGCTCGGAGACAGTAGTCAATGGCGTGGAGAAGGTCGAGTAGAGGCTTGCCGTGCCGATGGACTGAGAGCGGTGAAGGGCGGAAGCGAGGCTCGGACTGAGGAACCATGGGCGCCGGAGGACTAGCTATGGTGGCTAGTACTTGGCACCGGTGAGCGTGAGAAGACATGGAGGTATACTGAGTTGACCGAGTCAAGACGGTGGACGAGCGGGTCGAGCGGAGGCTCATGGGACTTGGAGTCCGACCGGGCGAGAACATGGCGGCTCGAGTCGAGTGGTTTGGTGGTTTGGGCCTTAAAACCATCGGAGGACGGTTTCTGAGTTTGGGCCTCAAAACTCGGGGTTCGGTAGTTGAGCCCAAAGCTACCGGTGGCGGGTTTCACGGGTTTGGGCCTCAAAACCCGGGCGGAGCTTCCGAGGAAGCGGGGATGACACGTGGCGGAATCCTGGAGGTTGCGTCGAGGCGACGACAACTGCTGGCAGGAAGCGGGGCCGTCCATTCAAAATGCGGGAGATATTTTCCGGAGCTTGGACTGCAATGCTTAGGCTAGGTAGTTCACTCAATGTATCTAGGGGGGTCTTTGGGAAATAGCCAAAGCCGGATAAGTAGGGGGTGAAGGGGTATCCCTCATCCTACCTCTTGAACCCTAATCATTTTCACCACCTCTCTCTCTCTCTAACCTCTCTCTAGTTCATGAGGTCCCTAGGTTGATCTATCCAACCTTTGTAAGGATTTGCACTTTGTTTTTGGTGGGAATCGGAGGCCTTACCCTCCGTAAGCCATGGCGGCTTTGATTACTTGATCGTGTCTCTCATTTTGCTTGTCTTCTTCGCGTTTTGCTTTTTCTCCCTCTTTGTTCCGAAGATGAAATCTCTTTGTAGGGAGTAGCTCTTTCAAAACCGTTTGAACCAAGTTGTTCGTAATCGTGAGGAGCATCTTTGCACGGAAGGATTTCCCCTCAAACCTCACGAGTACGTAGATCGGGCGATTTCTTTGTGGAGTTCTTCGTTCTTGAACTTTTCCCCAAATCTCTTCTCCTCCCATTGTTTTAATCCAAATTGAGCGATGATTTCTTTGGGATAGCTCCCTAACTATACAAGGATCATACCTACAAAGTTTGGTTGCAGTTGGAGTTCATTTGGTTGAGTTTTGGGAAGATTTGGCGGAGTGAAATCGATTTTCATGGGTTTTCTATGCTCTATTTGGGACCTCCGGACCACCTTGTACAGGCTCCGGACCATAGCCCATTGGTCTGGTGGTCTTGCCAGAATCCAGCAGAACAGCCCTAGCTCTGGACCATACCGTCGGACCACTCTGCATAGTCCTACGGTACCGTCGGACCACGTGTCCTAAGCTAGGGTGCATTCTGTGTTGGCTGATTTTTCGTTAGACCAAGCTTCGGACCACCCTCTGGACCATAGCAAGTGGTCCTGAGATGCTCCGGACTAGTCCTTAGGTAGCTTAGGACCAAGCATCGGACCACTCTGCATTGGTCCTACGGTCCTGACTGAAGTGGTCCTAAGCTCGTTTCTCCCTCATCCGGACTCCGAATTGAGTTCCGTTTGTTGCGTTGGTTTCGTAATAGCGTAGGGAACTTGATGAAACACCTGTGAGACCAGTTCTCATAAGTATTTTTGGGTGATCCCTCTTCTCTTCTCTCTAGGGTTTGAGAGCCTCACTTTCGGTGTCTCGGTTTTGAGTCTTTGGTGTCCGGAAGATCTGCTGTACCTCTTGGTCATCACCAAAGGTATCCACCCTCTCTAGGGTAGTTATCTTGCTGTTTGAGTAAGCATGCTTGCTGGGGTTGTTTTTGGGAAGATTGGCCCGAATATTTTGAGAGAAATTTGAGGCTCCCATTCACCGCCCCCCTCTCTGGTCGCCGTTCTCGGTCCTTCATGGGTAAATTATGTTCATGTTATTCTTGTTTTACTTTGAATATGAGGATGTTGATGGTATTTTGATGGTGCCAAAATAGCTCATAATTACCGTCAACAAGATCTCCCATACTTACCTCTTTGCTTATCCTCGAGTAAAGGATAAAAGATAACAAGACTATGCTATTCAAAGTATAAAGCAAACATAAAGATTCACTCAAGACATTTTGTCATACCAATGGGATATGTGGTATTAGCTAACATATATCCTTGAGAAGTTGAGAAATGGAACAGTTCCCAAGGCAAAGTCATCTTCCCAAATCATATTTAGTAATTGGAGTTTTTGATAAATTTTTCAAAAGAAAGCTCATAAGTCAACTTACTCCTCTTATAGTACTCTAAGTCACGCAAAGTGTATGTTTCCTCACCAAGGCATAAAGAGGTTGCCTTCTTTGTATCTCCCTATTTCTAAATGGCTTATGTGGAGCTTAGGTAGGGATAAAAATGTAGCAAACTTACCTTGCATATATTGTAAAGTCCAATTCCGGATCCAAGGAGAGAAATGTCATAATATTAGATCAAGATGTGCAAGTGTATGGAAACATGGCAAATGATCAAAAACTCCATTACATGATCTCTCTTTCCTAACTTATTATTTTGAGACAGCTATCTTTTTATTTTTCTATGAGCTTTGGAATGCTCTTTTTTTTAATGAGCTTTGATGTGCTCATCATTTGTTTTTCATAATTTTTCATAGTCTAGTCTCATTTACTAGCACATACTAGAGAGAGAATTTTCTATTAGAACATGGAGCATGAACCCTGTGGAAAATGTAAGGCATGTTTCTACATACTTCCAGTGTAGAAGCAGTAGGTTTATGTGGCGTGTACGTGATCTTGATCTTGGGAGCATGATAAATGTCTCAACAGGGGTCACAAAACTTTACCAAACTCAACACAAAGCAAGCAGCTTATGTAGAAAGCTTATATCATGAAAGAGCATATATGACTTTGGTAGGAATTTTCTCACTATAGAGGAGAAGTGACATTATGGTTTTATGACGTTTTCAAAAGTTAATCTCCAAGAACCTTAAATAGATAGGGTATGAATCATGAGCCGAGAACTATATCACATTAATCAAAACCTTAGTCAATATGGTTCCCTATCAAGATATTTTCCGGTGTAGAAAGTGCTTTGGAGAGTGTTACTTGGATCATGGGGGCTTGGGAGGTCTAGTGGCCCCACAGGGTGGTCGGCCAACCCCCTAAGTGGGCCCACTAGCTCCCAAAAATCCCATTTGTCATTACGTGCACTCAAATAGTCATGGGACATGTGGAACTAGTTATTGGATAAATTATGTTCATGTTATTCTTGTTTTCCTTTGAATATGAGGATGTTGACGGTATTTTGATGGTGCCAAAATAGCTCGTAATTACCATCAACAATCATACTCCGATTTGGAGGTAGAAGACCTGGGGGATGCGGAGTCTTTAGCTCGTTGCGTGGTCTCCCCCACGATCCAGCAGCTTGTTGCTATCTCACTGTAGAACAAGCCGCCGCCCTCAGCACCGGCTTTGTCTTCCCCGAAGGACGTCTGTGCACCATGGAATAGGTTATGGAAAGGTCCTCTCCCGCAGCGTCGCATCACGCCGTCGACAACTCTCGGGGACTTCATCCACCCGGCTCTTCAAAGGAAGGTGCCAAGCTCTGGGAACCGACCTCAGGGCCAGAGCCGCCGAACGGAACTCCAGGAATGATGCGCCATCCAGGGAGGAAATCGAGATCCTAATTTTACGGGATATCAAATTCAAAATCCAAATTTGCGAGCTAGTGCGACTGGACCGAATCCGACCGGCCAGAGCCAGACATCCAAGCCTTGGGTCGCCGTGACTCATCTGACTGCACCACCTCGCCCTAACTGGACTCCGGTGCTCTGTGGACCTAAGCGTCAATTGATCAACATCTCCAAGTTCCACTCCACCGCCTCTGTCGCCACTCCAGGGATCCACGCAGCCACCATTTCGAGACCCTCCTATCGAGACACTCCCATGGCCGGAACCGAGGATACCCTCGTGGACGCGATGTCGCTAGCCACGGCTCACAGGACCTTCGCCAAGGTAGAGGGCGGGGCTCCCATCCATCCGCCCAGGGCCGCGATCACGGTAGCCATTGACCGGGACGGGGAGCGCAGGGAGCATCGCACGCCACTACAACGGTGACTTGAGGTCGTGGCCGTGGGACTCCTCCACCTGGCGACGTTGGTACTAGAGGGCGAGGGCAGGCTCGTGGGGGGACTAAGTTTAACACCAGCGACCAGCTTGACGTCGCGACGGGGCCTGACGGTGCGGCTAACAATGCCGCTGGGTGCACTGGTGCGTAGGTGGTGCACAGGACGCAGGTCACAGGCCACAAGGAGGTGGGCATGATCGCGGCGTCACCCACCCACGGTGCCAAGTCTGACAGCACAGTCTTGGATGATGAACAAGGCAAGCAGAAGTGGAAGCACAAGGAGATTGATGTGGTGCTGGAATGCAGCATTTGCTTGGAGGAACATTTCACTAATCAGTGCCCACTTCTTCGAGGCCCTAAGCCTATAGTGGCCTATTGTGGTGCTGCTGAAGATGGGATGGGGTTCTTCCAGATTCAGACGACAAGAAATAATCAAATAGTCATGCTCGCTCAGACGTCAGTAGCTGCTCTTGTCACCGTGGAAGCCGGTGAGGTGTCTACATAGCTGCTCCAGTCTAAATTAGCCAGGATAATACCAATTCGGTGGGATTGGGAAGTACAAGCTCATGGTACCAATTCTTTTGTTGTCCCTTTCCCTAGCTCGGATGAGTTGGTGCGTATGACTGCAATCCGTACCTTCACTACGAAGAACAAAGAGGGAACCATAATCTTTGAAGAGTTCATCGATGACGTCCAACCCATAAGAGTTTTGGACAAGGTATGGATAATAGTCACTAATGTCCCCCGTGTGCTGAGGTCTTTTCTTCCTCTATGGCCAGTTGGTTCCATCATTGGGGCCACACAAAAGGTGGATATGGTTCACCTTTGCGCAACGGGACATGTTCGTATCCTAGTGGCGGTCATGGATATTAAAAAGATACCTAGGATGTCTGATGTATGTGCCATTGATAGCATATATCGCCTGTTCTTCAAACCTGATGAAGTGGTACAACATGATGCTTCTGATCCTGAGGATGAGGATTTATTGGGGGATTCTAATAAGGGGACTGAGGGTGAAGACCGAGAGATGGAGGACGCAGAAAATCCTCTTCCTACTCTAGATAACAACAATAATAACAACTCGGGCAAGGCACCAACACCCTCTCAAAATTTGACCCAACAACAGCTTGCCTCTTTGGTGAACAAGGCTTTGGACACAGCTTGTGAAGAGTTGATAAATGAGATGAGTTTCCGGGTCATGCTAGAGCCAGAGGGTAGCCATGTATCAGAAGAAGAGTTGGCAGCTTTTGATAAGCATGTTGATTCTAACCATTCACAACCTTCTTCTGTTTTTTGGCTCATTCTTTGGAGGGGAACAAGGATGACGTGGCTGCGACCCAGGATAGTTTGGGGTGCTTCATCACCTACTACCCCCCTTGCTGATCCGGGTTTCTCCAAGCAGGTGGAGAGCGAGTTGGTCGTCTCTCCGGCAGTTATCTCAACGCTATCGGATGGGTCGCTAGTGCCGGCTTCGGGGGGCTGTTCTTCTAGGCCGGGCAAGCCTAGAGGGCCGGCCACGACACTAGCAGAGGTCCTCATCACGCTGCTGGTTGGCGCTCCAACATCGGCCTCGGAGGACCTGGCGGTGAGGACTCCAGCCTTCACTCCACGCGTGGAGGACCTGCTGCAGCCGGATGTTACCCCCCATGCCCCACCTTTGGGGGGTAACACCGAGGCGAGTGCTCACCACTCCTCCAAGGGGGACGCGTCGATGTTGGAGGGCTCAGGAGCTGCATCATCAGCGTCGATGATGGGTGGAACCTCCTGATCTCCGCCTTTGGAGGTCACTCCGGGTCCCACCATGATGCCGTTGGAGGCCGCTGCACCTGAGGAGGACACCCCAATCCCGGTGGGTGCCCCCAACATGCTGCCGGTGGAGGCCTCTACCCCTGCGCCAATTGAGTTGGCAGTAACACCCGCCAAAGAGATTCGCCGAAGCAGTAGGAATGCGGCAACGACGGATGTCCACATCCTACACAAGGCTGAAAGGTTGGCGGCAAAGAAGAACCTCGAACACTCAGGTAACTCTTTTACCACTTCCCTGTTAACAAAGTTATTTCAAACCTTGGTAGGGTAGGCATCAACCTAGACTCCTCATATGTTGTTATCTTAAAAAATATAGAGGTAGACAGGTTAGTTCTTTGTGCCAAACAGAAGAAGGGTTTTCCTAAATAGGTGTCCTCTAGAATAGAGAGTGATGTAGAACAGGAAGACCAACTTGAGGCAGTCCTCAACCACGCTTGTGGGAATCTAAATGAGGATTTGCTAGACACGGAGAATGATCAAATCATAGATCTCTCTCCTATCCGTTGGATGAAAAATATAATAATACCACAAATATCCTAAAGGAAAACTTCCAAAAAAGCCAAAGACCCCCTCAAAATTTATTCTAAAATTAAGGGGGTCTTCTGGAATAGCAGAGGTCTGGCAGACTTGGCTAAACACAGGTTCCTGGCTGAACTAGTTAAGGAAGAGCAAATTAATTTTATCGCTCTTTCCGAAACTGGGCGGGATTCTTTTCCAGATCATGTCCTCAAGAATCTTTGTGGAGGACAAGATTTTCTTTGGCACACCATGGCACCCCATGGTAGATTAGGGGGAATTCTTCTAGGTGTGGACCTTAATTTTTTCGACATTGGTGGCCTTAGCGAGGGAGATTTTTATGTCAAATTCAACCTAAGGTGCAAATCAAATGACTTTAAGTTTAATCTATACACAGTATATGGGCCTGCTCAAATTCAAAACAAGCATGCCTTCCTGGTTGAATTCACAAGCACATGTTCTAGAGAAACTCTTCCATATCTCATAGGAGGGGATTTCAATATAATGAGATCCCCAGAGGATAAGAGTTCAAGGGATTTTGACTCAAAATGGCCTAATCTTTTCAATGTTGTCATCAAATCTCTCAATCTAAAGAAGATAGTGATGCCAGGTCGCCAATATACGTGGGCGGGGCCAGGAGATAATCCAACTTTCGAAAAGTTGGATAGGATTCTTGTCAGCACTGAGTTGGAAAATCAATTTCCGTTGACATCAGTTGAGCCTAGAGATAGAAATTTTTTTGACCATACTCCCCTTGTGCTTAACACTGGAGCGTTGACCCACCAGTCCAATAACTGTCCTTTTAAATTTGAGCGGGGATGGTTGTTACATGATGGTTTTTATGACATGGTCACAAATATTTGGCAATCCCCATGCAAGGGGTCGAACTCGCTTGAACGATGGCAGTTCAAAATCCATAGGCTCAGACAACATCTAAGAGGCTGGGCTAAACGCACCGCAGGTGTTGACGGTCGTTAAGTATCAATTTCTATATGTCAACAAGAACTAAAAAGGACTTAATTGAATCACCACCATAGACTTAGGGGGTCCAACTGACAGATTTCCACAAGTTTTGGTGAGTTTATGTTCTTACAGGGAGTTATCAGGAAAAGAACCAAAGAAGGTCCACATGTCATGTTTACATAGAGAGAAAGGACCTCCGCATAAAACAAGAAGACTCAGGAAGGCTCTAGAAGCAACTGGACCAAGCCGGAAGCCAGGGGGGCCCACCCCCAGGGCGCCCGCCCTAGGGTTAGGGGCGGCCGCCCTACTCTTGTGGCCAATGGCCATCAACTTCGTGGATTATGACTAACCGCCTTTGAGGATGAATCTAAACCACTCGATCAAGGTTGGTTTGATCCAACGGTCCACGTTCATTTGAGGGGGCTATATAAGGAAGGCCCTGCCACCCCTGAGGAGGAGGAGAAATCATTATTAGAGGAAGCCATCAAATCTAGGGTTTCATATCCCTCTCTCCACTAGAGAATTAGAATAGCTACTCCCAATTCCTTCAAGTTATATAGGATTGATTAGATAGATCTAGAGAAGTAGAGCATCGCGCTCTGGATTCCGGATCATCGTCATAAAGATTGGTATTATCTTGTATCTTTCTCTATGACTTTATTCTTAATATCATTATGTTTCTATTTATTATGTTCTTAGTTTGTTCTAGTTCTGTACTTGATATAGTTATGATTGATAATGAGTTTATGTATGAGTTTGCAAAGCGCTTAGCTTTCACCCTAGGGCAGTTAAGTGGTAGATCACATGTGAGCATGGTGCTTAGATGCTATTTACCTACAAATGTATCCTATTGGCCGGGTCGCATGGTAGTTCGTGGAAGTGACAGTTCCATTGATTCTTATATAGTCCACCCCCCCCCTCCCGTTAGTAGGACAAGCAGAATTGGTATTGCAGAGTAAGTCTTGCTATGTTCTGGCTTTCTTTAGCGATCTTATTTATCTTTGAGCTTACACTTCAATATATTTATTATTATTATGGCTTACCCCCTGCCGAAGCAAGTGACTGTGTGATTGAGTTTCTCATAAGTAATCATGCTCTGCAAGTCCATCTCTAGTCTATACCCTTGTTAGTTCATGCCACCAATGTTTGCTTTTCCTTTAGCAAAATTATAAATAAACGATACCTGGAAATTACTTCCTGGTGAAGTGTTACAATTGGTATTTTATCTGTGCACTTGCAGATAGAATAAATATATTTTCTAGAGAGCCTTTACATTCATAAATACCACCGCACATTTCTTGCGCCATGCTGGGGATGACAACCCAGTATTCAAAGTGGTGTTAAGAAATGTCAACAAGCATTTCTGGCGCCGTTGCCGGGGAGACATAAAACATCGGTACACATAGAATATAGATATATATTAGAATTAGACTATGGAGAAAAATTGCATGAACAGCTACTTAATGAGGAATCATAACAAGGCACCTCTGCTTTGGCAGGATCACCCCTGTTGTTTTCTATGTTTATATTTTTATACAGGGTATTGCAGGATTGACTTTGATACATTCAACTCGTCATCATTAGAATCAAAGCAATCAAGAAAGAAGAAGCTAGTCACCAATTTCTGAAGCTATGGCACAAAAGACCCTGCGAGAATTCTCTGCTCCAAGCATTGAGAATATTTGCGCTGGTCCGGTATTTGAGGCAGAAGAAGGAGAAGAAGATTTTGAATTTGAGCTCAAGCCAAGCCTCATCAATATGGTGCAAGCTACACAATTCAGTGGAAAGGCACATGAAGATGCTAGAGCACATTTACAGAATTTCTTAGAGATCAGAAGCACAATCATCATCAACAGAATCACCCAAAACACCATACTACTTCGCCTCTTTCCATTTTCACTTGTGGGAAGAGCGAGGAAGTGGTTCTACACCAACAAGGAAGATATCAACACTTGGGCAAACGGTTTAAATGCCTTTCTAGCAAAGTTCTTTCCTATAAGCAAAACCAATGCCTTAAGAGGAAGGATTGTCAATTTTCAATAGCAGAAATCAGAAACCATTCCAGAAGCATGGGAGCGTTTTCAAGGATACCTATCAGATTGTCCTCATCATGGAATGACAGGATGGTTACTCATGCAAACCTTTTACCATGGATTAACTCAAAAGGCTAGTGAGTGCCTAGATGCATCTGCTGGAGGATCATTTTTGGAACTTACACTTGGAAAAGCAGAGATACTTATAGACAAGATAGCAGAAAACCAAAGCTGGTCCCAAGATAAAGTTCAACATTGTCACCAAACAGAAGAAATACTTGAGGAAGTAAATGCACTATCAACCAAGATGGATGATTTACTCCATTGGCTTGACCAGAGGGCCAAATATAAAGAAGATCGAAGGGCCATTGAAACGGCATAGAAATGCCCACATTAACCTACTCCAATTCAACCCAATAGCAAAGGTATGAATCCAGGTAATACTTTAAAGCAATATACTTTGAGGAATTTAATTGCACAACAAACTAAAATTAATTCGAATCTTGAGCAAAGGCTAGATACAAATGAATCCTCTTTAAAAGATATACATAATAAAATGGATTTTCTAGTGTCTGCTTTTGATGAACAAAATATTCTTAATAAAAAGGTAGAGCTTAAATTAGCAAACCTAGCTGTTGTTTTGCCTGTTGCCACTAACATTGAGCAGGTAAAGAATATAACTACAAGAGGAGGGAAATCCACTAGAGATCCCCCTCACCCAAGAGGAACAAGAAGAGCACCGGCAATACCAGTAGTGGTAGAAGAAGAGAATCCCAATGAAGCAGAAGAATTGCTACAAACACCAAATGAACAAGAAATGAGAAAAGATTATCACGACACCAATTATTTACCATTTCCTAGAAGAAACAGAGTACTACAGTCGGATGAGTAGTTTGGAAAGTTTGTAGAGGTTATCCAGAAGTTATACATCAACATACCCCTATTTGATGCCATACAAGTCCCTACATATGCAAAGTACATCAGAGATATTCTTAACAAGAAGAGACCACTGCCAATCACTGAGGTAATCAAGCTAACAGAAGAATGTAGTGCGGCCATCCTGAATAAATTACCAAAGAAGAAAGAAGATCCAGGATACCCCACTATTGATTGCTCGATCGGGAACCAACACTTCAACAATGCACTTTGTGATCTTGGAGAAAGTGTTAGTGTGATGCCTTCATCAGTCTACAAGAATCTTGATTATGCAACACTAGAACCAACATCAATGTGTTTACATCTAGCAGATCAAACAATTCGATACCCATTGGGCGTTGCTGAAACATTTCTTTGTGCTAGTAGATTTCGTGGTACTGGACATGAGCCCCGACTCTAAAGTGTCCATCATCCTTGGAAGACCATTCCTGAGCACCACCAATGTCCACATTGATGTCGGAAAAGGAGAAATTAAGTTCAACATAAATGGTCAAGAAGAACACTTCACATTCAAGCCTAGACCAGAGAACAAATCCACAGTGAAGGAAGTTCATCAAGAAGAATCACCAGAGGTATCACCTTTGGAAATAAATACATCAGAAGAATAAAAGTAATTTGGAGGCCCAGTTTGGGGGACCCTAACATCTCGAACCCTTGCCGGAAGGTAAATCGGTATTTATCCACATTCATTAATCTCTTGCATATTTAATTCTTGCATTAAACATGTTTACTTTTATAATATCCAAAAGCCCCACATATATAATCTTCATGGTGTGTTACAACCCATATTTATTAATTATAGTGGTGGCATAAAAATATTTTTTCTTAATCATTCTTAGAAAGTTTGCATTTCCTCTCTTTTATTCCTGCATTTTATTTACCAAGTTTCTAGAAGCATGACCCATATTCTTTGGACCCACATGTCATAGACTCCACCTCACATACATCACATCACATTATTTCATCCACTTACACCCATCACAACCACCAGACATCTTCCACCGTCCAAATTCCACCCAACCCCAATAATTTTGCATGAAAACATAGCATGTGAGGTAGAGAGCAAAGATTAGCCACTTTGGGGCCCAGAGTGGGGCGGCCGCCCATGCCACTAGGGCGCCCGCCCTGTTCCCTGCACCATCTATAAATTTCTTCCTCCAGCCTCTTCTTCCCACCACACACACTCCAGAAAACATCTCCAACTTCCAGTTTCCGAGTTCAGTAGTTCTGAAAGAAGGGAGTGGGAAGGAAGAGAAGAGTAGAAAGAAGTGACAAGTCACTTAGAAGCTAGTGATCACGCTATCCAAGCGTAACTAAAATCTGTTTAAGGGGAAGTGCTGCTGAAACCTCCAATAAAACATTGTCTTGAACGGTTAACCCCTGAACGATTGACATCTAGACGGCTGACCCCTAACCATCTCATATTCTCCATGAGTTTTTGTTTTTGTCATCAAGTTTTGCAGGATGTTTAAGAAAGCCGCGAAAGCCGCCAAGGAAGCCTTGAAGAGTGTTGGGACGAGACACTCGCCCCGGCTCTCCTCTTGTCACTCCGACATGAGCGTCGATCCGCCGGCCGAACAAGCTCCATCATCATCATCATCAGGCAATACAAGGAAGGTCCTTCTGAAACCAAGTGACCTTGGATTAATTTCTCGAAGAGAGAAAGAAGTCTTTCAGAAGCTGAAAAACAAGGATTTCATCCACACACCTACCATTGATCCTACCCTGCTAGAAGACACAGGTATGGATTCTGAACTCGATCTTATCTTTCAAATGATTGGGTGGACAAACTTTTGGAACGTAACCGAATTAGGATCCCGTCTTTTAACCATTGAGTTTCTTTGCACCTTACAATTAAGTGAGGGCGGGATCGCTTTTCGGTTGTTCAAACAAAATTTTATTTTTTCATGGAGGGTGTTGAGTGACCACCTCGGTTTCTCTCCAAGAGCTATCCTAGACTTAGATGCTGATCTTACAAATTTTGATAAACACCAGTTCTAGCGGGAAATTTCTAGAGACCAATACTTTTTGCAACCCTGAACTAGTGACATAGAGCATCCCATACTTCGTATGTTTCATAAATGGACAGGGTTTGCTCTGTTCCCTAGAGATGACATCAGGTTGTTGAGAGTAGGAGATTTGCAACTTCTTTTCGCTGCTATTAATAAAGTGCATGTTTTTCCTGTAACTTTATTAGTTGCACATTGGCTGAGCACACTAAACCTGCTAGGTCTTGTCGGTTGCACATCTTTGATCACCCGCCTAGCCACAAGCATGAATTTATTAGAAGGCTCGTCACTTGACTTTATTGATGAGTTCCAACCTTATTATGGCTATGACTCATTTAGACAAGGAAGAATGTTAAATAAAGAACACGATATTATGTATATGCTTTATGATAAGGGCAAGGTCCGGTTACCTAACCCGGGCCTTGGGCTCTATACTGTTCAAAATTATTTGATTGAAATTGAAGCGGAGCCAGTAAATCAAAGGGCGCCACAGCGCGTGGCCTCCGAAAGGATAGCCAGTCATCAAGAACGTACATGGCACGGAGCTGATCTAGGCCTAGAGGAACCGGCGCACATCAGTTATAATGATTAAAACCCTCGCATCCTTAGGGATCCGTGGGGGCAATACACTCGACAGGAGGAACTAGTTCAAGAAGAATGGCCAGAAGGACAAGACCAACAATGGGCAAACGGACCATACAAATCCGAAAGATATTCCACTGACCCATATGGGGCATCAAGGTCCAGAACCCAACCTCATTTTGATATATGTCGAGCCTCCGATGCCACATACGCATTCACCGGAGATTATTACCATGAGACCGGCGCCTTCTACACCCACACCGACAACAGCCTCCTTGCCATCCAACAACAACAGAAGTGGAACCGGGACCACACCATCGTCATGTAGGAAATGCAAGATGAGAACGCCGCTAAAGGTGAGAATGTGTCTACTCTACTTCAATTCTTCAAACTTCAATAAAGCCATCCGCAGCATCAGCCAGCTTGGGGGATTCCCTCCCCCAATTATCAAGGTAAGTTTTCTATTTCCCTTTATAATCATTTTTCTATTTTTTTGTTACCTTTATGTATCTAAAAAAACTTAGAAAACCCAATAAATATGTTCTGTTTATTTCATTAAATTTCTTAATCATGAAAACCAAATAAAAAGAGTGTGTAGATAAGTGTGCTTTATTCTTGCTAAGTTTAATCTGTCTTGAATAAAAAGTTAGAATGATAGAAATAATGAACAGTTGCTCTGTTTACTTTCTTACAAGAACCTAGCTTTCAATATAATGTTCTCCCAATAAATACTAAAACAATGATCTAAATACCTGTGGGAGCATAAGCCTAAACTAAGCCTACATAATTGGTTGATATGATATGAAAGTCCGAGCTACTATTTATCTTGTTCTTACAACACTAAATTCTGGAGATTTATTTTGAAAACTTAAAAATACCACATGATGAGTTCCTGTAGGATGAGAGTTTAAATTCCTACCACATCCATATATACATGCTTACTAGACTAGGAAACCACATATTTACATACTACTTATGAGCATTGAGTGTGGTCAAGCTGTGTGACCCTCGGGAACCAGTCATGCGGTCTGAATCAAGATTCATGTACACTTCACCCATACACGCTGCTTCTATCCTAGAAGTACGCATCCACATACATCCACTCATTTCCATCTCCAGATCCACCAAAAATATTCTGCTCCTAATCCAGGAGAGAATAGAAACAAATAAATATCCACCTATTCATGTTTTCCCTGTGAAATAAATACTCCAGTTACGTTCACTTTATTGCTCTATAAGAATGAGTGCTCTGAAAAAAAAAGAGAGAGAGACGAGGAAATAAAAAGGGCAAGTGCCTGCAGACCTCGAAAAAAAATAAAAAGTGAGAAGAGAGGTAAAAATGGACAAATGTCCATATATATATATATATATATCGAGCATCTCATTTCCTTCGAAAGGTTTCAAATACGAGAAAGGTACATCCATCAAAAGGAGCAAAGGTAGAATTAGACTTTCACCTTTATCATCATCACTACCACCATCATCAACATACACCATTCATTTGCCACACATGCACATCTTGATTTGACTTATTGACCTGTTCCTTTGGATCCACGGTTTGACTATGCAACATATGTCTTGTAAGTATGTATTCGCTATTTCCCACCTATGAGCTCCAGATATTAGCTTTATTAGAAGTAGGGTGAGGGAAGGCAATACCACAATGCCTTATACCACAAATACCACATATTTGAGAGAAGGGCATCCACCATAAATGCCTCGGTAAGGATCCAGAAATACCACAAAGGAGAGAGTTGAGAGAGTCATACTAAGGAACTCTGAGTTTTATTTGAAAATTTATAAAAACTCCAGAACAGAGGTGAAGTAAAGAGCATGAGACATAGTGCTTGACTTGATTATTCTATCTTTCAATTACTCAAGACTCAAGTGCAGGTACTAAGCCCCATGGTAAAAGAAGGATATTTCACCCTAATCTAGAGGAGAATTTTATTTTGAATGCATGTGTGCTTGTTAAAAAGTAAATGGTGAAGAAACTTCTAATCCATCTGAGTTAGTTGTTTGCTCAAGGATGAGCAAAGGGTAAGCTTGGGGGAGCTTGTTAACGATCGTTAGTATCAATTTCTATATGTCAACAAGAACTAAAAAGGACTTAATTGAATCACCACCATAGACTTAGGGGGTCCAACTGACAGATTTCCACATGTTTTGGTGAGTTTATGTTTTTACACGGAGTTATCGGGAAAAGAACCAAAGAAGGTCCACATGTCATGTTTACATAGAGAGAAAGGACCTCCGCACAAAACAAGAAGACTCAGGAAGGCTCTAGAAGCAACTGGACCAAGCTGGAAGCTAGGGGGGCCCACCCCAGGGCACCCGCCCTAGGGTTAGGGGCGGCCACCCTACTCTTGTGGTCAATGGCCATCAACTTCACGGATTATGCCTAACCGCCTTTGAGGATGAATCTAAACCACTCGATCAAGGTCGGTTTGATCCGACGGTCCACGTTCATTTGAGGGGGCTATATAAGGAAGGCCCTACCACCCCTGAGGAGGAGGAGAAATCATTATTAGAGGAAGCCATCAAATCTAGGGTTTCATATCCCTCTCTCCACTAGAGAATTAGAATAGCTACTCCCAATTCCTTCAAGTTATATAGGATTGATTAGATAGATCTAGAGAAGTAGAGCATCGCGATCTGGATTCCGGATCATCGTCATAAAGATTGGTATTATCTTGTATCTTTCTCTACGACTTTATTCTTAATATCATTATGTTTCTATTTATTATGTTCTTAGTTTGTTCTAGTTCTATACTTGATATAGTTATGATTGATAATGAGTTTATGTATGAGTTTGCAAAGCGCTTAGCTTTCACCCTAGGGGAGTTAAGTGGTAGATCACATGTGAGCGTGGTGCTTAGATGCTATTTACCTGCAAATGTATCCTATTGGCCGGGTCACGTGGTAGTTCACGGAAGTGACAGTTCCATTGATTCTTATATAGTCCACCCCCCGTTGGTAGGACAGGCAGAATTGGTATTGCGGAGTAAGCCTTGCTATGTTCTGGCTTTCTTTAGCGATGTTCCTTATACATAGATGAAGAGTCCTTTATGCTATATATGATTGTATATGTGCTAGAGTAGATTATGACTTAATAGGTTAGAACCTACTTAGAAGTTACTCTCTTACTAATCCGACGTCACCTTACATTTATATGGAGTAGTCTATCTCTAATCTCTGTGTTATTTATCTTTGAGCTTACACTTCAATATCTTTATTATTATTATGGCTTACCCCCTGCCGAAGCAAGTGACTGTGTGATTGAGTTTCTCATAAGTAATCATGCTCTACATGTCCATCTCTAGTCTAAACCCTTGTTAGTTCATGTCACCAATGTTTGCTTTTCCTTTAGCAAAATTATAAATAAATGATACCTGGAAATTACTTCCTGGTGAAGTGCTACAATTGGTATTTTATCTGTGCGCTTGCGGATAGAATAAATATATTTTCTAGAGAGCCTTTACATTCATAAATATCACCGCATATTTCTAGCACCATGCTGGGGATGACAACCCAGTATTCAAAGTGGTGTTAAGAAACGTCAACAGCAGGGTCGTACAAAAAAGAGAAAAAGACCCTGCTTGCTCGTTTAGAGGCTCTTGATAAGAAAGCTGAGTGTACGCAGCTTTCTGATTTGGAAATTGATCTTAAAAGCTATCTAAAATAGCGGTTAGTTAATCTTCTGATAGAGGAGGAACTGAAATGGTATGAGAGAGCTAAAGTTAAAACCCTCTTGGAAGGTGATGATAACACTAGGTTCTTCCATCTGGTGGCTAATGGGAAACATCGTAAACAACATATCTACAAGCTTGAAAATGATCAAGGGACTATTGTTGGTGATGAGAGTCTTAAAAGCTATATTACGAATTATTATAAGAATCTCTTTGGACCACCGAAACATTCTGGGATTGCACTTGTAGAAGATCACATCCTTGATATTCCTCAAGTATCCCCAGAAGAAAATGAGAGCCTAATTAGCTCATTCACCGAATCTGAGGTGAGGGAAGCAGTTTTCCAAATGGAACATAATAAAGCTCCAGGCCCGGATGGATTTCCTACGGAATTCTATTAGAATTTTTGGGGAATAATCAAAGAATACCTTCTATGCCTCTTTGGAGACCTTCATAGAGAGGCCCTAGATCTATATAGTCTGAATTTTGGAATCATTTCTTTAATTCCAAAAATTCAAAATGCTACAAAAATCCAGCAATATAGACCAATCTATGTCCTCAATGTGAGCTTCAAAATCTTCACCAAAGTGGGCACTAATAGGTTAAATATGGTAGCTAAAACAGTGGTGAGTCCAATGCAAACTACCTTTATGCTAGGCAGGAATATCATGGAAGGAGTAGTAATATTACACAAAACTATCCATGAGCTCCACACCAAAAAAAGAGATGGGGTCATTTTCAAAATAGACTTCGAAAAGGCTTATGATAAAGTGAAGTGGGCTTTTATAGCAAACCTTACGCATGAAAGGTTTCTCACCCGTATGGTGTAGATGGATTGAGAGTATGGTGACTGGGGGAAGTGTGGGGATTAAGGTCAATGACGATATCGGCCCCTACTTCCAAACGAGTCGCGGACTCAGGCAAGGGGATCCTATGTCGCCAATCTTATTTAACATCGTCGCGGATATGCTAGCTCTTCTTATAATAGAGCAAAAATCGACGGTCAAATAAGAGGAGTCATCCCTCACTTTATTGATGATGGTCTATCAATTCTACAATATGCAGATGACACCATTATCTGTCTAGACCACGACCCAGAACAAGCAAAGAATTTAAAACTATTGCTATGTGCTTTCGAGTAATTATCTGGGCTTAAAATAAATTTCCAAAAGAGTGAAATTTTCTGCTATGGGGAAGCTAAAGAGATGGAGCCTTATTATACTAGTCTCTTTGCGTGTAATGCGGGGGAATACCCTTTCAGATATCTAGGGATCCCAATGCACCATAGACAACTCCTCAATTATGAATGGAGAAAGGTGGAAGAACGGTTTCAACATAAACTCTCTTGTTGGAAAGCAAAGTACTTGTCCTATGGGGGAAGGTTAATTCTGCTAAATTCTGTCTTAAGCAGTTTACCTATGTTTATGATGTCTTTCTTTGAGATCCCTAAAGGGGTACTCAAAAACCTTGATCATTTCAGATCAAGATTCTTCTGACAAGGATCTATGGGCAAACATAAATATAGACTTGCCATATGGGACATCCTATGTCGTCCCAAGGACCAAGGGGGCCTAGGTATCTTGGACTTACAGCTACAAAATAAATGCTTATTGGCTAAGTGGTTGATAAATCTAATTAATACCGACGGAATGTGGCAGTCCATACTTACAAACAAATACCTTAGGTCCAAAACACTTACCCAAGTGACAGCTAAACCCCATTATTCACATTTTTGGAGAGGCCTCATGTGCATCAAAGATGAGGTCTTAGCTAAAGGATCCTTCGATATTAAAGATGGGACCAAAACAAGATTCTGGGATGACATATGGGTAGGAAATAAGCCTCTAAAAATTAAATATCCTTCTCTTTATAATATAGTGCGTGATCGGCACACAACTGTCTCGAAGGTGTTAGCCTCCAGCCCCCTAAACATCTCCTTTCGTAGGACGCTGGTGGGCAATAAACTTTTAGATTGGCTAAATTTAGTAGCACAGATTTCAAATGTGGTTTTGGTAGGGGTTCGGATTATTTTAGATGAAACTTAACCAAGTCGGGGTTATTTTCAGTCCGCTCGTTGTATCTTCATCTCATTGATACACAACTACTTTTTCCTCATAGGAAGCTCTGGAAAATAAGTATTTCCCTTAAGATTAAAATCTTTCTGTGGTTCCTACATAGGGAAGTGGTCCGAACCAAAGACAACCTCACTAGTATCTATTGTAACATGAATGAGACTATTCAACATTTATTCATCGATTGCCCTTTCACCAAAATAATTTGGAGAATAATTCTTTTTGCTACTAATTTAACTCCACCTAGATCTATCAGCCACATGTTCGGTTCCTGGCTTCAGAATCAACATAAAGGGCTTAAAGGCTTGATCTGGGTGGGGTTGGCTGCGATTTGCTGGGCCATCTGGCGTTGCTGGAATGATATTATTTTTAACAAACTGAAAACTAACTCTTTTTTGCATGTTATTTTCAGGGGAGCATATTGGCTCCGCTTCTGGGCCCAGCTGCAGCGTGATGAGCAAGCCAAAGACATCCTTTCGTCGATAAGTAAGAGATTAGAAATAATTACTTTAGAGATTTCTAATAAAGGATGGAATCAGTTGTACTGTTTACTCTAGTATTCTGGTCTTTGTTTTAGATCTTGGCTTGCGTTTCTCCTTTTTGAAGGACATGCTGTTTTATAATAAGTGGTTGTGTACATCCCAGGATGTAGAGGCCAGATATTTTATATCCTTTATCTAAAAAATGATGGTTGATGTACATCCCCTCTTTTGTTGAAAATTTTCATTTTACCTCCATAAACAATTGTTGTAGTCTATTTTTTCTCATCAAACTCCAAAACTAGTTATTTTACCTCTTGAACCCTCAAAACTTATTTTCATAGTACCTCCTTACACTAGTTTGAAGGTGGTTTTGTCTTTTTAGTGAAAATTTGTAATACTTGACAAGGTTTCTAAACCTTGGAAAATGTCTCTATCCTTCTAAAAATTCTAAACAAAATCATAGAGGTAGACTAGGATATGAAGAATCTAAGTGCAATATATAGAGCTCATGAAATATATTTAGCTCTAGGAAAATGAGAAAGTACCTAGAAAATTTGTAAAACATTCAAATCATTGTCTAAACATGTTTCAAAACTTTGCACTACAAAAATATGAGATGCATGTTGGTTGTGTCTTTTGTTTTTTTTTTGTTGTGAACAATTTTTAAAGCATTTTTATTTTTTATGATGGTTTTTAAAGCATGTTTAAACATCAATTAGAACGCTTTATGATTTTTTTTTGTAGTTTTAGAATATTTTTTCATTTTACTAGAGTAAATCTATTTTTTGGAAACTTCTAAAGATATTTTCACTATAGTTATTTTATTTAGGTTCATCACCTTCTGATCTATCTCTGTGATATTTTTTATTTTATAAGCTTAGAGACATTTTTTGTGGTTTAATAGCCTTGCTTATCAGAATTTTTACTAAAAAGACAAAATTGCTTTAAAAACTACTTTAAAATAGGAACAGTTCTGAGAGTTTAAGGGATAAGATATCTAATTTTAGAGCTCGAGGAAGAAAATCAAACTATAATAATAATTCAAGTGGTAAAATAAACGGGACTGACTACACATCTCTTTGAAGATTTTTCTGTTTGTTATCTTCCACTTTTTCAGCCAATCAAAACTTGGCACATAATATGTCACACATTACATACAAGCCAACGTAAATATGCATGCCACATATATGTGACAGCTTCGGGAAGATTTTGATGTTGTTATCTTCCACTTTTGCCACATCAATAAATTAAAAAAAGATACAACAGACAAATACGACACAGCTACAAATATGACACACAGATATAGCACTGGCGCACAGCTACAACAAACTGATACAACATAGACTGCAGAGACAGCATAGATACAACACACATCACATATAGAAAATCAAATTCTGAAATGAAGAAATAAAAAATATACAAATATGGCATAGAGACAACACAAATACAACACATAACACATAGAAAATCCAAATATTTAATTAAGAAATAATAAAAAAATGTGCATATAAAGATCTTCATATATGAAAAATATATCTACAAAGTCTGCATAAAAGACAATGTGGAAACTAGCTTGCAGCAGCTAGCAGCAAAGAAAAACTACCAACACTTTTGTCCTCTTATCAAGCATCAACACAAGAGATACCTTTTGTTTGTAATCTGAAAGATGAGATAAAAACATGGATATTTGAGAAACTAGAAGAAAGTACCGTCATTTAAGGCTAGCCCCATAGCTAATAATTTTCCTTTTCATCCTACAACAGATTCTAGTGCCCAAGAAATTGAGCATGATCCATAATGTTATTTAGATTTCTTCCTCCAAGGTAAGACCATGTGTGCATCAAGGTGATAATGTGTCCTATAATTGTTTGAACACCATTTAATGTCGATGTGAAGTGCTAAATATACAATACACCATACCAAAAAAAGAAATAATAGAGCTACGGGAACTCATTTGTCATACGAAAGCAAAATGTACGTGGGCCACCAAAACTGAAGATACAGGCCCATGTTATTTACGTAAGCCTATACGCAAAAAGAAACACAAATCTGAACAAAAGATCTAAGCCACACAAAAGTGGAAGATAACAACACAAGAAATCTGTCGAAAGATAATTAAAAATTCTGAAATAAACTTTATTTTCCTCTTTTGTGTTCGACACAAACGTGGCCCTGTTTCAAAAGTGGTCCAACTCAAGCCTTATGTGCCAGGCCCAAACACAACCTAGCTGGATCGTGTGAGGCCCAACTTTACACGTTTGAAACATCATTTTATTTCTGCCCTTTGAGATTAGCATGGTTGATCAGCTTCAATTGGTGTGATGGGAGCTGCGTCTGATCGTGCAACGATCATGGGTGGCGTTATTATGCAATGCAGCGTCAAGGATTTGACTTTACCAGGTAACAAAAGCCGACTGATTCCGACTGATTGAATAGCTTTGGAAGCCTGCTGCTGTGTCAATCAGCAGGTTCTTAAGCGTTCAAACGTTGAATTAGAATACAATTAGAACGTTGAATAACTAGGAGCACCACTAGATCCAACGTTATTCCTCTCGATCGATCTATCTTCTCTTTCTTATATATCCATGGTGCTAGGATTGTAATCTTTTATAGATGGATTGTATTCTTTTATAGATGGAGGGAGTAGCCACCAATTACGATTCCAATTCCAGTAGTATACTTGGTGCAGGAACTAAAGCCGCGCCAATTATAAAGGGCCAAGGGGAAGAGGGCATGTAGCGATGTTAGAGGAGCAAGAGCAGTTTTTATGGTACAGCCGCTTACAAAGACTGAGAACGATTTTAGTGTTCTTCTGGTTCCGATATATGCGCTGCCGGAGTAGAGCCGGAGCCCTGAACAAAATTAATAGCAGCCAGGACTTTATAAAAAGAAAAGTAAATAGCTGCCAGTCAATAAAAACACACAAACGAATGCAGGAAATGATAAATCTAGTACGGTAGCTGCGATATCAGCAGCGACGACCATCTGAAGATAGAGGTATCCGCCAGATATTTACCAGTCATTTATTTAATGAGCAAACAGTAACATCACGGGTTTAGAATCAAAAACTTTATGAAAAAGTGTAATGTGGTATTTCATTTGTATTTTAAATTATTGTCCAACTATAGAGTAACTAAACTCAAAAAATTCGTCCTAAGATTCCATGTGATATGAAATCTTATAAAGTTTTAAAATTTTAAAGGAATCTAAACAGCCTTGTTTAAATTCAAAAAGTTTACAAAATTTTGAACTGTAGCGTTTCGTTTGTATTTGTTAATTTTTTTCAATCATAAAGTAACTAGATTTAAAAGATTCGTCTCGCAAATTACAAATAAACTATATAATTAGTTATTTTTTATTTATATTTAATGCTTCATACATGAGTTCAAAGATTCGATGTGGCGCATAATTTTGTAAAGTTTTGAAATTTTGAAGGGTCTATAAACACCCTATAAGAACAAACACTTCACGTAAGATAAATTAATTGTCCGGAAACTTTATTCTACTTTTATATCACAGCTGTAAGATTCTGACCGGACAATGATTGGACGAGGAATAGTTAAGAGAGCGAGAAGAAAAAGCAGGCATAGCAGCTATAGCAGGTGTATCATTCCGTGTTCGTACTACCCAAATATTTTGATGTGTCATCGATCGGTCACTGCCATGAGCGGTTTGTTGGGGTTTTATCTTGAAAAGATGAGCAGATCTTGTCTCGTCCTACCGTTGCTCAGATCATCAACTTGCTTGTTTATTTACAGGGGCCTCGAACAAAGCAAAATACAGAAAGATTAGGTCAATCATATCGTGGATGACGATATATATAGTTTTTGGTGCCTTGATGCCGCGCTTTCCCTTGAGCCTGTCAATGTTTTCTTTTTACAATTAAAAAAATACTCCTTAGCCTATCATTCAAAAGACAGTACGATCAGCGATTGCTATTAGATTAAACTACTTTTAGGATGGTCCTCTGTTCTCACCATTAAATTATACTTATTACTCTACTTTACTCTATTCACATCACGTACTTTAGTTTATCACCCTAGGTGAGCTGGCCACAGTCCACAGGGCGAATGTAACAGGGGTCCAAAAGGGGTCCATTTGTCAGAGGCTGAGGAGCAATTGCCCACTAGTAGGAGTATGTTAATTTGATATTGTGCTCCAAGTCAGATTTGTGATGTGTCTAGTACTACTTGGCATGCCGAATTTTGGGTCACTCCTAGGTGGAAGGCAGCCATCAGATTTGTCCCTTCCTTCCTATGTTTTTTTAACAGCCCTCTTTAGATTAATCTATGCAACTTTGTGTCTCAGTTACACTGTCTGAGCTTAGATTGGATAACTCATGTTTTCGACATCTAAGCAGCATAACTTGAACGTCAATTTTCATTATACTGTACTAGCTCATCAAGCCGTCTAGCATGGCCTAAAATCTTATGTTACATGTAAGTACTAAAGTTTTATGGATGAATTTAACACACCTAAAGAATTGTTAACTTTACTCTCTCTACATTTCCCTTTCCTAACATGATATCCATATAGCTCTGTTCAGCTGGTAGTTTCTACGGCTAATAAGTTGGCTGATATTATTTTGTTGTGAGAGAAAAACACTATACTCCAGAATCACCGTACTATCGTGTGTTAAATTTACTCTTTATTCTATATGTATGTGTGTTTCCATCATTTCCATTCATCCACTTTGGATTTCTAATATGTGTTTAGTTAAAACTTTATCTTAAGTTATATATCAGCTCTTGTTGTGTACTTTTTGTGACACCATGAATTTATATTTGGATTTTGTATTTTTATTTTATAGTTGTTGTGTTCTTATAATCCACATGAATTTTTTACTCTAATGTTTATTGTATCATTTACTCAAGATTTGTTTTATATTTAATTATTTATTACAAACTAGATTCTAGATCATAGACTCCACTTTTTATTAGTACAACGGCATAAAAATTTGCATAATAGCGTTTAAGATGTTTAATTTTCTTTATCCACTATTTTTCTATACTGGCATTTAGCCTGTTTACACACTGTGTAAACGTACATTATGCATTGGCTTGTCGTGTCCATTAAATCAGCCGTTTATCCTGCCTAACCACTGTTTAGTCTGTTTAAATGGTCATTTACACTAGTACAGAAACGGCTTTTGCTCACTGTATGTAAGGGCCTTTAGCCCCGGTTTCTGAACTGGGACTAAGGATTTGGGACTAAATGTCCCCCCTTTAGTCCCGGTTCGGAGGCCCGGGACTAAAGCCCGACCTTTAGCCCCGGTTGGTAATACCAACCGGGACTAAAAGGTGTGCGAGATGGCGCAGGCGGGCCACGCGGGGCAGCACCCTTTAGTCCCAGTTGGTATTACCAACCGAGGCTAAAGGTCCATTTTTTTTTTCTGATTTTCGTATTTCTTATTTTGGTTTTCCAATTAGATTATGTATTCAAATGTGTGTATTCTTCGCTTCTAATACATGTATTCGCTGCTAATACATGTATTCACGCACTTATAAGTTAGTTTCAAGCATTAAACACAAATAAACTATGAGACTCTATATATAAATATATTATGGAGTTATATATACATAAGTATAATATATATATATGCACATAAAATTTACATCATTATCCATTCATATTCGACTTAGGACACAACTGCCCTCGCCACTTAAATATCATACAGATGTTCGTCTTGATTTGGCTTCAGTTGTTCGGTCGGGTCGAAATAGTACTCGCCTTTAGGTTTGAGCAGTTTTTCAAGAAAAAATCCAGGAATGGTCTCTTGAATTCCCCTGAGGCGCGGACACCTTGCAACACTTGGTTCTTCAACCATAGAGACTTCAATTTGCATTATAAACAAACAAGTGTTAATATACATAAGATTTAGTTAATAGTAACAACTAAATAAAATGGATGTATTATATATACATATGACATACTTTTAGTGTCTCATTAATAGTTTGTCTTGCATACACTGTGAGGAACTCGCAAACGTAGTATCCACACAGATTGTTGCCTGCTGGCTGCCTTAGAACCCACTGTAAGATATGAAAATATTACTATCGTCATCATATGCATATGTTAAAGCATGCTAAGATAACAGATTATGAGAGCTAGTAGAACTTAGATTTAGCAGGACGGGACCCTTTAGTGGCGCTTCCAGATCCGGACGCTGTTTGTCAACAAACCAAGCCCAAACCCTATTCAATAATTGGATCATTAATTAACTAACTATGGTAGTGTAGTTAAAGATCAAGCATCCATATTTAAAGATCAAAGTTACCCCTTGATAATGTCTATCATGTCTTGGTAATCTCCCAATGGTTTTCTCAATGAGTCATATATTACTAATTGACTTCTAGTCATATCGAAGACTATGAGTATCCAATCAAAACTGCATTTGTTTATAGAGTCAACATATATATCTTTATGCTGAATTGAAGTAAGATTAATTGTGCAAACGATAACAACACTCACCCAAAGTTGTAGGGTAAGAGTATATATTTTTTGGTCTTTTGGTTCACCAAAAACCTCCGAAGATTCCTCTGCGTTTGAGGTATCCATTGATCGCGGGGAGTGTTTGGATCCGAGAATACGATTGATGGATCAATGAAACCAATATCTGTGTCTCCCTTCCGTTTGAGCAATAACATCAAGAATCTGCATATATATGTTTGAGGATTGTTAGTTACTATATATATACATATGCTATAGTCAGATTACTAAAAGAAATGATCACTTACAGACAGTAGCAGCTGATGAGAGATTTGTCTAGATCGTCCATATGGATAGTTGGTGGAGCTCACTAAATGGAACAAATATAATGTCATCGCCCCGGAAGTAATGTTCATCTCTAATTCTGACGCAAATCCAATCATCTGTGCTTTTCTTACATGCCTCCATGTACCATGAGTTTAACGAACGCATTTGAGTACCAAGTTCCCTGAGGGCCGCAGGGTTGTACAAACTTTTGCCACGTACATAATTTCTCTTCCACTCATCGACTACAGTGGCATTTTCGATGAGTGCATTTTCTAGAAATTGATTCGCGGTTATACCAGCTCCTAACAAGAACTCTTCCATACCATCATAATTGACCCTGCCACTGTAGTCTGATAGCACGCTCATGTTTGAACCATATTGATTCCCAACAACTAGCGGGGGTACTAATTGGTTCAATTGTTCCCCGAGCTGTGGGACACCCTTCCGTGCTCTTCTCTCTTCGTTAATTGCCTTTTGGAGAGTGCGGTCATAGTCCGATAGTGGAGAACTCTTCTGAGCATCACATAGCTTTCTCTTATGAGCATCCACAGCTTGCCTTAGAGTTGATTGATGTAAGAAGAACGACTTTTTAGCTTCTTTATTTGCTTTACAGTCGTCTCTCATTTTTTGGAATTGTGCTTGCACATCGGCCTTTATTGAAGCATCTAGTTCTTCTGAGGAATCTTAACTTTCCTTGTAGCTTGCCTCTTCTTTGACAATGGGGCGACCGGTGCTTTTGTGGCGGGCCTCTTCTTTGACGATGGGGCGGCCAGTGCAGGCGTTGGATACCGTCGTGGAGGCGATGAGACCGGTGTCGGCGTTGGAGAACCCTCGTGGAGGCGATGGGGCCGGTTTCAGAGTTGGAGACCGCCTTGGAGGTTCTGGGGAGGAAGCCGTGTCATGCATTCCACCATCATTATCCCTTACAACACTATGACCAGCAGGTGATGAATGGTGACTTAGGTCTCTAGGTGAGGTCCTGCAGTGAAAACAACGAGTGTGAATAAACTATTGCTATTTAAGCCAATACAAAGTTAGTGAAAAAGAGCCAGGTATGATTCACACCTAGGATGAGGAGGAGGAGGCGGCGGTGGTAGAATAGGAGGTGATGCCCCAAGAATAATGATATAGCGCTTGCGCCAACAAATAAATGTCTTCTCCGCTTCTCCTAAAGTCTTCTCCCCATCACCTCCTTCAATGTCAAGCTGAACATCGCTATGACCTTTTTGAACTCTATCCACCGAGACACGAGCATATCCAGGTGGTATTATTACCCCATGGCATTTTGGTGTCTTCGTAGGGTCGATAGGAGCTACAACACCGGTAGCCACCATGATTGTGGTAGCCCCCTCTGGAATGTGCAGCTCACATGGTGTATTTGGTTCTGTGATGTCATCCACGAGGAAGCGTAGCTTTGCGTCATCACCGACTTGAGGCACTTCCGCGGAAGCACAACTGCTTTTCAACTGAGCAGAGGGCCTGATGTTGACTTCCGGTACTGATGCAGTACTTCGCATTCGGCTCATTGCTAAATCCACTTGCCTTTTGATTTCCTTGCTCATTGTAGCTTCAAGTTTTTCTTCTCGCTCTTTCGCTTGAATAGCTGCTTCGCGTGCTTCACTAAGCATTTGCTGCATGCTATATTTCATAGCTTCTTCCTCTCTCTTCTTTCTCTGGCGGCTTTTATATGTATCTTTGTCTTGAGGGAATGCATGCTTCCACGGCACCGCGCCATAGCCTCTCGTTCGCCCTCTGTGTTCGGCAGTCCCCAGGGCATATGTCAGCTCATCCTTATCTCTATTTGGTGACCATACTCCTTGTTCCCTCAAAGATTGAGCATGAACCAGTCTCCGTGCTACTTCTGTGAGTCCTTGGTCATACGTTAATCTGCTGGTCTCAAGGTCAAGGCCTCCCCCGTGACCAAAAAACCACCACTTACCGCGCTCAGACCAGCTACCTAATTCTGGTTGGATCCCCCTAGCTACAAGGTCCTCTTCTATTTTTTCCCACTTAGGAATGACAGTAATGTAGCCACTTGATCCCAAGCGATGGTGGTATTGCTTTTCTCGGGCATTCTGTTGGTTCTTTATCGCTCGTGCTTCGCCCTCTTCCGATGTCTTTGTTGACACAAAATGTGACGCACTATGCCTAACACACAGCAAGCCAGAAACCGTAGCTTCAATCGGGTGCCCGGGTGTTTCGGAGTCCGAAAACGTGCCAGTCAGTTTGACCTAAAACTAACAAGGGATGAAAGTTATTAGATATAAAACTAGAACATGCCGGGTGAGACCAGACAGTTCCATATATACGGCCCTGAAGCCACTTACAACGACATATAGCTATAGAAGCTATCTGCCAACAGGTCTTATAGATCGTTCGGCTAAAGCAAACGCAAAGCATGTGGAAAAAGTTGATAGCTGAACGTGCATGCATGAAAAAGCATGAAAAAACTATGAGTTAAAGCATAACCAAGCTCGGCAATCCAACCAATTTGGGGTCCATGATGAAGGAACATATAAGTAAACACGATTAAACTAATCTAAAGCCTGCGTCTGCCGCACGACACCCAACATTATCAAAGCTTAAATGTGGTTAACATGTATGAACCCGCAACACGTAACAATCTAGATCTAAACTAATTCGGCTACTATGACCATGAGATCTATTCGTATGAACAATATGATTAACTATTAAAACAAAGAATAGATCTATAAGAAAAGATAAAGCCGAACCGTATCAATCTAGATTGGGCAAAAGAGTGTTACAAATATATAACAAATATAAAACATGCAACGCGTAGTAACTTGATGAATCTACTAGATCTTGCCAAATCTAATAGAGTCGATAACTATCTTGCTTTTTCTAAGCATATCGAGCAAGCACCTGCCGCACGGTGTGTACTCATAAACGAAACATCAGCGAAGACTTCTTGATTGTAAAGCAAAGATCCGCCGCACGATCATTGAAAACAAACAAGACTACTTGCATCAACATCTAAATCCACCGCATGATACTAGACATGATAGCAAGGTTGTCGGGACTTACGGAGGTCGACGGATCGATGATTCCTCTCGAAGAACTCGACGACACGACAAAGGACTCAAAGTTGGCACGGGGCCGATTGTATTGTATTGGTTGTGAACAGTTTTTACAAATGCCAAGGGCTTATATTTATACCCTGGTCATAACATGAGTCCTACAAGGACACGACCATGAAACATTAAAGGAAAAACACGATATTTAAACCTATTCTTCTCTTTGGGATCTTTACTCCCTTAATCATCGCAAAGTTTGTTGCTCCATTCGGCTCTTGCTTTCCGCTCTTGTCGCTTTCCTTAACAGAAGATCGCCATTCCCAGAATAGCCGACCGCACGACCATTTAGCGGAATCCTTACAGATTAGCCGACCACACGAACACTTGCTGAACGCTCGGAACACTGCCGCTTGCTGGCCCATCTGTCATTCTCCTAGGCGTACCAAAATCCAGTATTAACACATGCCCCCTCAATTTTGGGATAAAAATCATTTTATCCTGAAATTGACTACAAGTTCCTCTTTTGTCCACTGCACACTTCTGCCTGTACGACAACGCAATCGGCTTTTACTCTCCCAATTAGAACACAGCTAACTATACTTAGTTTCTTGAATTGAAGAAATAGCCGGTTGCCCCAATCTTTCTGCCTTAAGGAAATAGCCGACCGCTTCTTATTTACCCGAGCCTGGCCCAGTCCAGTAACTGCCCATCCGATTGGGAAAACCCTAACTCGTCGCTTGGTATTCCATTCGGTTATATAAACAAACCTTTCTTCTACTACTCTTGTCAACAACCACAATCAAACATTTTTCTGTCTCCGTCTCCTCCTCTTCTTTTGCTTGAAACCAATCCGGAAAGAAACCCTAGCCTACACAGTAATTCCACCAAAACAATGGAGGGCCGCAACCTCGACAGGCGACTGGCGGAAGAGGAAGAAGTGACATCTCGGCTAGCCATTCGTCGTTGCGTGAGGTAAAGCGATTTCTTACTATCTTCTTTACTCTGTCACCTTTCCTGAATTCATCATTATTATCTTCCTCCTCTTCTTTTGCTTGAAACCAATCCGGAAAGAAACCCTAGCCTGCACAGTAATTCCACCAAAACAATGGAGGGCCGCAACCTCGGCAGGCGACTGGCGGAAGAGGAAGAAGTGACATCTCGGCTAGCCATTCGTCGCTGCGTGAGGTAAATCGATTTTCGACTATCTTCTTTACTCTGTCACCTTTCCTGAATTCATCATTATTATCTTCTATTTTAAAAAGGGATGAAGTTGGCTCCTCGGACTGGCGGAAGAGGAAGAAGTGACATCTCGGCTAGCCATTCGTCGCTGCGTGAGGTAAATCGATTTTCGACTATCTTCTTTACTCTGTCACCTTTCCTGAATTCATCATTATTATCTTCTATTTTAAAAAGGGATGAAGTTGGCTCCTCGGACGATGCTAACGCTCCTCCAACAATACTCGAGGTGGCGGATGAGGAATCTAGGATGGATTCTCTTGCAGAACTAGTTGAAGCGAAGAAAAAGATGAACCAAATGGAACGGTTGATTGCCGATCTCCAAAAAGCACTTCTTGACGCTGAACAAGTGGCTGAGGAGAAGAAGGAAGAGGCCAAAAAGGCTACTAAACAAATCAAAGGTAAGCAAATCCTACTTACTTTCTTCAAGTCGTGCGATGTTCCAGGATCTGATTGCCTTTCCACTCTTTTAGATTTGTCAACGAGACTAGAAGCCCTCCAGATTGCAGGGAACGACATCGCCAATCTGGTGAACACTACTAGCGAGACAGTCACCGAGAGGGTAGAAAACATCTACTCGAAGGTGACTGAAGTGCTTACCAAGGCATTGAACTTGGTGCTTCACTCTCCCTTGGTGCCGTCCAAGCCTACACCGGCCAAGATTTCCACGACCTTGACGTGTTCAAGGAAGACATCGTGGAAGAAATGGTGACCAATTCTGACGCCATGGAGACAGCAGGAAGGCTTATCAGTGAGGCTTCCAATCCTCATTATGCAATCCATAAAGTTTGTGATCAATGAATTGTATCTGTAGTCTTGTTGAAAACCTTGTAAATATGATGAATCAATCCAGACTTTTGATCCATTGTTCTGTCTGAGATGAATCCATCGAGATTCATTTTCCTATCTTTGGAATGTATCTTTATTTGCACTAAAGGCGACACATATCGCGTCGGCTATTCTCTAAGTCTTTAGAGTATATATTTTTTCGGCTAAAGGCGATATCTTCATATCGGCTATTCTGTGTACAATGCTTCTTAAGTCTGTTTATGCACCAACCGCGATACTAGGATGAAATTTCTTAAGAAATCTCCCATTAATAGCTCTAGCAAATTCTTCTCCCATTAGAGTCTTCAAGATATATGCATTATTAGGTGCACATTTCACTATCTGAAAGGGTCCTTCCCAGTTCGGAGACCATTTGCCGAATGCTTTATCTTTTGCACCAATCGGCAGTACCGTTTTCCAAACTAAATCTCCCTCTGCAAATTGCTTCTCTTTGACCTTCTTGTTATAATATTTGGCAACACGCAATTTGTTTTTCTCAATATTTTCCAATGCCTTAAGACGAACCAAATGTAAATCCTCCAATTCGTCCATCATCAGATCCTTGTAATCTTCTTTTCTCAAGTCATTTTGCAATGTAACTCGTCTGGAGCTTGATTGTAATTCCCACAATAGTACAGCATGATGCCCATAATCCAACTCATAGGGAGATGCTTGAGTGGACCCATGACAAGCCATTCGGTAAGCCCATAAAGCCTCATTAAGAACTGAATGCCACTTCCTTGGCTTTTCATCAATTTTCTTCTGAATAATCTTGATCATTATCTTATTTGATGCTTCATCTTGGCCATTAGCTTGTGCATAATAAGGAGAATAATTGTATAATTTGATTCCCATCTCTTCAGCAAAATCACAAAATTCAGATGAAGTGAATTGAGTCCCTTGATCTGTCGTTATTGTTTGAGGAATCCCAAACCTGTGAATTATGTGCTCCTTAACGAAATTGATCATGTTCTCCGATGTAACCTTCTTCATAGGGATAGCTTCAACCCACTTTGTAAAATAATCCATAGCTAATAGTACAAACTTATGTCCCTTGCTAGAAGGAGGATAAATCTGACCAATTAAATCTATACCCCATCCTCTAAACGACCAAGGTTTAATAATTGGGTTCATAGCCGATGCTGGAGCTCTCTGAATATTACCAAACCTCTGACAATCTTGACATCCCTTGTAATATTCAAAATAGTCTTCAAGCATGGTCGGCCAAAAATAACCAGTCCTTCTAATCATCAATTTCATCCGGTAAGCCGATTGATGTGCACTACACACTCCTTCATGTACCTCATACATCAGCTTCCCAGCTTCCTCTTGACTCAAGCATTTGAGGAGCACCCCATCTATGGATTTGTAGTACAATTGGTCATCAAGGTGCACAAACTTGATAGCTTTGTACCTGAGTTTCCGAGAAACCTTTTGTGATGGATTTTTTAAGTAATCGGCAATTTCTTTTCTCCAGTCATCAATCACCCGATTCTCATTCACAACATGAATCTCTTGGCTCTCTCGGTATCCTGAAGCAGCCTGAGCCAATTCATTTGCTTCTTCATTATGCCCCCTAGGGATATGATGCAAGGTTACTACCTGAAAACTTTTCAAAAGCTCCCGTCATTCTTCATAATATTCTCTCAATATATCATTCTTGCATTCATACTGGCCGAGCAATTGGTTAATTACTAACTCAGAATCTCCAAAGATCTCAATGGCAACAACTCTTATTTCAATAAGAAGCCGAAGTCCTCTAAGCAATGCTTCATACTCTGCCTGATTGTTAATAACAGGGAATTCAATAGGGATTGCATACTTAAGAATCACCCCTCGAGGAGAAATCAAGAAAATACCAGCACCACCACCTCTGATACAAGATGATCTATCAAAAAACAAAGTCCAAGGTGCAATACTTATCATATTAGCAGAAGGATCACGGTGTTGGGTAACAAAATCAGCAATAACTTGACCTTTTACTGCCCTTGCCGATTCGTACTTTAAATCAAATTCAGATAAAGTCAAAATCCATTTGCCAATCCTACCATTCAAAATTGGCATTGATAACATATGTTTTATTACATCAAATTCAGAAACTACCACACATTCGGCATTTAACAAATAGTGCCGAAATTTGGTACATGAGTAATACACACACAGACAAAAATTCTCCATAGCCGAATATCTTGTCTCTGGATCCAACAGGTTTCGGCTAAGGTAGGCTATTACTCTTTCCTTTCCCTCAAACTCCTGCATGAGGGCCGATCCTATTGTCAGACTATCGGCCGCCACGTACAACTTAAAAGGATTATCAAGTTGTGGAGGTACCAACACAGGTGGCGCCTTCATGTACTCTTTGATCTCATCGAAAGCCTTCTGATGCACATCACCCCATACAAACTCTTGATCCTTTTTAAGCTTCAACAATGGGGAGAATGGCAACACTTTCTCTGACAGATTAGATATAAATCTTCTTACAAAATTAATCTTGCCAAGCAATGATTGCAACTCTGTGAGGTTAGTCGGAGGTACAACCTTGTCTATTGCTTCCATGTTTTTCTTACCAATCTCAATCCCTCCTTTATGGGCCAGAAACCCCAAAAACTCACCAGACGAGACTCGAAAGGCACACTTGTTTGGGTTCATCGTGAATCCATGCTTTCTAGTGCACTCTAAAGTCTTCCTTAAATCAGCTAAGTGTCCTTCATGATCTCTGGATTTGACCACCACGTCATCAATATAGATCTCTACAATTTTACCGATCAACTCGTGGAAAACAAAGTTCATGGCTCTCTAATAAGTTGCACCGACATTCTTTAAACCAAAAGTCATGACGATCCACTCAAATAACCCAATATGACCAGGGCATCTGAAGGCTGTTTTCGAAATATCCTCTATTGCCATAAAAATTTGGTTATAGCCAGCATTACCATCCATAAAGCTGATGACTTCATAGCCAGCTACTGCATCGACAAGCAAATCAGCAACTGGCATTGGGTAACCATCCATCGAGGTGACTTTATTGAGGTTTCTGAAGTCAATGCAGACTCTCATCTTTCCATTCTTTTTGTACACCGGAACGATGCTTGAGACCCACTCTGCATATCTGCATGGCCGAATGAAATTTGCTTCTAATAATCTTTCAACTTCTTTTTTCACATCGGCCAATACCTCATCCTTGAAAATTTTCCAAGGAGGTTGTTTGTGAGGGCGATACCCAGGCTTAATCGGTAATTTATGCTCAACAATAGAACGATCCAGTCCAGGCATCTCTGTGTAATCCCAAGCAAAACAATCTTTGAATTCTTTCAGAAGATCTATCAACTTTAATCTATACTCTAGGTTTAAATTTGCACTGATATACATCGGCCTTGGTTTGACATAATCACCAACATTTATTTCTTCTAACTTATCGGCCGACATAAAACCACGTCCCAGCTTTCCTTTGTTGCCAACGATTGGGTTCCCCATTAAAAACTACTCTGAGAGCCGACTACTTGGATCGGCTGTCGATCCTTGTTAGAAACATTAACAGGACCTTCTTCCCAAACTTTTCCAGAGAAACAATCAAAGCCATCACACTCCTAGAAGGCAAGCTTTGCGGTAGCAACGCTTACTGAATCATCAGCATGAACAATCTCAACATCATCTCCAATCCACTGAATAAGAATTTGATGCATAGTTGAAGGTATGCAGCAATTAGCATGGATCCAATCTCTTCCTAAGAGTAAACTATATGCCCCCTTGCCATCAATGCAAAAAAGGTAGTGATCAAAGTCTTAGACCCAATCATCAACTCAACGTGTACTGCTCCCTGGGTATCAGAAGGGTTACCAGCAATGTCTGAGGACAAAATCGGTTTTCAATAAATCTTCATTGGTCATCCCAAGCTTCCTAAAGGTAGTATAAGACATAATATTAATGGCAGCTCCTCCATCAACAAGCATTTTGGTTAGAGGTTTTCCATTGATGTATCCTTTTACATAAAGCGCCTTCAAATGTCGATGCTTGGCCGGCTTATTGAAAATTGCCTGTTGGGTTAGGACAAGCTGGGCCATCAGATTCTGAATATATCTCTTCTTGGATGTCTTGACTCTCTGGAGCTATGAATTTTGATGGAATGAAGAAAACCATACATGCATCAGTCGAATGCCCTTGCTTGTCGGCTTTTTCTTTAGGACGCCAAACCTGCTTCTTTTCGGTTGTTGTCTGTGCTAGCTCCTTGTTCCTCAAGCGTTGCACTCTTCTCTTCTGGCTTTTCCTCAGCCCTGGTGGACACCATTGTCCCTTTTGCCAGACATACTCCCGATGCTCTTTCTCTTCAGCATCTCTCTCATAATGGATCCATTCTTGATCGGTAAACCTCTTGCCTCGCCGATCGTTAGAGCTATTTATTTTTAAACGCCGATCGTCCTCAGGAGCATGCGCTCCAAGTCTTTCATGGACCGGATGGCGGTTAACTTGAGACTACCTGTACTCCGTGTATCGATCACTGCACCTAGGGCAGTTGTCTTTAGTAGGTAGCTTCAAGCCTTCATTCCAACAATGTTTAAAGAATGAGCATCCCCAATGAGATTGCTCCTACTCTCTCTCATATTCTTGCTCCCTTTGGTACAACTCTTCCTTGTACTTCTGACGTTTCTCCATGAACTCTTGTTCTTCATAATACTGTAGCTCCTGGTACCGCTCTCGCTCCCGGCGCCACTTATTTAATAGAATTCATGTTGTGACCCTAGGCCTGGAAGCTTCCCCTTCTTTGGTTCGGCTATTCTGAAACCGAGTCTGCTGCTGGAATTGTTCATTTGTAATCTGCCGATTAGGGTCTACAGCACTAGTCTTCCTTGCTCTGTCAGAGGTCAACACCTTCACCTTGCCCTTATATTTAGAGCTTTCTATAGCAACCATGTTCATGGAGAAAGTCACTGTGTTCTGAGCAAAGGGATTAGCATCAACCTTCATCTTACCATCAAACTTCAGATGCCCTTCCTGAATAGCTTTCTGAATCTTCATTCTGAACACTCGGCAATCATTGATGGAATGAGAATTAGTATTGTGGTACCCACAAAACTTCTTATCTTTTACTCCCTCATGGCGTAGCATGGGGTGTCCTTCCGGTAACTTGATGCGTCCCTCTCTGAGTAACACCTCAAACAGCCTATCTGATTTGGAGACATCAAAGTCGTACGTACCCTTCTACTGCCTCAGCCAGCGTTGACTAACCAGAGTCGGCTCCTTTGCCCAGACCAACTCGGCTGCAGCTACTTCATCTTCATCATTGTATTCGGCTGCTTCTTCCAGGAAACTCTGATATATTTCATTAGCCACATCACCTTTCTGGAAGCAGTTCTCCCTCCTGAACCCTTGAGCCTGATTACTCATCATAGCCAACCGCTGTTACAATTGACCAAGATCATCAAAGTCCATGCCGAACAGCTTCTCCCTGATATTTGGATGCATGCCCGCTATCACCATGCTCGGCAACTGGTCATCTGGCAAGTTTAAGGAGTAGTAGAAGTTTTTGGTTTCCCTGAACCTGCGGAGATACTCTTGAGGTGTTTCATTGGCCCTCTGCCTCAAACTCATAAGGTCAACTAGTTTCTTCTCATTAGTACCTGTATAGAAATATGAATGGAACTTTTGCTCCAATTCAGCCCATGTACCAATGGAATTTGGCTACAAAGATGTGAACCAAGCGAAAGTTGGCCCTGTCAGGGATAATGGAAAATACCGAATCCTCCAAGCCTCATCGGCAGATGCTTCCCCAAACTACATCAAGTATCTACTGATGTGCTCTATAGTACTAGTATCATCCTGGCCAGAAAACTTGGTCAAATCTGCTAGAGGTTTCACCCTTGGAGGGAGCGCCACTCGGTTGTACCATTCTGGGTAAGGAGATTTGTATGTATAGGATTGATTCTTTGGCTTTAGGCCAAATTGATTTTGCATCATGTCTGCCACTCTATTCATAATGAGATCAACACTTGAATTCAGAGCTCCATATGCCTGTCCCTCAAGGTGTAACCCAGCCGAACTCTTGTATCCTAGATTTGGGGAGAGCATTAATAGCACTGTAATCGGCAAATTCTTGGTATCCATCTCCATACATACTCTTTTGCAACCTGTTTGCAGCCGGAGATACCTTGTAAGCCGACTGCGGAATGTCCCCTGATGCACCAAAAGTGAGTTGGCCATGAGTCACAGGTTGTTTCTGGTGAGTTGCCACTCCTCCTGCATCTGTTCTAGATGCTTCACCTCCTTCCGTAGTCTTGCCCTGATGCTTTGGCACATTGAACAATGTCGGCCCTTGCATTGGACTAACAGTTTCCTCAAAGTGTTTATCGGCAGCTAGACCGAAGGTGCTGATCATGATCGAGCGAAAGGTGCTCAAGAAAGTTGTTTGATGATTCCTCGTAGTTTCACTCATGACTTTATAAATCACCTCATTCATCTTCTGAATATCCTCTTCTTCGGTGTAATCAGTTTGATGTGGAAGGAGAGTTCTCGGGAGCTGCTGCTTCTGAAAAACCTTGTTGCTTTTATTCTTCGAAAATGACAACAAGCACTTCTGTTGAAATTCATCACATGCTTGTTGGACTATATTCCTCAGGTCTTCTGGCAACTCATCCATAGCTATGTCCAGAACCTGGCTGTTATCGATTTCGACCATCTCGAAAAAGAGTGTGGTCCCACCGAGCATGCCAAAAAGTGTGTTGACACAAAATGTGACGCACTGTGCCCGAGTGTTTCGGAGTCTGAAAACGTGCCAGTCAGTTTGACCTAAAACTAACAAGGGATGAAAGTTATAAGGTATAAAACTGGAACATGCCGGGTGAGACTAGACAGTTCCATATATACGGCCCTGAAGCCACTTACAACGACATATAGCTATAGAAGCTATCTGCCAACAGGTCTTATAGATCGTTCGGCTAAAGCAAACGCAAAGGATGTGGAAAAAGTTGATAGCCGAACGTGCATGCATGAAAAAGTACGTATGGACGAATCATAATTAACTATGAGTTAAAGCATAACCAAGATCGGCAATCCAACCGAGTTGGGGTCCATGATGAAGGAACATATAAGTAAACACGATTAAACTAATCTAAAGCCTGCGTCTGCCGCACGACACCCAACATTATCAAAGCTTAAACGTGGTTAACACGTATGAACCCGCAACACATAACAATCTAGATCTAAACTAATTCGGCTACTATGACCGTGAGATCTATTCGTATGAACAATATGATTAACTATTAAAACAAAGAATAGATCTATAAGAAAAGATAAAGCCGAACCGTATCAATCTAGATTGGGCAAAAGAGTGTTACAAATATATAACAAATATAAAACATGCAACACGTAGTAACTTGATGAATCTACTAGATCTTGCCAAATCTAATAGAGCCAATAACTATCTTGCTTTTGCTAAGCATATCGAGCAAGCACCTGCCGGATGATGTGTACTCATAAACGAAACATCAGCGAAGACTTCTTGATTGTCAAGCAAAGATCCGCCGCACGATCATTGAAAACAAACAAGACTACTTGCATCAACATCTAAATCCACCGCATGATACTAGACATGATAGCAAGGTTGCCGGGACTTTCGGAGGTCGTCGGATCGATGATTCCTCTCGATATTAAAGGAAAAACACGATATTTAAACCTATTCTTCTCTTCGGGATCTTTACTCCCTTAATCGTTGCAAAGTTTGTTGCTCCATTCAGCTCTTGCCTTCCGCTCTTGTCGCTTTCCTTAACAGAAGATCGCCATTCCCAGAATAGCCGACCGCACGACCATTTAGCCGAATCCTTACAGATTAGCCGACCACACGAACACTTGCCGAACGCTCTGAACACTACCGCTTGCTGGCCCATCTGTCATTCTCCTAGGCGTACCAAAATCCAGTGTTAACAGTCTTGAAAGCTACAAAGTCATCCCAAAACGGCCTCAACTTGACGTAGGACTTATTGTTGAAATCTGGAGTAAGGTTCTTCTTGATAAATTCGTTATACAATTTCTTCTTCTAGGCTTCGAATTGTGTTGCCATCTTCTTCATTGCCTAGTCCCTAACTCTCCTCTTCAAAGTTTCATCTTCTGTATCGAGCGAGAAATGTTGAAGGACATCTCGCCAAATTAGCTCCTTGTCACGATCAGAGACAAAACTAACATCTGGACGTTCTTTCCTTTGCCGCCATTCACGAGCACTGATCACAAGCCTATCCCTTACAAGGTAACCACAGTGGTTGACAAATGTATGTGCATGTGGTCCAAGTACTCTCCCTATTTCCTCGAATTGCGAGATAATGTACCGACCCTCCAATGGCTTCTTCGGGCCTCGTACATTTTTACTCTTCCCCGTAGTTGTCGTTGATGCAGACGGCTATGTATGTAGAAACAAAAAAATTATAAATATAATTATACAAATGTAATTATTTTGATTTTCATTTATACACAAGAGATTGTAGACATATATATACCTCGTCAACATTGTCTTGCGTGATATTTTCTTGCTCAACATCTTGCGCAAAGTACTGACTTCCGTCATCTACTTGATTGGTGTCGTCGTCTACTTGATCAGTGCCATCGTTGATCATTGAAAACAAGAACTCCTCCATGTTGTCATTCGGGTCATTCATTTCTGCAACTATATAAGTAAAAGGGTTTAGACACTTTGTGTGTGTGTGTGTGTAAACCGTAAACAAGCTAAGTGTGTAACACTTAGAGTAACCAAAAGGGTAGACACTTAATGTGAGTGTAATAAAAGGGTTTAGGGTTTAGGGTAGACACTTAGGATGTATATCTATAGGGTTTAGACACTTAGGGGTTTAGGGTAGACACTTAGCTAGTGTGTGTGACCCTAAACAAGTGTGTAACACTTAGAGTAACCAAAAGGGTAGACACTTAGTGTGAGTGTAATAAAAGGGTTTAGGGTTTAGGGTAGACACTTAGGATGTATATCTATAGGGTTTAGACACTTAGGGGTTTAGGGTAGACACTTAGTGTGTGTGTGTGTAATAAAAGGATTTAGGGTTTAGGGTAGACACTTAGGGTTTAGGCACTAGGGGTAGGCACTTAGGGTATATTTCTCTAACAAATGAAAGATCTGTACATTTAACTAGAAATAATGAAAGGTATCTATTTCTCTAACAAATGAAAGCTTAGGGGTTTGTCTAGTGTGTTTGTGTAATAAACCCTAAACAAGTGTGTACACTTAGGATTTAGGGTTTAGGGTTTAGGGGTAGACACTTAGTGTGTGTGTGTGTGTATGTGTAATCATATCTAACAATAATGGAAGGTCAATATTTCTCTAACAAATCCATATCTATCAAATCATATATATACATGTTTACTAGCAATAATGGATGGTCAATATTTCTCTAACAAATCCATTTATCCAATCATATATATACATGTTTACTAGCAATAATGGAAGGTCAATATTTCTCTAACAAATCCATCTATCCAATCATATATATACATGTTTACTAGCAATAATGGAAGGTCAATATTTCTCTAACAAATACATCTATCAAATCATATATATACATGTATACTAGCAATAATGGAAGGTCAATATTTCTCTAACAAATCCATCTATCCAATCATATATACATACATGTTTACTAGCAATTAATAACATATATATAGTTATCAATTTTCCTTTTTTCTAACAAATGTATTTAGAAATTTCCTTTTTCTTTTTCTTTTTCTTTTTCCTTTTCATTGGAGAAATCCATTAATCAACTAGAAAATCATTTAACCTTTTTCTTATTTTCCTCTCCTTTTCTTCTTCCTTTCTTTTCCTCTCTTCTCTCTTCTCCTTCTTTCTTTCCTTTTCTTCCTTCTTCCTTCTTTCTTTTTCTGATCTTTCTTTTTTCTTTCTTTCTTCTTTTTTGTCTCTTCAAATGGCGGTGGCCGGCGGCGGGCTCGGGTGCGGCAGACGTTAAGGGCGCGCGGGCGCGACGGAGGCGGGCCGACGGCGAACTCGGGCGGCGGTGATGGAGACGTACGGTGCGCGCGCGCGGCCGGCAGCGGTGCGAGCCGAGGCGTCGCGAGGCGGCGAGGAGACGGTCATGCGGGGCCGGTGCGGAGGCGGATCGAGGTGGCGGCTGGCGGTGGCGCAAAGGTTGGCGGCGGCGATGGAGGAGCTCGATCAACGTCTCGGGCGCGCGCGGTTGAAGGAACACAGTGCTATGAGGGAGGAAGGAGGGGTTCGAGGCTTATATAGGAGGCCACCTTTAGTCCCGATTGGTAATACCAACCTGGGCTAAAGGCATGTTTAGGCGCCAAACCAAATTTTAGTTTCCAGATTTTAGGGTTTTGGTATTGTATATAGTTTTTTATCTTTATAAATTTCTCTAGGTCTTGTTAAAATCTGTATAAATTAAATACATAGAATAAAATGTTTTAAAAATAACCACTGCATTTCCGTTTACTTTATTATACACTATAAAGATGTATAACATAAAATCTTTTACGTTTTATATAATATCAAATATAAATGTAACTAACCATTAGTATTTGGGTCAATGGCATCTATGCGGACACCACTGTTTTGGTTGGTGCTCCTTTTATCTTGGTCTACCGTGTAAAATGTATTTCCATTTATCTCGTAGGCTTTGTACGTGAGGATGTGCCACGATGGTTGTCTAGCCAACAAATACAGTTGGTCATCAATGCTGTCATCACCAAGACATTTTTTTTCCAACCAATCGCCGAAAGTTTTCATGTGTTCACGCATAATCCAAGCTTCATTCTTCCCTGAAAACTAGGATCGTAGGAACTTCTTGTGTACCTCGACATACGGCTCCACCACGGAGGAGTTTTGAAGAACTGTGTAGTGTGTTTGTTGAAATAATCATCCCCCATACTGATATATGTTTTCTTCCCTAGTGTTCCTTTCCCACTAAGTCTCCCCTCGTGTCTTGATTCAGGAACACAAATCGGATCAAGGTCGAGAATATAGTCAACACAGAACTCAATCACCTCCTCTGTCCCGTAGCCCTTGGCGAGCACATTGGTTAACATATTTTTTTAGAACTCCCATGAACCTTTAAAAGGGGAACATGGTGTGCAAGAACACCGGAGCGAGAATACTAATCTCCTTGACCAGGTGAACTAGGAGGTGTTCCATGATATTAAAGAAGGATGGAGGGAAAACCAACTCAAAGCTGACAAGGCATTGAACCACATCATTCTGCAGAGCAGATAGTTCCATTGGATCGATTGCCTTCTGAGAGATTGCATTGAGGAATGCACATAGCTTCATAGTGGCTAGACGTATATGTGGAGGTAGAATTCCTCTTAACGCAACCGGAAGCAATTGCGTCAATAGCACGTGGCAGTCATGAGACTTTAAGTTTAGGAATTTCTTCTCTGACACATTTATTATATTCTTTATATTGGAGGAAAATCCAGATGGGACCTTGATGCTGCTTAGACATTCAAACATGTTTTCTTTCTCTTCTTTGCTAAGAGTGTAGCTAGTAGGCTTTAAATAATGGTGTCCATCTTTTGTCTTCTCTGGATGCAGGTTGTCTCGTTCTTTTATGTCTTGCAAGTCCTGTCGTGCTTCAAGTGTATCCTTGGCTTTTCTATACACACCCATGAATCCTAGCAGGTTCACACAAAGATTCTTTGTCAAGTGCATCACGTCGATCACGTGGCGGACCTCTAGGACATGCCAATAGGGTAGCTCCCAAAATATGGACTTCTCACACATTGGTGCGTGTCCATCAGTATCTTTTGGAACTGGTAGGGCCCCTTCTCCCTTTCCAAAGACTACTTGCACATCCTTGACCATATCAAGTACATCCTCTCCAGTTCGGTTGCGAGGCTTGGTTCGTTTCACTTCTTCTTTACAATGCTTGCCTTTCTTTCTGGCTTGGTGATTCTTAGGAAGAAAACGACGATGGCTAAGGTACACGACCTTTCGACATTTTTGCAAATATACACAGTCAAGGTCATCAAAACAGTGTGTGCATGCATTATATCCCTTGTTTGTCTATCCTGAAAGATTACTTAGGGCAGACCATTCATTGATTGTTACATACAACAATCTCGTAGGCCGAAGTGTTCCTGTTTGTACTCATCCCATACATGTACACCTGGTTTGCTCCATAAAAGAAGGAGTTCCTCAACTAAGGGCCTTAGGAAGACATCGATGTCATTGCCAGGTTGCCTCGGGCCTTGGATGAGCACCGGCATCATAATGAACTTCTGCTTCATGCATAACCATGGAGGAAGGTTGTAGATACATAGAGTAACAGGCCAAGTGCTATGACTACTACTCTGCTCCCCAAAAGGATTCATACCATCCATGCTCAAAACGAACCTTAAGTTCCTTGCGTCTTCTGCAAACTCTGGGAATTCTCTGTCAATTGCTCTCCACTGGGACCCATCAGCAGGGTGTCTCAACATGTTGTCTGCCTTACGGTCTTCTTTGTGCCATCGCAACAACTTTGCATGGTCCTTATTTCTGAACAAACATTTCAGACATGGTATTATAGGAGCATATTACATAACTTTGGCAGGGATTTTCTTCATAGGACGCTTTTTTCCCTCAACATCGCCAGGGTCATCTAGCCTGATCTTATACCGCGCCGCTTTACATACGGGGCATTCATCCAAATTCTCGTAGTCCTTGCCACGGTACAGGATGCAGTCATTATTAGGACATGCATGTATCTTTAGGATTTTTAATCCCAGAGGGCACATGAGCTGTTTTGCTTCGTACGTAGTGGTAGGCAATTTGTTAGGCTTCGGAAGTATCTTTTTTTGGATCTTGAGTAATTGCCCAAATGCCTTGTTGGATATGTCATTTTTTGCCTTCCATTGTAGCAACTCCAGTGTTGTACCCAACTTATTTTGCCCATCTTCGGCGCTCGGGTATAGTAGTTTTTTGTGATCCTCTAGCATGTGGTCCAACTTAGCTTTCTCTTTTTCACTTTCACAATCTCTTTGTACATCACGAATGACATCACCAAGAGCATCATCTTCAGAGAGTGTGTCCTCTGCCCCTGTGTTGGCACAAATTATGGTCCACTTTTACATAATCAAAATGCTGCCATCAACCTCAGGATCAAGGATAAACAAACACATCATGAGCATATTTTATCAAATAACTAGTTCCACATGTCCATGTGTGTTTGATTGTAGGAATGAGTAAATGGAGTAAAGGAGAGACAGTGGGGCCCACATAGGGGGTTCGCCGACCACCCTATGGGCCAACTAGCCCTCCCCTCTCGGCCATGATCCAAGAGAAGCACTCCAGAGTGATTTCCAACCCTTGGATCACTCTGTGCTTTCTCTCAACGGCTCACAAGCAAAGCACAAGGATTCATGGGCCCACACAAAGGAGATAAACATGACAACCACTTCAGAACCAACAAACAACGTCAATGACAAGTGGGACCAACACCAGGGAGGAAGAAGTGGGCCAGGACACCCCAAGGGGGGGGGTCAGCCGACCACCCCCTGGGCCCACCTGGTTCCCACCTGGTCCCCTGACCAGTGGGACCACTCCCAAAGGCCAGAGGAGGGCCCACTAGCCATAGGGGGGGGGGGTCGACGACCAACGCCTAGGTCGGTTGGCTCCCTCCAACCGTCATATCACTCTACACATGGTGGAAATCCACACCATCCACCCTTGGTCGGTTCAAGAGGCGGTTTGATCCAAGGGTGGAGAATAGAAGGCCCTGGATCGCTGATGTGGCGATAGAGTAGCCCCTACTCCACTTCCCACTATAAATAGAGGGTCACACCCCCCTCTCTACACATGGTGAAGAAGCCTACAAGCTCTATTCCTTAGATTGTTCTAGGAGTTAGTCTAGAGTGGGAGTTAGAGTTGAGTCGAGCTTGCTCGGGATTTCCGGAGTTGTCTTTTGGGAAGTCTGGTATAGCTCTTGTATCTTTCCTTCTTTGTAAGACTTTATCTTATTCAATATATTATCCTTTCCCTTTACTTTACTTAGTATTTACTTTGAGCATTGCTATACTAGATATAGTATTGTTATATGCTTTTGCTCTTTAATAGCCTTTACATTCATAGTCTGTGATCCTTGTGACCTTTCCTGTATGCGATCATTGCCTGTCATAGGGTGCTTTGATTATAGATCATAGTCAAAGTAATAAGTTATGTGTAAGCGTGGTGCTTATACATTATATTATCCTTGGTTACCGCTTGTTGCACGGATTGTTTGTGGTAGCTAGCAAGAGCTAGGTGATAGCATTGTCTAGTCGTTGTATTCCACCACGTGTTGTCTAGGCAAGTTCTTAAAAGGTAAGGCCCTCGTAAGATGAGGGCGCAGTCCGGTAGGAGTTTTGTCCTCCTACTGATCTATCCCCTTGCCTAGCATACTTGTATTGAGGAGGCAAACTATAGTGTTTATACTAGTTAATTGGCTAAGTATATTGAAATAGAGTGAATTGCATAGGAGTCCCTTGTACTCTCTCGTTGTTCTCCCACCTAGCTATACTATCTAGTCCATTCTAAGTATCATTTACATTGGCTTATTCATTCATCAACCCTTCCTATCACATATATCATTTACCCCCCCTATACTAGTTGGTACTAAGTTGAGGTGGTCTCTAGGATCTCTCTTTAATTATCATTTCTAGCTCAGCTTTCCCTTGAGAAATATAAATTACGATACCTTGGAATACTCCTAGGTGAAGTGCTACAGCGGTATAATCTGTGCGCTTGCGAATTTATCCAATAGTCATAAGAAATACCAACAAGCATTTCTCGCGCCGTTGCCGGGGATAGGGATTTATCTCTATTTTTGGTGCGACGCTAAGAAATGTTAACAAGCATTTCTGGCGCCATTGCCGGAGAAAGCATAGCCTAGAAATTTTAATTAGATTGAATCCAGAGATTCTCATTAACTTTGTTATCAACTAGTTATAGGGGAATTACCCCTTGCCTGTGTTTCTCTTTTGTGAAGCAAGGTATTGTATGAGTGAGTTTAAATTTCGAGCAACCATATTAGAAAATCTTGAGAGATTTCAAAGGAACTCTAGACATCGTCTAGTGTCCCCTCAAAAGTTCATCTCGAATTTGGATCCACTCAAGGAAGGAGGCTCCACTTCGTTTATCAAGAAAGCTATGGCTCAGGAGGCTATTTCTGACTTTTCAGTCCTGTTAGTCGCTCACATGGCGCGAGGACCTGAAGTTAATATAGGGAGTGGTACCCTCGAGCTGAAGCCAGCCTTGATTAACCTAGTGCACGCCAACCCATTTGGTGGGAAGTCCCATAAGGATGTCACTTCCCATCTCAACACTTCATGGAGGTGTGTGGCATGATCAAAGGAGTGGCGTTCGTCACCATTTGCCTTTGCCTTTTCCCATTCTCATTGTTGGGTAAGGCAAAGCAATGGTTCTACGCTCAAAAAGAAGAAGCCACCACCTGGAAGATGGACCTCTAAATGAAGAAGATAGAAGAAAGTTCCAAGAAGGAACGAGAGTCCATCTACCCCATCGCCGCCACACAAGCCATTGAAGTTGATCCATGGTGCGAGGTGTGCGGAGGAAATGATCACTCGGGAAACAACTGCCCCGAGACGTCGAAGGAGGAAGTGAACTTCATCAGCAACAACAACAACAATGGGTATCGACCCCAACAACAAGGAAGCTGGAATTCACGCCCCTTCTACCAAGGTAATGGAGGTAATAGCAATTACAATAATTATAATTCTTACAATAACCCGCCTTCATTGAAAGGTCTTGTTCTTGGTCAATATAAAATTAATGATGGTATAAATAAAAATATGATTGCCACTGATAAAGTTCTTGAAAGCTTTGGTGAAAAAATGGATAGCTTTACAACTGCTATGAAAAATCAATTGAGCTTTAATAAAATGCTAGAAACACAATTAGCTCAATTAGCAGCAGCTATGCCATCTATAGAAGAAGGTAAGATTCCTGGGAAACCAGAAGATTCGATTGAGCATGTTAATATGGTCACAACAAAGTTCGGTAAGCCGCCGCTTCGCTCCCATTGGGGCTATCTTCTCGATCCACCCTTCATCATGAAGAAGGAAGATCCAGGCCACCCGACGATCAAGTGCTCAATCGGACAACAGACATTCCACACCGCCTTCTGCGATCTCGGATCGGGCGTCAACATCATGTGAAAGGTGACGTATGACAACTTGTTAGGAGGACCTTTGGTCCCTACATGTGTTCGCTTGTAGATGGCAGATCAAACCATATGGTTTCCTGAGGGACTAGCTAGGGATATCTTGGTGAATATCCAAGATGAATACGTCCCCACCGACTTCATCATCCTTGACATGGGAGCTAATGTGGAAGTCCCCGTCATCTTGGGAAGGCCCTTCCTCAACACCACCAACGCGGTCATCTACGTTGGATTGGGTCAGATCCACTTCCAGTTCCTGAGTCACAAGGTAAAATGTGATTTCAATGGCTATAAACTTAACAAACAGGCTAAAGCACAACCACCAAGAAGAAGAGTTCGAGCTCCAGGCCAAAAGAAGCAGTACTCGGAGGCCAAGATCAATGAACTCAAGGAGGACGAACCCGCTAATCCAAGGCAGGCTTGGAAAGCAAAGGAGGTGCACACACCACGGTCTCCATCTTCGGAGCCATCAAGTGCACCCGAGGAATGAACAAGAAGGAGAGTACCACTCCGAGGACTTAAAATCAAGGAGCCTTCGCCGAAAGGTAAATCGGTAGTTATCTTTTATTTTCCTTCTTACATTTAGCTCAACCTTTAATTTCTTTCATGCTTAAAATTTAGAAAACTAAAGTTAGATTAAATAAAAACTTGAGAATTAGAATAGTTTAAAAATTTGACAAAAGGTAGGGTCATAAGGGTGGTCGGTCGACCACCCATATGACCCCTATCTTGGCTTATTTAATTAAGGATCATTTAGGTACCTTTATAAAAGAAAAATAAAAAAAATGGAGGACTAGGGTGGTCGGCCAACCACCCTATGATCCCCTTGTTCATCCATCTTTCTTCCCCATCATCCTTTGTCCAAGAATCTCATGATTTGAGTAGTGAGATTTTCAAAAATCAGATTCTTGCTTTGGGAGACATCTCTTTTTGCTTTGTCATGCTTTAAAGTACATCAATCACCCTTTTGCTAAAGCATGGCACATCCTTGTCTCCCACTACTCCATGTCCAAAGTGGGGAACCAACTTTCACTTTCACTTTGTCATGCTTTGAAAAAGAAAACACATCAATCACTTTTGATCAAAGCATGACATACCTTTGTCCCCCACTACTCTTTGTTTAAAGAGGAGAATCTTGACCAGCTTAGCTCAGCTTTTGATCACATCACATAGCATCTTTCACCTTTCACCAAGCACTAGAAAAAGCATGAGAGGAATCCCCACTTTAGGGGGTCGGCCGACCATGCTTTGGTCACCTCCTCTCCTCCTTTGCTTTGTGTAAGGCATCCATTAAAGTGAGTGATCATGGCACCCAAGGACATGCCCAAGGGGTGGTCGGCCGACCACTCCATGGCACCCCTTGGTGCCATCTCCTTCCCCTATAAAATCCCAAGCAAGGAGAGCTCAATCCCACACACCTCCACCAGAATTCAGTTCAAGCCTCTCCTTGCCTTGCTCTCTCCTCTCTTCATTCAAGAGAAGTCCTTAGCTCTCAAGAGAAGTAGTGCTACTCCCTCTAGTCCACAAGAAGATATCTTGTCCTCACTTCCCTTAGCCCAAACTTCTCCCCACAAGGCAAACTAAAGATCCACTTCACACAACTCTCCCTAGTCTTGACCTTGTGTCCTTCTTCCTCTCTAGAAGATGAAGAACCCAATGACATCCGCATTCAAGAAGATAAAGCAAGCCATAGGTGGGATCTCATCTCGTCGCTCCCACCCATCTGAGGATAGTTCCCAAGGAAGAAGAAGGGGAGGTTCTGCCCGATACACTTGGGAGAACGTCTAAACCGAAGAACACCCTTAGGAGGAGGAAGAAGTGCCGACGGAGGTACCTCATTACGGGGCATTCATGGTGCCCCCAATGAGGACTTATGATCAACAAAGCGGTCTCTAGTTTGACAAACCAAGGTCCCAAAGGTATCTCTCTCTCTGGGATCGATCTTTTGAGCACACATGGATATTGGATCCGAGTCTCCTCTCCAACGCAGGTATGACCACCAAATTCAACACTATCTTTTCCACTCTTGGTTGGTCTAACTTTTGGCAAGTAGAAGAGCTTGGAATTGAGTTGCTCACCATAGAATTGCTATGCTCTCTCCAAGTCTCAAATGTTGGAATCTCTTTTTACATGTTTAATTAAAGTCATAGTCTAACTTGGAGTCATCTAAATACTGCTCTTGGCTTTGAAAATTTGTGCTTGCTAGATTTAGACCTTGCCATGCGTAGGTTTAACAAGAGAAAATTTTGGTTTTCTATCTCTGCTCTTAATGATTGCTCAAATCCTAAACCTGAGGAAATGCATAATCCAACCCTTCGTTTCATATATCTTTGGATGAAATTGACTTTATTTCCTGGAAGTAATGCTAGCTTGATAAGTGACATGGAATTAAAATTGCTTTATACTATGGTCAACAAAATTCAAATCTCTCCTATAAAATACTTAGTGGAATTTTGGCAAAGTTCAATTGAGAGTAATGAATCTATTCAATTTACATCTTTAATCACTCGTCTTGCTAAATCTATGAACTTGCTAAATGGAACGCAACCCTTTGTTTACATCTCTACTCCTATAGCTATAATCTCAGAAGAATATCTTACTTCTGCTCAAATGTTAAAAAGAGATGTCAATGGTGAACTTAAAATAATTTACAGTGGCCATACAATTGAGGTGCCTCTTCCAAATAAGCAACTTCAGTTGTATAGGACCCGTAAGCTAACCCTTGATTTAGATCAAGGCATTGGACAAAGAGGTTTTGCAGGTTCAGACAGGAGAGCTCAGGAGGGGCTTTACTTTGTTCATCTTGAGCAAGGTGGTTCTTCCCGAGGAGCTATTGGCGAGGAGGAAGACGATGCATCTTCCGATCCCATGCACACTTCTAGTGGCATGCCTCCTCGACCCTCACGTCTGCAAAGAGCACGAGCGTCCTTCTCGTCCACACGAGAAAGGGAGCATCGTGAATAGCAGCAACTATTCAATCATCTCACCAACGCCTTTGGTGAGCTGCGTGTTGAGCACGATGAGATAGCACGCATCGTCCAGCAAACTGCCGAAGACATTCAACAAATGCAAGAAGAACAACATCAGCATTGGGACTTATGGCGACAACAACATCCACATTCGCCGCACTATTGAGAAAAAGATAAGCTTGGGGCAGGTTCCCCTTCCCCACTAAGGTAAGTTTTTAATTTTAGCATTTATATTTATGCACTTCCTTGCTTATCTTTTCTTTGCATCTAAAAAAAATCTACATATGATAAAATAAAATAAAAAGACTCTCTCTACTCCACTCTCACATGTTCCATGAAAACTAATATCTCCTATGGAAATAATGAATAGTTGCTCTGCTAAATGTTTCTCTAGTACTTAGTTTACAACTTGATATTTCTCTGAGTATGGATTACTTGGCTTAAAAGAAACCATCATGAACCTGAAACTTTTGTGGGTTGCAAATGTTGTAACTAAGTCTAAGTTGTTGTGAGACATGATATGACAAGATAAGAGCTGCTATAATTTTGTTCTAAGCAAGAATGACTATCGGAGTTTTATTTATTAAAATGATAAAAACATTTCTTGTTCCTCAATGGTGATAATTCCTACCAAAGCTATACATGATCTTTCATGATATAAGCTCTCTACATAAGCTACTTACTTTGTGTTGAGTTTGGTCAAGTTTTGTGACCCTTGTTGAGAGATTTATCATGCTCCCAAGATCAAGATCACGTACACGCCACATATACATGCTGCTTCTACACTGGAAGTACGCAGAAACATGCCTTACATTTCCACATAGTTCATACTCCAGGCTCTAGTAGAAAAATATCTCTCTAGTATGATGCTAGTAAATGAGACATAGACTATGCAAAATTATAATGAACACATCAAAGCTCATCAAAAAAAAGAAAGAGAAAAAAAATATTAGCATCTTCAAAGCTCATAGAAAAATAAATAAAGATAGCTATGTCTAAAAAGTTTATAAGCTAGGAAAGAGAGATCAAATATAGGAGTATTGACCATTTGCCTTGTTCCCACACACTTGCACATCTTGATCTAAGAGTATGACACTTCTCTCCTTGGATCCGGAATTTGACTTTACAATATATACAAGGTAAGTTTGCTGCATCTTTGATCCCTACCTATAGCTCCACATAAGCTTTAGAGATAGGATAAAAGAAGGAAAATTTTGATATGTGCCTTGGTAAGGAATCATACACCTTATGAGCGACTCGAGAGTACCATTCGAGGAACACTAAGTTTTTCTTTTACAAAATCTTGAAAACATCCGATATGAAACTTGTGAAAGAATGAGAAAACTAGTGATCAAGTCAAGTTGTTCTATCTCTCAACCTCCCAAGACAAAGGATAAAGCTATAAGCCCCATGAAGGACTAAGGTAATATGGCTGAGTCTTATTTGCTAACTTTTTCCATTCAAAAGAGAAGTATGATTGTTGTAGATTTAGTACTCTTGAAATATAAAGCATAGTAGCAACTCCTGATCCATCGAGCTAAGTTTAATTGTTTGCTCGGGACGAGCAAAGGTTAAGCTTGGGGGATCTTGTTGGCACAAATTATGGTCCACTTTTACATAATCAAAATGTTGCCATCAACCTCAGGATCAAGGATAAACAAACACATCATGAGTATATTTTATCAAATAACTAGTTCCACATGTCTATGAGTATTTGAATGTAGGAATGAGTAAATGGAGCAAAGGAGAGCCAGTGGGGCCCACATAGGGGGTCGGCCGACCACCCTATGGGCCCACTAGCCCTCCCCTCTCGGCCATGATCCAAGAGAAGCACTCCAGAGTGATTTTCAACCCTTGGATCACTCTGCGCTTTCTCTCAACAACTCATAAGCAAAGCACAAGGATTCATGGGACCACCCCCTGGGCCCACCTGGTTCCCACCTGGTCCCCTGACCAGTGGGACCACTCCCAAAGGCCAGAGGAGGGCCCACTAGCCATAGGGGGGTCGGTCCGACCAACGCCTAGGTCGGTTGGCTCCCTCCAACCGCCATATCAATCTACACATGGTGGAAATCCACACCATCCACCCTTGGTCGGTTCAAGAGGCGGTTTGATCCAAGGGTGGAGAATGGAAGGCCCTGGATCGCTGACGTGGCGATAGAGTAGCCCCTACTCCACTTCCCACTATAAATAGAGGGTCACACCCCCCCTCTCTACACGTGGTGAAGAAGCCTACAATTTCTATTCCTTAGATTGTTCTAGGAGTTAGTCTAGAGTGAGAGTTAGAGTTGAGTCGAGCTTGCTCAGGATTTCCGGAGTTGTCTTCTGGGAAGTCTGGTATAGCTTTTGTATCTTTCCTTCTTTGTAAGACTTTATCTTATTCAATATATTATCCTTTCTCTTTACTTTACTTAGTATTTACTTTGAGTATTACTATACTATATATAGTATTGTTATATGCTTTTGCTCTTTAATAGCCTTTACATTCATAGTCTGTGATCCTTGTGACCTTTCCTGTATGCGATCATTGCCTGTCATAGGGTGCTTTGATTATAGATCGTAGTCAAAGTAATAAGTTGTGTGTAAACGTGGTGCTTATACATTATCTTATCCTTGTTTACCGCTTTCTGCACGGACTGTTTGTGGTAGCTAGAGCTAGGTGACAGCCTGTTCTAGTCGTTGTATTCCACCACGTGTTGTCTAGGCAAGTTCTTAAAAGGTAAGGCCCCCATAAGAAGAGGGCGCTGTCTGGTAGGAGTTTTGTCCTCCTACTTATCTATCCCTCGCCTAGCATACTTGTATTGAGGAGGCAAACTATAGTGTTTAGACTAGTTAATTGGCTAAGTATATTGAAGTAGAGTGAATTGCATAGGACTCCCTTGTACTCTCTCGTTGTTCTCCCACCTAGCTATATTATCTAGTCCGTTCTAAGTATCATTTACCTTGGCTTATCCATTCATCAACCCTTCCTATCACATATATCATTTACCCCACTATACTGTTGGTACTAAGTTGAGGTGCTCTCTAGGATCTCTCTCTACTTATTATTTCTAGCTCAACTTTCCCTTGGGATAATATAAATTACGATACCTTGGAATACTCCTAGGAGAAGTGCTACAGCGGTATAATCTGTGCGCTTGCGGATTTATCCAATAGTCATAAGAAATACCAACAAGCATTTCTGGCGCCGTTGCCGGGGATAGGGATTTATCTCTATTTTTGGTGTGACGCTAAGAAATATCAACACCCTGCCTCTTCTTCTGCTTCCATCATTGCAGTATCATTGAAGTCATCATATTGAGCAATAATGTCGTCAGGGTCTAATTGTTCTTCTTCGTCTTCTTCCATCATAATTCCGGTTTCTCCATGTTTGGTCCAACAAATATAGTTTGACATGAAACCAGACTTCAATAAGTGTGAGTGAAGAGTCCTTGAGCTACAATATTCCTTCAAATTCTTGCACAAGGCGCATGGACAACACATAAAATTACCATCCCGCTTTTTTGCCTCAGCCACTCTTATGAAATAATGCACGCCATCAATGAACTCTTTGGAGCGGCGATCTACATTGTACATCCAATGGCATGTCATCGTCTGCATTATATGACCCAAAACATAATTAAATTTTTCATTTTGGTAAAAAAATAATATTACAAAATACCGAACGAAAGGTCTGCATTTAAGTAACATGATCGAGATGGAACACCATCATGTGTCATTTCCGAGTCACACAAATACTAATGTATGCTCTATGAAAGCCTCGACATAGCGTATGCTAAGACCACTAGCACTATACAAAGAAAACCTAAAATGCACTTCAGTAACATAATGATCTCCCGACCAATCACAACTAAAGCAGACATATCATCATTCGTCTGCTCAACATCGACAAACTTCTTGAGCTGGCTCACTGCCTCATCAGCCTTCGTAGCCTTCGCGACGTGTTTAACATAGTCTTCCTCCCAGTACCAGTCGCGACATCCAGTGCTATCCCACTGAAAATAGAATATAAAATAAGCATTTTATTCAAAACAAGCACGTATAATAGGTAGAAATTAACCATAACCATCAAATGTGACAAAATATATAACTCACATTGCGATCTGGACACTTATAGAAGATCCGACCGTTGTTGACAACCGCCTTCCCCCCTCGGTACCCTTTCATAGTCTTTTGCATACACTTGCCACATGTAATGAGAGGGAGGTCTGGCCTTAGTCGCTTTGGAACCGATCAGAGGCCGAGTACCCCGAAGCAGTTGTCATCTAATCTCTATACTCATTTTTTCAAACTAGAAATTATAAATTCCTCATTTTCTAAACAAAGGAATTAAAACAACTAAAATTTACATTTCTCTAAAATCATCAAATGTGTCATGCATACAACTAAAAGTATTCTAGGTACCTACCTTTTTCATCTAAATATGAAATGTATTTTGAGCTCAAGTGGCATATAAATAAAGAACAATCCATCATAAATTCCTCATATAATCCACAAATTAAATGAATTAATATTATCCTAAAAATCTATATTTCTCTAACTAAGCTAAATTAATTTTGAAATGTGGAACATATAATAACCAAAAATCTCTATTAGAAAAAATAAATCTATTTCTATTTTTCAACTAATTAAATTAAATAATACACTAAAATCTCTATTTTTAACTAATTAAACCATAAAATGTGGTAGACATAGTAGAAATGAAAGGTGTATACTTAGAATACTAGTTTTAGTTGCCTTCTTCAAAATATTCAAACAATGTCAAGTGAATGAAGCTTAAAAGAGATAAAATCATAAAGAAAAATCACATATAGACAAAGAAACAACATATGGTGCCGCTAAAACATGAGAGGTTGAAGATAGTAACCTTTCAACGAGTCAATGGAGGCGTAGAAGTGATCAAATGAAGCAATGGTCGAAGAGGAGATGAAGAACAGTGAAGAACACAACAAGAACAAGCAAGAACAGAGAGGAAGAAATGGAGCTCTCGAGCTCAACAGGGGAGGAAGAGAGTTCAAATAGGGGGGCCTTTATTCCTGGTCCACAGAACCAGCCATGACTAAAGACCTAGAAATAGCCTCGGTTTGTGCCTTAAACCGGGACTAAGGGTTTAGTCCCGGTTGGTGATACCAACTGGGACTAGGCCTTTAGTCCCGGTTAGACTAAAAGTCCCCCTGACAGTGTCTGACAACCATAGCCATTGGGAGGAGACTTTTAGTCCCGGTTGGTGTTACCAACCAGGGCTAAAGGGTTCTTTAGTCCCGGGCGCAATTTTAGCCGGGACTAAAGCTGTTTTTAGCAATCGACGAAAGGTCGTTTCTCTACTAGTGTTGCCTAAATAAATGGATAAACGATAGGTGACAGTTTAAACGTTTAGGCTAACACTGACTCTATCAAGGAATTATATGTGTAGTATCAATGTTTTAAAAAACACTACTTATAATTAAACTGCTAATATCGATAATGCCATAACATTTTAGTCAAAATTTATAAATGTATATATAGGAATAACTTATAACTTTAATACCAAAAAGTTTAAATATAATTTAAAAAGTAATGGTCAATGTCATAGGTATGCAACTTGTTAAGGGATTTTTTCATAATCATAAACAAAAAAAAAGTATGCATGCTGACACAAAGGATTTATGCATACTTTGAACTTAGCAGTGTAGAACTAGATATTCTAGAAAAGGCAATATATAGTGTACTTTATGGATATTTATTTCTTTTTCCTAATAGTTTATATTAATAATTTAGGCATGATTTGAGAGATATTTTAGTTTGTGTTTTATAATGGTAAACATGAGTAATTTATATGCATATCTTTCACAATGTCACATATCAGTATTTTAGATTGGGAGGATTGCTTTTTGTTTATATGCATATTATGCATGTTTGAGGAATACTTTAGTTTATGTAGATTGAGAGGATTTTTTTGTTTTTTCATAATGTGAAAAGTGAGTGACTTTTTCTAGAAAGCATAGTACATCCAATGGATAGTTCTCTGTAAAGGTTGGAGTTGACTGAAATAATGGTGAGATTTTTCCAGCTGTTTTAAGATAATTTTAAGTATTTTGGACATGTTTGGCTGATGTCTGCACATCACATGCCACAAGTTAGGTGTGACAATAATTTTAAGCATATGTTTGGTTGCACAATTAGGGCGCACCAAACTTCTTATTCATGTCTTACACATGTCATAGATTCATTTTGATGCTGGTTTTGTTGTCACTTTACATAATAATCTTACTTCTGGCCAATGAAAAAAATAGCGCGCTATAGCGCCGAAATAGCGCGCTAATAGTGTCCAGAAGCAGCTACCACAATGCTCATTAGCACGCTATAGCGCCAAATAGCGCGCTAATAGCGCCTCTATAGTGTTTTGGCCAAGCTTCCGCTAATTTTTATAGCCCGCCATTTAAAACCTTGCTTCTGGCAAAGCTAGACATCAACCAAACATGACCTTAATTTTGTTTAACTAACACATCTGGTTAGGATTATTGTTGAGGATCCATTGATGATAAGATTAAGATATGTGGTATTATCCTTTCCATTGCACCTATGTAGGTTTTTAATACTATGTACTTAGTTTGAACATAAGCTTAATTTCAACAAACCTAAAATTCACCCATTAAAACCTTTAAAGTACCTTAATCTCAAATTGCTCACTCCGATATTGCCTACCCTTGCTAGAAACCCTCCCTAGATTCTCACTGGCCATTTTGGAGTATCAAGTTACATGCCCGACGAGTTGCCATGGCAAAGGTTTCCCATATCTCACAACTAATTGGGACTTCATCTCTACTACAGTCCTATATTCTCCCTTTCTCTACAATAATCTCCTTATATTAGGCTCCCTTTCTTTCCTAGCCTTGGCTCCTCAAAGGATAGCCCGTTGCCCATCAACACAGTGATCTTGAGGTAGGCATAGCCTGGGTAGATGCTTATTAGCTAGCCATGGAGCCCACATTATCCATGATGTAAAATTCCCATCATGAGATATATCATCGATCTTGGAGCAAAAGGTATTTATGGGGTTATTTTAGAATAACTTTCATAAATAAATGTGTGCATTTAGATGGAAATAACTTAGGGGTTATTTATAAGGCTATTTTTTATAATGCCAAATATGGATAATTACATATAAATTTAGGGGTTACTTTTTATGTATGTTTTTATAGAACAGAGGTGTTTTTAAAAAATCGAATTGATTCATTAGCTATTATTGGTGATGATAACCATAGTTTATCAAACTAAAGCTAGATATTTATGACTTTAGTGAAAAATTTTAGGATTTATCTTTTTTTCTCTATATCTCATGAGGATTAATGTGAAAGCTTAGTTGGAGGCCTAATAATTAGAAATATTAGTTCTCCAAAATCCAAAGTCCACAAATATAAGATTTACTTGTAATTTAGGTTCCAAATGATTCACTTGAATACCGTGTCCAACTTATTTGTGAAAAACTCAACTATTTCTACAAACTCAGATTCGAAATTCTAAAGAACCCATAAGCCAAGCTATTGCACAGGAATTGTTTTGAGGTTTTGCTTTTTTCGGCTGTTGCCCCGCTATGAAAAACTGAAATGATCCAATTACTCTATATAAATACTCTCTCCATCCCTAAATAATTGTCTCTATTCATATGTGTCGCAAGTTTGTTTCGATTTGTAGAAAATATGTGTAACATTTGTATTTTTTAAAAAAATATCAAAAATTAGATTTAAAGATTTTTCCAATAATATTAGTTATGTACGGTAAATATTAATATTTTTAATATATATATTAGTCGAATTTGTTTCTCAGTAAGTGAAAGTCATAGATATTTAGGGAGAGGGAGAGGGAATACTCAATGATGATGGGGGAGAGGGTACCGTATCCATGTGACTCCTGGCACAAGAGAGACGAGACTACATGCAGTATGCCATAGACAGTTAGACACATCTGTCCTCTTGACAGAACGAGATGTCTGGTCAGTTGAGATGCCACTTATATTCCCAATGATTTAAGCTTGTTTATTGCAATTTGGCCCAGTCTATGTCCATTGATTCCCATATAATACGGCGAATCATCAGAGGGATGGCACGCTGCTGCACCCAAACCCATAATTATGGTTTAAAATCTGGTCTGCTGCCAAGTGCAATCATCCCTGTTCGCCTGAAAGTGGATGCAGACGAGAGCTAAAGGCGAAGCCTTTTTTCGGACGCCAGTTTTGTTTCCATGTGCACCGATGAGAGATGGCAGGTCCCACAGCGACAGTAGAACACTGATAAATGTGGGACCGTCCCAAGCAGTAATGTCTATTGTCACGCTCACGCAGTAATTAGGGCTCAGTTTTTGTTGGCTAAACATATAGAATAGGCATGTTTAGATCACCAACTAAACTCTACCCGACTAAATTTAGTTGTTAGTCACTAGTACAGAAGTGGCTTTTAACCCCGGTCTGTAAGGGCCTTTAGCCCCGGTGCCTGGATTCGGGACTAAATGTCTCCCTTTTAGCCCCGGTTCGACCTTTAGTCCCGGTTGGTAATACCAACCGGGGCTAAAGGGTGCGCCAGGTGGCGCAGTCGGGCTACGCGTGGCAGCACCCTTTACCAACCGAAGCTAAAGACCTTTTTTTTTTCTGAATTTTATATTTTTTATTTTGGTTTTTCAATTAGATTTGGTATTCAAATGTGTGTATTCTACGCTTCTAATACATGTATTCGCTGCTAATACATGTATTCACGCACTTATAAGTTAGTTTCAATCATTAAACACAAATAAACTATGAAACTCTATAAGTATAATATATATATATATGCACATAAAATTTACATCATTATCCATTGTGACTTAAGACACAACCGCTCTCGTCACTTAAATATCATACAGACGTTCATCTTGATTTGGCTTGAGTGGTTCGGCCGGGTCGTAATAGTACTCGCCTTTAGGGTTGACCACTTTTTCAAGAAAAAATCCAGCAAGTGTCCCTTGAATTCCTTTGAGGCGAACTTCTTGCAACACTTGTTGCTGCAACCATAGCGTCTTCAATTTGCATTATAAAGAAACAGGTGTTAATATACATAAGATTTAGTTAATAGCAACAAATAAATAAAATGGATGTATTATATATATACATATCACATACTCTTAGGTTCTCATTAAGATTTCTTCTTGCATACACCGTGAGGAACTCGCAAACGTAGTATCCACACAGATTGTTGCCTTGTGGCTGCCTTAGAACCCACTGTAAGATATAAAAATATTACTATCGTCATCATACGCATATGTTAAAGCATGATAAGATAACAGATAATGAGAGCTAGTAGAACTTACATTTAGCAGACGAGGACCCTTTAGTGCCACTTCTAGTTCCGGACGGTGTTTCGGGACGAACCAAGCCCAAACCCTGCTCAATAATTGGATCATTAGTTAATTAACTCTTGCAGTGTAGTTAAAGAGCGGGAATCCATATTTAAAGATCAAAGTTATCCCTTGATAATGTCTATCATATCTTGGTAATCTCCCAGTGGTTTTATCAATGAGTTAAAGATTATCAATTGACTTCTTCTCATATCAAAGACTATGAGTATCCAGTGAAAACTGCATTTGTTTATAGAGTCAACATATATATCTTTATGCTGAATTGAGTAATAAGTAAGATAAATTGTGCAAACGATAACAACACTCACCCAAAGTTGTATGGGAAGAGTATATATTCTCTGGTCTTTTGGTTGGCCAAGAACCTCCGAAAATTCCTCTCCGTTTGAGGTATCCATTGATCGCGGGGAGTGTTTGGATCCGAGAATATGATTGATGGATCAATAAAACCAATATTCGTGTCTCCGTTATGTTTGAGCAATAACATCAAGAATCTGCATATATATGTTTGAGGATAGTTAGTTACTATACATATACATATGCTATAGTCCGATTACTAAAAGAAATGATCACTTATAGACAGTAGCAGCTCATCAGAGATTTATCTAGAGCGTCCATATGACATAGTTGGTGGAGCTCGGAAGTAATGTTCTTGTCTAATTCTGACGCAAATGCAGTCGTCATCTGGGTTTTTGGTACATGCCTCCATGTACCACGAGTTTAACCTGCGCATTTGCGTATCAAGTTCCCTGAGGGCCGATGGGTTATACAGAGTTTTGCCACGTACATAAGTTCTCTTCCACTCATCGACTACAACGGCATTTGCGATGAGTGCATTTCCTAGAAATTGAGTCGCGGTTAGACCAGCTCCTGACAAGAACTCTTCCATACCATCATAATTGACCCTGGGGCCACTGTAGTCTTCTAGCACGCTCATGTTTGAACCATATTGATTCCCAACAACTAGCGGGGGCACTGATTGATTCGATTGTTCCCCGAGCTGTGGGACACCCTTCCCTGCTCTTTTCTTCTCGTTAATTGCCTTTTCTAGAGTGCGGTCATAGTCCGATAGTGGAGATCTCTTCTGAGCATTACGTAGCTTTCTCTTCTTTTCTTCCACCGCTTGCCTTAGAGCTGATTGATGTAAGAAGAACGGTTGTTTAGCTTCTTTCCTTGCTTTACGGTCGTCTTTAATTTTTTGGAAATGTGCGTATCCACTGAGGCCTTTACTGAAGCGTCTATTTCTTCTTTATCCTTCTCATACGGAAGTTTCTGAGGAAGCTTAACTTTCCTTGTAGCTTGCTTCTTTGCGTTTGGTTGGGCGGCCGACGCTTTTGCTTTTGTGGCGGTCCTCTTCTTTGGCGATGGGGCGGCGGGAGACCGTCGTGGAGGCGATGGGGCTGGTTTCGGCGTTGGAGAACGTCGTGGAGGCGATGGGGCCAGTTTCGGAGATGGAGACTGCCTTGGAGGTTCTGGGGACGAAGTCGTGTCGTGCATTTCAACATCATCATCCCTCGCAACACTATGACCAGCAGGTGATGAATGGTGACTTAGGTCTCTGGGGGAGGTCCTGCAGTGAAAACGAGTGTGAATAAAGTATCGCTATTTAAGCCAATACAAAGTTAGTGAAAAAGAGATAGGTATGATTCACTTTCATTCGCACCTAGGATGAGGAGGAGGAGGCGTCAACGGTACAATAGGAGGTGATGTCCCAGGAATAATGATATAGTGCTTGCGCCAACAAATAAATGTCTTCTCCGCTTGTCCTAAAGTCGTCTCCCCATCACCTCCTTCAATGTCAAGCTTAACATCGCGATGACCTTTTTGAACTCTATCCACCGAGACGCGAGCATATCTAGCTAGTATTTTTGACCCATGGCATATTGGTGTCTTCGTAGGGTCGATAGGAGATACAACACCGGTAGCCACCATGATTGTGGTAGCCCCCTCTGGAATGTGCAGCTCACATGGTGTATTCAGTTTTGTGAAGTCATCCACGGGGAAGCGTAGCTTTGCGTCATCACCAGGTTGAGGCACTTCCGTGGAAGCACAACTGCTTTTCAACTGAGCTGATGGGTTGATGTTGACTTCCGGTACTGATCCAGTACTTCGCATTTGGCTCATTGCTAACTCCACTTGCCTTTTGATTTTCTCGCTCATTCTCGCTTCAAGTTTCTCTTCTCGCTCTTTTGCTTGAATAGTTGCTTCGTGTGCTTCACTAAGCATTTGCGACATGCTAAGTTTCATAGCTTCGTCCTCTTTCTTCTTTCTCTGGCGGCTTCTATATGTATCTTTGTCTTGAGGGAAGGCATGCTTCCACGACACCGTGTCATGACCTCTCGTTTGCCCACCGTGTTCCGCAGTCCCCAGGGCAAATGTCAGCTCATCCCTATCTCTATCTGGTGACCATACTCCTTGTTCCCTCAAAGATTAAGTGTAAACCAGTTTCCTTGCTGCTTCTGTGAGTCCTTCGGTATACGTTAATCTCCCTGTCTAAGGGTCAAGGCCTCCCCGTGACCAAAAAACCACCACTTACCGCGCTCATTCCAGTTACTTGATTCTGGTTGGATTCCCCTAGCTTGAAGGTCCTCTTCTAATTTTTCCCACTTAGGAATGGCAGTCATGTAGCCACCTGATCCCATGTGATGATGGTATTGCTTTTCTCGGGCATTCTGTTGGTTCTGTATCGCTCGTGTTGCGCCCTCTTTGGATGTCTTGTAAGCTACAAAGTCATCCCAAAACGGTCTCAACTTGACGTAGGCCTTATTATTGAAATCTGGAGTCAGGTTCTTCTTGATAAATTCATTGTGCAATTTCTTCTTCCAGGCCTAGAATTGTGCTGCCATCTTCTTCATAGCACAGTCCCTAACTCTCCCCTTCAAAGCTTCATCTTCTGTATCGAGCGAGAAATGTTGAAGGACTTCTTGCCAAATTAGTTCCTTGTCATGATCAGAGACAAAGCTAATTTCAGGTTGTCCTATCCTTTGCCACCATTCATGAGCACTGATCGGAAGCCTATCCCTTACAAGGTAACTACAGTGGTTGGCAAATTTATGTGCATTTGGTCCAAGTACTGCCCCTGTTTCCTCATCGAATTCCGTGATAATGTACCGACCCTCCAATGGCTTATTCGGGCCTCGTACATTTTTACTCTTCCCCGTAGTTGTCGTTGATGCAGATGGCTATGTATGTAGACACACAAAACTTAGTGTAATTATTTTGATTTTCATGTATACACAAGAGATTGTAGACATATTTATACCTCGTCAACATTGTCTTGCGTGATATTTTCTTGCTCAACATCTTGCGCAAAGTACTGACTTCCGTCATCTACTTGATTGGTGTCGTCGTCTACTTGATTGATGCCATCTACTACTTGATCAGTGCCATCGTTGATCATTAAAAACAATAAAGCCTCCATGTCATTCGGGTCGTCCATTTCTGCAACTATATATAGTGTAAAAGGGTTTAGGGTAGATACTTAGAGTTAGGCACTTAGTCTTTGTGAGACTAATAAAAGGGTTTAGGGTAGACACTTAGGGGTTTAGGCACACTTGGGGTAGACACTTAGTCTTTGTGTGACTAATAAAAGGGTTTAGGGTAGACACATAGGGGTTTAGGCACACTTGGGGTAGACACTTAGTCTTTGTGTGACTAATAAAAGGGCTTAGGTTAGACACTTAGGGGTTTAGGCACACTTGGGGTAGACACTTAGTCTTTGTGTGACTAATAAAAGGGTTTAGGGTAGACACTTAGAGTTAGGCACACTTGGGGTAGACACTTAGTCTTTGTGTGACTAATAAAAGGGTTTAGGGTTTAGGGTAGGCACTTCGAGTTAGCCACTTAGGATATATATTTCTCTAGCAAATGAAAGATCTATACAATTAACTACAAATAATGAAAGGTATCTATTTCTCTAACAAATGAAAGCTTAGGGGTTAAGGGTAGACACTCAGTGTGTGTGTGTAAACCCTAAACAAGTGTCTAACACTTAGGGTAGACGCATATATATCAAATCGACACTTAGAGTTATTTTACTAGTAATATATATAATGAAAGGTATCTATTTCTATAACAAATAAGAGGGCTCTATACATATTTTATTAGCAATATAATGAAGATACATATATATCAAATTATATATAGCAATAATGGAAGGTCTATATTTCTCTAAGTGCTAAAATCTATTTCTATAACAAATGAAAACTCTATACATATTTTACTAGCAATATAATGAAGATACATATATATCAAATCATATATAGCAATAATGGAAGGTCTATATTTTTCTAAGTGCTAAAATCTATTTCTAAAACTAAAATCTATTTCTATTTTATTACATACAATTCACCTTCTTCTTCCTTTCTTCGATCTTCTTCTTCTCGATCTCCTCTTCACCTAGAAAAACATACATAAAATGTTAGTGTGTGAAAACAAGAAACTAATAACATACAATATTATGAATTTTCCTATTTTTTTCTAACAAATCCATTTACAAATTTATAAAATCATTTACTAAAAATAGATTTACAAGAAACAAATCCTTTTTTTCTTTTTTCTTTTTTCTTCTCCTTTCTTCTTCCTTCTCTCCCTAACTTCTTCCTTCTTCCTGCTTTCTTCCTTCTCTTCGGCGCCTAGCTAGTAGTTCAATTTTCCTTTAATTTCTTTCCTTCTCCTCTCTTCTCTCTCTCCTGACGGCCCTGACGGCGCAGAGGAGGAACGGCGGAGGTGCGGAGGAGGAACGGCGAGAGGGCGCGTCGGGCAGAGGAGGCGGCAGCGCGGCGTGCGGCGGCGGCGCGCGCGGCGGCGTCTACGTGTGCGGCGGCGCCGTGCAGAGGAACGGCAGGGGCGCGACGTGCAGAGGACGAACGGCGGCGACGCGGTGGCCGGTAAGTGTTACGGCAAGGGCATCGGGGCCGGGCAGAGGAGGCGGCGCGATGGCGGCGGCATCCGCAACGTACTCCGCGAGATCGAGATTGAAGATGACGGAGGAAGGAGAGATCGGCCGCGGCTTATATAGGAACCACCCTTTAGCCGCGGTTGGTATTACCAACCGGGGCTAAAGAACCGTTAGCCAAGGTTGGTAATACCAACCGCGGCTAAAGGTGTGTTTAGGCGCCAAACAAAATTTCCAGTTGGATCTTGTATATGTTTTGGTATCATATATAGTTTAATATATCTATAAATTGTTCTAGTTCTTGCTAATTGCATAATAAATTAAATACATGCCACAAAATTTTTTAAAAATAACAATTACATTTCCTTTTGCTTTATTATACACTAGAAAAATGTATAACATAAAATCTTTTACCTTTTTTATAATATCAAATATAAATGTTTCTAACCATTAGAATCTGGTTAATGCAAAAGTATATTGTTCAATTAAAAAAATAAAATGCTTGGTTACTAACAGGAAATTAGTTTATGCATTATTTTAACGTTAAACTTTTTGTGTTTCACCATTCATTGTCCAATTATACGACAAATAAGTTTACCCTTAAATAGAAAATTGTTAATGAGACACTAAATGACCCTATATGAAAAACTTTTGAATACAAAGGTTTTATAACTCATCAAGATCATTCATTTTAGAACTAAACTTTTTCACTAACAAATGTAGATCTTCATTAGTCACTAAATGACTAAAAAAAAGTATTAGTAAACATTAATTAGTCACTAAATGCAAAATTGACCAAATACAAATGTAGATCTTTATTTATTTGACCAAAATGACCAATACACATATCACTTGATCGACATCACTCCTAAGCTAGCTACATCAAGCGAGCACAGTAGTGACCTTCTTCTTGACATATGTCCCTTGGTCATGATCATGCCGTAACCATGGAGTGTCCTCGGCATTTAGAAGGATGCTTGGGTCTTTGGTCACACTGAATGGAGCAATTCGGTCATCCCTTTCATAAAGTTCTAACATGTCTGAGTTGTTCTCAATTCCCAAAATGTTTCTTTTCCCTGAAAGAACTATGTGCCGCTTGGGCTCATTGATGCTAGATTTGTCATCGTTTTTTCCTTTCTTTGGTTTTGTAGACATGTCTTTTACACAGAACACCTGATTCACATCTGCAACCAGGATGAATGGTTCGTCTTTGTACCTAATAGTGTCGAGGTCCACTGTTTTCATCCCATAATCCTTGTCAATTGTTACCCCGGCTCCGGTCATCTTCACCCATTGGCACTTAAACAAAGGGACTTTAAAATTAGATGCATAGTATAGTTCCTAAATCTCAACTATGCGGCCATAATATGTTTTCCTATTTCCATTTGGGTCAATGGCATCAATGCGGACACCACTGTTTTGGTTGGTGCTCCTTTTATCTTGGTCTACCGTGTAAAATGTATTTCCATTTATCTCGTAGGCTTTCTACGTGAGGATGTGCCACGATGGTTGTCTAGCCAACAAATACAGTTGGTCATCAATACTGTCATCACCAACACATTTTTTCGCAACCAATCGCCGAAAGTTTTCATGTGTTCACGCATAATCCAAGCTTCATTCTTCCCTAAAAACTAGGATCGTAGGAACTTCTTGTGTACCTCGACATACGGCTCCACCACGGAGGAGTTTTGAAGAACTGTGTAGTGTGCTTTATTGAAATAATCATCCCCAGTACCGATATATGTTTTCTTCCCTAGTGTTCCTTTCCCACTAAGTCTCCCCTCATGTCTTGATTCAGGAACACCAATCGGGTCAAGGTCGGGAATATAGTCAACACAGAACTCAATGATCTCCTCTGTCCCGTAGCCCTTGGCGATGCTTCCTTCTGGGCGAGCACGTTGGTGAACATATTTTTTCAGGACTCCCATGAACCTTTCAAAGGGGAACATGTTGTGTAGGAATACAGGATCGAGAATACTAATCTCCTTGACCAGGTGAACTAGGAGGTGTTCCATGATATTAAAGAAGGATGGAGGGAAAACCAACTCAAAGCTGACAAGGCACTGAACCACATCATTCTGTAGAGTAGCTAGTTCCATTGGATCGATTGCCTTCTGAGAAATTGCATTGAGGAATGCACATAGCTTCAAAGTGGCTAGACGTAAATGTGGAGGTAGAATTCCTCTTAACACAACCGAAGCAATTGCGTCATAAGCATGTGGCAGTCATGAGACTTTAAGTTTGGGAATTTCTTCTCTGACACATTTATTATATTCTTTATATTGGATGAAAATCCAGATGGGACCTTGATGCTGCTTAGACATTCAAACATGCTTTCCTTCTCTTCTTTGCTAAGAGTGTAGCTAGCAGGCTTTAAATAATGGCGTCCATCGTCTGTCTTCTCTGGATGCAGGTTGCCTCGTTCTTTCATGTCTTGCAAGTCCTGTCGTGCTTCAAGTGTATCTTTGGGTTTTCCATACACACCCATGAATCCTAGCAGGTTCACACAAACATTCTTTATCAAATGCATCACGTCGATTGCGTGGCAGACCTCTAGGACATGCCAATAGGGTAGCTCCCAAAATATGGACTTCTTCTTCCACATAGGTGCGCGTCCATCAACATGTTTTGGAACTGGTACGGCCCCTTCTCCCTTTCCAAAGACTACTTGCACAGCCTTGACCATATCAAGTACAACCTCTCTAGTTTGGTTGTGAGGCTTGGTTCATTTCACTTCTTCTTTACAATGCTTGCCTTTCTTTCTGGCTTGGTGATTCTTAGGAAGAAAACGACGATGGCCAAGGTACACGACCTTTCGATATTTTTTTAGATATACACAGTCAAGGTCATCAAAACAGTGTGTGCATGCATTATATCTCTTGTTTGTCTGTCCTGAAAGATTACTTAGGGCAGGCCAATCATTGATTGTTACTTACAGCAATGCTCGCAGGTCGAAGTGTTCCTGTTTGTACTCATCCCACACATGTACACCTGGTTTGCTCCATAAAAGCAGGAGTTCCTCAACTAAGGGCCTCAGGAAGACATCGATGTCGTTGCCAGGTTGCTTCGGGCCTTGGATCAGCACCGACATCATAATGAACTTCCGCTTCATGCATAACCATGGAGGAAGGTTGTAGATACATAGAGTAACAGGCCAAGTGCTATGACTACTGCTCTGCTCCCCAAAAGATTTCATACCATCCGTGCTCAAACCGAACCTTAAGTTTCTTGCATGTTCTGCAAACTCCGGGAATTCTCTGTCAATTGCTCTCCACTGGGACCCATCACCAGGGTGTCTCAACATATTGTCTGCCTTACGGTCTTCTTTGTGCCATCACAATAACTTTGCATGGTCCTTGTTTTTGAACAGACGTTTCAGGCGTGGTATTATAGGAGCATACCACATAACTTTGGCAGGGATTTTCTTCCTAGGACGTTTTTCGCCCTCAACATCGCCAGGGTCATCTCGCCTGATCTTATACCTCGACGCTTTACATACGGGGCATTCATCCAAATTCTCGTAGTCCTTGCCACGGTACAGGATGCAGTCATTAGGACATGCATGTATCTTCAGGATTTCTAATCCCAGAGGGCACACGACCTGTTTTGTTTCGTACGTAGTGGCAGGCAATTCGTTAGGCCTCGGAAGCATCTTTTTTTGGATCTTGAGCAATTGCCCAAATGCCTTGTCGGATATGCAATTTTTTGTCTTCCATTGTAGCAACTCCAGTGTTGTACCCAACTTATTTTGCCAATCTTTGGCGCTCGGGTATAGTAGTTTCTTCTGATCCTCTAGCATGCGGTCAAACTTAGCTTTCTCTTTTTCACTTCCACAATCTTTTTGTGCATCACGAATGACTTCACCAAGACCATCATCTTCAGAGAGTGTGTCCTCTGCCCCTGCCTCTTCTTCTGCTTCAACCATTGCAGTATCATTAAAGTCACCATATTGAGCAATAACATCGTCAGGGTCCAATTGCTCTTCTTTGTCTTCTTCCATCATAATTCCAGTTTCTCCATGCTTGGTCCAACAAATATAGTTCGACATGCAACCCGACTTCAACAAGTGTGAGTGAAGAGTCCTTGAGCTAGAATATTCTTTCAAATTTTTACACAAGGTGCATGGACAACACATGAAATTACCATCCCGCTTGTTTGCCTCAGCCGTTCTTAAGAAATCATGCATGCCATCAATGAACTCTTTGGAGCGGCGATCTACATTGTACATCCAATCGCGTGTCATCATCTGCATTATATGACCCAAAACATAATTAAATTTCTCATTTTGGTCAAAAACTGAAATTATAAAAATACCGAAATGTCTGCAATAAAAATAACATGAGATGGAACACCATCATGTGTCATTTCCGAGTCACACAAAGACTAATGTATACTATATGAAAGCCTCGACATAACGTATGCTGCTAAGACCGCTAGCACTATACACAGAAAACCTAAAATGCACTTCAGTAGCATAATGATCTCCCGACCAATCCCAACTAAAGCAGACAGATCATTATTCGTATGTTCAACATCGACGAGCTCCTTGAGCTGGCTCCCTGCCTCATCAGCCACCATAGCCTCCGCCACATGTTTAACATAATCTTCCTTCCAGTACCAGCCGCGACATCCAGTACCATCCCACTGAAAATAGAAATAAAAAATCAACATTTTAATCAAAATCATTAGGAAATATAGGTACAAATTAACCATAACCAACAAATGAGAGAAAATATATAACTTACATTGCGATCTGGACACTTATAGAAGATCCGACCGTAGTTGGGACCCGCCTTCCCCACTCGGTACTATTTCACAATCTTTTGCATACACTTGCCACAGGTAATGAGAGGGAGGTCTGGCCTTAGTCGCTTTGGAACCCGGTCAGAGGCCGAGTACCCCGAAGCAGTTGTCATCTACTCTTTATACTAATTTTTCAAACTAGATATTATAAATTCCTCATATTCTAAACAAAGAAAATAAAACAACTAAAATTTACATTTCTCTAAAATCATCAAATGTGCCATGTAAACGACTATAGTATTCTAGGGAGCTAACTTCTTCATCGAAATATATAATTATTTTGAGCTCAAGTGGCATATATATAAATCAAGAATAATCCACCATAAATTCATCATTTAATAGTATCCTAAAAATCTATATTTCTCAAACTAAGCTAAACTAATCTTGAATGTATGTTGAGCTCAAGTGGCATATAAATCAAGAACAATCCACCATACATTCCTCATATAATCCACAAATTAAATAAATTAATAATATCCTAAAAATCTATAATTCTCTAACTAAGCTAAATAATTCACTAAAATCTCTATTTTCAACTAATTAAACCATAAAATGTGGTAGACATAGTACAAATGAAAGATGTATACTTAGAATACTAGTTTTAGTTGTATTTTTCAAAATATTCAAACAATGTCAAGTGAATGAAGCTTAAAATGGCAAAGAGATAAAATCATAAAAGAAAAATCACACATAGACCAAGAAACAACATATGCTGCCGCTAAAACATGAGGTTGAAGATAGTAACCTTTCAATGAGTCGATGGAGGCATAGAAGTGATCAAATGAAGCAATGGCCGAAGAGGAGATGAAAAACAATGAAAAACACACCAAGAACAAGCAAAACCAGAGAGGAAGAAATGAGCTCTCGGGCTCGGGCAGGGGAGGAAGAGAGTTCAAATAGGTGGGGGACCTTTAGTCCCTGTCCATAGAACCAACCGTGACTAAAGGATCAGAAATAGCCTCGGTTTGTGCCTTAAACCGGGGCTAAAGGTTTAACCCCGGTTGGTAATACCAACCGGGGCTAAAGGTGGACCTTTAGCCCCGGTTGGTAACATCAACAGGGACTAAAACTCCCCCCCCCCCCCCTTGACAATGTCTAACAACTGAGCCGCTGGGAGGGGACTTTTAGGGACTAAAGGTACCTTTAGCCCCGGGCGCAATTTCCACCGGGGCTAAAGCCGATTTTGGAAATCAGCCAAAGATGTGTTCTGTAGTTGTGAGTATCCAAACGGTCTAGCTAAAAGATCTGTTAAAGTTTATCTCAGTTTACTTGTTTCCACCCAGCTAAGGTACTGTTTGGATCCACCCCGCTAAAGTTTAGCTAGCTAAAATTTCATAGCTAAATTTTAGTCAATTAAACGTTCATCTAGCTAAACGTTAAATGTTCCAACTAATAGATTCAGCTAAACTAAACTCAATTAAATTTTAGTTGGTCTTTTAGTCGGGTCATTTGGATCCCTAACGGCAAAATTTAACTGGTTAAAATTTAGTTGGGCCCAAACAGTTCTTAAACTAAGATAAAGTTTACCTCAATCTATTAATTAGAGTATCTAGACACCCTAATTAAAATTGAGCTGAGAGAACTTTTAGCTATCTAAAATTTAGTTTTGAAATGTGAGCTAGCTGAACTTTAGTTTGGTAGATCCAAACAGAGATCCTTTTGACCAGCAAATGCCTAATTGGCTAATGACTAGAATATGCGTGGGTAAAAAACCCCCGACTACTATTAGCCACAAATGTATCGACAGGCTAATGGCTAATTTTAGCCAAGATACCAATTAGCATATCTCTTTTATTAGTCCTTGCAAACAGATCTTTAGGTTTAATTTTCCCAATAGATATTGAAATTATATAGCTCTCCACTCAATCAAAAAATAATAATAAAGTTTTCAAATAAATCAACATCTAATATGTCCTAGTCAAATTATCCAAATTTAACGAAAAATACACTGAACGAGTATTTGATGATAGAACGAATTTCATAAGTATTTGTACGAATAAGTCTAAAACCAGTCTTAATATGAGTTCCATTGGAGTTTCATTTATATTGAATAGTCTGCCACATATACATGTTTTATGATATAGCAATGTTTTAATGAAAAGAGAGAAAATGAGTTTTATAGGGATAAAACTATTTTGACATGATTACCAACTCTCTATGAGTCATAAAATTAAATGTCTATGTAAATTATAGAATGAAACTTCATATTAAAAAAAAGTGCTTCATCCAAGTTTCAATTCATTCTAAGGCTAGTCTCAATGAGGTTTCATGGAGGGTTTTATGCATATGAAATAGGGTGTCACATAAGCAGATTTACACTTTTTGCGTGAAACAATGAGGAGAGAGAGAGGGAAAAGGTTTCATGGTGATGAAACTATATACCGTTGTTTCCAAAACGTTGGAAACCATGTGAAATCCCCACTGAGATCTTTTCGTAGTTTTATGAAATGCATGCAAAGCAAATGTATGGTGAAGATGAGAGAGAAAAGAAAGAGAGAGAGACATTGGTAACCACTACTACAGAACAGACCTTTCGTCGATGCCCTAAAACAGCTTTAGTCCCGACGAAATTTTCGTCTGAGACTAAAGAGGCCTTTAGTCCCGGTTGGTAACACCAACTGGGACTAAAAGTCCCCTCCCAACGGCTACGGGTGTCAGACATTGTTAGGGGGGCTTTTAGTCTAAGTTGGTGTTACCAACCGGGACTAAAGGTGTCACAAACCGGGACTAAAGGTTTAGTTCCGGTTTGTGGCACCAACCGAGACTATTTGTTGGCCTTCAATCACGGCTGGTTATATGGAATGGGACTAAAGGTCCCCCCTATTTGAACTCTCCTTCCTCCCCAGCCAGAGCCTAAGAGCTCCATTTCTTCACTGTATTCTTGTTGTGTTCTTCACTGTTCTTCTTCTCCTCTTCGGCTATTGCTTCATTTGATCACTTCTATGCCTCCATTGACTCATTGAAAGGTTACTATCTTCAACCTCTCATGTTTTAGCGGCAACATATGTTGTTTCTTCGTCTATATGTGATTTTTCTTTATGATTTATCTCTTTGCCATTTTAAGTTTAATTCACTTGACATAGTTTGAATATTTTGAAGAAGTAAACTAAAACTAGTATTCTAAGTATACACCTTTCATTTCTACTATGTCTACCATATTTTATGGTTTAATTAGTTGAAAATAGAGATTTTAGTGTATTATTTAATTTAATTAGTTGAAAAAATAGAAATAGATTTATTTTTTCTAATAGAGATTTTAGGGTATTATATGTTCCATATTTCAAGATTAATTTAGCCGAGTTAGAGAAATATAGATTTTTAGGATATTATTAATTCATTTAATTTGTGGATTAAATAAGGAATTTATGGTGTATTGTTCTTGATTTATATGCCACTTGAGCTCAAAATACATTCCATATTTAGATGAAAAAGGTAGCTACCTAGAATACTTTAGTTGTATACATGACACATTTGATGATTTTAGAGAAATGTAAATTTGAGTTGTTTTATTTTCTTTGTTTAGAAAATAAGGAATTTATAATTTCTAGTTTGAAAAATGAATATAGAGAGTAGATGATAACTGCTTCGGGGTACTAGGCCTCTAATCGGATTCCAAAGTGAGAAGGCTAGACCTCCATCTCATTACCTGTGGCAAGTGTATACAAAAGACTGTAAAAGAGTACCCAGTGGGGAAGGCGGGTCCCAACAATGGTCGGATCTTCTATAAGTGTCCAGATCGTAATGTGAGTTATATATTTTGTCACATTTGATGGTTATGGTTAATTTATACCTATTATACCTGATGATTTTGATTAAAGTGCTTATTTTTTAATTCTATTTTCAGTGGGTGGATGTCGCGGGTGGTACTGGGAGGAAGATTATGTTAAACATTGGCGGAGGCTACCAAGGTTGATGAGACAGTGAGCCAGCTCAAGAAGCTCGTTGATGTTGAACAGACCAATAATAATATGTCTGCTTTAGTTGGGATTGGTCAGGAGATCATTATGCTACTGAAGTGCATTTTAGGTTTTCTGTGTATAGTTCTAGTGGTCTTAGCATACATTATGTCGAGGCCTTCATAGAGCATACATTAGTCTTTGTGTGACTCGGGAATGACACATGATGGTGTTCCATCTCATGTTATTTTAATGCAGACCTTTCGGTATTTTTACAATTTCATTTTTTGACCAAAATAAGGAATTTAATTATGTTTTGGGTCATATAATGCAGACGATGACACACCATTGGATATACAATGTAGATCGCCGCTCCAAAGAGTTCATGGATGGCGTGCATTATTTTTTAAGAGTGGCTGAGGCAAACAAGCGGGATGGTAATTTCATGTGTTGTCCATGCGCCTTGTGTAAGAATTTGAAGGAATATTGTAGCTCAAGTACTCTTCATTCACACTTGTTGAAGTCTAGTTTCATATCAAACTATATTTGTTGGACCAAGCATGGAGAAACCGGAATTATGATGGAAGAAGACGAAGAAGAGCAATTGGACCCTGACGACATTATTGCTCAATATGGTTACTTCAATGATACTGCAATGGTGGAAGCAGAAGAAGAGGTAGGGGCAGAGGACACACTCTCTGAAGATGATGATCTTGGTGATGTCATTCGTGAAGCACAAAGAGATTGTGAAAGTGAAAAAGAGAAAGCCAAGTTTGACCACATGCTAGAGGATCACAAGAAACTACTATACCCGAGCGCCAAAGATGGGCAAAATAAGTTGGGTACAACACTGGAGTTGCTACAATGGAAGGCAAAAAATGGCATATCCGACAAGGCATTTGGAGAATTACTCAAGATCCAAAAAAAGATACTTCCGAAGCCTAACGAATTGCATGCCACTATGTACGAAGCATAACAGGTCGTGTGCCCTCTGAGATTAGAAACTCTGAAGATACATGCATGTCCTAATGACTGCATCCTGTACCGTGGCAAGGACTATGAGAATTTGGATAAATGTCCCGTATGTAAAGCATCGCGGTATAAGATCAGACGAGATGACCCTGGCGATGTTGAGGGCGAAGAGCGTCCTAGGAAGAAAATCCCTGCCAAAGTTATGTGGTATGCTCCTATAATACCACGCCTGAAACATCTGTTCAGAAACAAGGACCATGCAAAGTTGTTGCGATGGCACAAAGAAGACCGTAAGGCAGACAACATGTTGAGACACCCTGGTGATGGGTCCCAGTGGAGAGCAATTGACAGAGAATTCTCGGAGTTTGCAGAAGACGCAAGAAACTTAAGGTTCGGTTTGAGCACGGATGGTATGAATCCTTTTGGGGAGCAGAGCAGTAGTCATAGCACTTGGCCTGTTACTCTATGTATTTACAACCTTCCTCCATGGTTATGCATGAAGTGGAAGTTCATTATGATGCCTGTGCTCATCCAAGGCCCGAGGCAACCTGGCAATAACATCAATGTCTTACTGAGGCCCTTAGTTGAGGAACTCATGCTTTTATGGAGCAAACCAGGTGTACATGTGTGGGATGAGTGCAAACAGGAACACTTCGACCTGCGAGCATTGTTATTCGTAACAATCAATGATTGGCCTGCCCTATGTAATCTTTCAGGACAGAGAAACATGGGAGATAATGCATGCACATACTATTTTGATGACCTTGACTGTGTATATCTAAAAAAGTGTCGAAATGTCTTGTACCTTGGCCATCGTCGTTTTCTTCCAAAGAATCACCAAGTAAGAAAGAAAGGCAAGCTTTGTAAAGAAGAAGTGAAACAAACCAAGCCTCGCAACCGAACTAGAGAGGATGTACTTGATATGGTCAAAGATGTGCAAGTAGTCTTTGGAAAGGGACAAGGGGCCCTACCAATTCCAAAAGATGTTGATGGACACGCACCCATGTGGAAGAAGAAGTCTATATTTTGGGAGGTACCCTATTGGCATGTCCTAGAGGTCCACCACGCGATCGACGTGATGCACTTGACAAAGAATCTTTGTATGAACCTACTGGGATTCATGGGTGTGTATAGAAAATCCAAGGATACACTTGAATCACGATAGGACTTGCAAGACATGAAAGAACGAGACAACCTGCATCCAGAGAAGACAGAAGATGGACATCATTATTTAAAGCCTGCTAGCTACACTCTTAGCAAAGAAGAGAACGAAAACATGTTTGAATGTCTAAGCAGCATCAACGTCCCATCTGGATTTTCCTCCAATATGAAGGATATAATAAATGTGTCAGAGAAGAAATTCCTAAACTTAAAGTCTCATGACTGCCACATGCTTATGACGCAATTGCTTCTGATTGCGTTAAAACGAATTCTACATCCACATATACGTCTAGCCACTGTGAAGCTATGTGCATTCCTTAATGCAATTTCTCATAAGGTAATCGATCCAATGGAACTAGCTACTCTACATAATGATTTGGTTCAGTGCCTTGTCAGCTTTGAGTTGATTTTCCCTCCATCCTTCTTTCATACCATGGAATACCTCGTAGTTCACCTGGTCAAGGAGATTAGTATTCTCGGTCCTGTATTCCTGCACAATATGTTCCCATTTGAAAGGTTCATGGGAGTCCTGAAGAAATATGTTCACCAGTGTGCTCGCCCAGAAGGAAGCATTGCCAAGGGCTACGGGACCGAGGAGGTCATTGAGTTCTGTGTTGACTATATTCTCGACCTTGACCCGATTGGTGTTCCTGAATCAAGACACGAGGGGAGACTTAGTGGGACAGGAACACTAGGGAAGAAAACATATATCGATACGGGGGATGATTATTTCAACAAAGCAGAATAACACAGTTCTTAAAAACTCCTCCGTGGTGGAGCCGTATGTCGAGGTACACAAGGAGTTCCTACGATCCCAGTTTTCAGGGAAGAATGAAGCTTGGATTATGCATGAACACATGAAAAATTTTAGCAGTTGGTTGCGAAAATAATGTCGGGGTGATGACAATATTGATGAGCAACTGTATTTGTTGGCTAGACAACTATCGTGGCACATCCTCACGTACAAAGGGTACGAGATAAATGCAAATACATTTTATACGGTAGCCCAAGATAAAAGGAGCACCAACCAAAATAGTGGTGTCCGCTTAGATGCCACTGACCCTAATGGGAATAGGCAATCATATTATGGCCGCATAGTTGAGATTTGGGAACTAGACTATGCACCTAATTTTAAAGTCCCTTTGTTTAAGTGCCAATGGGTGAAGATGACCGGAGTCGGGGTAATAATTGACAAGGATTATGGGAGGACAACAGTGGACCTCAACACTATTGGGTACAAAGACGAACCATTCGTCCTTGCTGCTGATGTGAATCAGGTGTTCTATGTAAAAGACATGTCTACAAAACCAAAGAAAGGAAAAAACGATAACAAATAAATCATCAATGAGCCCAAGCGTCACATAGTTCTTTTAGGGAAAAGAAACATTTTGGGAATTGAGGACAAGTTAGACATGTCAGAACTTTACAAAAGGGATGACCAAATTGCGCCATTCAATGTGACCAAAGACCCAAGCATTCTTCTAAATGCCGAGGACACTCCATGGTTACGACATGATCATAACCAAGGGACATATGTTAAGAAGAAGTTCACTACTGTGTCCGCTTGATGTAGGTAGCAGTGATGTCAAGTGACATGTGTATTAGTCGTTTTTGCTAAGTTTGGTCAAATAATGAAGATCTACATTTGTATTTGGTCAATTTTGCATTTAGTGACTAATGTTTACTAACACTTCCTTTGTATCTTAATATTTTTTCATAAAGTTTCTCATAAAGTTTCATAAACTCTGTGAGATTCATGATTTTCTGACTAATGTTTACTAACACTTCTTCAAATGGAAATATGAACTACATAAAAAAGATAGATCTTGATGAGTTATAAAACCTTTGTATTCAAAATTTTTTTATATGAGGTCATTTAGTGTCTCATTTGACAAAGTTTGACCAAGTCAAATTTTGATTTTCTAAATTTTCACAGTTTCAAACCTGTTTTCAAAACCCTAGATGGTCTCAACTAGAGAAGTCGTGAATACCAAGTTTGGTCAAATAATCAAGATCTATATTTTCTATATTGGTCATTTTTCCATTTGAGAAAGTGTTAGAAAAGTTTAGTTTTAAAATGACAAGTCTCTCATTCAAATTCATAAACTCTATGTTAGATTTATGGTTTTATGATTAATGTTTACTAACACTTTGTTAAATAGAAATATGAACTACATAAAAAAGATAGATCTTGATGAGTTATAAAACCTTCATATACAAAAGTTTTTCATATGAGGTCATTAAGTGTCTCATTAATAATTTCCTATTTAAGGGTAAACTTATTTGTCAGACAATTGGACAATCAATGGTGAAAAATGAAAAGATTAACGATAAAATAATATAGAAACTAATTTCCTTTTGGTAACCAAGCATTTTAGTTTTTTTAATTCAACAATATACTTTTGCATTAACGAAATACTAATGGTTAGTTACATTTATATTTGATATTATAAAAAAGGTAAAAGATTTATTGTTATAATTTTTTCTAGTGTATAATAAAGCAAAAGTAAATGCAATGGTTATTTTTTAAAAAAATTGTGCCATGTATTTAATTTATTATGAAATTAACAAGAACTAGAACAATTTATACATATATTAAACTATATACAATACCAAAACATATAAAACAACCCACTGAAATTTCGTTTGGCGCCTAAAGGAACCTTTAGTCCCGGTGAGTAATATCATCCGCGGCTAAAGGACCTTCAGCCCCGGTTGGTATTACCAACCGGGACTAAAGGTTGGCTTTCTATATAAGCCTTGGCCGGCCTCTTGTCATCCTCCCCCTCATCGCCTACTGTGTCTTCGATCTCCTTTGTCCTTCCTCGACGCAACCACCGCCGCTCGCCGCCACCGTCGTCGCCATCACCATCGGCATTGCCACGACCCGTCGGCACTCCCCCGCGCACCGCACTACGCGCGCTAGCCCCACCCGTCCCTGTCCACTCACCTGAGCGCCGCCGCGCCGTCAGGGTCGCTGCCATCAGGAGCACCAACCAAAGAAGGAAGAAGGAAGGAAGGAGAGATGAGAAGGAAGGAGAGGATAAGGAAGAAGGAATAAGGAAGGAGAGAAGGAAGAAGAAAGGAGAGGAAAAAAGAAAAAGGAAAAAGGTTGATTTAGTAAATGATTTTTTAGTAATTTGTAAATGGATTTGTTAGAAAAAGAAAAAGGAAAAATAAAAAGGAAAAGGATATTATTAGTTGCTTGTTTAGTTTATTAATGGATTTCTAAATGGAAAATGGAAAAGGAAATTTCTAAAAGGAAAAGTAAAAAGAAAAACAAAAAGGAAATTTGTAAAAGGATTTGTTAGAAAAAGAATAAGGAAAATTAATAATACTATATGTTATTAGTTTCTTGTTTTCACACACTAACATTTTATACATGTTTCTAGGCGGAGAGGAGATCGAGGAGAAGAAGAAGAGGAGGAAGAAGAAGAAGGAGAAGAAGGTGAATTGTGTGTAATAAAATAGAAATAGATTTTAGTTTTAGAAATAGATTTTGTGTAAAAAAATTACAAAATATATACCTTCCATTATTGCTAGCAATATATATATACATTCCATTATTACACCTTCCATTATATATGGATTTGTTAGAGAAATATAGACCTTCCATTATTTCTATATATGATTTGATATATATGCATCTTCACTTATATTGCTAGTAAAATATATAGAGCTTTCATTTGTTAGATAAATAGATACCTTTCATTATATTACTAGTAAAATGTATAGAGCTTTCATTTGTTAGATAAATAGATACCTTTCATTATTTCTAGTAAAATGTATAGAGCTTTCATTTGTTAGAGAAATATATACCCTAAGTGCCTAATTCTAAGTGCCTAAACCCTAAGTGTCTACCCTAAACCCTAAACCCTCTTATTATACACACACTAAGTGTCTACCCCTAGTGCCTAAACCCTAAGTGTCTATCCTAGACCCTAAACCCTTTTATTACACACACACACACACACACACACTAAGTGTCTACCCCTAGTGCCTAACTCTAAGTGCGTAAACCCTAAGTGTCTACCCTAAACCCTAAACCCTTTTATTACACACACACACACTAAGTGTCTACCCCTAGTGCCTAACTCTAAGTGCCTAAACCCTAAGTGTCTACCCTAAACCCTTTTATTACACACACACACACACTAAGTGTCTAAACCCTTTTACTTAGTTGCAGAAATGACCGACCCGAATGACAACATGGAGGATTTCTTGTTTGGCATGATCAACGATGACACCAATCAAGTAGTAGATGGCAACACCAATCAAGTAGACGATGGCACCAATCAAATAGATGATGGAAGTCAGTACTTTGCCGAAGACGTTGAGCAAGAAAATATCACGCAAGACAATGTTGACGAGGTCTATATCTAAAATCTCTTGTGTATACATGAAAATCAAAATAATTACATTTGTATAATTCAATTTATAATTTTTGTGTTTCTACATACATAGTCGTCTGCATCAACGACAACTACGGGGAAGAGTAGAAATGTACGAGGCCCAAAGAAGCCGTTGGAGGGTCGGTACATTATCTCACAATTCAAGGAGGAAACAGGGAGAGTACTTGGACCACATGCACATAGATTTGTCAACCACTGTGGTTACCTTGTAAGGGACAGGCTTCCGATCAATGCCCGTGAATGGAGGCAAAGGAAAGATGCTGCTCATGTTAGTTTTGTCTGTGATCGTGACAATGCACTAATTTGGCAAGATGTCCTTTAACATTTCTCGCTCGATATAGAAGATGAAGCTTTGAAGGGGATAGTTAGGGATTGGGCTATGAAGAAGATGGCAACACAATTCCAGGGCTAGAAGAAGAAATTATACAACGAATTTATCAAGAAGAACCTTACTCCAGATTTCAACAATAAGGCCTACATCAAGTTGAGGCCATTTTGGGATGACTTCGTAGCTTTCAAGACATCCGAAGAGGGCGAAGCACGAGCGAGAAAGAACCAACAGAATGCCCAAGAAAAGCAATACCACCATCACTTGGGATCAGGTGGCTACATGAGTGCCATTCCTAAGTGGGAAAAAATAGAACAGGAGCTTTTAGCTAGAGGAATCGAACCAGAATCAGTTACCTTGAGACTGGGAAATTAACATATGACGAAGGACTCTAAGAAGCAGCACAAAGACTGCTTCACGCTCAATCTTTGAGGGAAAATGGAGTATGGTCACCAGATAGAGATAGGGATGAGCTGACATATGCCCTACAGATTGCCGAACACGGTGGACGACCGAGAGGTTATGGCACGGTGCCATGGAAGCATGCCTTACCTAAAGACAAAGATACATATAAAAGCCGCTGGAGAAAGAAAAAAGAGGAGGAATTTGTGAAATATAGCATGGAGCAAATGCTTAATGAAGCACGCGAAGTAGCTATTCAAGCAAAAGAGCGAGAAGAAAAACTTGAAGCGAGAATGAGCGAGGAAATCAAAAGGCAAGTAGATTTAGCAATGAGTTCCATCTGAATGCGAAGTACTGCATCAGTACCAGAAGTCAAGATCAGCCCCTTTGCTCAGTTGAAAAGCAGGTGTGCTTCCACGGAAGTGCCTCAGTCTGGTGATGACGCAAAGCTACGATTCCCTGTGGATGACATCACAGAACCGAATACAACATGCAAGGTGCACATTCCAGAGGGGGCTACCACAATCATGGTGGCTATCGATGTTGTATCTCCTATCGACCTTACGAAGACACCAAGATGCCATGGGGAAATAATACCACCTGGATATGCTCGCGTCTCGGTGGATAGAGTTGAAAAAGGTCATAGCAATGTTCAGCTTGACATTGAAGGAGGTGATGGGGACAAAACTTTAGGAGAAGCGGAGAAGAAATTTATTTGTTGGCGTAAGAGCTATATCATTATTCCTGGGGCATCACCTCGTATTCTACCGCCGCCGCCTCCTCCTCCTCATCCTAGGTGCAAATGAAAGTGAATCATACCTAGCTCTTTTTCACTAACTTTGTATTGACTTAAATAGCGATACTTTATTCACTTGTTGTTTTCACTGTAGGACCTCACCCAGAGACCTAAGTCCAATTGACCATTCATCACCAGCTGGTCATAGTGTTGCGAGGGATGATGATGGTGGAATGCAAGACACGGCTTCATCCCCAGAACTTCCAAGGCGGTCTCCATCTCCAAAACCGGCCCCATCGCCTCCACGACAGTCTCCAACGCCGACACCGGACTCATCGCCTCCACGACGGTCTCCAACGCTGAAACCGGCCCCATCGCCTCCACGACGGTCCCCAACACCGTCACCGCCCACCCCATCGCCAAAGAGGAGGCCCGCCACAAAAGAAAAGGTGTCGGTCCCACCGCAAGCAAAGAGACAAGGTACAGGGAAAAAACTAGTAGCAAAGATTCCGCAGAAACTTCCCTATGAGAGGACTGACGAAGAACTAGACGCTCACATAATGTTGGATATGGAAGCACAATTCAAGAAAATGAAGGATGACTGAAAAGCAAAGAAAGAAGCTAAAAAGCCTTTCTTCTTAAGTCGTTCAGCTCTAAGGCAAGAGGTGGATGCTCAACAGAGAAAGCTACGTTATGCTCAGAAGAGTTCTCCACTATTGGACTATGACCGCACTCTCCACAAGTCAATTGCAGAGGCAAAGAATAAAGATAGAAGAGCACGAAAGCGTGTCCCACAACTCGGGGAACAATCGAAGCAATCAGTGCCCCCGCTAGTTGTTGGGAATTAATATGGTTCAAACATAAACGTGCTAGAATAGATAAGTGGATCGCTCAATTATGATGGTATGCAAGATTGGTTGTTAGAAGTTGGTCTAACTGCGGCCCAAATGCTAGAAGATGCAGTCATCAAAAGTGCAACTATAGTCGATGAGTGGAAAAAAATTATGTATGTGGCAGAAGTCTGTACAACCCTGCGGCCCTCAGGGAACTTGGTACGCAAATGCGCTCGTTAAACTTGTGGTACATGGAGGCATGTAGCAAAAGCACAGATGACTGGATTTGCGTCAAAATTAGAGATGAACATTACTTCCGGGGTGATGACATTATATATATTCAGTTTAGTGAGCTAAACCAACTATGTCATATGGACACTCTACACAAATCTCTCATCAGCTGCTACTGTCTGTAAGTGATCATTTCTTTTAGTAATCTCACTATAGCATATGTATGTGTATAGTAACTAACTATCCTCAAACAGATGCAGATTCTTGATGTTATACCTCAAACGTAAAAAAGACACGGAGATTGGTTTTATTGATCCATCAATCATATTCTCGGATCCAAACACTCCCCACGATCAATGGATACCTCAAATGGAGTTGTCAATATCAGTTCATGCTATGCCATTGTTAGTACCAACTAAGGCACTTCACGTTATGCCGACTTAGGGTAGACTAGTTACAGATTCGCTAGAGGTGGTACCCCAATGATTCATGTGGAATAATTAGTGAAGCACAACACCAGGGTATCTTTGGTAGGTGTGTTGGAGTATAATTCTGTAAGATGACCCTATTTTCGCCACAAATGCTCCTGGTACATGTCATCCATCTAATAAAATTATTCAAATTTAACATCAATCAAAACAATGCAAATTAATTTTACCATACCTATAAATAAAAAACACACCTAAACATGAAGAACCAAAACTAATTAACATCATAAACCCTAACTAATTCATAATATTATAATCGACCATTTAAATGACAAATAATAAGAGGATCATTACTGTAGCGCGAGGGGTGGGACGCCAAATGGGGTGAGGCAGAGGGTGTTGTTGAGGCCGGTGGTGGAGGGCAGGGTGTTGTGGAGGTCGATGGTGGTGGGGAGGGCGGTGGCGGTGGAGAAGTGCAGCGTCAGCATTGGTGAGCGCGAAGACAGGGAGCAAGCGTGTGTGTTTCCGTGTGCAAGGGCACCCGCGCGACGGGACCTATATTAGGCGCTCCCGCACCAAAGAAGGTGGCATGGTAGCACTGCCACGTCACCTACCACGCAAGCAGACCTTAGCACGGTCAAGCCATGTCACCGTCGCTATTGCGCAACCATACATGACACTACAACGTGGTTTGGTCGCGCCATGCCAATAAATGCAGCCAAAAGTGTGTTAGTCTAAGAAAAGACAATGTTAGATTTAAAAATATTTTAAAAAAGGGTTAAAATAAAAAAAATCTGGGACTTTCCTCGCGTCTTGCGTCCTGCTAGTGCCAGGAGACTCCTAACATAAGGAGATTCACAGGACAATAATTCAAATCCTAAATGAAGTGGATTAAGATGCTGATGACACTGTAGCAGTGCCAAGTGCACGTTGGCATATAAGTAAATTGCTCATTTCTCCGATTAAACTTGTCGGTACATGCAACTTAATATGGTATCAAAGCTAGAGGTCTCGAGTTTGAATCCTGGTTGACGCGATTAAATAAAATAATTATTGGTTGCTCCTATTTCATGTCTAAGGTTCGAGAAAGCTTTGATGTGAGGAGTGTTGGAATATAAGTGAATTGTCCACCACTCTAGATCAGCTTAAGCTTGGGGGTTAAATGGTACGTAACTTAATAATGCTCATAGCTACTCTCTCAATATGTACAACTTTTTCTTGACAGAAGCTGCATCGTTAGTATTAAGGAGTACAGGCCTGAAACGTGTACATACATACGACTGGGCAGCAGGGAGCACATAAAAAGTTGGTCGTAGTGACGTAGTCCGATCAAATTTATCTTTCTGCTAAAGTCGCATTGCAGCGGCCGTCTGATTTTATTCAGAATTAAATGCTTGTAGGTTTATTAATTTTTAATGATGTGTCATTTAAATTCATCAACTTATAAATTACATTTTTGAGTCTATTAATCTTTGGTGTGTCATTTAGGTCTATTAACTTTTAAATTATATTTATAGGTCTATTAACTTCTAATTATATGTCATCCAAGTCCATCAACTTGGTCTATTAACTTTTTAAGTGGTTCACCGAAGTTTCATACCACTTCAATTAACGAATAGATCTGATATGGCGTGTTAAATAAACAATTATCGTAGAGTAAGAGTAGGAATATACGGTATATCTTTTATTACGTTATTTGCTATGTGTTGTTTCATATTATATTTTATTTCTCTTCCACCTATTGGTATTTGATTGTTATTTTCTTTATTTAGTGGGTTTTTCATTTTTATTGTTTTTATTTTTCTCTTATGTTCTATTTAATCTTTATTAACTTATTTTCTGTGAACTTATTTTCTTAGAATGTTTAATCTTTTATAACTTATTTCTGTGTTCCCTTTTTATCTTTTTTGTGTTCCTTGTATATTTCATTTTCTATAATACGAAAGAATAAACTATTCATAGAAAATAAATAAGAGAAGAAAATGGAAATATAAAATAAACAATAATATGCTATGAATACATTTAAATAAAATATGAAAAGATGTATAATAAAGAACATAATAAAAGATATATTATATATTTTACATATTTTTACTCTATGGTGGTCGCTTATTTGGTGTGTCATGTCAGATCTATTCGTTAATTGAAGGAGTATGAACCTACGATAACTAGTTAAAATTTAGGAACCCAAAAATGCAATTTGAAAATTGATGAATCTACATCACATACCATCAAAAGTTAATAGACTTAAAAATATAAATATTTTTATATTATATAGAAACATGTATTTTCATAATAATAAATTAATTTAAAGTCATAAATTTAAATATTTATTAAAAATCTAGTTAAACGTGAAGTACTTTAACCCGTACTTATACTATAGTTGTGGTCTTTTCATAACTGAGCTAGTACAAAAGAAAGAAGACGAAGAAGAAGAGAACCCACACGCATACAAGTCACAACACATGCATGTTTGGTCGAAACACGGACAAGGCATGTCATGGTTTTTTGAGTCCAAAGCGAGAACGAGGCGTGCGTGTATGTTGTTGATACGTACGTAGAGCAGTAGTCCAGCACGTAGATGGGGGCAGAGATCGATCACGGCGGCGTTGTAGGTTGTGGTGGACCACACTCCACACAGTACTTCTACTATGTACACACACAGCACATGCAGCACGCCCGGCCGGCGGCCGATGCGTACGCTTGCAGCTACGTACGACGACGACCACCACGCATTGCATGGACGTTACTGGGCGACGCGGCGGCCGCGCGATTGGGTTGGGTTATATTGCTGGAATTGGATTGCCCCGCACGAAATGCTAAACTTGCAGCAGTCGTCGACGCGACGGCACACACTAGCTAGTCCAAACAGACACACCAATGCAAATATATGCAATTCAATCTAGATCTAGTCAAGATGAAGCATCGGAATCGGAGGAGGATTACGCGCGCTGCAATCAACCCGGCCAAGGCAGCCAGCCCCACATTCCCCACAGCCGGTCAAGTCTAGCGTGCGAGTGAAACGCTCCATATTCTAGAATAATATTTCCTCGGGGATGGGGCATGACAAGAGATGCTTAGAAATAAATATCTAGTATTAAATCAAATCACCCAAGTGGACAAACAACCTGGTGACTCTCAGTTCTGGAGAGGGCTAATGAATGACAAAAACCAATTCCTATCTTTGAGAATTTCATATTCAAAATGCAATGCAAATTATATTTTGGCCGACCGCTTTAAGAGACCAATATCCTAATTTGTATAATATTGATAAGAGAAAAATGCTACATTTTTTTATATCTTAAGCCTAGTTTTCAAAATCTAAATGATTGGAACAGTTTAGTGCTGCAAATTGTGGATTACACTATAAAAAAAACTTAATCACGACCTTTCCAAAAATTCCCTCTGAAGCGGGCAGCAATATTAACCACCTCGGTTAATGCGTGTCATTAACCAAGGAAGACGCTTTTTTATTAACCGAGGCTGTAGTAAATTCATTAACCGAGATAGGCATTTATAATGTAACCACCTCGATTAATGTCTATTAACTGAGACGGTCATCCTAACGCAACCGTTTCGGTAAATCGATTAACAAAGGCAGTCATTCTAACACAATCGCCTTAGTTAATGCTCCCTCTTTGTTAAGTATGGAATAAATTAAATACTAAATTTCAAAATTTCCAAACTTTCTTGGATGAAGAAATGACCAAAATAAAAGTTGCAGATCTCAAAAAGTTAAACAACTTTGTAGTTGCCAACTTTTTCATTCGAAATCATTTTGTGAAAGAAAACTAAGTTTGAATTTGTCATATTTGAAATTTGAATTTTTCAAATGATCTCAAATGGAGAAACAACCTAAATGGAAGTTGTAGTTCTCAAAGAGTTAAACAACTTTGTAGTTGACAAATTGTTCATTTGAAAGCATCTAAGTAAGGAAATCACGTAAAGTTGGTACATTTGAAATTTAAATTTCACAAACGACCTCGGATGGAAAAATGACCTAAATAAAAGTCATAGATCTCAAAAAATTAAAGAACTATATAGTTGCTAACTTTTTCATTTGAATTGGTTAAGAGCCTCAAACGCTCAATTTAAATTTAGTAAAGTATAATATGAGGAAAAACATATGTAATATTGACACAAGTTTCAAAGAGGTGAAGTGGTAGAGAGCCTTATAGGTGAAGGTGAGGTATGAGGCTGGAACCCCCACAGCCGTGAAGAAAGCGATTTTTACGTGAAAAAAGCACGACTTGGAGCTTGAGAGTGCAGAGCCTTAAAATTATAAGACATTCCAAGAATCTTGGAAAGTCAAAATATCCCAAAATTGATCAATAATTCTAGAGAAAATATAAAGATTTATAACATCAAATAGTCATACTATGGAACTATAATTAATAAATAATATAATGATACTTAGTTGACATCATAAATGTTATTATATTGTCATATATGTTTATATGTTTGCTCAAACTTGAGATACTTCTTGGGATGTCTTACAGTTTGAGATGGAGAGAGTATTTTTTTGGCCCGGATTTGAGAACTTTAGAAAACTATTAACTGAGACAGTCTCGTTAGGATAACTGCCTCGGTTGGACAACCGTCTTCGTAAAGGTTAGATTAACAATGATCTTTCATTAGAGGCGAGTGTGTTTAACCGCCTCAATTAATCATTTATGATAGCCTCCGTTAAGTTTTTTTAGTAGTGTTAACTGATATTTTTAGGTGTTCACTAAATACAAGTGGACATTTCACGGTTAGATGATCCATGTATACAAATGCCTCAAAATAGATTCCTGTGGAAATTTAAAATTCCCTTAAAGATAAAAGTTTTCCTTTGTTTTCTATATAGAGGTGCAACACTCACCAAAGATGACATCGCTAAAAGAAATTGACATGGAAATAAAAAGTGTTGTTTTTGTAATTACCTAGAGATTATACAACATCTTTTCTATACAACATCTTTCTTTGAGTGTGTGTTTTCTAAGTTCACCTAGCAACTAATAGAGATAATTTTCGGTCTAAAACCACCCCTAAGCGTTATCCGTATGTTTAGCACCTGGCTACATAATTTAATAACTCATGACATTTATCAAGTTCTAGTAGGAGCATGCGTCATGTGTTATGTCATATGGTTAAATTGGAACGATGTGGTTTTTTGATAAATCACCAATTTACTCTTTAATGCTGGTTATTTACAGGCATACACACTGGATTAGGTAGTGGTCACTGATCCAAAAGGAAGAGGAACACAGCTCTTGCATGTCGTCTTTTGTAAACCACAAAAATCTTGGTCAAGCATGGATGGATGTTTAGTAATAGATTAAATTTTTGAGAAACTTATGCTTTATGTCAGCCATCTTTTATGGCTTTAATCGTGCTTCTCTTCGAAAGAGGGCGTCTACCTCAAAGTATCTTTCGTTATAATTTTGGTCTCATATATCATCAGATGTGGCGGCCAGGACTTTTTTCATTTACTTAATGAAAATAAATTTCCTTTATAAAAAAAGATTGATTCGATAGCGCCGAAGGATATACGATATTAAAAACGGCGAATTTTGATCGGGCGAGGCCGGGCCTGGCGTCATTTTCTCTCCCTTCTTATCCGCGCGATCCTTTCTTGTTAAACAAGTCAGCAAATATAACAAACATAAACAGACCTGCAGGAATGTTAAGTCGTCACAACTCACAACCACTCCCAACCTGACGACTGACATGCATGCGTGCATGTGCTCCCAGATGTTATGTCGTCACAGTGTTTACCTCAACATGTCAAAGATCAGCGATGCCTGGTCGCCAAACTCAGAAAAAAGATAGGGACAGTATGCGCCGTGCGGTTGGTACGTGTCGGTGTGACCGTGAACCATAAATAGTAATTCCATCTTTTTTTTTTAGTAAATCACATTTTCTTAAGATCACACGTCAATCGTAAATTCGTACCAAAACGTCGTAAGAATGCTTCGTACCTTATTTGTTTCACCAAACTCAGACACCGAGTCGGCAACAGATACAACAGTTGTTGCCGCCTTCCGGCCCCTTCGAGCTTCCCTCTCCTTTGAGCTTCCCTCTCCTTTCTCCTATGTCTGACAAATCCTCCAGCGATTAAAAGAGAGAGAGTCCATCTCTTGTTTATAATAGATTTCTTTTCTCTTTTTGTGAATTACACAATAGATTTCTTCTCTAATATGGCGAATCAAAGGTTACATGTAATGATTTGTAGCCTATGTTCTACACAATGATTTAACTTATGTCTGTATTGTTTCATTGCTCTGGATGTGTTTTATGCTTCCTCCAAGACATTGGATCTTGCCGCATATCTAATGTTTTCGATTAATCATAAAATTCAACATCACAATTACACTTTGGCTTCTATGTTTAACAAGACTTTGTTGATCTAGAGCATCGTTTACGTACATCAATTAAAGACACTAGATAAGAAGGCAATGAAAGAATCTAGATAGAACATCATTACCACAGAAATAATTTTAGGGGACAACCTCTCTCATTAACAGAGGCAGACACATTTAGCACTACTACAGAAACGGCAATCACTGCCGGCCCATCACTGCCGGTTTTTGTTTGGACCGGCAGTGATCCCTCTTCACTGCCGGTTCAGGCTCTGACAGGCCCCCAATTATTGGGGCAGAGGCTGAACCGGCAGTGAAACACCACATCACTACCGGTTGGTGGCTTGAACCGGCAGTGATGCCTCTCGGCCCTATCACTGTCGGTTCAAGCCACCAACCGGCAGTGATGTGGTGTTTCACTGCCGGTTCGTGGCTGGAACCGGTAGTGATGTTGTGTACAGTATAAAGCTTCGATCTCCTACCTTCCTCCTCTGTCCAATAGTACAGAACAGTGTGTGAGGAGCTCTCTCTCTCCATTGTTGCGGCTGGTGGATTTCTTGATCTCCATTTTTGGCTCCTCTTCACTCTTAGATCCTCATATCTTCTTGCTCTTGGTTAGTAACAAGCATAATTCTTTAGAATTGTTGGTTTACATTGTGTCAATTTGTGTTAGAGCTATGCTAGTCTTCATGATCAAGAATAGGGATGTTGCAATTTGTGTTAATTTTTTGTAGCTTTTAGATCCAAAATTATTTAGAAAAATTATAGCACTTTGTTTTTATTGGGTAATTATTGTATAATCATTGAGTAGCTAGGTTCGAAAGATTCGTCTCGAAAATTATGGATAAAAATTGTTATATTTATTATTTACATTTAATACTCAATACATGCATGAAAGATTTGATGGGATGTGGAATAGATTCGGTATTTATTACTTAGATTTAATACTCCATGCATGTATTTAATACTTACATTTAATACTCCATGCTTCCATTGTTATCTATTTGTTCTCTTTATTTTTATAGCGCGACCAAATTCAAATTATATCGAAAAATATTATTCAAAAATGCTTCTATTAATATGTTCCTATGTTTCCTCTGCTTTGCCCATCTTATTTTATCAGTGCAAACATGGCTCGAGGCTGGATGTATGATCTGTCACATACAGACCCACGGTACTTGACAGGCATCGACGATTTCATCAAGCGAGCTAGAGCCAATGCTGGGGACTCACATCTTGTATTCTGTCCATGCAAAGACTGCAAGAATACGAGAAAATGGGGCGACGTGGAGCATATACGTTTGCACTTAATCACAAGGGGGTTCATGAGAAACTACACGATTTGAACTTTGCATGGGGAGGTTGGTCAAAATGTTAATGATGATGTGCTCATGCCTAGTGTAGCATTATTGTCTGTTCATGATTACACAGAAGATGTGCCTACCAATGATGATGTGTTTGTGAATATATTAGCTGATGACACTGAGGAAAATGATGGTATTTCACAGCTTCTACATGATGTGCATGGGGATTCCTTAGTGCTTCACAGTTGAAAAAACTGGAGATGATGAGAAAGGATGTAAAAACACCATTATTTTTGGGCTGCCCAATAAGCAAACTAGAAGCCAACATCATGCTATTGGAGTTCAAATCAACGAATGGGTTGAGTGATAAAGGTTTCGATAACTTGTTAGTTATACTACATAAACTGTTCTCGGAGGCCAAGTTAGTAGAAAAGACTTACCTTGCGAAGCAAATGATTTGCCCAATTGGCCTCGAGGTTGAGAAAATCCACGCGTGTTCCAACGACTGCATATTGTACCGTGGAGAGAAATACAAAGACTTGGATGCATGTCCCAAGTGTAAAACTCCCCGATACAAGCAAGGGCCATCAAATGAATGAAGCAAGACCAGAGGAGGGCCAGTAAAGTCCGTGTGGTATTTTCCTATAGCTCCACGAGTGCATAGGTTGTTTGCAAATGAGAAGTCAGCCAAATTTTGCGTTGGCACGGCGAAGAGCGAAAAAAAGATTCAATGATGAGACACCCCGTCGATGGGTCGGACTGGAGGACTATCAACACTATGTTCTATAAGAACATCGGTGGAGAGGTAAGACATCTGTGGTTTGCTTTGAGCACGGATGGGATGAACCCGTTTGACCAGGTGAGAACCAATCATAGCACTTGGCCAGTGACGCTATGTATATACAACCTTCCACCCTGACTTTGTATGAAACGGTCATACGTCCAGATGCCATTACTAATCCAAGGACCAAAACAACCTGGTAATGATATTGATGTGCTTCTAGAACCAGTGATCGATGAACTACTACAGATGTGCGAGACGGGTGTGAAGGATGTTTGGGATGAGTACAAGAAAGAACATGTCACGGTAAAGGTTGTACTTATCGCTACAATCACCGACCTACCAGGGCGAGGTTCCTTGTCTGGAGAGAAGACAAAAGGATACACTGGGTGTGTCGAGTGCTTGGACGAGACTGATGCTACACATCTACCAGAAAACAGGAAGATGGTCTACATGGGACACCATAGGTTCCTACGTCGTGATCACCCTTACCGTAGGAATACAAAAGATTTTAATGGGACTACTGAGAAACGTGGACCTCCAAAGTATCGAGACGAGAATCAGATGCTTCAACAATTAAGCAAACTCACAAATGTTGTCCTTGGAAAGGGGGACGGGGCAGTAGAAGCACCAATCGATAGTATCTGGAAGAAAAAATCAATCTTCTGGAAACTACCTTATTGGCCACTTTTGAGTGTACGTCACCGTCTTGATCCAATGCACATAACTAAAAACGTGTGCGGTAACACACTTAACACGTTGATGAACACCGGGGGAACACGCAAGGATTCTCTCGCGACACGCTTGGACATGCAACACCTGGGCCTCAGGAAGGAGTTACACCCTGTAACTCTTGAGAATGGCCACTTGAAACTTCCGGTGGCATCATGGACACTGAAAAAGTAGGAAAAAGAAATGCTTATTTCTTTCTTTAATGATCTCAAAGTACCGAGTGGCTACTGTGGGAACCCGAAGAGGCTAGTTAACATGAGAGAACTTAAGTTTAACTATGGTTCTATGAAGGCCTATGACTGTCATGTCATAATGACTCAGCTGCTCCCAGTTGCCCTGCGAGGTATCCTCCCTGACAAGGTCCGCGCTCCAATCATAAAGTGGTGTTCATTTTGACGCCCACGATGAGTACGGCACGGTGGTGGCAACATACTATGGTTTCATAGATGAGATATGGGAGCTAGACTATGGACATCAGTTGAAAGTTGCTCTTTTCCATTGTCTGTGGGTCCAGCTGAATGAAATCAACACCGACAAGGATGGTTCACTACCGTTGATCTATCCAAGACCGCATACAGAGATGACCCCTTCGTCCTTGCAAAGGATGTTTTGCAAATCTTCTATGCAAGGGATAACAATACAAATGGAAGAAGACATATAGTATTGCAAGGCAAAAGGAAGATTGTAGGTGTCGATGGAGTGACAGACGAAGAAGAGTACAGAGGTTATGAAGAAATGGCTCCTTTTGGGGCGGACGTTACCCTACATGTCCTTGAAGAGGGTGACGAACCTGCTTACCTCGGAGTGATCATGATGAGGCCATCATCATGCCTACACCGTGAATTGTTAGAGTATCATAAACTATGTAATCCTTAATGAATTGTTAGAGTATCATCATGCCTGCACCGTGAATTGATAGAGTACCACGTTGTTGATTGATGTATGCCATGTCAAAAGGGATTCCAAAACTATAAAGAATTAGACCTTGAGTGTATAAGCAATAATGTAGAGCTCCTCAAAACTAGCAAAAGCTATGTTGGAAGATTTTCAACTTCTATTCAAATTTTTGGAGTAATTACAAAGGGGGTATTTGAATTTTAAACCTTATTCAAATTCAAAAGGGAATTCAAAAACTATAAAGAATTAGACCACAGATCACGGCACCACAGATCACGGCGCGCTCAACCTTCTTGTCCCTCTCCTCCCTGTAGGCTGCACCTCTTCTCTCTTATCAGACAATGCAGTCGAGATCTTCTTGCTCTTCACCTTAGTATCAAAGTTACTCATAATCCTCCTCTCCTCATCGCCATCCTTTTGCATATTCTTCCAGGTGCTGGCATTGAGAAGTTTTTCCTTACTCTCCTTCTCAAGGGATGCGATGTTGACATTTTTCTTACCCTCAACCTTACTGTATGCGGTGTAGACCTTTTTCTTACCCTCAACCTTACTGTAATCATTCGATATAATCGTCTTTTTCTTGTCCAGGTCAACTCCCATCATCTTCTTGCTGTTGGTTTTGTTCAGGCTATCCTTTTCCCTCCCCTTCTCACACAATGTGGCAGCCACCCTGTTCCTATGGTCGCCATTCCGTATCTCCCTATCCTTCCCAAGGTTGGAACTGCACAAGTGCTCCTTTTTTTCCTCTTCTCCTCTGTGAAGGCATCAGCGGACATCTTCGTGTTCTTTACCACAGTGTCACCATGCCGCATCTCATCATACTTGTGCAGATGATCAATAAAGCCCGATACGACACTCAAGACATGTCGCCGATCAGATAGCCAGACTGATGAGACGACAGTAAAATGCACCTTCTTGTTGAGTCGATTGATCGAAGAAGACCTCGACCCCTGCGGCTCCAATGCTGCTGCGCTAGTAGCCCAGTACTTTCCCCCGGAGTAGTCGAGGTTCAAGAGAAGGCGACTGTAAAAATACAAAAACCGGTAGGTGGTCAAAACGTGAAAATAATTCCTCCAGGGGTCCAAACGTGAAAATAATTTAAAAAAGGGCTAAATTGTAAAAATTTGGGTCACTGATAGGTGGTCATCAGTGCCGGTTTAACCGGCACTGATAGGTGGTCATCAGTACCGGTTCTTCATAAAACCGACACTGATGACCACCTATCAGTGCCGGTTCATAAAACCGGCACTGATGACCACTATCACTGTCGGTTCTTATTACAAATCGGCAGTGATAGGGTACATCACTGCCGGTTTGTAATAAGAACCGGCAGTGATGTGCTCGTTTATATAAGCACTGGCACACGTCCGAAAATTTTCAGACGCGCGCCAGTTCGACACTTAGCCATTTCAGATAGCGCTGACGCTCCAGCAGGTGCTCCCCGTCGCCGCCGCCGCAACAGGAGCTCCCCGCTGCCGTTCCAGCCCGCCGGCGCTCCAGGCCGCCGCCGCTCGAGCTCACCGCCGCTCCAGCCGGCCTCAGCAGGAGCTCGACGCCGCCGCACCAACCCGACGCCGCCGCACCACCCGACGCTGCATCAGCCCGACGCCGCCGCACTAGCCCGACACCGCTTCCTGACGCCGCCTTGCCCTACCACTTCCTCGACGTCGCCAACACACAGGAGCGCCTCACGTCGCCGACGTCGCCACACCCCTGTTTCAGTGAGCTGCCCACCACCTATTCGACAGAATGCCGATAAGGAGCTCTGCTTGGAAGAGGAGAGGAAGGAGGGAGAGGAGAGGTGAGGAGAGGAAAGGAAGGAGGGAGAGGAGAGGAGAGAAATGTTTCCTCTTAGGTTTTCCTTTTTAATTTTTTTCAAAGCATTTTCATCCTTAGTAATTTTCATCCTTAGAAATGTATATAGAGAGATAGATAGAGAGATGTAGATAGATAGATAGATAGGTATATAGAGAGATAGATTGATAGCTAGATGGTTCATCCTTGTATATATGCATGATGAGCAAAATTTGTGAGAGATAGAGATTGAGAGATAGGTAGTGATTAGATAGAGAGATAGATAGAGATAGAGATATAAATTTAGTGGCTACCATGATAGATAGAGATAGAGAAAGGGAAGGAGGGATAGGAAGGAGGAAGGAAGCCATGACTTATATATATACTTGTATATATGATTCATCATCCTATGGCTTTAGATAGAGAGATGTAGATAGAGATTAGAGATATAGATAGAGATACATGGCTTTAGATAGATGACTAATCTATATAAACTTTTTGTGGAGGCACATTTTATATCATATATACATGGCTTTATATTATGACTTGTACCTATGGCTTTATAGATAGAGAGATAGAGAGATAGCATGACTTAGAGATATAGATTAGTGGAATATTTTGGAAGATTTTGGCTATGGCTTTATATTGTGACTAATCTCTATATACTTGTCTATTTTGGAAGATTTTCAACTTCTATTCAAATTTTTAGATAGATATAGAGAGATAGAAAGATATAGAGAGATATAGAGATATAGAGAGATATAGAGAGATATAGATGGCAAATTTCATATCATATATACATGGCTTTAGATAGAGAGATATAGATAGAGATTAGAGATATATATAGAGATAGAGAGATAGAGAGATATATGTATAACATGACTTATAGATATGACTTATCTATAGCATGACTTGACACATTTCATATCATATATATACATGGCTTTAGAGAGATGTATAGCATGACTTACAGGTAGTTCACTTATGTATACCTAAATGAACCCGTTCGACTTATGTATGGCTTTTGAGTCTATCTATCTACCTATGAGTTAATACCAATAATCAAAATTCATGTCCAGAAACATGACAATTAAGCGCCAATTCACCACCCGTCGCCCTGCGACCGAAGCCGATGACCAAGGAACTAGTGGTGGCGGTGTTGAACGTGACCAAGGAGCCGATGACAACCAGCAAGGGGATCAAAGACCTTGGAGCCCTAGCCATATGCTAAACCTAGAAGAGGGCCAAGGAGACGAGGTAATAACTTAGGTCATACCTAAAACACGGTAGCTATAGCCATAAAAGTTTGATGGGGACTTATTTATAAATTTTGAAGCAAGTTCCGCCGGAAGGTCCAAGTACTGGTGAGAGTTCTAGAAGGACTAAGCGTGGTGCAACAAAGCTCCCTCAGACAACTAGACACTGGCACATCAATCAGTTCGATCAACTAGGGGAGCCGGTGGCACCACTTAAAGCATTGGGCCCATACAAGAGTACCATCGGGGCACTTGTAAGGGACTTCATCCCGATCAAATACAGGAAGTGGAATGGAAGTGAGCAAGACCCGTGGAGGGTTGCAGAAGTTGAGAAGGAACTAGTTTGGAACAAGCTCAGAGGGTATTTCACTTTCCCTAATGATTGTGATGAAGCGACAGTCAAGAAGAGGGCCAAGGAAATCATGGGTCACTCCTTCAAGAATTTCAAGGGAAAGTTGCACAAGCTCATCAAGGAGGAAAAAGAACCGAATTTTGCGAGAGGTGAATTCAGCAAGCAGAGGGACTTCTGGGAGGAGTTCAAGGCTTACAAGCTATCCGATGAGGCCAAGGCATCAAGCGAAAGAAACAAAGCAAACTCACTTAGGTCAAATAATCGTCACCGCCTAGGATCGCGTGGGTACGTAAGGAAGATTCTGGATTGGGATGCCCAAGTCGAAGCACTAGAGCAGAGCGGCGTTACGCCTCAGACAAGCGATTGGCAGCCTAGATCAGTGAACTACCTACTCGCAAGGGGAGCACAATACAATCCTGACGGGAGCCTTTCCGCCAGGGCTGAACCCGTCACCGATCTCCTCCAGAAGATTTCCACGATCACTGAGGAAGTGCATAGAGGGGCCCGCAGGTCGGATAGAGAAAATGACGTGCTCACGCAAGCACTTGGAAACAAGGAGCACCCCGATCGCACTAGAGGAGTCGTGGTAATTCCTTGGGAGAAAGCATTTGAAAGTGAATCCGCTTCCTATAGGAGCCAGGCAAGGGCTAGAACGCAAAGAGAAGAGGAGTTCCAAAGGATGCGACAGGAGCTAAAACAGAGCATTGAAGCACGGATAGGTGCTCAGGTGGCGAGCACTATGCAATCCATGTGTTCGAGTCAAGGGCCGCATGCAATCCCTGCTTTGAATAGCCCAGTGCCTGGCAAGGGCCGCAGTAGCTGTGGCTCAACCCCTATGCCTGACGACGAAAAGGTCAATGCTCCTCATCCGTGAATGTCAGGTTGTACATCCGTCAGCAGTGGACCAAAGACAAGGTGGCGGTCGGGCAAGCATTTTCTAGAGGAGAGAACGCCATTCATGGCAAGCCAGTGTCACTCGGGTATGCCAGGGTCAGCATTGATAAGATCTTGGACAAGAAGTACAATAAGATACATATTGATTTCCAGTGGAGGAAGATAGGCTGCGTCTAGTTCACAACTTGGGCACTCATGTCTCCTGGCACAAACGCTTCATCAAGGTAGATAACCAGCCATCTTCGGATGATGATGATGACAGTGAATCATCCCGGTCGCCTCCGCCAAGAGGTTTCTCTCCTCGTCAAGATCCACCGACACCTCCTCCACCGCCAAAGGAGAAGACTCCTTCTCCACCTCCAAAGGAGAAGACTCCTTCTCCACCGCCAAAGGAGAAGACTCCTCCTCCTCCACCAGCTTCAAAGTCCCCAGGACTGGGATCTCGATGGCCTAGCTCTAGATCAGGTTCGACTTCGCAATAGAGGAGGTCATCAGCTTCAGTTGGTAAAGATCCCAAGATGACTAGTAAAAGGCGGCAGCCAGTGCCGACTAAGGACGATATTCTACGAGCTCATATTGCAGAAAAGGCCGCCAAACATGCCTTGTATGAACGATTGGCTTATATACCTGAGAAACAGAGCCAATTTGAAAGGCAAAGCAAAAATCCGGGTAACCAAGAAAGAGCTAGAGAAATACACACCTTTCAGCAGCTAGAAATACAAAACTTGGTCGCAGACCTGAATATAAGCATGGAGGATGCCGAGAATCTCTATTTTGAAAAAACCGATTTTGAAAAGGCCAAAGTTGCATACAAGTTTGAACTAGGCAAGCCTATGGTCGCCAGCCAAGAAGAGTATAGAAATTTGCCAACAAACATGCGACAGTTGCATGATTATTACATCATAGATAGTAACAGCAAAGACAAGAATGCAACCTTTGAAGTATGCATCCCTCCATGTTTTATTTTTAATCATCCTAAAGAAGTTGTGCATACTATTCATTATGAAGACCTCTTTCAACTATTTCAACGACGCTCGCTGGATGTGCAGATTATGATGTTATGGACTATGTAAGTACCATACCCTAACAACGTTATAATAAACTACGTGATCTGCATTTGAATATATCCATGCATGTTTATTTTATAGGTCTGTAACAAAATTTTGCCTTCAAAAACGAAATAGCAATTTTGACTTCTTGGACCCCATCTATGTAAATGAGACAACATGCAAAGCCGGTCTCCAAGATCCGTATGTCTCAGCAAGTTTGAAGATAGAGTTTGAAAGAATGTTCTTAGTCGGCAAAACAAACGCACTGCTAACCTACAATTGCGAGTATGTGTTCTCGACCCTTACTTAAGTGTTTTTTTCTTGATATATCATTCAATAACATGAACTTTGTGATTGCAGCAACCATTACGTCCTCGTAGATATAAGTCTTAAAAATTCAACTATCGAGGTGTGGGACTCAAAAAAGAAGCCACTTAAACTTATCAAACCCCTAGTCAAAGTGCTAAATATGTAAGTGAACCCAATATCACCACACTTTTCAATCACATATGATATTGTAATTAATAATGTCCTGAGCCTTCACACTTCATTTACATTGTCACATAGAATGAAGGCGTTACCTGATTGAAGAAATGTGGAGCCTAAGATGCTTGATATGGAGAGAACCATTCAGAGCGGAGTATATGAAGAAGGTCAAGGCCCTAGATCAACCAATGGGGAACAACGAATGCAGGTTCTATGTGATGTGGGCAATGCTTTGCTACTTTGGCGCAAAACTAGGAATAGGAGATGGCATGGTACGTATGCGTCGCATTTTAATTCTATTGTTTTGTCTTACGTATGTGCATCTCAATATCATCTTGTATCAATTTACAGCGCAAAGATCAGGGCCACAATAGGTTGGTGGATTTTGAGATAAGAGGATTTCAAGAGGAGATAACAACTCTTATTCTGGACGATATAGTGTATAGAAAAGGATGTCTATCCATTGTGAAGAGTAAGGACTTCAAGAAGAACTATGGAAAAGACCGCCTCGAAAGGCTATTGTAATGCGACAATTAATTCGATACTTTAAGTTTTGTTTGGATGTTTTGTAATAATTATTATAAATGTGTGATGGGTTTGTATTGTCGCTAGTCCACAACCACCTTCAATTCACATCGATATCAAATGGTTCGATAGCAAACACCTCCACGATATCCCACCCCACCACCTCTACCAGAAACCCTAAACCAGAAACCCCAAATGAAAATAAAACAATTAAAAAAATGTAATTTTAAAAAATAATATCACTGCCGATTGGGGTGCCAAACCGGCAGTGATGGCTCAAACATCACTGCCAGTTGGTAACACGAACCGGCAGTGATGCTTGAGCCATCACTGCCGGTTTGGCATAACCGGCAGTGATGGCATGAGCTCATCACTGCTGATTTGCCAGTGCCAGTTCAAAAACCGCCACTGAAAGGGGGTTTTGAACCGGCACTATTTGCCGTTTCTGTAGTAGTGTAGAGACCACCACAGTAAATGGTCAAGCGGCCTTCAAGCAAATGCATTATGGAGGTGGGCTTCCTAGGACGTTAATCTCTATAAATCAATTTTAGCAATGTAAGAAGGTCTTCTCTGGAAATCTAACGAAGACGACCATTGTAAGTGTCCCTCTCTAAGAATCAATTAATAGAGACGAGCATTTTAATAAGAAGTTGCGTCCCAAAATAAAATTTATATTCTTCATTTTATAAAGGTTTGTTTGTGGGTAGTGACGAAAACAGGCACGATAAAGACCGACCTGCTCGTTTCTGTTTTCTATATTACCATACCTTTTTGGCTTTCTATATTACTTTTCTATTTTCTATATTACAAACTTTTCCCACTATTCACGAATTTAGCCAAACATAAAAAATATCATTTTCAATTGGTTTCACAAGCATTTTTTTGTACTCATTAACCACTAAGACGTGTACTGCCCTTTTTTAATTTCTATATTATAATATTGTTTTTGTTTGTTTTCATCCCTGTTTGTTGGCAAAAGCAACTTTGTGGGCTCACATCCATGCCCTTATCCGCGTCACCGTATGTTGGTGCTTGATGAATGACAACATATCATGCGATTACCAGGACAATGATTGGAGGGCTTCGGCATATGTAGAACTTGATGGTAAACATGAAAGACAGTGATTTATACTAGATTAGACTATAATACCTTCGTCTAGTTCAACGTGATGTCTACGAGAGTGTCCATGTCTCTCTTTATAGTCTTTAGGGCAGGCACTTGATTATAGTCCTTGTTGAATACATTAGAAGAATTATAATTGTATTACAGAGTCTAACTCTCATAGTAATCTGACTAGGTCGGTCCTTCACAACTTGAAGATCATGCATCTTGTTTTGCGTCTTCAAGCAGACCGTGAACTGGGCTAGCCCATGGCAAGTAGTTGGCCTGAAGAGAACCCTTAAGCTCTTGGCCCATCACTATCTCTCTCCTCCTTTTGTCTTCTTCCTACCACACTGCATTGCACGCTCTCTCTCCTCCCATGCTTCATCTTCCCCAACTCTAGCGTCTGACGCCCTCACCCACCACACCCCCTTATTTCCTAACTTTGGTGGGCTTAGAAGAGAAGGGACCCTGGAGAAGCAGGTTGGCCAGGTGGTAGGGACAATAGGAGCACGACTTTAAGGTTCTAGCGATGGTGGAGGCGACCGGGTGAAGTCTTTGTTTAGTTTTGATAATTGAGTGACAACCTAGGTGGACTAATATGTGGTTATGTGAGATACACGCAGGAGATTAGTCCACATGTGATTGTGTGATGAAGGAGCTCATTGTATATGAGACATCACATGGAGTCATGTGACTAAAGTGGAGAAGATCAAGATGAGGCTTGACTTGATGGACCAGTTGCAAGAGTGAAGGGCAAGCGGGTGATGCTTTGCGTCAATGGACCAACACAATAGTGAAGAGCAAGTGAGGTCAACATCTGTAAACCAATACGGTCATGTGATGATATGAAGTGAATCATATCTTCTAGTGATAGGTTGGTGCATGTGTTGCATCAACAATAGTCAATGGAGGAGATGAAATGGTATTCTCATGGCAAAGGTATAACCTAGGGTATTTTATTTCACTGGTCATAGGTGTGTAAAGAAGTTTATGACCTAGTTCAAGATAGATGGCCGTACTATCAAGAGGGACAAACTTGTTTACATATCGGTTATCTAGTGCCACTTGAGCGATCTAACTTTGCATATGTGTTAGGATTGAGTGGTGTGGTAAATTGAGTAAAACCTCCTTTGGAGAATGTTTGTGAAAATCTAACACATGTGTACATGGTGGTGTACCCATGATGGTGTTAGTACATTTGCAATGATGGCGAAGAGAGGAGCTCGGGCTACTGTCTGGTGCATGGCAGACTGTTCAACCCTTGGACATGGACTGCCCATGGTGACCAGGCTTGTCCAAAGCGTGGCGACCAGACACATCTGGTGTGTTGTGACCGGACATGCTAGAAACACTATTTCCATGTCCAATCAATGCTCTGAGGAGGCGTGTTTCCAACTGCACGGTGACAAAACACATCTAGTCTTGAAAATGGCATTTTAGAACTCTCTAGATGCCGAGCAGATGTTAGGTGGAGCACGTCTAGTCACTGGAGAAGCAGCGTTTGGTGGGTGTCGCAGACTGTTTGTCGGCAAGCCTCGATTATAAGAAGTGGCACTGAGTATCTAGGGAGGTGCCACTGCGGGCAGCAGACAGTCCACCGGTGTGTGGGTTTATGCCCTAATGGCTAGTACGTAGTTAACATCGGACTATCCGGGTGTAAGGTCCAAACTGTCTAAGAGAGCCATTGAAAGGGGAAATGGCTAGTTCTTCCCCTCCCTCTATAAATAATGGGGTAGATAGCCCTTGGTGCAGATTAAGCACCTTGGGGACTTAGTGTCCTTGTGTGAGAGTGCTTAGGAACCCTCGAGTCACTTGTGATTAGTGCTAATCATATCCGATAAGTGAGAGAGCTTTTCTTGTGCGTTGCATTCAGAGATTGCAAGTGTTGGCACTAGGTGATCGAGTTGCAAGCTGGTGGTGCTTATTACTCTTGGAGGTTGCCACCTCCTATATAGCTTGGTGGTTGTGGTTTCATTGAAGCCCACAAGGAGATTGTTCAGTGCTCTAGAGAAGACCTTTATGAGGGACATTGTGCTCTCCCCACGGGATATCACAAAGAGCAACTCTAGTTGAGCTTGTTGTTGAGTGTCCTCATCTTTGTGTTGGTTAGGTGACAACCCTTCAGTGGATTAGGTAGGTAAGGCCTGTAAAAAGTCGTAAACCTTCAAGTAAGTGAGCCAACACAACTAGGACTAGCTTGGTGGTGATCAAGTGAACCTTAGAAGAAAAATCACCATGTCAACCTTGTCATTATCTTCTCGGTGGTTTGCATTCTCCATTTACTAGCTTGTATTAACTTATTCATACTTGTGCTAGTGTTTAGTTGTTGCTCTTGTGATTAGTTAGATGTGTAGCTTGCTAGTTACCTTCTTTCTTATATAGTATAGAAGTAGCTCTTGCATAACTAATTGTCTTATGTAGCCTTGTTAGTCACATTACTTAGTTTGTGTAGCTAAGTAATTTGAGCTCTCTAGTTTGGCTTGTGTAGTCTTGCTATTGAGCATTGCTAGTGAGCTTAGGCTTTGTGTGCTTTGCATCACTAGCTTGTGTAAGAGCTCTCTAGTTTGATTAGAGTACTAGTAGTTTAGGTTTGTGTGACCTTGCAACCTAAACTTGTTTAGATGAGTGAAAGCATCTAACTTGGTGATTAACGACAATACGGTGTTATTATGGCTAACGTGTGTTTGTAGAGGCAATTAGAGTTTTAGGCCATAGTGACAAGTGTGAATGGACAACTATAGGTTATCTAATGCCCTCAAGATGGATATCATTTCGGAATTCAAAGGAAGATGATGAAGACCTGAGAATAGATATGTCTAAGTGCCACAAAGGAGATGAAGGGCACTTAGTATAGATAGGGCTTTATTCGACCTTAGACCATACTATTAAGAGGGGTTAGAATGAGTAGCTTGACTTAGGAGAGCTTCATGGTATAAGTGTGGTGCACACTTGATATAATGTTGACGCCAAAAATGTGGGTTTCTGGCGTCAGCACTGCATAAGGCCTGCGGAGACCGCGCAGCTGCAGAGCTTGATCTCCTAAATCTCTAAAGAGGCTTAGGCCACTTCGGTGGTTGATCTCAGGCGTGCCAGTCAATTTTACCTACAATTGACAAGGAGATGAAACGTCAAATTATGGAACCTGCCGGTTGTTGCCAAATAGTTCCATAAGTGTGCGGCTCTCATATAGCCGATGAATATAGGATATTGACTAAAGAATCAACTCCGAGCAGTGTGAAACATAATAATGGTATACAAACGGTTGTCACATGATATCAAATATAAAGTACATAATTAGTCGATTATATGATGAGAATAAGGTAAAGATACGACACGCGTAACATTATTGACATCAAACTACCAAATCTACTAAACATATCAGATAAAGATTAACCATCAACAGAGGTGTGTTCCCATATAGCCATGATGACAATTAACCCGATAACCTGACCGATTTACTAGCATTGGAGTGTTTCCATGCAGCCATAAAAGTAAACAAGCCAAGCCACGTCTAGTACATTCAATGAATCTAGTAGATTAAAACGATAAAGTACATGCATCATATGATTGAAGCATAACTAGATCGGCTACGTTAGTCGATATGGGATCCATGAAGCTTGAACAAGATCCATACATCCGAGGCCTCGGACGGATCTAAGTTTGGACAGACATAACCCAACACACGTGGCAGCGGGGTCCGGTAGATGCAGCCGTACCACGTATGTTGGACTAGATCCAACCACCCTCAAACCAATCTAATAACCGGATATATGTCTCGAACCCGCAACATGTGACAACCACAACCAAAGGATTAGCCGATGTGATCTTAGATCTATCGCCCCTCTAAGTATAAAAGTGAATGCATCGGGAGCAATAGATCTAGATAGAAAATAATGCGCAGGCCAATCCATCAGTTGAGATTAGGCATGATATTGTAGCAATAGATTAAACAAAGCATAACAGACAATATCAATAACTTAATGAATCTATTAGATCACCAATCTAATAGAGTCGATAACTAGCTCGAAGCCACGATTCCTTTGAGATTGAAGCAATGCAGCCCCATGAACAATAGATTCAAACTGATAACTAACTCATACCGAGCTTGCACGAGTTACACAATACAGTCGTCGAAAGGTCTAGATATGGCTAGAGGGGGGTGAATAGCCTATTAAAAAATTCTACAACAACACTTAAGCAAACTTGTTAGAATAAAACATGGCTTTAAGCAAGTTTGCACTAGCACTACGGTTAGGCAAGCCACCTACCAATTCTAGTTACTAGCAAGAAAACAACTAGAGCACACAAACAAGCTAGCAACCTAGAAAGCTCTAAACAAGCTACACAAGCCAAGAGAGCTACTCTACTTTGCAAGACGGTAAAGAATGTAATGCAAAGCTGGAGATAGGAGGGTTATACCGCCGCGAAGAGATGAACCAATCAATCAATAGATATTCAATGGATGCCCAATCAATCACAATAAGAATCCTCGATGAGAGACAATGTGACACAAGATTTTTTACCGAGGTTCACTTGTTTGTCAACAAGCTACTCCTCGTTGTAGCGATTCACCTACTTGGAGGTTCACGCGCTAATTGACATCACACGCCAAACCCGTCACCGGGTGCCGCAAAACCAATACAAGATAGGGATCCACAAGCTATGAGCAATCCACTAGAGATACCTTTTGCGAACTCCCGTGGGGAAGGTTAGAGAACCCCTCACAATCCACCGATCGGAGCCAGAGACAATCACCTTCCTCCGCTCAACGATCCTCGTCGCACCAAGCCGTCTAGGAGATAGCAATCTCCAAGAATAACAAGAGCTTCCACGATGACAACGATCACCAAGTGCCACTAGTATGCAATCAATCAAGCAATGCACTTGGTTCACTCAATCTCATGAAATTAGCAAGTGTATCAAAGAGATGAATGGTGGAGGCTCTCACAAATGAGCACTAGTGTGTGAGTGATTACAATGTGCAAGAGAGACCCCCAAGGGCCGGCCATACATCCTTATGTAGCCTCACACTCACAACTAGCCGTTTAGCCCCCTCAAAACACTTCCTGCGTGCCCTCCGGACGCTAGCAACAGTGAGAGTCCGGACAAACAACAACGTCCGGACACCCCTCAACTGAGCACTCAACTCCTCTGTTTGATACTCCGGACGCGGCCTCCGGACGTGCGCAACGCGCCGTCCAGACCATTGGCCACGTGTCCGGTCAGCCTACCGTTTGAACGGCTCTCTTCCCGCGCACGCCATAGCTTGCCACGTGGCTCCAGACGCGACCAACAGTGGCCACTCCAGACCAAGACCATGCACCGTCCGGACCCCAGCAGAGAGGGTCCAGAGAGCAACTAACCTCTGGACGCTTGTCCGGAGTTCACCGTCCGGACAAGACCTTACGTCTGGACCTTCCTTTCGAGCACAATAGAGAGCGCCAGACTCCGGACCCTGCGTCCGGAGCTTAGCATCCGGACCACAAACAGCGTCCGGACCACTGCTCACAGCAAGGACTGCCTAGGGTATGCGTCTGGACGCATACTTGAAAGTACGGACCCATCAAACCCTAGCGTCCGGACCTCCAAACTTGGTCCAAACAGCCTCCAACTACTTCCCAAGCTTCCAAGAGCTAACACTAAGTGTTTCAAGCACTTGAGCACGTGTGTTAGCTTTTAATTCATAATTTTTCTTGGAAATAGTTGGTTGTATCACTAGTTCAATTGATTTTATATGCAATGCAATGAATCTAGTGGCACATGATAACCGTAATCAAACACAAGAGCTCCCTCCTTGATAGTACGGCTATCTATCCTAAATGTGATCACACCCTCTATGGTGTCTTGATGAAAATGGATTCCTATTTCACCTTTGCCTTGAATCCTTTTCTATTTTCCTGTGCACCACCATGCTAGAGCCTTGCCATCATCACCTTTGATCCATTATCTCCATCACATGGCATGTACCAACCTATCTCATGATTCACACTTAGAGATCAAGGTTAGTACTTAGGTAGGTTTCATCAATTACTCAAAACCAAACACATGGGGCTCTCAATCTCCCCCTTTTTGGTAATTGATGACAAACTTTCCATAAAGATATGAACTATAATCATTTTGAACTTGAGTTGCTTGTCCAAGCATTTTAATCAAAGATTTTAGATTTGGACAAGTCACACAAATTCAGTTTGGTAGTTATTAGCTCCCCCTACATATGTGCATCAAGGGTTTGGTTCAAGTTTTGCACATATACATAGATAGACAATGTGAGAGAGTAAATAGCTACCAAATGATGCTAACGTTTAAGAGTAGACCTTTGAAGCGTGATACCATCAGAGTGCGGAATTTGAATCACCCTTAGTACCATGATAAGCTAGATATCAAGTCAAAACTAGAAACCCCGTGAGATCAATATTAAAAGCAAGGTTTCTAGATACCACTTCAAAAACTCACAACTTGAGAACACTCAGGATTCTAGCTTATTGACATATGCATGCTAGTTGATCAATCATCATTCATTTTGTATCACTAGCAATCACCACACAAGCATGAAAATTTGAATTAAAGTACTTGTGCAACAAAACATATGAGGATGCAAGCATTCAAATGCAACAAAGTGTTCATGAGCTTGCTCCCCCTATTTGTGTGTCCTTTTTCAAAATTGATTTTTCATTTTCTCCATTTATCTTTCATGTTCTCCCCCTTTGTCATCAAATTGACACAAAAAGGTGGAACCAATTAGAGATATTCAAGTTTTACTCCCCCTTAGTGTGAGATAGGGTGAAAGATGTTTCAACTTTGGTTTGAACTAAGCTACTTACCCAAGATATTTAATTCGGTTTAAACCATAGACAAGCTTGTTCACACATGCAAAGATGGTTATCTTGCCTATGTTGAATTAAACACTTAAGCTTGTAGACATATATCAAACACTAGGATTGTCAAGCCCATCAACATGTCATATGCTACCACTAGATCATATCAAGTCATAGAAGCAATAGTGGCACCATATAAGCATCAAAATCATTTTGGTTTTTCATGAGTGAGCCTAGAAGCATGAGTGATGTCTATATGCTCTACACAAGTCCTAGCAAAGTATGCATGAATGCTTTCAAAACAACTTGTACCTTGCTTTGTCAGAGTAGAGGCATGTCATATTAGGGGGGTGCATCAACTCATGTTGGAGAAATCAAGTACGTTCAACTCATTCCTTAGCTTGCGAAACCTTTTCTCATCTAGTGGCTTGGTAAAGATATCGGCCAATTGATCTTCGGTGCCCACACTCTCTATTGAAATGTCCCCTTTCAATTGATGATCTCTAATGAAATGGTGGCGAACATCAATATGCTTTGTTCTTGCATGTTGGACCGGGTTGTTGGTTAGCTTTATTGCACTTTCATTGCCACATAGCAATGACACCTTCTTGAATTTGACTCCAAAGTCATTCAAAGTAGCTTTCATCCAAAGTATTTGTGCACAACAACTCCCCGCACTAATGTATTCGGCTTCGGCGGTAGAGAGTGCCACACTATTTTGCTTCTTTGATGACCATGAGACAAGTGATCTTCCAAGCAATTGACATGTGCCCGATGTGCTTTTTCTTTCTACCTTGCAACCCACATAGTCCGAGTCAGAGTATCCAATTAACTCAAGTTTGATCCTTTAGGATACCACAACCCAACATTTGGTGTATGTTTCAAATATCTTAATATCCTCTTTGTGGCCTTCAAGTGACTCTCTCTAGGAGATGCTTGAAACCTTGCACACATGCATACACTAAACATGACATCCGGTCTTGATGCGGTCACATAGAGTAGGCTACGAATCATTGATCTATATAGCTTTTGATCTACCATTTTGCCACTATCATCACTATCCAAGTTACCATTTGTTCTCATTGGTGTGCTAATTGACTTTGCTTCATCTAGATTGAACTTCTTAAGCATGTCTTTGATGTACTTGCCTTGACTTACAAATGTGCCATTCTTCATTTGCTTGACTTGAATACCAAGGAAGTAGCTAAGCTCTCCAAGCATAGACATCTCAAATTCATTAGCCATCATATTGCCAAACTCTTCACAAAAGTTTTGATTGGTTGATCCAAAGATAATGTCATCCACATAGATTTGCAACACAAACAAGTCCTTGCCAATATTCTTGGTGAATAGGGTAGTATCAACCTTGCCCATAATGAATCCCTTAGAGAGGAAAAAGTCCCTCAACCTCTCATACCATGCTCTAGGTGCTTGTTTCAATCCATACAATGCCTTTCTTAGCTTGTACACATGGTTGGGTTTCTTGTCATCTTCAAAACTAGGTGGTTGTTCAACATATACCAATTCATTGATGTACCCATTGAGAAATACACTCTTCACATCCATTTGATAGAGCTTGATGTTGTGAGCACAAGCATAAGCCAATAGAATCCTTATTGCTTCTAGCCTTGCCACCAGTGCATATGTTTCTCCAAAGTCAAGACCCTCTACTTGAGTGTACCCTTGTGCAACTAGTCTTGCTTTGTTTCTCACCACTATGCCATCTTGATCTTGTTTGTTGCGAAAGACCCATCTTGTGCCAATAACATTGTGATTCTTTGGTCTCTCAACTAGCTCCCAAACTTGATTTCTAGTGAAGTTGTTGAGCTCTTCATGCATAGCATTCACCCAATCAATATCTTGCAAAGCCTCTTCAATCTTGGTTGGCTCAATAGATGATACAAAGGAGTAGTGTTCACAAAATGAAGCCAATTTTGATCTTGTTTGCACACCTCTTGTGATATCTCCAATTATGTGATCTAATGATGATCCCTTGCAATAGATATAGGTTGGAGAGTTGGAAGTTGATTGCTTGTACTTGGTTGGTCATTGGATTGAGATGATGAACTAGCCTCTTGTTGATCTTGAGTTGGAGAGGATGAGCTTGCTTGATTGTCATTGGATTGCTCATTGGATGGAGCATGCACTAGATAGTCATTTTCTTGCTCCTCATCCACTTGTCTCGGCCTAATGTCCCCAATATCCATAGTCTTCATTGCATTGGCCAATGGTTCACCTCTCACATCATCATGGTTATCATTTTCATCTTGAGAGCCATTTGTTTCATCAAACTCCACATAATGTACCTCCTCAACTATGCCATGAGTACGATTCCATACTCTATATGCTTTACTTGAAGTTGAGTAACCAAGTTGGAAACCTTCATCACATTTCTTCTCAAATTTGCTCAATCTTGCACCTTTCTTCAAGATATAGCACTTGCAACCAAACACTCTAAAGTATGCAATATTTGGCTTTCTTCCATTCAATAGCTCATAAGGTGTCTTCTCAAGCATCTTGTGGCAATAGAGTCAGTTGATATAGTAGCAAGCTATGTTGATAGCTTTAGCCCAAAAAGAATCACTCACATTGTATTCACTAAGCATAGATCTTGCCATGTCTATGAGTGTCCTATTCTTCCTCTCAACAAACCCATTGGATTGAGGTGTATACTTGGCCAAGAATTGATGTTTGATTCCATATTCATTACATAGCTCATCAATTCTTGTATTCTTGAACTCACTACCATTGTCACTTCTCACTTTCTTGATAGTTGTTTCAAATTCATTTTGGCATCTCTTGACAAAGATTTTGAATGTATCAAATGTGTCACTCTTGTCACTCAAGAAGAATACCCATGTATATCTAGTGAAGTCATCAACTATCACAAAGCCATATTTGTTTCCACCAATGCTTGTGTATGCGGTTGGTCCAAACAAGTCCATATGCAAGAGCTCAAATGGTTTGCATGTACTCATCATGCTCTTGGTAGGGTGAGTGTTTCTAACTTGTTTGTCGGCTTGACAAGAGCAACATAGCTTATCTTTTTCAAATACAACATCCTTCAAGCCTCTAACTAGATCATGCTTGACTAATTTGTTCAATTGCCTCATACCAACATGACCAAGCCTTCTATGCCATAACCAACCCATGCTAGATTTGGATAGCAAGCAAGTTGACAATTGAGTTTCACTAGCATTGAAATCAACCAAGTATAGATTCTCATATCTAAAACCTTTGAAGATCAAATTAGAGCCATCTACACTTATGATCTCTACATCATCAACTCCAAATATGCATTTGAAACCAAGATCACAAAGTTGAGCTATGGATAGCAAGTTGAAGTTCAAACTCTCTACTAGCAACACATTGGATATGCTCATGTCATTGGATATTGCAATCTTACCAAGCCCTTTGACCTTGCCTTTGCCATTATCACCAAATATGATAGAATCAACCCCATTGCATTCATTTTGCTTGATAGAGTTGAACATTCTTGAATCTCCGGTCATATGTTGAGTGCACCCACTATCAAGTACCCAATGCCTCCCTCCGGCTTTATAATTGACCTACAAAACAATTCAATTCTTCTTAGGTACCCATACTTTCTTGGGTCCTCCAAAGTTAGTGACTAAGGACTTAGGTACCCAAATAGCTTTCTTCTTTGAGCTCTCATTGGGTGTACCCATGTACTTAGCTATCACACCTTTCTTGCCCTTGGTAAGCACATAACTAGAATCAAAGCGAATAGATGTATTTGTAAATTTTATCTTGCTTAGATTTAGTTTGCAATACTGCTCATCATGCCCTACTTGCTTGCAACTTGAGCAAAAACGACCATTGCTCTTCACAAAGCGAGGCTTTGGAGTCACAAAGGCCGCCTTGCCTTTCTTGGGGGTGTAGTCCAAACCCTCTTTGCAAAGGAGAACCTTTGGCTACCCAAGCACTTATGCAAGTGGGTGTCTCTACTATAGGTATTGCCTAAGGCTAGAGTGAGCTTACCAACCTCCTTCTTAAGGGTCTCATTCTCAACCATTAGTGAAGCATCACAAGTGAAACTATCACTAGTAGAAGAGGTAGAGTTAGAAGAGCTACAAGAAGGGTTAGTTGGAGTGATGATGATGGGTTCATAGAAAGATTCATTGATTATGTCACAAGTTGTTCCCATGTTACTTGTTGAAACATGCTCTTTCTCCTTTTGTTCAACAAGAGATGAGTGGGCTTCTTTAAGCTTAGAGTGAGCTTTGTCAAGCTTCTCATAGGCATCCTCTAGCCTCTCATGACAAAGATTGAGCTCATCAAAAGATTGCTTGAGAGCTTAGAGCTCTTTCCGCAATGCTTTGCACTCCTTTCTCTTGATGTTAAAGTGAGTCTTAATTAGCATCTTCCAACATTTCAATTAGTTCATCTTTAGTGGGTTCATCATCATCATCACTAGAATCACACTCATCATTGGATTGTACCTTAGTGGACAGAGCCATGAAGCATGTCGATGAAGTGTCAAAGAGAGAGATCTTGTTCTTCATAGCAATGCTTGCAAGAGCCTTCTTCTTGCTTGATCTATTCTCATCATCACTTGAGTCATCATCACTTGAGGAATCACTATCCCAAGTGACAACATATGAGCCTCCCTTCTTGTTCTTCTTGAGGAACATCTTGTTCTCTTTCTTTTCTTTCTTTTCTTTCTTCTTGCCCTTCTTATCATCCTCATTGTCACTATGATGAGGGCAATCCACAATGAGATGGTCATTGCTATTGCACTTGAAGAATCTTCTATCCTTCTCATTGAACTTGTGTGAGCTCTTCTTCCTTCTTGCTCTATAGCTCTTCTTCTTCATGAACTTGCCAAATTTCTTGACAAATAGAGCCATTTCTTCTTCATCATCATCACTATTGCTTGAGCTTTCATCATTGCTAGATTCATCACACTTTACTTTGCCTCTTGATGATGATGTGGCTTTGAATGCCACACTCTTCTTCTTCTCATCTTTCTTCTCCTTGTTCTCTCTTATCTTGTCCTTGTCTTCTCTAAAGGTGTCATCAGTTATCACCTCACCAAGAACTTGTTTGGTGTCATTGTGTCCAATCCACTTCTCACCAATAGAGTGACTAACATCTCAAATCTTGAGGGAAGACTCCTCAAAAATTTGAATGAGAAGTTCTTGTTCTCCACATTCTCTCCAAGTGACTTGAGGTCATTGACAAGCACCTCAAGCCTATTGAACATCGCCGGCACATTCTAATCTTCCTACATCTTGAAGCTTGCAAACTTCTCCTTCAAGATGTATGCCTTGGCCTCCTTCATGGATTGAGTCCCTTCATATGACTCCTCTAGCTTCTTCCATGCCTCATGAGCTCTCTCTATGTTCTTGATTTGCTCAAACGCTTCTCTTGAGATTGCTTCATGGATGGCACTCAAAGCAATGTCATTGTTTTGGAGCTTCTCCTCCTCGGCCGCGGTGGGTGCCTCCTCATTAGCTACCTCAAACTTCTTGTCAACCACCAACCATAACTTCCGGTTGATTGATTTGATATGGGTGGTCAACAATGCCTTCTGATAGCTATAATTGGTTCCATCAAACTTGGGTGGCCTCTTGGTGTTGTTGATTTGAGCCATTTTAACACCGTGGGAAGTTAAGCCTTGTAAGAACGGTGTACCGGCTCTGATACCACTTGAAAGGTCTAGATTTGGATAGAGGGGGTGAATAGCCTATTAAAAAATTCTACAACAACACTTAAGCAAACTTGTTAGAATAAAACATGGCTTTAAGCAAGTTTGCACTAGCACTACAATTAGGCAAGCCACCTACCAATTCTAGTTACTAGCAAGAAAACAACTAGAGCCCACAAACAAGCTAGCAACCTAGAGAGCTCTAAACAAGCTACACAAGCCAAGAGAGCTACTCTACTTTGCAAGAAGGTAAAGAATGTAATGCAAAGCTGGAGATAGGAGGGTTATACCACCGCGAAGAGATGAACCAATCAATCAATAGATATTCAATGGATGCCCGATCAATCACAATAAGAATCCTCGGTGAGAGATAATGTGACACAAGATTTTTTACCGAGGTTCACTTGTTTGCCAACAAGCTAGTCCTCGTTGTAGCGATTCACCTACTTGGAGGTTCACGTGCTAATTGGCATCACACGCCAAACCCGTCACCGGGTGCCGCAAAACGAATACAAGATAGGGATCCACAAGCTACGAGCAATCCACTAGAGATACCTTTCGCGAACTCCCGCGGGGAAGGTTCAAGAACCCCTCACAATCCACCGATCAGAGCCGGAGACAATCACCTTCCTCAGCTCAACGATCCTCATCGCACCAAGCCGTCTAGGAGATGGCAATCTCCAAGAATAACAAGAGCTTCCGCGATGACGATGATCACCAAGTGCCACTAGTATGCAATCAATCAAGCAATGCACTTGGTTCACTCAATCTCATGAAATTAGCAAGTGTATCAAAGAGATGAGTGGTGGAGGCTCTCACAAATGATCACTAGTGTGTGAGTGATGAAAATGTGCAAGAGATACCCCCAAGGGTCGGCCATACACCCTTATATAGCCTCACACTCACAACTAGCCGTTTAGCCCCCTCAAAACACTTCCTGCGTGCCCTCTGGACGCTAGTAACAGTGAGAGTCCGGACAAACAAAAGCGTTCGGACACCCCTTAACCAAGCACTCAACTCCTTTGTTTGATGCTCCGGACGCTGCCTCCGGACGCGCGCAACGCGCCGTCTAGACCATTGGCCATACGTCCGGTCAGCCTACCATTTGAACGGCTCTCTTCCGCGCGCGCGCCGCAACTCGCCACGTGGCTCTGGACACGACCAACAGTGGCCACTCCGGACCAAGACCACGCACCGTCCGGACCCCAGCGGAGAGGGTCCAGAGAGGGACTAACCTCCGGACGCTTGTCCGGAGTTCACCGTCCGGACAAGACCTTGCGTCCGGACCTTCCTTCCGAGCACAATAGAGAGCGCCAGACTCCGGACCCTGCGTCTGGAGCTTAGTGTCCGGACCACCACTGCTCACAACAAGGACTGCCTAGGGTATGCATCCGGACGCATACGCGAAAGTTCGGACCCATCAAACCCTAACGTTCGGGCCTCCAAACTTGGTCCAAACAGCCTCCAACTACTTCCCAAGCTTCCAAGAGCTAACACTAAGTGTTTCAAGCACTTGAGCACGTGTGTTAGGTTTTAATTCATAATTTTTCTTGGAAATAGTTGGTTGTATATCACTAGTTCAATTGATTTTATATGCAATGCAATGAACCTAGTGGCACATGATAACCGTAATCAAACACAAGAGCTCCCCCCTTGATAGTACGGCTATCTATCCTAAATGTGATCACACCCTCTATGGTTTCTTGATGAAAATGGATTCCTATTTCACCTTTGCCTTGAATCCTTTTCCACTTTCCTTTGCACCACCATGCTAGAGCCTTGCCATCATCATCTTTGATCCATTATCTCCATCACATGGCATGTACCAACCTATCTCATGATTCACACTTAGAGATCAAGGTCAGTACTTAGGTGGGTTTCATCAATTACTCAAAACCAAACACATGGGGCTCTCAGCCGTACAAACGAGACACGAACCAAGGCTAGACCTATAAGCAAACCAGAGGTCGATCTAGTTGATGCAGCCCAATCCGTCGAAGGTTCACCGAAATCTACTCTACTCCTACTCCTAGGGTTGGCCGGAGGCCGGAAACTAAGTACTAGTTATATATTTGATTAATTGGATGCCTTTCTCATTCCCTAGGCCTTTCTATTTAGAGACCATAGCATGTACCCTAACCGGTCATCACGCAAGTCCTAATAATAAGGAAACAAAACATGACTTGGGCCTCAATCCACTCCATCGTCGAGATCGTCGTGTACGTGCTATTTAAATCGGCCAAAAGATCTCTCTAGGATCTCTTATTTCCTTAGTTGATCTTTCGGGTCCATCTTGGATATCTCCTCCGAAGGCTTGCTAGGGGCCCATAAGTGCATATCTGGCCGTACCAAAATACGGTGTTAAGACATGCCCCCCAATTTTTGGATAAACTTGTTTTATTCCAAAAATTTCTTCAAAAATCCCAAGAGTCGTACCAACAGTCGGCTCGCATTCCCAAAATATCTCTGCACTGTTGGGAACCGGAACAGCCAACTCCTCCGCTTCCGCTAACTCCATGCTATAACGCGTCCTTAGATCGACTCTTCATCTCCGCAGAGGATCTATATAATGCTATGTGCCCCCCGGGCTTCGATCATCCTTAGCCATTCCATACTGTAGCCTTTCGGAGCCCCCAAGAACTCTCAAGAGAAACACCAATGGCTGGAGATGGGAAGCGCCCGGTTGAAGGGCCGTTGTCGAAGGGTTCTTCTTCCCGTCGACGCCTGCGCATGACATGGTGATCGATCCTTCATCCATTTTCAGGCTTTCCTCCTAGTACGGTTATCATCCGTCCACTAATTTATTTGCTCCTTTCAGATCCGCGAGCATTGGTGAAGCTTCGGCGTCTGACACCAACCTTGATAGTGCCGACCTGGTGGCCTACCGCTCTGTGATGGAAGACTGCTGCTAACTCTATGAAGCATATTTAGAGTCAACCAAAGAAGCGGGGCATCTCCAGGTCGGCACCGAGGGTGAGATTGTCGAGACGAGGTGTTTATCTGATGCCCACCAGGTGGCCTTGGACGCCACCGAGGGCGAGATTGTCGAGACGAGGTGTTGACTCTCTAAAGCCGATGGTCAAGTGGCAGGTAATGCATACTTATCTACCTCAGATCTCCCATGTCTCTTCTTCATCCTCTGTTTTGATAGCACTGATGTTGCAATCGGAGAACCTTCGTCACATAGCCTCCGCCGTCGCCAATGCCGTGAATGCTAAAGGTGATACCCTGAACCAACGCCTTTAGGATATCCCATGCTAGATCTGGGAGATTGCTCTTCACGGCGTTCATCATGGAGCTGTCGCCGCCCTTACCGCTACCGAAGCCGCCACCGACTACCAACTCCTGGCAGTAGCGCCTGGATTTCCCAGGCATGAGGGCACCTAAGATCATGAAGATCTCCAAGAAGCCTTCCAGGGCACGGCGAGGCAATAGTCGACATGACCCATGCCGAGGACATTATAAATAAAGTGTTCCTCGGCAATTAGTTTGTATTAGGCATGAATCAACACAATAATCTTGAAGTGTCTCGTGCATCTCATGATGGTCATTATGATTTTACTTTTTTTTTTACCTGAACGAGACCACCATTCTATGTCCTTGACATCGTTGAGCTCCTCATGAGCTGTGATTAGCCGATTCATACCTTGGCCATCCAAAACTTCGATCGGCTACTTAGCCGATTTCCTCTATAGCGGACTTTACTTTAGCCTACCGAACAGACATCTCCCCTATTTATGCTGACGTCATAAATATCAGTCAGACATCCTTGAAGCAGTATCCATTGCATATCCCTCTTTCCTCCTATTTCACCAAAGCGCTCCCATGGCGAACTCCGGTGAACGTCCAGCGATCAGCTCTTCCGGCAGTGCTCTGCAGCCGCCACGATACCAGCTCTTTAGGTAAGCAATTGCTACCTCTCCATATGATTCATCCTGCTGGAAGTCTGACCATCTTTCAGTACTGGTGTTGGTGAGTCGAGCTCTACCCCCATCGTGTCACTCTCGGATGACGACCTATGGGATCTCTTCCCAGGCATCTTGGCGGATAGGCGTCTTCTTCACGAGGAACGCAAGAGGTCATCTTTCCTGGAGAAAGAGTTGGTGTCGGCCAAAACCACCATTGCAAATACCCTGACGCTCCTGGATTCCTTCAATGCCAAGGAGGGAGGTATGCCTTCAGGCTCTGTGAATTATCTTCAGTTTGTTATAGACCCCTATCATCACAACCTTAACCGATCAGATCCTCCCTGACCACATCGCCTATCTCGACTCATGCACTTCTCTGGTGTTCTAACAGAACTCGCCCGCCTCTCTGATGCAATAAACGTGCTAGTGGACTCTCTCCATGCTCATGGCTCGACCCCAGAAGAGCACCTTGCTCACTTGTCAATACACATCTGGGACTTGATCTTCCACTCTGTTGCTTATGTAGCCACCTTTGCTCTCTCCGGAGCAGAGGTCGCTGGCGCAGGTATCTCCAGCATTGAAGGTCCAGGATTCACTAGCACCCATATAAGGCGCGACTTCCTTGTGATGATGGGGAAATTATAACCATTGGGGCAGGCCGTCGCTGAAGTGATGCCCGTGGAAGAACTAATCGCCTGCTTGTCTTTGGAATAGAAGTTGATCCTTTTTGTAAACACGCCCCATGGTTGTATATACCTCCTTCCCCTGCCATGACCATTGTGTGGGTAATGCTATGTTCATGTCGTTAAGGTGTTCTGCTTTTGCTTGAACAGTGCCTCATCCCTTTTCTTTCTATTTTTATATATTTTTTGATCTAAAGGCAACACATTGTATCGGCTATCACCAGCTTCAAGCTGACCATTGTTGCGCTGAAGGCGATATGAATCATACCAGCTACCCATCCTGACCGACTATGATGCGTCAGCTCATATGCTGGAGTAGTGCTCCCAAAATGTTCCCCCTCAAGGTTTCCAGAATACTTCTCTTCCTCCAGAATTCCATAAGCCTCATCCGGGATGCTTCTCGCAGTCTCGTATGGGTTCTCCTAGTTTGGTGTTCATCCGTCCTATTTACTATCCTTAGCTCTAATGGGCTGGATGACTTTCTGAACCAAACTCCCTTTGAGCCTTTCCTCCCTGTCAGCATTTTATCTTAGTCCACAGAGACCCGTGTGATGCTAACACGAGAAAAGGAACCAAGCAGCCTATGACAATCTCCATCATGCTCCAACACTCCGTCCTTGCATTCACATAGGCCGTGTGGCCGACTAATCCGAACCGAGATTCCTTGGGAAGAGTTTCACATCTGGTCTGGTTATCGGCAGTCATCGGCCTAACCAAGGAAGCACCTGAGACTTGCCCCCCCCAAGGCGGTACCAAGATGACCCCAATGCTCCTGCCTCGCTCGCGGGTAGGTCCATAAAGAATAGCGCCAGTGGAGCCATATCCACCAAACTGATTTCCTTCTCATGACGGTAAGCGACAAAGTCGGCTATCCTCTAGCCCTTTTATCGCTTTGGCTGACCCGTAAAGATCCATCCGCCGATTCCTCCATAATAGGCTTTGATAGCATGTGCTTGACAATCATCGAACTTTGAAACCACTGTGCACTCAGATGATGGTAGGTAATGGTGTAGCTTGGCGCAGGGAAGGTCCAAGCATAGGCATGACTTCTCTGTGGGAGGGAATCTTGTTTTGGGTTCGAGTAGTCCCCGGCTCGAATACTACTATCTCCTCCCCTTCGAACTCCTATATCAAAGCCCATCCAATAGTATGGCCATCGGCTCTTGCGTACAATCTAGAAAGCCTTCCACTCTACGGAGGGATTGGTACAGGTGAAGACTTCAAATATTACTTGATCCCCTCAAAAGCCTTCTGTTGTTCGCTGCCCCATCTAATCCTTGCTGATTCTCTGGCTTTAGCAGGATCGAGAAGGCCTGGATTTTGGCCGACAGGTTCAGTATGAACCGTCGAATAAATTAGTCTTGTCGATCAGAGATTGCAACTCGGTCTTTGTGGCTGGTGGTACGGCCTCATCGATCATGTCAAAACTCTTCTGACCATCCTTGATGCCCTATTCATGTACCAAGAAGCTTAGAAACTACCTAGCAGTTACTCCGAAAGCACACCTCTGAGGTCCCATCCTCAAACCATGTTTCTTTGCACACCCTAAGGTGGCTCTAAGATCTTCAAGGTGCTCTTGGTATTCCTTGGGCTTTTACCACCATGTTGCAAATTTCGCCGACCAACTTATGAAAGATATAATTCATAGCTCTCTGATAAGTTGTGTCGGCATCCTTCAACCCGAAGGTTATAACCATTCACCCGTGTATCCCAACGCATCAGGGCCTCCGAAGGCAGTCGTATGTCACCTTCTGCCATGATTGTACCTAGCATTGTCATCAATAAAACTGATCACTTTGTGCCTGCTACTGCGTCAACTAGCATATCAGCCACCGACATTGGGTACCCATCCATCGGGGCAGCTTTGTTGCGGTCCCTGAAGTCAATACAAATTCTCACTTTCCCGTTCTTCTTGTATACAGGGACCATGTTGGCGATCCATTTGGCGTATCTGCTTTGCCGAATGAACTTTGCTTCGTAGAGCCAAGCGATTCCAATCTTCACATCGGCCATGATTTTAGTTCTTACCTTCCTGGGTCGCTGCCTAATTGGCCGATATCCTTCCTTAACCAGTAGATGATGCTCAATCAGCCTCTGGTCAAGACTAGGCATTTTGTAATCCGAAGTCAAACATTCTCCGTGCTCCTTCAGAGCAATCAAATCCTTTCGGATTTTGGGGATTCAATTTGGTGTCGTCATGCGTTGGCCTAAGTTTGTCGCCACTCAGTTCGCCGACCTACCTTCGCCGTTATTGATACACATTAATCTATTCCGCTCAAGCCAACTGCTCGGGTCAGCTGTTGACTCACAATGTTGAAAGTAGTGAGGTCTTCTTGCAACCTTCTGCCGGAAAAGCAGTCATAAGCGTAGTCCTCCAAAATCTAGTGAGCAGGGTCAATGGTTGCTATAGAAATCGAGTAATCGGCCGGATAGACCTCAAGTTCGTCATTATCCAGCCATTGTACTGCAACCTGATGCATTGTGGATGGGATGCAACAGTTGGCATGAATCCAATCCATCCCTAAGAGCAGATTGTATGAACTGTCTCCGTCAATGACGAAGAACGTAGTCAATAGAGTCTTGTTGCTAACTGTCAGCTCCACCTGCAAGACTCCTCGAGCCTCCGACATCCTTCCTCTGAAGTCACCGAGTGCCAGATCTGTCTTGAGGATCCTCTCTGACTCCAGCCCTAGTTTCGGAATGATGTGAGCTAGCATCAGGTTGATTGAGGCACCACCATCGATCAATATCCTCCCAACAAATCTCTAGTTGATGTGTCCTTGGATGTATAGTGCCTTCATGTGCCTATGCCTCGTAGGCTTGCCGAAGACCACCTGGAATTCACGCGTGAGTGCACCGGTCTGCTCCCCAAACTCTGACTCATCAAACTCGGAATAGACTTTGGTATCCACCGGTGACCTGAACTCCATAGGCAGGAAGAAGCTGGCGGCGTGACCTGCTGCCTTGCGACACCGCCTGTCAGCCCTCTGACGTTGGAATCTCCTCTTCTGGGTCTTGGTTAGCCTTCTGGGACTTTGAGATTCTTGATGCTCGTTATACTGGCCTTGTCGAGACTGAGCATAGTCTATGCTGACAATCTCAATACTAGGCCAACCATGAACACCATCTTCGATGCCACACCGATTCCTCTCCTTGTATTCCACTCGTCCCTGAGTGAATCGGCCGTCAGCTTGGAGCCTCCTATATTCTTCAAACCGTTTGTTGCACCCAGGAAAATTATCCTTGGTCGGAAACTCCAAATTCTTGACGAGGCAGTATGCGAAGAACGGGCAATTCTCATGCACGTCGATCGGCTCTTCAGCTCTGGAATGCTTTGCTAGAGGTTTCTTCTCTTTATCTTTTTCGTTCTGACACCTCCACCTGGCCTGAGCAGTAGGCAGGTACTCGGCACCAGGTGGATTCACTATTCCATCCTAGACGAGCAGGGCTCTCTGTCTCTCTATCCTTCGCAGGATTTCATGGAATTTTTCCTCAGTCACCCAGGAGTCCGGACTGAGGGCCCTCAGCCTCTCATCTTGGGTTGGGTGTGAGACTTTAGCCTTGCCTTTGTCCATGTTTTACGATTGTGGTCCCACTGGATGTGCCAAAATGTGTTGACCCCAAAAATGGGGGTTTCTGGCGTCAGCACTGCGTAAGGCCTGCGGAGACCGTGCAACAGCAGAGCTTGATCTTCTAAACCTCTAAAGTGTCTTAGGCCACATCGGTGATTGATCTCAGGCGTGCCAGTCAATTTGACCTGCAATTGAAAAGGAGATGAAACGTCAAATTTTGGAACATGTCGGTTGTTGCCACACAGTTCCATAAGTGTGCGGCTCTGATATAGCCGATGAATATAGGATATTGACTAAAGTGTCAGCTCCGAGTAGTGTGAAACATAATAATGGTATACAAACGGTTGTCACAGGATATCAAATATAAAGTACATAATTAGTCGATTATATGATGAGAATAAGGTAAAGATGCGACACGCATAATGTTATCGACATCAAACTATCAAATCTACTAAACATATCAGATAAAGATTAATCATCAACAGAGGTGTGTTCCCATGCAGCAATGATGACAATTAACTCAATAACCTGACCGATTTACTAGCATTGAGGTGTTTCCATGCAGCCATAAAAGTAAACAAGTCAAGCCACGTCTAGTACATTCAATGGATCTAGTAGATTAAAACGATAAAGTACATGCATCGTATGATTGAAGCATAACCAGATTGGCTATGTTAGCCGATATGGGATCCATGAAGCTTGAACAAGATCCATACATCCAACCTCGGACAAATCTAAGTTTGGACAGACATAACCCAACACACGTGGCAGTGGGGTCTGGTAGATGCAGTTGTACCATGTATGTTGGACTAGATCCAACCACCCTCAAACCAATCTAATAACCAAATATATGTCTCGAACCCGCAACATGTGACAACCACAACCAAAGGATTAGCCAATGTGATCTTAGATCTATCACCCCTCTAAGTATGAAAGTGAATGCATTGGGAGCAATAGATCTAGATAGAAAATAATGCACAGGCCAATCCATCAGTCGAGATTGGGCATGATATTGTAGCAATAGATTGAACAAAGCATAACAAACAATATCAATAACTTAATGAATCTATTAGATCACCAATATAATAGAGTCGATAACTAGCTTGAAGCCATGATTCATGTGAGATTGAAGCAATGCAGCCCCATGAACAATAGATTCAAACCGATAACTAGCTCATACTGATCTTGCACGAGTTACATAATATAGCCGTACAAACGAGACATGAACCAAGGCTAGACTTACAAGCAAACCGGAGGTCAGTCTAGTCGATGCAGCCCAATTCGTCGAAGGTTCACCGAAATCTACTCTACTCCTACTCCTAGGGTTGGTCGGAGGCCGAAAAGTAAGTACTAGTTGTGTATTTGATTGATTGGATGTCTTTCTCATTCCCTAGGCCTTGCTATTTATAGACCATAGCATGTACCCTAATCGGCCATCACACAAGTCCTAATAATAAGGAAACAAAATATGACTTGGGTCTCAATCCACTCCATCGCCGAGATCGTCGTGTACATGCTGTTGAAATCGGCCGAAAGATCTCTCCATGATCTCTTATTTTCTTAGTCGATCTTTCGGGTCCATCTTGGATATTTCCTTCGAATGCCTGCTAGGGGCCCATAAGTGCATATCTGGCCGTACCAAAATACGGTGTTAATATATACATAGCCTTAAGTGAGCCCAAGTTGTCCCTAAGATACCCTAGAACAAATTCCATATTCATGCCTAAGTGATTTGAAGGTTAGAGAAGTATTTTGGAACGTCCGATGGTGCGCCCGATGGTGCGTCTGAAGCGTCCGATGGTGCCTAAAGCGCTGAGTGTTGAGCGGACGCATGTGATGGACGCTGGGCGCCGAAAGGCAGTGCGTCAGTTGGGTGCGTCCGATGCAAGTCCAGAGAGGTTCCAGAGAGGGTCTTGAGCCAATGGACGCGTCCGTTCGCAGGTTGACGAACGCCGCCATGCATCAGTTGATTTTTCTAGAGAATTAACTCAGAGACCCGAGAGCAACGAGTTCGCATCGGACACGTCCGGTGCTTCGGCAATGGTGCGTCCATTGCATAGGGTTTTGAATGTGAAATAGCCATTGGTCAGGGCAACGGAGCGTCCATAACCTAGGCATCAGAGTGTCCATTGCCAACTTAAAATGCAAAGTCTGTTTGCCCACGGGCTAGAGTTGTGAAGGGGCTATTTATAGCCCATGGCTTGCCTCCCGCACCTGCCTTTGCTCATTTGGATAGCTGGAAACATCTTGAGAGGTTTGGAGAGAGAGCAAGAGCTCTAGTGAGAGAGATTTGAGAATCCATCCAAGTTCCACTCACTAGTGAATCCAAGAGTTCAAGTGTCCATCTATCCATCTCATGAGGCTTGAGTGAGTCAAGTGAGAGTTTGAAGCTTGTTACTCTTGGTGATCGACATCACCTAGACGGTTCGGTGGTGATCGAAGGAAGGTGACCGCCGGGAGATTGTTAGCGGCTATTGACGGTCGTTAGCGTCAACTTTTAATATAATTATAAATATGATAAATGGATCAATCACATGAAAATAATAGAAATAAGGGAAGCAAAAAAAGAGTAATAAGGCAAGCAAATCAGAATAAATATAGAAGAAATCCCACGGAAATATAGTTGCCATTTAACACAGGAAGGACCCAGAAGACACCGAAATAAAGTGGGACCCGCGCCGCTGCCAGGTGGGGCCATCCAGCCCCACTCTAGGCTGGCCAACCTGGCCCTGGGCTCGCTGGCCGCCGCCTTCTGGAAGCTTCCTCCACTAGGTCGGTTTGATCCAACAGTGGGTGTTGACATTTCTTAGCGACATACTAAAAATAGAGATAAATCTCCATCCTTAGCAAGACACCAGAAATGCAGGAGTCACCTTCTAACATCACTTAGCACTAAGTTGTCATCCCTAGCATCATATCAGAAAATGATGAAATAAAATCTACACTTGACAATTCATAAACTAATTCTATAGAATATATCCGCAAGCGCACAGATAATTCTCCTATTGTAGCATTTCACCCGGTGAGATTCTCCGAGTACCGTTGATTTGTTTATGCCAAGGAAAACTTTTAATTAATTGCAATATTTAAACAGGGATAGAAAAGGAAACCAAATGCATATAGTTAGACTATAAATGTGCAGACCTAAGATTAGACCAACCTTTCTAATGCTTTAGCAGGGGTAACTCATGTCAAGATAAATAAATATGATAATAAAGGTATAAGATAAATAGTATTCCAGAGATAGAAATAGAGACTCACTAATAATATATTCAAGCAACTCGAGATTCGGATAAAGTAAAAGAATCATAAGTAATTACCAAATAAAAAGGAACTAAGCACACCCTACCTACATATTATCATCTATAGCATAATTGAATCAGAAAACATCATAAGGAGCATCAACTAGGGAGGCTATTAAGATGGAACCGTCACCTCCGTCGTGATCGCGCTCTGCCAGGCCTATGTGCCAAGGGTGGACTACAGAGGAATCAACGCAGCTATAAGAGTCACCAACGCGAACTACCACACGACACGGCACATCAGGAGACATCCATCGGTACATATAATATCTAGGCACCACGCCTGCATAATACATACCACCTAACTCACTCGAGAATTGAATTAGGCGCTTTACGATCTTATAAAGATAATCATCACCAATCTTAACTATATCTAATATCTAATATGCAAATAGAATAAACTAAGCACTCAATAAATAGCAATATAATAATGAAGTATAAAGTCATAATGAGATACAAGATAAATTACCGATCGCTAGACAAATGAATCTGGAATCCCGAGCGTATCGCCCAACTCCACTTGAATCTTGCTAGATACCTAGCTAATAAATTGAAGCACTAGAGTTCTAATCTAATCTCTGGAAACCCTAGATCTATTCTATTCTTGAACTGGCTCTGACTTGACCTGGATCAGTTATCCTCTCATGCCTCCAGGGGGGTACAGGGCTGTAGTTATAGCCCGGTGGGATGCACGATAGTCGTTGGATCAAACCGACTTAAGGTAGGGCTCAGATTAATCTTCAAAGGCGGTGGAGGAATCTTCCAGAAGACGGCGGCCAGTGGGCCTAGGGGGGTGCCACCTAGCCCCACCCCATGTCGGCTGGCCCCACCTGGTGGGGTCTGGGGTCCCGCTTCGCTCCGGTGTCTGCGGGATCCTCCGTGAGTAAAATGGCATGTGTATCTTTGTGGGATTTGTTTGATATCTTCTCTGATTTGATTCTCTTTTATCCTCTTTTCTGGAATAGTCCCTGGAAAATAATAGAATACCAAAACTCGTGGAAATTGTTAGATAACCCCTATATTTATATTATTTTCATGTGATTGATCCATTTATCATATTTACAATTGTATTAAAAGTTGACACTAACGACCGTCAACAAGCTCCCCCAAGCTTACCCTTTGCTAGTCCCTAGCAAAGCCTATCTAATAAACTTGGATCAGGAGTTGCTGCAATGCTTTCACACCTCAAAAGTTCACATGCCTTCAAACAAAAATTCTTCTATGAATTAGAAAAAACTACTCTAACTGTCTAACTCACTCATATTACCTTTAACCATGGGGCTATAACTATCACTTAGGTCTTGAGCAATCAAAAGACAGAGTAATCAAATCAGGCACTATGTCTCAAACTCTTCACTTTACCAAAATTCTAGGTTCTGCAATATTTTTGAAATAAAACTCAGAGCTTAATTGTATGACATCCACAAGTTTCTTATGTATATGGTATTTTTGGATCTCATTGAGGCATTAATAATGTCATGCCCTCTTATACTAGTAAATATAGTGGAGTTCATATGAATGGCTTAACAAGGTTTAACATACTTACTTTGTATATATTATAAAGTCAAACAATAGATCCACAGAGAGTCAAGTCATACAATCAAGTCAAGATGTGCATGTGTATGGATATGGTGGATATATGGTGGTGATGGTAATGATAGAAAAATTTAATTCTACCTTTCTCCTTGGAATGAATATCTCTTTTGGAATTTGGAATATTTTTGAACAACATGGCTAGAGAGTAGGAGCTATCTTATTCTTTATTTATTTTTCTAAGAGGTGCATCGAACACTTGTCCATTTTTAATTCCTCTCTTTCTTCTTCTATCTCTTTTTTCGAATAGCTTTTGCATAGCTCATATCTCTTTTACCAAGAAAAACTGCTGAGAGACTATAACAAGAACTTGGAGCATTTATGAATGAGTGGAAATAGAATGAACATTTTTGGTGGTGGTTACTCTCAGTGTAAGAGTAAGACCTTTTTCTAGGGATGAATGGCATGTTGTTGCGCCTACTCCAGTGTAGAGTAGTGCATATTTGGGTGGTGTGTACGTGATCTTGATTTAAAAGCATGACGAGACTCTTCACAGGGTCTAAAGGTTGACAACACTCAATACAAAGACAAGTAGTATGAATGAGTCTTCCTAATCTAACTATATTTAAATGTATATGGCTTTGGTAGGAATTTAAACTATGTCATACAAGACCTTATCATGTAGGATTTTCAATTTTCAAAAGATAAATCACTAGAACTTAATATTGCTAGGAGTAAGTTAAATAGTAGCTCAAACTTTCATGTCATATCTCCCAACTTTCTAGACTTAGTTTAAGTATATGCCTCCAAAAGTTTCAGGTTCAGAGTAAATTCTCAAATCAAAGTGGTTCTAACCAAGACTTAGGAGAACTCAAGAGGTTGAAAACTAGGTACTTAAAAGGGATTACGGCAGAGCAATTATTCATCATCTCCAAGATAAAATATATGTTCATAGCTTTTATTGACTCTAAGTAAATTAAATACACACCCTAATTAATCATATCTTTATTTAGGACTCTTAAGACTCAACATACATGGACCTTCATGTGCCCATATATTTTTGGCAATTTTAATTTTTCTTATGATATTATGGTGAACCTTCATGTGCTCGCATATTTTTAATATTTTATGACTATAAGATAGACTCTATAAGTAATATAGGTATACCTGATAACTGGGGGTGCCCTCCCCCAAGCTTGATTTTTCTATGGTGGATTTGAATGCTCTTTGGAAGTAGCCTCTTGGTTGGGCTCACTCCTCCTTGGTGCTTTCAATCCTGCATGGTTATACTCCGACAAGAACAAATAAAACTCGAGGCTCCATTTTGATAATGGGTTAGCGGTCAGCCAAAAGAGTAATTGAATATTCTCATGAGCTATTTTAAATTTTTTATATATTCTAGCAAGAATTGAATATCTCATCTCTTTTTTAGAATTTTCTATATTATAATGCAAGAGAAATAAAAATTATTTTTATGACACCACAGTAAATTCCCTTATGGTATTACCATAAGTTCTCTCACATGGGGCTTAGTATTTTTATGGTGCAATGATAAATAAATATTTATTTTGTTTTCATTTAGATATGCAAAAAGATAAAGGTGATAAAGATTACTAATAACTAATTAGGTAACTACCATTTTTACCTTGTGGCAAAGGAACGGAATTTATAGTCTACCGATAAGACTAGATAGGAGACAGTACTTACTTGTTTGAATTGTCATCTGAGGTAGACTCAGACGACCAAGAAGGTTGCCTTTGAGTTGCTTGATTGCATTCTCCAATGGCACCTTTGTTTATCCACTTCCTATGAGTGTGCGCTTCTAATATAGATTTGTTCCTCCATGGCACTCAACACTTTCTCATAGCTGTTGGCACAAAATAAGCGTGAGTACACTCGTACTCAGCAGTATAACATGGGGTTATGAAGCTCAAAAGGCTGACACTGGCTTACTACATTTAGCACTTTTAGTTGGTCAAAGTTTTATTAACAAGTATCATCAGGTTATGCTTAAGCCCCAAATGATCCCACTTATTCCACTGCCAAAGTTTTAAAGAATCATAACCATCATCAATAAAGTGGTGGCAACAGGAACATAAGTATTGGTCAAGTTCATTAATTAATCCATCGGTTTTCCGGGCCGCTCGTGACCGTGAGCACGGCTGATATATCAGTTTTAACACTCTGCAGAGGTTGTGCATCTTTACCCGTGAGTCGTGATGCCCCGAATGCCCGGGTTAATTACTCCCATAACACTGCCAAGGTGAGTGGGCGGGGTTCACTATGAAACCTTTCATAGTATCTCGTCTAACAAGATTAGGGCCGCTAGGATTGGCAAGGGGCGATAGAGCTCCCCTTTCGAGTAGCATAAAGACCCGCAGCCTACGCTCAAACTCGGACAGAGGCCGCACTATAACCAGCTCGGCAAGAGCCTAATGCGCCCTTTCGGGTAACCGCTAACGAGCTAGAAAAGAGCCTACTACTAAGTTAAAGCCAGAGCCATGTAGCTCCCACGGTAGCACTATCAGTCCTAGCTTTTGCCAACAGTGAGTTATTAAAAGGGTTATGTTCCAAATGCCATAACAGGATCACCAATTCATTCAAAGCTTTATAACATTTGGTAGGGATCAATTATTCATTTATATAGCACTATCCATCTACCCATATGCATACCCCATAGGAAACAAGGTAAAGGATTTCAATTCTAGGGAGTTAAACTACGGATATCAGATTAAACACATGCACATGAAATGATAATTATGGTGAATAGGAGAACAAGGTAGGTCCCATTCTATACTTGCCTTGGTTCTCAAAGTCTTTCTGGTCAAAACACTCCTGATCAAAGGACTCTTGATCACCAATAAACTCCTCACTGCCTGAACTCGATCACGGCATTTCAACAACACACATTCCAATTGCATACATACAAAGCAAACAAGCCTAATATTAGAACATTATACCAATAACAATAAACAGATTTAAAAGGTTTATAAAAATACACTACGCATTACTACGATCATTTCAACACGAATTTCACGAAAATCGGATTTAAAACGCAAAAGATATGAATTTAACTGGTTCTCTAGGAGCATTTTTAGTATTTGAATTATCCTTGAAATTAAATAATTCAAACATGAACAACAGTTGGTTTAACATGTAGAGAATTTCATTACGAATCTAACGCAACTCGAATCGTCCAAATCGGAGTTAAAATAAAGATTTTATAAACAAATTAAGGCAGTGGCAAAATTGTAAATAGCAATTTTCTATTTTTGGAATAAACCGAGAAGAAATACGTTTTCTGAACCGAGAAAGTGTAAACTCGGAGATGCGCCAGCACTGCGACGCAAGGTCAACAGACCTGCCACGCGGCGGCTCGGGATAGGGTGGGTGCACGGGCAGTCATGAACCGAGCGCGGCCGTGGTCCACCGGTCCACCGTGGACCGGGGTGCATACCCCTTCGGGGGATTTAATCCCGACCGCAGATCGGTAAATGGGCGGCTCAGAACAGATCGGAGGGAGCAAGAGGGAGAGAGACGGCCGAAGCCGAGAGCAGCGCGGCGGCGTCATGGCCACAGAGGGCCGAGCTCGCCGGCGAACCGTCGGAACGACGTTCCCGACCACGATCTCGCAAACCAAGGGTAAGGAAAAGGTGAGCACGGCGAGGCGAACACTCTGGTGTGCTCGGATGAACCCAGAGAGGCGAACAGCGGCGGCACCATGGATTCCAGTGGCACGGGCTCGCCGGCGAACGCGGGAGAACACTCCCGACCGCCTCAGATTCATCCAACAACACGGAAAGGATCTATGTGCTCGTGCGAGTGCGAGAGAGGGTTCGGTTGAGGCAGTGGCTTGCCGGAACAGGGCCGTCCGCGGCGGCGCCAAGGTCGGTCTCGATCTGTGCACACGGGCGAGTCAAACCAGCGCCTTAGAGACCAAATTGAGGGCTCGGGAAGTGGCGGGGTGTTCCTGCGATGCGCGTGAGGTGCTTGGTTGTGACTGAACGTCACCGGAGTCGGCTAACCACGGCGGCGCCATTGCCGCTGGTCTTGGGGTGCAGTGGAACGGCGTGCTCGGTGCCTAATTAAACGAATTACGGGGATAGGGAGGAAGAGTGAGCGATGGCGAATCTCACCGAGTCGAAAAGGAGGGCGGAGATGGCTCGGTGCGGCGTGGAACAGCGGTCGGCGTCGCGGCGGTCCGATAGCTCCGCGTCCACGGCGTCGGGCATTCTGCGGCCAAAGGCGGGGCACAGAGAGAGAGGTTAGGCCAAAAGCTTCGCAGGGAGTTCGCGGTCTCTGAACGGCACTCACCGAGGCGGATGAAACTCTGGTGTAGCTTCTCTGCAACAATGACGACGGCGGCGGCGCGGGGAGTACAGATAGGAAAAGGGGAGAGCAGGCGCGACGCTCAGCTTTATAGCGCCTGGGAGCGTGCGGTTGCTACTGCGGAGCCGAGGGCGAGGCGTGGGGAGTGGGAGCGGGGCGTGCAGGCGGTTCTCGATCGCGGCGCCTGCCGTTCGCGACACGTCCGCGCGCGTCCGAAATCGGCGGGAGGTGGGAGACGGCACTGACGCGTGGGACCAACCGGTCAGCGTGACAGAGGGAGAGAGGGAGAGAGGGTGAAGAGACTGGGCCGCAGTTCTAGGCCTCGCAGATAAGAAGAGAGGGAGAAGTGGGCCGAGGCCGTGCTGGGCTGAGGAGAAAGGGAGGAAAATGTTTTTCTTTTCTTTTTTTCTTTTTTTATTTCTGTTTCCAAATTCAAATTCCAACCAATTTTGAAACCATTTGAAGACTGGTTTTGCAAACTCAAACATCACCACAAAAATTATGCAACGGCATGAATGCACATCCAAGTTTCTAAACTAGAATTTATTTTATTTCTAACAATTTTATTATTGCACTAAATGAAATGCTCACATAATTTCATAATTAAATCATTTTCATCTAATTTAAAATTCAAACCAAATTTTTGGGTGTTACAATTCATAAGAAATACCAACAAGCATTTCTGGCGCCGTTGTCGGGGAAAGCTTAGCCTAGAAATTTTAATTAGATTGAATCCAGAGATTCTCGTTAATTTAGCTATCAATTAGTCATAGGGGTTTACCCCTGTCTGTGTCTTCCCTTCTTGTGAAGCCAGACAGTTTATGAGCGGTTTCCAACTGCCGGGAAACTACCTAGAAGATCCCGAGCAGCTGTTGAGGAGAACTAGACATCGTCAAGTTCCTCCTCAGAGGTTCATCTTGACCCTGAATCTGTTCAAGGAAGGAGGCTCTACACCACCACTCAAGGAAGCTATGGCCCAGAAGGCGATCTCTGGCTTCTCGGCTCCGTTAGCTACCCACATAGCTCAGGGTCCCGAGGTCAACTTCGGGGATACCACCTTCGAGCTGAAGCCCACCTTGATCCACATGGTGCAGGTGAATCCATTCTGCGGGAATCCCCATGAGGATGCCAATGCTCATCTCCAGCACTTCATGGAGTTATGTGGCACTTTCACTATCAAGGGAGTGGCGTCTGACGCCATTCGCCTTCGTCTTTTCCCATTCTCGTTATTGGGAAAGGCGAAGCAATGGTTCTACGCCCACAAAGAAGAGGCCACTACATGGGAGAGGTGTGCTAACGCATTCCTCAAGAAGTTCTTCCCGATGGGCAAAACCAATGCTCTTCGTAGAAAGATCTCAAGCTTCCAACAACAGTCTAATGAGACGATTCCCGAAGCATGGGAGCGTCTTCAAGAGTACATTCGTGCCTGTCCTCATCATGGGATAGACGATTGGCTCTTGATCCAAGAATTTTACCACGGGCTGACTAACATGGCCCGTAGTCACCTTGATGCTGCCGCTGGAGGGGCATTCCTCCAACACACAGTGAGAAACGCCAAGGATCTCATCGAGAAGATGGTAATCAACCAAGGATGGGGTGCGGAACGTCTCCAGCCAAAGAGGAGAGGTACGCACACCGTTAATGAGGTGGACATTCTCTCTGCCAAGATGGACCTCCTGATGAAGAAGATAGAAGAAAGTTCCAAGAAGGAACGAGAGGCCATCTACCCCATCATCGCCGCGCAAGCCATTGAAGCTGATCCATGGTGCGAGGTGTGTAGAGGAAATGATCACTCGGGCAACAACTGCCCCGAGACTCCGAAAGAGGATGTGAACTTCATCAACAATAACAACAACAACGGGTATCGACCCCAACAACAAGGAGGATGGAACTCGCACCGAGTAATAGCAATAATTACAATTCTTACAATAACCAGCCTTCATTGAAAGATCTTGTTCTTGGTCAATCTAAAATTAATGATGGTATAAATAAAAAGATGATTGCCACTGATAAAGTTCTTGAAACTCTTGGTGAGAAAATGGATAGCTTCACAACTGCTATGAAAAATCAATTGAGCTTTAATAAAATGCTAGAAACCCAATTAGCTCAATTAGACAGCAGCTATGCCATCTATAGAACAAAGTAAAATTTCTGGGAAACCAGAGGATTCAATTGAGCAGGTTAACATGATAACAACAAAGTTCGGTAAGCCTCCACTTCGCTCCTATGGGAGCTATCTTCTCGATCCTCCTTTCATCATGAAGAAGGAAGATCCAGGCCACCCGACGATCAAGTGCTCAATCGGACAACAAACCTTCCACATCGCCTTCTGCGATCTTGGATCGGGCGTCAACATCATGTCTAAGGTAACTTATGATAACCTGTTAGGAGGACCTTTGGTCCCTACATGTGTTCGCTTGCAGATGGCAGATCAAACGATAAGGTTTCCCGAAGGACTCACAAGGGATATCTTGGTGAACATCCAAGATGAATGCATCCCCACCGACTTCATCATCCTGGACATGGGAGCTAACGTGGAAGTCCCCGTCATCTTGGGAAGGCCCTTCCTCAACACCACTAACGCGGTCATCTACGTTGGATCGGGCCAGATCCACTTCCAGTTCCCGAGCCATAAGGTAAAATGTGCTTTCAATGGTTATAAACTTAACAAACAGGCTAAAGCACAACCACCAAGAAGAAGAGTTCGAGCCCCGCACCAAAAGAAGCAGTACTCAGAGGCCAAGATCAATGAACTCAAGGAGGACGAACCTGCCAATCCAAGGTAGGTTTGGAAAGCTAAGGAGGTGCACACACCAAGGTCTCCATCTCCGGAGCCATCAAGTGCACCCGAGGAATGAACAAGAAGGAGAGTCCTACTCCACAGACTTAAAATCAAGAAGCCTTCACCGAAAGGTAAGTCGTAGTTATCTTTTATTTCCCTTCTTACATTTAGTTCAATTATTTAATTTCTATCATGGTTAAAATTCATAAAACTAAAAGTTAGATCAAATAAAACTTGAGAGTTAGTTTAGCACTAAAAATTGACAAAAGGTAGGGCCATAGAGTGGTCGGCCGACCACCCTATACATCCTACCTTGGCTTATTAAATCACAACATGCTTTTTGATCTTTATAAAAGAAAAAGAAAAAAAATGGAGGACTAGGTGGGTCAGCCGACCACCCTAGGTACCCCATGTTCATCCCTCTTTCTTCCCCACTATCCTTTGTCCAAGAATCTCATGATTTTGAGTAGTGAGACTTTCAAAAATCAGATTTATCTTTAGGGGACATATCTTTTGTCTTGTCATGCTTTAAAGAATATCAATCACTTTTGGTTAAAGCATGACATATCCTTGTCTCCCACTACTCCTTGTTCAAAGTGGGGAATCATGACACCTATCACTTTCACTTTGTCATGCTTTGAAAAAGAAAACATATCAATCACCTTTGATCAAAGCATGACATACCTTTGTCCCCCACTACTCTTTGTTTAAAGAGGAGAATCTTGAGCGCTTTAGCTCAGCTTTTGATCACATCACATAGCATCTTTCACCTTTCACCAAGAACTAGACAAAGCATGAGTGGAATCCCCACTTTAAGGGGGTCGGCCGACTACCCTATGGTCACCTCCTCTCTCTCTTTTGCTTTGTGTAAGGCATTTACTAAAGATAGTGATCATGGTGCCCCCTTGGTGCCATTCCCTTCCTCTATAAAAACCCAAGCAAGGAGAGCTCCATTCCTTACACCAGAATCCAGTTCTAGCTCAAGCCTCTCCTTGTCATGCTCTCTCCTCTCTTCATTCAAGAGAAGTTCTTAGATCTCAAGAGAAGTAGTGTTACTCTCACTAGTCCACAAAAATACCTCTTGCCTTCATCGAGCTTCTCTTAACTCAAGCCTATCCCCGCAAGACAAAACTAGGAAACTCTCTCCACATACAACTATGTCCTAGTCTTGCCTCTTCCTCTCTAAAGATGAAGAACCCATTGATATCCCCATTCAAGAAAATGAAGCAAGCTCTAGGTGGGAGCTCATCTCATCGCTCCCACCAATCCGAAGATACTCCCAAGGAATAAGAAGGGGAGGTTCTGCCCGATACACTTGGGAGAACGTCCAAACCGAAGAACACCCTCAGGAGGAGGAGGTGCCGACGGAGGTACCTCATATCGAGGCATTCATGGTGCCTCCGATGAGGACCTATGACAAACAAAGTGGTCTCTGGTTCGACCAACTAGAGTACCAAAGATATCTCTCTCTTCGGGATCCATCTTTCGAGCATACACGAATATTGGATCCGAGTCTTCTCTCCAACGCAGGTATGACCACCGAATTCGACTCTATCTTTTCTACTATTGGTTGGTCTGGCTTTTGTCAAGTGGAAGAATTTGGAATTGAGTTGTTCACCTTGGAATTTTTATGCTCTCTACAAGTCTCTAATGTTGGAATTTCTTTTCACATGTTTAATCAAAGTCATAGTCTAACTTGGAGACATCTAAATGTTGCTCTTGGCTTTGAAAACTCATGCTTGACTTGATAGATCTAGACCTTGCCATGCGTAGCTTTAATAAGAGGAAGTTTTGGATGTCTATCTCTACTCTAAATGATTGCTCAAATCCCAAACCTGAGGAAATTCATAATCCAACCCTTTGTTTCATGCACCTTTGGATGAAAATGACTTTGTTTCCGGGAAGTAATGCTAGCTTGATAAGTGAAATGGAATTAAAATTGCTTTATGCCATGGTAAACAAAATTCAAATTTCTCCTGTAAAATGTTTAGTAGAATTTTGGCAAAGTTCAATTGAGAGTAATGAATCTTTTCAATTCACATCTTTAATTACTTGTTTTGCCGACTCCATGAACCTGCTAAATGGCACTCAACCCTTTGTTTACATCTCTGCTCCAATAGTTGTAATCTCAGAAGAATATCTTGCATCTATTCAAATGTTAAAAAGAGATGCCAATGGTGATCTTAAAATGATCTACAGTGGTCATACAATTAAGGTGCCTCTTCCAAATAGGCAACTTCAGTTGTATAGGACCCATAAGCTGACCCTTGATTTAGATCAAGGAATTGGATAAAGAAGTTTTGCAGGTTCAAATAGGAGAGCTCAGGAGGGGCTATACTTTGTTCATCTTGAGCAAGGTGGTCCTTCCCGAGGAGCTATTGGCGAGGAAGAAGACGATGCATCTTCCGATCCCATGCACACTTCTAGTGGCAAGCCTCCTCGACCATCACGCCCGCAAAGAGCACGGGCATCCTTCTCGTCCACACGAGAAAGGGAGCATCGTGAACAGCGCTAACAATTTGATCATCTTACCAACTGTCACACCCAAATTTCAAGAACGAAATAGGATGCATAACATTATGTGTGCCCAGGAGTAAACCACACATAAGTTCACAAATTACAAAGTACCATCACAGAGTTTAATACATATCGAACTTATATCCATTACAAGAATAAATAAAACAATGAAGATAAACTAGCTCTTGTGGCTCCATTCCATAGGGAAAGGTCAACTGGTTGACCAAGCCTAGAAGTCTTCAGGGAACTCTTCATAGCCTCCTGCTTCTGTTACCCATCCGGGATTTTTATCCAAAATAGAAAAGAAATCAAGCGTGAGTACACTCGTACTCAGCAGTATAACATGGGGTTATGAAGCTCGAAAGGCTGACACTGGCTTACTGCATTCAGCACTTTTAGTTGGTCAAAGTTTTATTATTAAGTAACATCAGGTTATGCTTAAGCCCCAAATGATCCCAGTTATTCCACTGCCAAAGTTTTAAAGAATCATAACCATCATCAATAAAGTGGTGGCAACAGGAACATAAGTATTGGTCAAGTTAATTAATTAAACCATCGGTTTTCCGGGCCGCTCGTGACCGTGAGCACGGCTGATATATTAGTTTTAACACTCTGCAGAGGTTGTGCATCTTTACCCGTTAGTCGTGATGCCCCGAATGCCCGGGTTAATTACTCCCATAACACTGCCAAGGTGAGTGGGCGGGGTTCACTATGAAACCTTTCATAGTATCTCGTCTAACAAGATTAGGGCCGCTAGGATTGCCAAGGGGCGATAGAGCTCCCCTTCCGAGTAGCATAATGACCCGCAGCCTACGCTCAAACTCGGACAGAGGCCGCACTATAACTAGCTCGGCAAGAGCCTAATGCGCCCTTTCGGGTAACCGCTAACGAGCTAGAAAAGAGCCTACTACTAAGTTAAAGCCAGAGCCATGTAGCTCCCACGGTAGCACTGTCAGTCCCAGCTTTTGCCAACAGTGAGTTATTAAAAGGGTTATGTTCCAATTGCCATACGGGATCACCGATTCATTCAAAGCTTTATAACATTTGGCAGGGATCAAGTATTCATTTATTAAGCACTAGCCATCTACCCATATGCATATCCCATAGGTAACAAGGTAAAGGATTTCAATTCTAGGAAATTAAACTACGGGTATCACATTAAACACATGCACATGAAATGTTAGTTATGGTGAATAGGAGAACAAGGTAGGTCCCATGCTATACTTGCCTTGGTTCTCAAAGTCCTGCTGGTCAAAACTCTCCTGATCAAAGAACTCTTGATCACCAACAAACTCCTCACTGCCTGAACTCGATCACGACATTGCAACAACACGCATTCCAATTGCATACATACAAAGCAAACACAACTGATGTTAGAACAGTACACCAATAACAATAAACAGAGTTAAAAGGTTTATAAAAAGATACTACGCATTGCTACGATCATTTCAACACGAATTTCACGAAAATCGGATTTAAAACGCAAAAGATATGAATTTAACTGGTTCTCTAGGAGCATTTTTAGTATTTGAATTATCATTGAAATTAAATAATTCAAACATGAACATCAGATATTTTAACATGTAGAGAATTTCATTACGATCCTAACGCAACTCGAATCGTCAAAATCGGAGTTAAAATAAAGATTTTATAAACAAATTAAGGTAGTGGCAAAATTGTAAATAGCAATTTCCATTTAAATTTCAGAATTAAAACAGACCGATCGGAATTACGTTTTGAAACAGAGAAAACGTATTCTCTGAAATACGCCAACGCTGTGGAGCGGGGTCAACAGACCTGCCACGCGGCGGCTTAGGATAGGGCACGTCCACGGGCACAGTGCATGCACCGGGCGCGGCTGTGGTCCACCGGTCCACCGTGGACCGAGGTGCATACCCCTTCGGGAGACTTAATCCTGGCCGCACAGACACGATCCAACGGCGCAGAACAAAGGGGTTTCCCCCCCCCCCCCCCACCCCGCCGTTGCACAGCACTCGACGGCGGCGCCATGGCCCGCAGTGGACCAAGCTCGTCGGCGCGTCGTCGAGGTGACTTTCCCGTCCCTCTCAGATCCAACCGGAAGCACCAGAGTGTCCCTCGTGCCCGCGCGGATTCAAAGGGGTGCTCGGGCGAGATCGAGGACGGCCGGAGCATGACGCGCACGGCGGCGCCATGGCCGGGGTCATTCTGTGCGTGCGGTTGTGGTTAGCCACGGGGCTAGAAGCCGAATTGAGAGCACTGGGAGACATGTCGTGCTCGTGCGAGTGTAATAGAGGGTTCGGTGGATGCAGTGGCTTGCCGGAACGGGGAGGTCCGCGGCGGCGCCATGATCGAACTCGATTTGAGTACGCGACCGAGACAGTACGGCACGCTAGAAACCAAATTGAGGGCCTAGGGACGTGCGGCGTGTCAGTGCGGTGCTAGTGAGGTGCCCGGACGCGACTGGACGCTACCGGAGTCGGCTGACCACGGCGGCGCCATGGTTTCCGACCTCGGTGTGTGACAGAGCGGCGTATACAGGGTCTAATTGACCGAATTAAGTGGACGGGGATGAAGAGAGGGCGATGGCGAAGCTCACCGAGGCGGTTTGGAGGATGGAGGTGGCTCAGGGCGACTTGACGGCGAGGAATGGCGGTCGGCGTGCGACGGCGTCCGAGAGCTCCGCGTCCACGGCGTCGGGTGTTCTGCGGCCAAGGACGGGGCACAGAGAGAGAGGTTAGGCCGGGAGCTTCGCGGGGAGTTCGCGGTCTCGGAACGGCACTCACCCAGACGGATTAAGCTCTGGTGTAGCTTCTCCGCGACAACGACGACGGCGGCGGCGTTCGGCGGAATGTGAGAGCTCAGAGGGGAAAGGGGGAGAAGACGCGCGGCGTTCCGCTTTATAGCGAGATAGGGAGCGTGCGGTTGCTAGGGCGGAGTCGAGGGCGAGATGCGGGGTGGGAGCGGGGCAGACGTGCGGCGGTTTCCGATCGCGGCGCGTTCGCGCGCACGTGCTCGCGCTCGTCCGATTTCAGCGGAGGGGAGGTGACGGTGCTGTCTGGTGGGACCGAGCAGCAGCGAGGAAGAGGATGAGGAACGGGCGGCGGTTCCCGCACTCCACGCGTCTGCGCACGTTTACGGACGAGCAGAACGGAGTGCACGTCGCGGCGGTTGCGAAGCTCCGCATCGTGCGAGGCAGAGGGGAGGGAGGAGAAAGATCTGACATGCGGGCCCGGTCGATCAGAGAGAGAAAGGGAGAGAAGAGAGAGGGGGATCGGCGCCGACATGTGGACCCCGGACGGCAGTGAGAGGGGGAGAGATGTGGAGCTCGGGCTGGGCCGGCAGAGAGGAAAGAAAGGGAGTGGGCCTCTGTTGGTTAGCTGGGCCGGCAGGAGAAGAAAGAGAGAGAGAGAGATCAAGCCCATTTTTCCTTTTTCTTTTTATTTCTCAAATTCATTTCAAAAACAAATTTGAAACCATTTGAAGATTGAGTTTTGTAAATTCAAACAATCAAATAAAATATGCAACTGCATGAATGCACATTCATGTTGCTATTCTAGAATAAGTTTTATTTGCAAGAATTTTAATATTCCCCTAAATGAAATGCTCACATAATTCCATAATTAAATCATTTTCTATTATTTGAAATTCAAACCAAATTTTGGGTGTTACACCAACACCTTTGGTGAGCTGCGTGTTGAGCACGATGAGACAGCACGCATCGTCCAGCAAACTGCCGAAGACATCCAAGCAATGCAAGAAGAATAATATCGGCATTGGGACCTATGGCGGCAACTACATCCGCATCCGCCGCATTATTAAGCAAAGGACAAGTTTGGGGGAGGTTCCCTCCCCCACTAAGGTAAGTTTTTAATTTCAGCATTTATATTTATGTACTTCCTTGCTTATCTTTGCTTTGCATTTAAAAAAATTGCATGCTAAAAATAATAAAAAGACCTTTCTCTACTCCACTCTCACGTGTTCCATAAAAATTAATATCTCCTATGGAAATGATGAATAATTGCTCTGCTAAATGTTTCCCTAGTACTTAGTTTACAACCTGGTATTTCTTTAAGTATGGATTACTTGGCTTAAAAGAAACCATCATGAACCTGAAACTTTTGTGGGTTACAAATGCTGTAACTAAGTCTAAGTTGTTGTGAGACATGATATGACAAAATAAGAGTTGCTACAATATTGTTCTAAGCAAGAATGACTATCGGAGTTTTATTTATTAAAATGATAAAAACACTTTTTGTTCCTGAATGGTGAAAATTCCTACCAAAGCCATACATGCTCTTTCATTATTTAAGCTTTCTACATAAGCTGCTTGCTTTGTGTTGAGTTTGGTCAAGTTTTGTGACCCTTGTTAAGAGATTTATCATGCTCCCAATATCAAGATCACGTACACGCCACATATACATGCTGCTTCTACACTGGAAGTACGCAGAAACATGCCTTACATTTCCACATAGTTCATACTCCATGCTCTAATAGAAAAACTCTCTCTAGTTTGTTGCTAGTAAATGAGACATAGACTATGTAAAATTATAAAAAAATTCAAGGGCATTCTAAAGTCCCAAATTTATGAGCATTCCAAAGCTCTTCTAAAAAAATGATGATGATAGCTATGTCTCAAAATTCATAAGTTAGGAAAGAGAGATCATATATAGGAGTATTGATCATTTGCCATGTTTCCACACACTTGCGCATCTTGATCTAAGAGTATGACATTTCTCTCCTTGGATCTGGAATTTGACTTTACAACATATGCAAGGTAAGTTTGCTACATCTCTGATCCCTACCTATGGCTCCACATAAGCTTTAGAGATAGGATGAAAGAAGGCGAACTTTGATATGTGCCTTGGTGAGGAATCATACACCTTATGAGCGACTTGAGAGTACCATTTGAGGAACACTAAGTTTTCTTTTACAAAATCTTGCAAAACCTCTGATAAGAAACTTGTGAAAGAATGAGAAAACTAGTGCTCAAGTCAAGTTGTTCTATCTCTCAACCTCTCAAGACAAGGAATAAAGCTATAAGCCCCATGAAGGACTAAGGTAATATGGGTGAGTCTTATTTGCTAAATTTTCCATTCAAAAGAGAAGTATGATTATTGTAGATTTAGTACTCTTGAAATATGAAGCATAGTAGCAACTCCTGATCCATCGAGCTAAGTTTGATTGTTTGCTCGGGACAAGCAAAGGTTAAGCTTGGGGGATCTTGTTGGCACAAAATATGGTCTACTTTTATATAACTAAAATGATGTCATCAACCTCAGGATCAAGGATAAACAAACACATCATGAGCATATTTTATCAAATAACCAGTTCCACATGTCCATGAGTGTTTGAATGCAGGAATGAGTAAATGGAGCAAAGGAGAGCCAGTGGAACCCACATAGGGGGTTGGCCGACCACCCTATGGACCCACTTGGCTCCCCTCTTGGCCATGATCCAAGAGAGGCACTCTAGAGTGAAATCTAACCATTGGATCACTCTGTGTTTCCTCTCAACGGCTCACAAGAGTAGCACATGGATCCATGGGTCCACACCAAGGAGATAAACGTGAAAATCACCTCAGAACCAACATCCAACCTCCATGACAAGTAGGACCAACACCAGAATGACCGAGGTGGGCCAGAGCCCCCAAGGGGGGGGTCGGCCGACCCCCATCTGGGCCCACCAGGGCCCCATTTGGTCCCCGACCAGTGGGACCACCTCCAGAAGGCCAGAGGAGGGCCCACCTGCCATAGGGGTGGTCGGCCGACCACCCCCTTGGTCGGTTTGGGTGTTGCCAACTACCTTACCTATTCCCACGCGTGGAAGATCACCACCATCCACCCTTGGTCGGTTCAAGGGTCGGTTGGATCCAAGGGTGGAGGATGGAAGGCCCTAGATCGCTGACGTGGCGATGGAGTAGCCCCTACTCCACCCCCCCCACTATAAATAGAGGGTCACACCCCCCTCTCTACGCATGGTGAAGAAGCCTACAAGCTCTATTCCTTAGATTGTTTTAATAGTTTAGTCTAGAGTGGGAGTTAGAGTTGAGTCGAGCTGCGCTCGGGATTTCCGGAGTTGTCTTCTGGAAAGTCTTGTATAGCTCTTGTATCTTTCCATCTTTGTAATACTTTACCTTTATCAATATATTATCTTTTCTCTCTACTTTACTTAGTATTTACTTTGAGCATTACTATACTAGATATAGTATTGTTATATGCTTTTGCTCTTTAATAGCCTTTACATTCATAGTCTATGATCCTTGTGGCCTTTTCTGTATGCGATCATTGCCTGTCATAGGGTGCTTTGATTATAGATCATAGTCAAAGTAATAAGTTGTGTGTAAGCATGGTTCTTATACATCATCTTATCCTTGGTTACCGCTTGTTGCACGGATTGTTTGTGGTAGCTAGCAAGAGAGTGACATCCTTGTTTAGTCTTTGTATTCCACCACGTGTTTTTAGGCAAGTTCTTAAAAGGTAAGGCCCCCGTAAGAAGAGGGTGCGGTCCGGTAGGAGTTTTGTTCTCCTACTGATCTATCCCCTCGCCTAGCATAATTGTATTGAGGAGGCAAACTATAGTGTTTAGACTAGTTAATTAGCTAAGTATATTGAAGTAGAGTGATTTGCATAGGAGTCCCTTGTACTCTCTCATTGTCCTCCCACCTAGCTATTCTATCTAGTCCGTTCTAAGTATCATTTACCATGGCTTATTCATTCATCAACCCTTCCTATCACATATATCGTTTACCCTCCTATACTATTTGGTACTAAGTTGAGGTACTCTCTAGGATCTCTCTCTAATTATCATTTCTAGCCCAGCTTTCCCTTGGGAAAATAGAAATTACGATACCTTGGAATACTCCTAGGTGAAGTGCTACAACGGTATAATCTGTGCGCTTGCGGATTTATCCAATAGTCATAAGAAATACCAACAATAGCTGAAGTGGTGGTTTGATGAACTCAACCCATGAACAAGTCTTTAACCTCTTTATCCCGCAAAATGTTAGTGGACACATACCCGAAGGATTGCAATGAATTTTGAACATGGGTTGTTGTCCAAATTTTATATAGTTTTCACCTATGCTAATTAAAAGATGGATTTTAGGATTACTTTAGCATGGATTTTATTTTATATTGATTTATATTAAATTTTTATTTAGTTGTCACATTTTAACATGGTCCAAGGCAAAGGTAACTCGCAGCAAAAGATAAAATGGATAAAGTTTAATACTTACAGTTCTTCCCTCCATGAAGGATGAGTTGTGTCTCCTTTGCACGAAGTTGTTGGAATTCATCGTATGCCTTGATTTATCTCCGATGTGAATTCGTCTCAGGACTTTCCCAAATTGGATTTGTGAGTTTCTACAGGGGTTAGTACAACAAAATAACCAGTGTCTACACTAGCAATTTTTAGTTCAATAACCAAACTAAACTCCATTTCTAATTTAATTAATGAAGGCATTTTAACCTAAGCACCACGCTTACATTAATATCCTTTAGAAATACTCATATTGCCATATGAAGCACTTCCAAACGAAAGCATACTATAGCAAATAAAGGTAGCATGAAAGCATATAGAGATTTATTTAAATGAAGATGAGAGCATTTGATCATGGTGAGAAACACACATTTTTTATGCAATAGAATGCAGGCGATATGGATGAATGTAATAAACTAAACATGTAATGGATTTCAAATAAAAGATGAAACTAAATGGAGGAAAATGTATGGATGATTTAAAACAAACATGCAGTGGAGTGTAGAAATTTCAAAGATAACTACTCATAAAGTTTAGAGTCTATGAGCAAGACTATCTCACCTTAATTGATCAAACTTATCATGTCTCACAATGGAAGTTGTGAGTAATGCAACATCTATGTTCCGTCACATGAGATGATCTTTGAATTCTTTTGATGGTGACCTTTTCTCCAATCTACACACAGTTAGAATGATATAAATATTTATACATACCTGTGAGATGGCAGGGCTCCAATGTTAATGGATCATGAATGTTTAGAAACATTGGGTTCTTCTCTTTTCTTGTGGAAACTTGCCGGAAGGTCGAAACGGCTTCTGATGTCCTGTTTATTCCACAATTCAACAGAACAGGGGGTAATCCTACTAAAGCTAGTGGTACACTAAATTAGCAAATACCCCAATTGTTTACCCGGCAACAGTGCCAAAAATGCTCGTTGACATTCGTTAAGTGCAATGAGAATATGAAAGATTTCCACAAGCGCATAGAATACCATTGTAGCATTTTACCGGGAGTATTCCAAGATCGTTACCACAGGGAAACATTGGTTAAATAATCTGATAACTCACCATCATGTATCTACTAACTTAATAAACCAACTAGACTAAAGCAAGGGTAAATGATATGTAATAAGAATACAAGATAACAATCATCACACAGGAGAATTCTAAGATAAATGAGTAAATAGAAATAGTGGGAGGACAGATCAAAGTTCCTAACTACTTCTCTATTACTTTGGTTCTAAGATAACAAGATATGGATAAATATAGCAATCACACAATAGCACTTCGGGACATCAGAACTTTAGCCACGGAAAGAGATGAGAAGGGGCTGTTGACGGTCCATAAATACCAAATCCAACCGTCAACTAAACAAGGAAAACGATCTATATGAAACCAACACCTAGAAATAGGGTTTATACTGACAAAATTCCATGAGTTTTGGTGAATGTCTATTTCTGTAGGGGGGATATTAGGAAATATGGAGCAAAGGCCCACATGTCATGTTTACATAAAGATAATTATCATCCGCAGGAAAAAGAACAATCTAGAAGGGTCAAGAAGGCGCGGGAAGAAACGAGAGGTCGAGCGGGCCGAGGGGCAAGGCGCCCACCCTACCCCCTGGGGCGGCCGCCCTAGGGCAAGGCCCATTCAGGGTCTGCTTTGTGGACCCTCTCTCCACCTCCTTTGAGGTTACATCTAAGCCCTCCATTAAGGTCGGTTTGATCCGATGGCCAACGTTCATTTGAGGAGGCTATATAAGGAAGGCCCCGACCCTGAGGAGAGAGCCCCTCTGAAACCCTAATTCATTATCCAAGATCCATCTCAAGAGGAGAGGTCCCTGATCAAGCCCTAGAGCCACCACATCAACTAGATCTCTAGTTTAGCATAGCTATATAGGATTAGAACTAGAAGGAGTCAATCTTCGATTGGTTTTCGGATCTGTCAAGAGGATTATTGGTAATTCTCTCTCTAGTTCTTCCTTGTTCGTCATTTGTTCTTCAATATTATGAATATGACTTTGCTCTACTTCATTATATTGTTTATGACTTTACTCTATTTGATTATGTTCTCAATTATATTGTTCTTAGTTTATTATGATTATATGCTTGGCGTAGTTAGATCTGAATCATATCCATGTTTAGGATCGTAGAGCGTTTATCCATCAGCGTTGTGGGTAAATGATAGATATTGTGTAGGCGTGGTGCCTAGACCGTATTTATCTGTGATTGTACCCTACATTCTGGATCGTGAGGTAGTTCGCGGGAGTGACAGTCCTGTTGAGTCCTTTGTAGTCATCCTCCCATTTGTAGGGCAGGCAGAGCAGTACTATTACGGGGAAGTGATTGCTATGTTTCTCATCTTCCTTAGTAATACTCACTACACATGAATATCTCTTATCTCGCCATGATTGCCAAGTATAATTGCACTAATCATAATATGCTAGACTGTATAGTTAAGAATGACTTAGGAAATATTCTTATAGTTCGTCCTAATTCCATGCTAATGACTTGCTAGAATATCTGTTGAGGTGCTTATCATTATCTTATGTGGCTACATATATGTTGATCAGTATTTATCTTTTATCACTATTCATTCATTATCTATATCTTATGTGACACTTATCCTGTATTGAGAGAGATAGATGAAAACTCTCCATTACACATGCAGTGATACTCATTACTCATTCCTCATTTATTCCTTAGTATCCCTTCCCAGTGGTAAAAATATAAATAACGATACCTGGAATACTCCTGGTTAAAATGCTACATCGGTATAATTTGTGCGCTTGCAGAAACACATTTATATTTACTTAGAGCAATTGCATATTTCAATACCACATCTCTTTGTCATGCTGGGGATGACAACCTGGCTTAAGTGTCACAAGAGATGTCAATAGGGGCTAGGAAGGTCTGACTACGGTCCTACAAACACTAATCCGAACGTGGTGGAATATGTAGGCCGTGAAGACTGTCACGATCCTGGGGCTACCACAACAATATGTAGGATTGGGTGCAATCTCGAGTAACCTCTAGTCCAAACACCACATCTACACTATTAGTTTCTACTCCAATTAACTAGCATAACTAGAGCACTCGATGTGAGCGAAGATTATATGCTAAGTATAATAACTACATTAACCAATGATAATATGCATAAGTAAATAGAGAAGATAAATATATTAAAGCATAAGTCTTACAAGGATAAGATATACCAGATCTCTAAAGAATCCTCCAGAACCGGAGCGCGGCTCCGCTCTCCCTAACTCCCAACTAGAACTAATCTACTACATTGGAAAGTCTAGCCCTAATTCTCTGGAGTTAAGAGATCATCCTTTCGGGGGACGCCTCAACAACTCCATGATATGATAGATTGAATGAATGCCTTTGGGGTGCCCCTGGGGCTGCTTATATAGTTCGAGGTGGAGTAGGGGGCAAGGAACTGAGGTGGACTAGGGGGCAAGGAACCGGTGGAGTAGGGGGCAAGGAACCGCCACGTCATCGATCCGCGTCATGTTGATTGCCCACCGTTGGATCAAATCGACCTCGTGGAGGAAGCTTCCAGAAGGCGGTGGCCAGCGGCCCCAGGGCCAGGATGGCTGGCCCCACCTGGCGGTGGCGCGGGTCTTGCTTCCTTCCAGTGTCTTCTGAGTCCTTCCTGAGTTAAATGGCAACTATATCTCCGCGGGATTTCTTCTATATTTATTCTGATTTGCTTCCCTTATTACTCTTTTTCTGGAATAGCCCCTGGAAAATAATAGAATACCAAAACTCATGGAAATTGTTAGATAACCCCCTATATTTCTATTATTTTCATGTGATTGATCCATTTATCATATTTATAATTGTATTAAAATTTGACGCTAACAACCGTCAATAGCGGCACCTCTCCAACGACTTGTGATCGGTTGTGGGCGATTCACCGAGCCGGTGTGGTCAAAAATCAGCTGGTAGAGAGCACTCGGTCCTTGCGCGGATCGAGGGGGAGCAATACCATGCGAGGTGCTCCAACGAGGACTAGGGGGAGTGTCGACTCCTCGACACCTTGGCAAAACATCATTGTGTCAACATCCTTCTTCTCCCTAGCTCTTTACTTTCCACACTTTCATTCAATCTTTCATATTTGTTATTGATACATGCTTTCATGATGCTTGACTAGAATTGTGTAGGGTGTTGCTTTAGCTCCATTGCCTTATTACCGCTTTCTAGAGTAATACACACCTTTGTCGGCACGGGGGAGAATTGACATTGCTTAGGATTTCATATTTCTTTAGAAATTTGAAATAAGCCCAATTCACACCCCCCCCCTCTTGGGCATATCGATCCTTTAAATTGGTATCAGAGCCTTATTGCTCTAAATTAGGCTTCACCGCCTAGAGCAAGATGACCCAAGGGCATGTACTGCCACCCTTCTTTGATGGGGATGACTTTCCTTATTGGAAAGTGCGGATGGAGGCCTATCTAGAGGCCATGAGTGTAGATGTGCTTAAGGTTGTTGGTATTTATTACGCACACAGAAAAATCTATAAGCGCACAAATACCGTTGTAGCTTTCACCCGGGAGTATTCCAAGGGTATTGATTTCCACGGGGAACGTGAAGTGAGCTAGTAACAAAAGAAGATCGTCCAAGGATAGATAAGATATAATATGTTGGTGGGTAGAGAGAAAGTTTCCTAATAGTTCTTTAATTGATATAAGAATCAAAGATACTTCAAGATTATCTATGTCGAAACATTAGAATACTAGCCATGGAAAGAGATGAGAAGGGGGATAGGAAGCTCTAACAACCGTCCTACAGACACCAACCCTAACATAGTGGAATATGTCGGTCGTCGGGGCTGTCACCACCTGGGGCTACCACGGCTATCCGTGAAGGTTGGGTGTAATTCTAAGTAATCGCAAGACTAAGCACAATGCTTAATCTATTAATTACTACTCTAGTTTTACAAAGACTAAAGCACTTGATGCAAGTGGGAATCCAATAAATAACTTGAAAGTAAATACTAAAAGTAAATTAAGAACTCAGAAATTATGAATTGAAGAACCTCGAGATTGCTCAAAGATGAACTAGATACTACAGAAGTACAACGTTGAGGAAGATCCGACAGGCCCGGCTCCTCCGTAGCTCTCTCCTCTCTCTCACCTCTAATTACAACTAGATGATCTAGAACTAGATGAACTCGATGAACTAGAACTAGATGAACTAGACAACTAGAGAACTAGAAGACATCTAGAGGGATCTCTACTACTTGGATAGAGAGTTGAAACCCTAGCCTTTGCTCTATAGGTAGATAATGATTCATGGAGGGGGTCTGCCCCTTTATTTATAGTCCGGTGGGATGAACCGCAACCCTTGGATCAAACCAACTTAAGTAATGGCTTAAATTGGATCTAAAGGTCGATTGGGAGGTGACATAGCGGAGTAGGGCTCGAACTCTGCAGGGCCAGGCAGGCCGGCCCTACCTGGCAGCCCCTCGGCCCCCGCCTCTTTGTGGTGCCTTCTTGATCCTTCTAGAGCCTTCCCACATAGGTTTCCTTGTCGAATACGTTTTATCCCGATCGGAGAGAGTTGTACCTTGACTCCAACTGCTGTTTTTCCTGTTTACTCCCTGGGAAATTGCAATTCACCATAGCTATGGAATTCTGTCAATTTGGCCCTCCAACATATATTGGATGATGGTCCTGGCATGTTCTAGAGTCTTCCAAAGTTGAATTCTATAGCGGTGTTGATATCTTTCTCATTGGGACTCCAAATATGGAAAGTGATAGGTCTGTTTCGATCGGCTCGACGAGCTCTTCACAATGGTGTACTCAAATTCCTTATTTCAGGTACTTTTATATAGTGAAACTTGATTATCCTACAAAACAAGTGAGAACCCCAAAACTCATGGAACTCGTTAGAATCAAACCCTACAACTATGCTTTATAATTTATATCTTATGGTTATATTTGGAGTTTAGTAGCCATCAACAAGTTCCCCCAAGCTTAACCTTTGCTAGTCCCTAAGCAAAGCTAAACTCAACCATGGATCAGGAGTTGCTGCAATATTTCCACGTCTAACAAGTACACATGCCTTCAAACAAAAATTCTCTCTTGAATTAGAACACACATTATTAATCATGGGGCTTTTACCATCACTTTGGATCTTAGATGATTGAAAGATAGAATAGACAAATCTAGTACTATGTCTCAAGTCCTTTATTTCACTATTATTCCAAAGTTTATCATGTTCAAAAACTTGTAGACATATGTTGCTAAATTAAGCAATGGACCCAATTAAAGGAAAAATAAATTATACAACTGAATCAAAAAGTGCATGTGTATATGGTAAGGAATGCTCTTAGAATTTATCAATCTCTTTTGCATATTAGCAAGCTGGGAAAAGCATAAACCTTCCTAGAAGACGCCATAGACCAGGTCGACGAAGCCAGGGATGCTGCCCTCCTACATTCGGCCAAGTATCAGCAAGCACTACGACGATACCACGACCGACGTGTTCAACCGAGGGGTTTTCAACCGGGAGATTTGGTGCTCCGAAGAATCCAAAGAAACAAGGAGGGGCGGAAGCTCACGTCGCCTTGGGAAGGACCCTACATCATCCATGAGGTGATAAGACCAGGGGCATATCGACTCAAGACCTTCGCCGGACAAATCTTCTCCAACGCCTAGAACATACAGCAGCTACATCGTTTCTACCGTTAAAATTCCTCGTTGTAGCATTCCAATTGGAAATTTTCCACGTACTATGCAAATATAGCACCCTGTTTTTCTGAGGGAGAACTAGAATCAGTTCTGGGTAAGAGCTTTTCTCCCACGAACGACGTGCAACGAAACCTCTTACCCGGAGGCTACATGAATGCGTACGAAGCAAAGGACATTTTCCAAACAAAAAAAATCTCTGGATAAAATGCATATGAACAAAGTCCACAGCGACCATTCCAAGCATCAAAAGCGAAAGAACCACAACCCGGATAAATTATTCAACATTACAGCCTCATCCTACTGATGCGATAGACGACTCTATCGCTAATATCCCTAGTTCAGAGCTCGAACTCATGACGGATGCGACACTCTGGGCTACAGTACCTGATGATCCTAGCCAGGTCACTACCCAGCGGCCCAAAGCATCTGCACTCCTCCCAAACGCAAACATGGGGTCGCCGACGACCAACCCCGGCACGTCTTCTGGGTAGGGAATCCTTCTCCGTCGCCCAATGACGTGAAGATCTCCACGAGAGTAGTAACGAAGCCGACCTAAGCCACGGTTGCCCCACCTGTCGTCTGGCAATGCGCTGCCGCTAATTCGGTCAATGAGGACGAGGGCTTCAGGGTCCGTCCGATACAACACCATGGGCCCAAAGTACATCGCGTCGTCATCTCCAACCGCGACCGCCTGGCCGATGAGCGCCTGGCCAGCGGGATCCCGTCCCCACAACATCAACCTTTCCACGCCATGAAAGCATAAGGCCTCCCAATGGTTGGCCCCAAGGAAGCGCTGCTCAAGGTTGGATTCCAGCAGTCGACGATTAGGCCGACAGTAATGTTGAATCTGTCAGAGGGATAGGATCAGAATCATCATGCTGTCGTTTCAAATCCTTCGGAAGACATGGCAGACTCGATGAAGATTCAGGTACTCGAAGATGTTGTCACCATTGTTGATGACTCGAAGAGAGATCTGGAGGAGAAGATCTTCTGGCAGTATCAATAGGGCGCCGAACGCCATGGCGAGGCGTTCATGGTCGACATCCATCTACCCAGCAAAGTTGGTGCACCTTCGGGATCCCTTCTGGCGATGACGAAGCCCTCTTACCCTTGCTTGCCCTTTGTGGTTGGCAAATGTGAAGAGACTGGAGAAAGTGACTAAGAGTCACCTTGGTTCACCGGGATATATAATACAGAATCGCCGTCCCTTCGCATACCACGTGCGCGTCCTTTGGGTCACGAAAACACAACTCTTCGTATCTTGTACACGCTCTTTGGGTCATAGAGACGCGACCCCTCGCGTTCTGAGCGCGAACCGCATCGGCAACCGTCGGTGATGCACGGGCCGCTCATCCAAGTTGGGCGTTGGCCACTACACGGGTCTACGGGCCATGAACAATAGGCATTGGTCTCCTAAGAACAGATAAGCTAGACCAGCCTACCATGGTCGACAAAACAGGTGAGAATGACCGGTAAGTGCGTTCGATTTGGAAAAAGTTCAACTTTCTATATCCCCTCTGTTCGAAGTGGAGGGACGACAACGGCGTTAGAAAACCTTCGTGACAGTCAAAAACCGCTCTGCCCACCACACTCACAAACCAGACAAAACGGATGAGTCAACAGAGGCCGCGGGACCGTGGGCTGGCCCAGCCTCCTGGGTTCGACAGCCTCCCCGGCCAAAAGCCGAAAGAGCAAGGGACGTTACTAAGCGGGCCCTAGCGGCCGGAACGTAGACGTCTTCACGTCGAACGCGCTTGGTAAACGTGTTTAGGCTTCAACATATAACAGAATACGTGGTAAACCCCTAGAGGGGTGGTGTCGGGCCCTCGGCTCCCAACGAACGGATCTGGGTACCATACGTATTGACTGTTGAGAACAGAGATCGGTCCCCAGCGGACCTATGCCGGCGTGAACCTCCATGGATGAGGACCCGGGATCTCCCTAAACCACTCGATTGCAACTCGCCGATCGCTCGGTCTCGTCCATCGAGGAAAGACACGAGGCCGCTCACTTCCACATCCCAGATCATGGGGAATGCGAGAAAGAAATACGGAAGCCACACGAAGACGGCCCCCAACGCATGATCAAACTATTAAAATGATAAAACGAAGAACCGAAACACGAAAGCGATAACTAAAACAACGGTGCTTAAGAGGAAACCAAAAGGGGCTCAGCAGGCCCAGTCCATACAAGCAAAATAAAGCACCCCGCCCGGCGCGATGCACCTAACTTGAAAAGAAACTAACGAAGGATCACGGGGCCCTCGCCCTTGGCTGCTCCACCAGGACCTCCTCCGCAGGGACTACGTCGACGACGGCCTCTGCGGCACCGAAAAGGCGTTCGATGAGGCCGGTGTACTGGTCGACGCTCCGCCCATGCGGGAACCCGGTGGCATCCACCATGTTCGTCCCGGAATGGACCTAGGCCATGGCGAAAGCCACCCCAGCTCCACGAAAGACGGCGTGCGAGACGACGTCGTGCACGCGCGCGGGAGCAGCCTGGAGACGCTCGACCACGGTGTCCACAGGCACATGGAGAAGGCTGGTGATGTCACTCGCGGCAGAACGAAGATCCTGCAACTCCTCCAACTCTACGAAAAGGAAACGACGTGATGTGTCACAAACGGACCATAATAAAACAAAACCCAAAAGAGCGGCGTTGCTTACCCACGACACGCCCGTCGGCCTTAGCCAGCTGGTCGCGGAGACGGTAGCCTGCCTGCACGGACTCCAACAGACTCTGGCGAAAGCCGTCAAGCATCCGCCAGAGTAGCTCCGTGTCTTGAACCTGCCGAAGGTTCAGCATCGAACGGCTGAGCAGCTCCTCCAGCACGCTGCGGTACCTGCCCGTAGGAGGCGCTGCCTCAGGCCTCAGCAGGGCCGGTACCGCAACCGGACGGTCGGCGCGTGCACGTGGGATGGCACCACCCACGTCTGGAAACTAGGTGGAAGGGAAGGGTTGCAAGTTGACGAAATCACCCTGGTCAACGAACAAAACTCAGTAAGCACGCGAACAGAACAGGAAGGAGAGATTAGTGGAGACGACACAGGTACCACCCCTCCTCGATCATCCGGCGACAGAGGCTTCGAGGGTCGGACGCGCGCTCCCCAGAACCGCCTTCCATGGGACGCTTGTCGCGGTCCATGGCCCGACGAATGGCGATCCAAGAAGAAGGAGGCTTAAGCGGGGGAGTGAAAGTGAAGGAGTGAAGTGGAGAGTGTCAACCCAGCCGTCGCACCACTTTAAATAGGCCAAGTAAGGAGCGGAATTGGCGAGGTGAGGATCACTCCGTATCCAGGAGGGGCCCACCACAACCATTTTCGGCTTACGAAGCAGTCAGAGAAGCGTAAGGGACGCCATGTCAAGTCTTGTCGCGGTGAGTCGGCCGAAGCGTCGTGCACACTCGGGGTAGGACACGCGGAACACCGTCAAGCGCCACAAGAATAGGGAGCGGCGCGAGTCGCCCTAACCCATAGGCTTGTCACGGTTGTGCCCCAGCCGCTAACAGCGCACTACCGCGGCCTCGGCCCTGATCCAGACACAAACTAATCTGTATGGCCTGACCGAGCGACACGAGATCACGCCTAAAGAAAGTGATGCCAGTAACAAAAGGGCGATGTGTCGGCACACACCTGGGGGCAACATGCCGCAGAAAATCTCCGTACATCCCAGAAGCAGAGAGCTCGTTAATGAATGCGTAGGGAGGCGCGACGACCGCCCCGCTACATCTAATCACGATGGACGAGCAGAGGCGTCGATGGAAGGGGAGTCCGATATGTGGCAAAAGACAAGAGGTGGATGAGTCACGGGACTCAGCGGAAGTGGCATACAACACCATGACTAAACAATACTATCAGCAGCGGCAGCGAGCTGTCAGAACGACAACCAAATCCGTTCCCAATCTGAGCTGCGTACGCAACCAAAAGATTGCGACTCTAGGGAATCAAAGCGTATCCACCATCTGAGATCGGAGCGTGAAGACGAAGACGACAAGGCTACATATCAAATATCAAAGCCTGCACAAGAGCTACACTCTCACCCAGGCTCGGGGGCTACACCTGACGGGTGCACTCGCGCGCACCCTCTCGGTAAATAACAAAACCGCAATGACAAAAACGGGGCTCAGGATAACGCTCTGAATCTTGCCCGAATTGGGACAGGTCGCGTTCCCAATCAGGAGACAAGGTGGAGCAGGATTCCTAGACAAAAAGAAATCACACCCCTCGCTGAACAAAGTCAATCTCACGCAACCCCTGCCCCTACAGGAACCCTCCGAACGGGAAGTACATCAGGTACGAGTGGGTTCAGGAGAACGGGTGTCCGCTGACCAGGCGAGGAGGGAATCCCGCTGTCAACAAGAACAAAAAAAACTAAAAGGCGGTACAACGGTGTGCCCACGGACGGATAGCCACGACCAGGCCCCTACCACCGACGGTACAACTGACGACCATGCCTTCACCAGATTGTAGGCGCGACCGGACCCCCTCCCCCATACAACAACGTAACGAGGGGTCGACACGACATCAAGTCCCCGACCGCGTACAAGGGCAATAGAAATATAGTATTACAAGTGTGTACCTCCCTTCCTGAGGAAGGCAAGGATAAGGCACAACGCCCCACATAGATTCTTTCCGACCCATGCTTGTAACCATCCCCATCCTCCTTGCAACTATAAAAGAAGGGTAAGGGGGACGACGAAGGCAGACGCAGATAGACGACCTAGAACACACCCATTCGCCGAAGCTTTCAGAGACTTGGGACTCGCACTCCCTCTCTCGGCCCGGCTTGTATACCCCTCCAAGCACAGATTAGGAACACGAGTAGCCTCGCACTGGACGTAGGGATTTCTTACCCGAACCAGTATAAACCTTTTGTCTCTTTGTCGCACCATTCGGACCCGACATGCGTACAAATTTACTTGTTGGTAAGCGAGAGAAAAATACTCAAAGTACACTGCAACGTTAGGATGATAGAAAAATTTGAATATTGTCATTATAATTTTACTAAATTTGAAATATGTTATCTTGACCTGTATGTCATTGACTCGTGTGAGCCCCATGTGTCAATGAGATGTCAATGGCATATCTCCACTTTACAAAATTATAAAAGCAATCTTCATTTTCCCAATGATTCTAATACAGCTTAAAGTTTAGTGTATGTTAAATCAGACATTCGGATGCTAGTTAGGGGACTAGATATGAATTAATTGTAAAACTAATTATAGAAGTTGTGACTAATTTGCGGGACGAATATATTAAGCCTAATTAATTCATCATTAGCACATGTTTACCTTAGCACCACATTATCAAATCATAGACTAATTAAGTTTAACAGATTTATCTCGTAAATTAGTCTCAATCTATATCATTAGCTTTATAATTAATCTATATCTAGTACTTCAAATTAATATCTAAACATTCGGTAATAGAAGTTTAGCACGGGAAACCAAACACCCTGACATCATGACGAGCAGTAACTTCACGCTGCAGCTCTAAGCAGATGCCTTTTTTTTATTAGCAAACAAGTTGTGTATTGCAACGGAACTTAATAAGTGTAAAAATCGGATTCCATATTTTATCCGGTAATTAAGGGAAATAGATAAAAGATAGAAGAGAGAAATTTTATGTCTTCATTATTTATTAGGTATATAGATATAGATATACCAGTACTACTTCGCATGTAACTACTACAGTATACCAGTACAAAACTCGTCCCACAATATACTCCTATATTATATTATACTATACGGCTACTCCTACTGAAGAGCGTTGTTGGCTTGTTGAAGGGCAGGGCAGGCCGGCTCCTTCTGGGCTTGCAACAGAAGAAATAAGGCAATCTCTCTGTTGGACGCCTGCTACCCCTGGTCCCCCCCCACCCCCCCCCCCCCCCCCCCCACCCCCCGGGCCCCCCCCGGGCCCCTTTCCCTTCTCACTCAGCATGACACAAAGAAAAAGGTTGCGTGCTTTCTTAAAGCGAATCAAACGTTCCGGCAGCGCAAACTGGCCATGGATCTGCAGTGTGGTGAGCAGTGGTAGTAGTAATAGTGATCGCCTCCCCCGGCATTTTAGCAGAAAGACTAAGGGGGTGTTTGGTTATAGGACTTATTTTAAGTCTCTGTCACATCGAATATCTAGACACTAATTAGGAGTATTAAATATAGACTATTTATAAAACTAATTTGTCAGCCGAAGACTATTTTACGAAACAAATCTATTAATATAGAATAGTCTATGATTTGACAATATAGTGCTACAGTAAACATATATTAATGATGGATTAATTAGACTTAATAGATTCGTCTCGTGAAGTACTACTTAACGCTGTAATTAGTTTTATAATATAAATTATATTTAATTCATTTAATTAGTATCAAACATCCGATGTGACAAGGGATTAAAAAAATTCCACAACCAAACACCCCCTAAAATTCGCCGCCGGTGCCTTAAAGTTGAGCGGTAGTATCATCTACGTCCCTGAATTTATAAAGTGCTAATCGTGAGTCCTTAAACTTAACAGATAGTATCTTCTAGGTCCATAAACTTATAAGATAATCATAACGGATCCTTAAACTTCATTGGTAATGTCATCTAGGTCCCTAAACTTGGTTTTTAATCTCATCTATGTCTAAATAGAACAATCTATATAAAAAATAATACATAACTTTTGCATATGAACTTGAATAAAGACAAACTTTATATCAAAATTGTAACCCATGATGTTGAATTTAAACAATCTTGGAATTTTAAATTTTAAATTTTCAAAATTTGTAAACTTACAATAATATTTTGGAACACTAAATAAATGACTTCAAATAAAAAACTTTTTAACTATAAAGTTGTAGATTGTATTAGTAACTATAATAGATCATATCAATATCCAAGGTTGTTTGGTAATTTCAAATTTTAAATTTCAAAATCCGTAAACATACAACAATATTTTAGGACTCTAAAAAGTTCTATTTCAAAAAAAATTATACTAGAAAGTTGTAGATCACATCGAGCTTCAAGTTAGATATAAAGTTTGTCTTCATTCAAGTTTATATGCAAAAGTTATGAATTATTTTTATATAGATTGTCTTGTTTGGACCTAGATGAGACTTAAAACCAAGTTTAGGGACCTAGATGGTATTATTGATCTAAGTTTAGGGATTCGTGATGATCACTTTTCAAGTTTAGGAACTTAAATAACACCGTCGACCAAGTTTAGGAACCCATAGTTAATACTTTACAAGTTCAGAGATTTGGACGAAAACCGTCGTCCAACTTCAGAGACTGGCGCGGTGAATTTTACTCTAGCAGAAATAACTGTGATGCGAATGGCTAGCTGATTGTGTGTGGGGGGGGGGTGTGGGGGGGGGGGGGGTGAGCCGATGTTATGGTTCACTGCTCATGACAAGAGCACATCAGTTGGTTGTTGGTTTAGCATCAGTGGAGATGGAGTGGGCTGCTTCTGTTTGGACGGCTTAATTGATGCTCCTCCATTGAATTTGAACCTGCTTGGTTGTGACCTCACCTGCAGTCCTGCACCACAGAAAAAGTTCAGGCTAGGTAGTACGGAGAGCCATCAACAAGCCATGTTGAGCAATAGCTACAATTACTCTACAACTGACCTCTTGGATGGATCAATTTGCCTCCAAGGTTGCTTATAACACTGGCATACTTAGACCATACTTATGCTGATTTATTGTGAGACAAAAACACTATTCTTTCACTGAGAAATAGTGCTGAAGTAGTGCCGATGAACGGTTAGACCCTGTTTGTCGCAACTCAGATTCATTCTAACTCACTTTTTAGGTTTTAGGTTCGCTAGCAGTTTTATTCTGAATTATTTTGGTCACCTCATTTGACAAAACAACTTCACATGATAGAACAACAAAGAAAACAAATTACTAAATGGTTCTTCTTTTTTCCTTTTGTCCATTTTTTTTAAAAAAAAATTCCTCACACCACTTTCCTCCTAATTGACTCATCCCAGCGTCTCTGTGCTCGCCCCGCTAGCTGTGCTCCGACAGTCATGAGCTTCTAAGGCCATGCACCGAGAGGCTACAAGCCACGACAGCTCTGCTCGAGTAGGACGGCTGCATCCCGTTCCCCAATGTCGGTCAATCGAGGCGTTGCACCCACTGGCGGACCACCTGGTCCTGTGCTGGTGGACACGCCCTGGTGTTCACAGCTTCTCCGATGACGCCCACATCTGCAACAGGTCTACGGCGACTACGTTTGCAGCTTCCCCAATGGGCGCGCAAGCGCCTTCCCAACGGTGGCGCCTCCTGGTGGCACACATCTGGCACCGATACTCGTGCCGTAGGCTCAAGACACATGCACTCTTTTTATTCTTTTAGGACCTACACGTGAATAAGTTATTTTTTTAGTTTTTTCCTAACTCATCTCTTCACATGAGGAGAAAAAAATAGCTTCACCATGTTATGTTTAGAATAGTCGTTTAATAAAATAAAGGCTGATAAGAGCTCATAAAGTTGTTGGTAAAGCTATAAAAAAATTATCTAACATATTACTCATGGATTACACATCATGAACACTTTATCAAAACAAAAAACCCACGAAAATCACAGATAGCACAGAACGAAGAGGTGTTGATATTTGCAAATCGGATTTTGTTGTAACTGTCTAGCCTGTGGTAGTCTGGTAGTAGAACCAGTCCAGGCGCAGCCAGCTATAGGAACGTGCAGCAGCTTTACGTGGACTGAAGCTAAAATACTATACTCAATATCAAGCTGATTGAATAGTGTTATATAAAAAAAATATTTGTTTAAATCACTCTTAACTTGTTTCAGTTTATTCTCTCTCATAAATTATTACTCAATCAGTTTATTCTCTCTCACAGAACACTATTCAATCAGCCGGCTTTTTCACTAACTAAACATCGTGTAAAAGTGCAATTTCTGAAACAGAGTTATGGTTTCGTATACCAAATTTAATCAATTATAGATTCGAAAATATAAATAAATTTTATATCAAATAAACATTATCAAATTAATTATGAAATATATTTTTATAATAAATTAATTTAGAGCTATAAATTGAATATGTTTATTAGAAATTTAACTACACGTGAAGTATTTTTACTGGGACGTATAGTATAGTTATATTCATTTCACGACGCACGTTGTATAAAAGTGTGCCAGTGTAGCACCGTACGCGGTGGAGTAATCGTTCTTGTTTTTCTTATATTTTTTTGAGGTACCTTCACTACCTCCCCGTCTCCCATCCACGCTTCACTAGCTTATGACCCTAGAAGAAATGGAATGTTGATATCCTAGTACCCCTCGGCCATGAAAAATACAAGTTAACTATATTTCATGGCTATGGGTGAATCCACCCAGCTAACTACTAACTATATTAGCTGAGATAAACTAGATAATAGCTACGAGTAATTGCTACCTTGATAGTAGGTAAAATACTAGTTGGTTTATTAGTTGAGGATCTAAATAGACCTCCAGCTACTTTTTAACAGCTAACTATTAGTTGTAGGCATCTAAACAAATTCTAAGTCAAATTATTCTTAATGATTACCCATTTGATGCGGGGCGTGTGACTTACAAGAGCTTTGTTGCCTACCGTAGCACCATAGAGCTAGAGTTGGTGAGCCAAGACCTTGTTTACCGTAGCACGACGGAGCTGGAGTTGGTAAACCAAACCTTCTTTAGATGTAAAAACTTTTAAAAATATGACATTGTAACACTTTCGTTTGTATTTGATAATTATTGTCCAACCATAGAGTAATTAGGCTCAAAAGATTCGCCTCGTAAATTACAGACAAACTATGTAATTAGTTATTTTTTTACCTATATTTAATGTTCTATGCATGGGTCTAAAGATTCGATGTGACGAGAAATCTTGTAAAATTTTGAAATTTTGAAGACATACGGTTGATGGTTTTTGTTGACCTTTTCTCTTTCCAGTTTGTTTATTTTATCAAGTTTGTTTATTTTATCAAGTTTGTGAAATGACTTCTTACTACAATAGTAAACAATATTGCTATTGTATATATCACACTTCACAAAAGGTGCCCTGAGTTGATCTAAGAGTATCTCCAACACTCTAAATAATCTATCCTCTAATATGTACTACCCGTCCTAAAAAAAATATAATTTTACAACAATGTTATAGTTTAGTATACCAAGTTTGATGAATTGTAGAATAAAAATATAAATAATTTTATATCAAATAAACATTATTAGATTAATTATGAAATGTATTTTATAATAAATTATTCTGAAGTCATAAATGTGAATACTATTTACTACAAACCTGGTCAATGTATAACATAGTTGTATTTTTTTCAGAACGGAGGTAGTAGATTTTAGAGTAGCCAAATTTTATATTTTTGAAAATTTGAAAAGCCTTAACTGATTTTTAGCAACTAACTATTACTCTGTCCGTTTCAATTTATATTCGTTTGACTTTTTTATCACAAATTTGGTCACTCGTCTTATTCAAAAAAATTGTACAAACATTGTCAAGTTTACGTCATTCATGTAGACCATTTATTAAATAAACAAGCCATACCAAAAGAAATAATGTTTTGCACAAAATTTTGAATAAGATGAGTGGTCAAATTTAGAATAAAAAAATCAAATGAACTATAATTTGAAACGGAGGAAATAGTTATATGAATCAAACAATCCACTTTACAGGTTCTGGGTGCTTGTTAGGTGCCAAATTGGATAGTCGATGCAGGGTGGTTGTTGACAGCAATGTCGATGGTATCAGTGTCGATATGGCATAGGTGGTGAAAAAGTTGTCGATGTGGGTCATTTTAGTTTTAAAAGTAAATTTTTAGAATCTCTTTAGTGACTGAGTTGTTTTTTTTCTTTCTAATGTTATTGTAAATATTATAAAACTAGAATTTTAGATTATTTTTTGCTACAATCACAGATACTCAGAGTACCAAATGGACAAAACGTAAATGTTATAGTTACAATAAAGGCGTCGGTCAGACCAAGACTAGTAATACAACCTGTTGGTGGTTGTATGTGAATTTATAGTCCACCTATTAGCCCACTCATATGACATGTTTATTTGTCTTCCAAAATTTATTAGCTCTTGTGATATAAGTTGACTGTAAATTTACAACTCGTTTCTCTTCACTCGGCTCAACCTCTCTTTCACAGCAAGTTTACCTACAATCTTTTATTGTGCTTGCTCTCAAGACATCATCACGCGCCTACCTCTACCTAGCAAGTGGTCCACTGCAGAGAGGATCCGTTCGATCCCGTGTGATTGGCAATCTTCTCAGTCTTTTACATGTTATATTATTATTAGGTTTGTGTTAAGCTCAACACTCCTACCTTAACCATCAATTTCAAAAATTTATATAATTCACAACATATTAACTATACGTACACTATAAAATTATATATATATATATATATATATATATATATATATATATATATATATATATATATATATACATATATATATATATAGTAAATATAAAAGTATATTGTTACGACGCTAACTACTAAGGGCTTATTTAGATAGTAGGTGTAAAGTTTTTGGATGTTACTCGGATGTTATATGAGGTGTCACATGAGCTATTCTGATATTAATAAAAAAAACAAATTAATTTAGTAAATCTAATTAATCTATCATTAGCACATGTATTACTCTACCAATTAGTGTCTTATTATGGAATAATTAGGCTTAAAAAATTCATCTCGTAAAATACATACAAACTGTGCAATTAATTATTTTTATCTACATTTAATACTTCATACAAGTGTAATATTTGATGTAATATGACGTAAAGTTTTAGTTGATAACTAAACCAGACCTAATCAGTGTGTGGTATAAGTGTGAAGCGTTTGTGTTATATATATATATATAATATATATATATATATATATATATATATATATATATATATATTATGTGTGTGTGTGTGTGTGATAAAATAAAAATAATTGTTGATTCAAGCAAAACTAGAATAAACGTTAAAGTGGTCTTTCAAACGAACGCGGCAGAGCAAAGGTGCCTACCGTCGATTAGGACGTCTCCAACAACACTATAAGCTCTAAACTAACATATATGATGAAGATATTGTCTTAAATATCGTATTGTAATGAAAGAGTATATAGTAAAATCTCTTAAGAGCAAGTATAATAAAGAGCTGTAAGTTGACTAAATGATAAGGTGACGGAGGAGTGGAGGAGAGAGGAGGGGAGAGAGAAGAAGTGGCCTATAAACTTACAACTAGCTTAGCTACAAAAACCCAAATATTTATGAGAGGTATGTAGGGCATATATTAATTATGAAGAGGCAACTACGATATGAGTGGACCGAAAGAAGACTGCAAGACCCTTTACAGCCGATAGCTGATTGAATCTATTAAATTTGTTTTAAGTCTACGTTAATCTCTTGTCTTTTGTATTATTTAATGATTAAATACTTTATGAGCTATCTCTCTAGATAGATTATTGGAGAAGCCCTGCAAAACGCTATCTTGTGTAGGAGGCATATCCGCTAGCCTATGTTTAGATCGCTTCAAAACTCTAAAACTTTACGAGATTCGCTGTCCTATTTGAACGTATGCATAGAGCATTAAATATATATGTAAAAATATAACTAATTATACAATTTATGTGTAATTTACAATACGAATATTTTGAGTCTAGTTAATCTATAATTAGACAATAATTACTAAATACAAATAAAATACTATAGTACTTTAGATAGGTAAACATTTTGAATCTAAACAAGGTAGTAGGAGCAGTAGTAGTTGGGAAGAATACCGGCCAATTTTTACCTCATGTTTAGATCGATTTCAAAATTCCAAAATTTTACGAGATTCTTCATCGTATCGAATCTTAGACGTATGTATGGAGTATTAAATATAGGTAAAAAAATAATTAATTATACAATTTACCTATAATTTATGAGATAAATCTTTTTAGTATAGTTACTTGTTCGGATAATAATTACCAAATACAAATAAAATATTATAGTTGTATTTTTTTTAACTTTTTGATGCCTAAATAGATGTCATTCTCGCTTCTCGAGAAGTCAACGTTTTTGAAATACCAGCAATTATAGATTAAAATATATAAATAATTATGCTAAGTAATTAGTATCATCGGAAAGATCTTTAACTCTAGTTTTTTAACAAATTTATTTAGAGATATAAATATTACACGTATTTTCTATAAGTTTAATCAAAGTTGAGAAAGTTTAACATATCTTATAACGATCTCATAACGACCTTATTTTTTAGATGGAGGGAGCAGCTACTAGGCCAGTATAGTAGTACAATCGTGCCCTTGGTGCAGAAAAGCACGCAGCCTGCCGCCCGCCGGGCTCGAGGACACGAGACGACGAGGCGGGTGTGAAACCCGGTGACCCAAGGATTTCCCGCCGCTGCACCGCACCCAGACTTTTGATCCCTCCGAATCTTCCGTGCGAGCCCTTCTCCCCTCTCCCCACTCGCGGCATTCCCTATCCGTTTTCACTGACAGGCGGGGCCCACAGAGGCGGGGCCATAGGGACGCGAGAGGCGCTCGTACGACGATGGGTACAAACAATATCTGCGCCCTGCGGGGACGGGTCTTATCCTGGGACGGAGGCGGGCCCCGCGGCCGTTCGAACTGAAGCGCGCTGAATTGTCGGGTCCCACCGGGGATCGTCTGCGGCCAGTTGCTTTTTGTGTCCATGGGTGTTGCTTCGTGCTGGTGCACTAGTACATCACTAATTCACTACTAGATGCTATGCCTAATATTGGCTCATCTCTTATGCACTCCGCCTCCGTTTCATGGGTTAATAAACAGTTACATTCGCTGTCTACATGCATAGTTACTTGTAGATATCATATGATGATATATAGCATCTATGGTGTCGAAATCATGCGTTATTTGTAGTCTGTAGATATTATAAATGCTACGGAGTAGTAGTATATAGCATCTCTAGATAGTCCTTGTTGTTTCTATAAATCATTAGCTAGTTTTCTCTTATAGTCATTGGTATAGGTGAACCAACGTATATTAGTCTCTGTCCTAAACTATAAGATATTTTATAAAAACTTTGACAGTGAAAGCATCTTAAGTTTGACTAAATTTATATAATAATATAATAATATTTATGATATTTATCAAACCAACTAAGTATCATTAGATTCTTAATCAATTATATTTTTATAGTATACAAAATAAAGGGTGTACCAATTATAACAAAGCGTGACAAAAGAAACTACCCAAGATAAGATGGGATATAATGCCTAAATTTCGCAAATTATAGCAATTATGGGAATACGGTTCATTCTCGGAAATACTTGTCATGCAAAGCTTCCACACCAAGTTACCTATTTCATTTGGTACTCAAGGCCATTATCTATTCCAGTCATGTGATTGCTCCCTTCCCCCGGCAACATGCAAATCTATCAATTCTAGGGCATATATCAATTCTCAAGTTATTTTATGTACTACTATTTTAGTGATTCCTTTGGTAGTAATCAATGAGAAAGGATGCAACCTTCCCTACATAACCGCAAGCACGCACAAATAAATTTGAATTACATGCATGCATGAGGGATGTGATTAATTTTAATAGCTCATCCGTGCAGCTATAGTGTTATGTTAGTTGGGATAATTTTTTAGAATCCTATTATGATATATATTTTTTAGGAAGAGGGGAGCAAGTTTCTCTGCGTTTGATAAAATAGTTATCGATTTCATGGGCAATTTTAGCTTCCACCACCAAAGGCCAAGATTTGAAATGCAAAGCGTCATCTTTTGGCGCCCTCAATTGATGCCACTAATCCACATCTGTTAGGTATTATGCGTGAAATATAATCACCTTGTGACTGCTAAATTGAATAATATGTTAATGTTCAACCATTTCCAGCGTGATAAGTAGCATGCATGTTGGTAGATCACTTATGTGTTTGACATCGAGTCGAGGGAAATGAACATCAACTGATGTTAGTTAGTCTTTTTAAATAACACGAGATAAGGGACCACAATTAACACATATGAAAACTAAGGTGTGCAAGACAAGTTGCCAAAAATAAGGGATAATAACTCCCCTTGGATTTGGCAATAACAACCGAAAAAACAGCGTTTATCCCGAATTCTAGGCAATTTTTAGATGAAACAAGCTATAACAAGATGGTAAGTAAGCACAGGTGTGCATTTCTATTTTTATCAACAACTACAATGAGTGCTCCACAAGGCTAGCAGCTGATGAGTAGTCTGCATTTCCTTTCACATATGAAGGAGGTATCAGTTGCAGAAATAAAATAGTAGTCCTGCCACTACCAATGGCCAAAAAAGAAGGTGCTCTGAATATCGACTTTTATAGTAGTCCAATTTGCTATAAAAACCGAATGATCGATCCTGAACTGTTAGAGGAACATACGAATCTTCCATACTGGTGCACAGAGACTGAGGAAAGCATGGGTTGAAAGTACTCTTGTCAGGCAAAGACGGCAATTAAATTAAAATGAGTAAAGCATCCTAATGCAAGCGTGAGTGAGAGAAGAGAACCATCCATCTATATCTCCGGCGCAAGCAAGCTGCAAGGCACGCCCGGAGGCCGATGGATGCCTTGTCCTAACCAACTCAGCCCAAAGCCGTCGCCTCCCCCAACTCCCATCACCCAAATTTAAACTCACCTCCCACCAGTACACCGCTCTCTTACATCGACCCCACTGCAGTGCTGGTCCCATCCCTGCGTCCAGTAACTGACAGGTCGGCCCACCTACGCGTGGGCCACATCTCGTCAGTGTCAGTGGTAGGGCAAGCCCCGGGGCCGCCGCGTGCGCCGCGGTCCCGTGCTCCGCGGTTGCGGTCACCGCGCGTCACCGCGGGGTACGGTATAAAGGGCGTGCCCCCTGTCTCGCCGCCCGCATTTGGGTAGGTAGTTGCTGTTCCGCTTGTCCTTGAGGCCCGCGTCTCCGCTTCGTCTCACCACCCACCTCCTCCTCCTCGCCGGGACCCTCGCCGGAGCCAGCAAGCTTCCGGCGAAGAAATTCCGGCGGGCACACCAAAGGGGCGGAGCAAGGGACGGGGCCGTGCGCCGGAATGGGAGCCAGCGGCCAGGGCTCGCCGTCGTCGTTGTCGCTGGTGTCGCGTCGCTCTAGGGTTAGGTAGGTGTCCGTAGCTTTCTCCTTAGCTCGCCCTCCCCACCGCGGCCAGGCTGCGCGGCCGCGGCGTCGCATTGGGTCTCGGGCCGACCTTCAAGCCGCGTGATCCACCCGTGCTCGAGCTCGGAGAGGGGGCCGGTTGCGTGGAATGGGGGCATCTGTTCCGCCTGCTGCCGCTGCCATCTGCGAATTCGGCAGCATTTTGGAGCTCTGAGGAGGAGTTTGTGGCAGCAGGCGCCGATCTGGTGAGCCCTCACTCGCTTCCCGTTGATGTTTCCCGGGGATGTTTCAATTTTGGGAATTTTTGGAAGCTCTCCTCGTATCATTACTTGTTTTGTTTTATGGGTGTCTTGCTTTCTGTATGTGATCTGAGCTTGAATTCGAAGCCTGACAATTAATTTGGGCTGTTCTCCCAGAATTCCTCGTTTTGTTTTGATGGTTAGCTTTGATCACAAGGGACTTGCTTGTTTGGAGCTTGTAGAGCCCGAGGCGCATTAAATTCCACCTCTTCTGTGCTGTTTTATTGGGGGAATTAAACATTTCTCTCACAGGTTTGTGGGATTCGCACTCGGATTTGCCAAATCTACTTGTTCTGATTCAGAAATGTTGACTTTGGAAGCTCACACGAACGAAATTCCGCTTTTTTTCTCTGTTGCCCTATGGCTCGGTTGTCATGGATGCACAAATTTCTGCGCGTAAAATTGCTCTGATTCGTCATGTTTACCCCCTCGACGCTTCATCTTTCCCCGCAAAATTTTATCAATTTTGCCATGATCCCAGGCAATTGAGGTATGGTGCTGTTGTCAAGGTTTGTGCCTAACACGTTATATGGTCTGGACTCCTGCAGGATGCCATCTCAAGTCATGGATCCGAGGCGCCACCTCCCCCAGTTCAGCAATCCAACCGTGGCTGCGTCCTCCTTCTCTGAGGAGCAGCTTCGCCTTCCCACAGAGGTAACAATCTGCAATTGCAGAATTGTTTCCCCACTTATTGTTTTTTCTGTTTTGGTTAGTTTATGCTAAGGCCAGTGATGCCTTTATTGTTTTAGTTCATGTTTGATACCTATCATTTTGTCACTTGTCTTTCTTGAGTCTTGACTATGGCATGCACTATTTTTGTTTGTCTATCTTTGCAGAGGCAGGTCGGATTTTGGAAGCAGGAGTCGTTGCATCACATTGGTGAGTACTGAATTTGATTCAATCCCCCTTATATTTTTGCACATTTCCATGCAAATGATGTCTTTTGGCTGCAAAAATTCATGTGTTATTGGGGGGCATTTTGTACATTTAACGAGTCACAACATTTTATGCATGACTAAATAACATCAATAATTTGTTTGCATGGGATGAATATGATTCTAGCTTACCCTAACTTTTCCGTGAAAAAAGGCTTTGTTTTTGTTGTCGTCGTGATGGATATGATTTATTGCACTTTCCATTTGTTGTTTATGTGTTTAGGTGAAGCCATTGCTTTGTGTTCACCTTGGTTTGCAAAGGATTTTTGACATATTTGATGTCCAGGTTATCCTTTGATAAAAATCGGTTGCTGCTAGTTTCTACCTTACTATTCCATTTTATTTTTTTGGCGCTTGTGTCATACACTCTCTTTGATATCACAATGGCTCATGCATTTTGTTGTTCATTATCAAGATGTCTTCTCAAAACAAGATGTTGCTATTGTTGTCAGGAAGCAAGTCAGTTGCATCTTCTCCAATTGAAAAGCCCCAACCCATTGGGACAAAAACTGTGGGTCGGATAGATCCACAATCATACAAGCTGAGAGACCAGAAGACTGCATTTAGCCTTGAGCACAAGACTTTTGGTCAAGAGAGACATGTTAACTTGCCATCATCTCTGTGGAGAGCTGATCAAGACCCTAACCTCCAATCTGATTCATCTTTATTTTCTGACGGAAGGAGGACTAATCCAAATGAGGCCTACAATGAGAATGGGCTTTTCTCAAGTTCCCTGTCAGAAATTTTTGACAGAAAATGTGAGACAGTTTACTCTGGCACTTTCTTGAACTTAATTAGAGCGATTGATTGTAGTGTGCAGTGAGTGTGAACCATGAGAACCATTCTCTTCATCATAGAAAATGCATTGAACTGTATCACATATTTCATAGCATGTATTGTGTATGGGTGCACCTTGAAATCAATAGAAAGGAATAAAAAGTACAACAAAGGATATCAGGGAGTTTGAAAGGGAGGAACCAATAAAAAGGTTTACAACTTTTTTTTAGCATTTTTGCATCTTATTTTCGAAGGAATCTTACCTGCTTTATTTTTCTTTGGCCTAAGAATCCTTTCACTTTAGTTTGGTATCGTTATCCTTTTATTTTCAGTCACATCTTGTGCAAGATTTGTGCAGTTAGGCACTCCGATGAAATCATTGCTATTTTAGTAAGTAATATATTGTTCCTATTTATTGCTTCCTAACCAGTTCTATTCTTCAATCTGTAGTGGGATTGAGATCCAAGGATGTGCTTCTACGTCAGCCAGTTGAAAAGGTTGATCCAACTCATGATGATGATGAGCCCTTTGAGTTAACGGAGGAAATCGAGGCGCAAATAATAGGAAACATACTTCCTGATGATGATGACCTACTATCAGGTGTTCTTGATGTTGGGTACACAGCCCATGCTAACAATGGTGATGATGTTGATGATGATATATTCTACACTGGAGGCGGGATGGAACTGGAAACCGATGAAAATAAAAAAAATACAGAACCTAACGGTGGAGCTAATGACGGTCTTGGGTTGCTAAATGGCACAATGAATGGTGAACATCCATATGGGGAACACCCTTCAAGAACTCTTTTTGTCCGAAACATTAATAGCAATGTTGAGGATTCTGAATTAAGGCTCCTATTTGAGGTATTGTTTTTTACCGTTTTCTGCTCAAGCCTATTGTTTTTGTGCAGAACATTTGTTTCTGAAAATCATTTACTCTTTACCCACAGCATTATGGAGAAATCAGCAACCTTTACACTGCCTGCAAACATCGTGGTTTTGTGATGATATCTTACTATGACATAAGGTCAGCATGGAATGCCATGAGGGCACTTCAAAACAAGCCACTCAGACGTAGAAAACTTGACATACATTACTCCATTCCGAAGGTTTTACACAACTCTCTGTCTTACTGGCTTGATTTGTAGACATATTTTTCCCAAGGATGCCAGTATAGTTTGCAGTTTTTGGTCTTGTAGTGCTTGTGCTAATTGTCACCTTTTTTTTCCCCTTTAGGACAATCCTTCAGAGAAGGATATTAACCAGGGGATAGTTGTTGTATTTAATGTTGACCCGTCTGTAACAAATAATGATATCCGTCAGATATTTAGTGATTATGGTGAAATAAAAGAGGTATGCTATGCTCTTACATTAATGACCTCCTACTCCATTATAATTAGAACTATAATGTCTTAAATTAATTGCAGATTCGTGATGCACCGCAAAAGGGCCATCACAAAATTATAGAATTTTATGATGTCAGAGCAGCTGAAGGTGCAGTTCGTGCTTTAAACAGGAGTGATCTTGCTGGCAAGAAAATAAAATTGGAGACTGGCCGTCTGAGTGGTGCTAGACGGTATGTTTTTGAAATGTTAATCTTGCTGTCCATTCTTGTATTTCATCAGCAATACTTACTTTATTACTTTTGGACACTCCATATTTAAGCGTTGATCATTTGATCACAGCTTTAGTGAACCTTAGGTTACTATTTTGCAAGCTTAATGATTATTGCTTAGGCATCACTTAATATGCACATTAGTTATATGCTCTGGATTTATCTTCTTTTCTCAAGTGGAAAATCTCTTCCTGGAGCAGTAACATTGCACTGTTTTTATTTTGTCATGTACAGATTGTTACTTTTTTTAGATAATGTATTCTTTGTTTATTTCTGTGTATGGGCTCTCATGTCCTAAACAAAACATTTTTTTTGTTTATTCTTTCATATTGTATTCCTAATTCTTTGTATTGCATTTAGGTGCATTGATATATACTTAGTATATTAGTTATTTAATTTATCCAGGAAAAGAGCAATTATTATGTGATGCAGCGTTCTAATTTTGATTCTATCATACAAACTTTTGAACATGGTGGTGTAAACACATAGGTTTTAATCACTGCTCTAATATTGATTTTAATGTTGTTTTATAGCAGTTTAACACAGCACATGTCCAAAGAGTTGGGGCAGGAAGAATTTGGTGTATACAAACTGGGCAGTCCAAGCACAAATAGCCCGCCATTGCCTTCATTGGGTATGCTGTTTATTATTTTCATCTTTATTGTATGTCATGTCAATAGCTGCATTTCCTGACATGGAGGATTATTCTTCAAGGTTCATCTAATGTGGCAGCAATGACATCCGGCCGTGAAAATGGGAGTATTCATGGTTTGCATTCTGGACTTCTCACATCAATGAGCCCATTCAGAGAGGCTTCTTTTCCGGGTCTATCGTCTACCATACCACAGAGCCTGTCCTCTCCCATTGGAATTGCATCTGCTGCAACTCATAATAATCAGGCTTCCCTTGGTGAGCTCAGCCACTCACTTAGTCGGATGAATGGGCATATGAATTATGGTTTTCAAGGCTTGGGTGCTCTTCATCCCCATTCCCTTCCTGAAGTTCACAATGGAGCAAATAATGGCATCCCTTACAATCTAAACACCATGGCACCAGTTGGTGTCAATAGCAACTCGAGAACAGTTGAAGCAGTTGACAGCAGACATCTTCATAAAGTGGGTTCTGGTAACCTCAATGGGCACTCATTTGATCATGCCGGTGAAGGAGGTAAGTTTATAAATTTGGACATCCTAATCTACATATTTATGTTTGACCCCATTCTCTCATGTCCATTCATTAAGCATGTGTTTTGTAATAAAGCTGTTAGGTTTATCAGGATTTTGACAGCTAAAATGTGAAAAGTCGATCAATTAATGTATGCTATTTAACTGTTCCCTGCATGACTGCATGTGTACCAATTTTTGCAGCTATGGGATTTTCAAGAAGTGGGGTCCGTGGTCACCAGTTAATGTGGAATAATTCAAATAACTTCCACCGTCATCCCAGTTCCCCTGTGCTGTGGCAAAATCCGGGATCATTTGTAAACAATGTACCGTCTCGCCCCCCAACACAAATGCATGGAGTTCCAAGAGCACCATCACACATGATTGAGAATGTTCTTCCAATGCATCATCATCACGTGGGCTCTGCGCCAGCAATCAATCCGTCACTTTGGGACAGGCGGCATGGCTATGCAGGGGAATTGACAGAAGCATTAAGTTTTCATCCTGGCAGTGTTGGGAGCATGGGATTTCCTGGTAGCCCTCAACTTCATGGTTTGGAGCTAAATAGCATATTTTCTCACACTGGTGGGAATCGCATGGATCCAACCGTGTCTTCAGCTCAGATCAGCGCACCATCTCCTCAACAAAGAGGTCCTATGTTCCATGGAAGGAATCCTATGGTTCCCCTTCCATCATTTGATTCACCTGGTGAGCGGATGAGAAGCCGGAGAAATGACTCAGGTGCTAACCAGTCTGATAATAAACGGCAGTACGAGCTTGATGTTGACCGCATAATGCGGGGAGAAGACTCACGAACTACACTGATGATAAAGAATATCCCAAATAAGTATGTTTTGAGATCACCCAATTATATGCTACATTTATGTTCTGCCTCAATAATATTTTTTTGTTCTGGTTGTCTCTTTCGGGTTCCAGGTATACCTCCAAGATGCTCTTGGCTGCAATTGATGAAAGTCATAAGGGCTCTTATGATTTTATTTACTTGCCGATTGATTTTAAGGTAGTTTGAATTTAACTCTTTCGGTGCCTCGTATTTAGTTGGGACTGTACTTGTCTGTTCATGTTACTAAATGAAATGAATCTTCTGTTCAGAATAAATGTAATGTTGGCTATGCTTTCATCAACATGACCAATCCTCAGCATATCATCCCGTTTTATCAGGTGAGAAAATTATTCAATTGATGAAGTGCTACTGCATTGATGCAATTATGACTATTTTGGCCTTTGATCAACTTGTATGGCTTGCCAAATAAAGTATCTAGATTGAACATCGATGTGGTATCCTGAGCCATTTTATCATCCTTTTCAGACTTTTAATGGTAAAAAGTGGGAGAAGTTTAACAGTGAGAAGGTGGCATCACTTGCTTATGCCAGAATCCAAGGGAAAACAGCCCTGATTGCTCATTTCCAGAACTCGAGTTTGATGAATGAGGACAAACGCTGCCGCCCCATACTCTTCCACTCAGATGGTCCTAATGCAGGAGATCAGGTATGCTTATTTTTTTTCCTGGGTAGTTTTCCTACTATCTTGTTCTCCAGTTACATTCTGTATCGCTTTCCTGTGAGTCTGTGACGAGTCTTCTCTGTACCATCTTAGTCATCCATATATACCTTGAATCCTTGATGGGCTGTGGCAGCTAAAAACATAGGTTTTATGCAAATAAAAAAGTGGGAGATAGATGTCCACCTACCATTTTTGCTGCATTAACTTCCTAACTGGTAATGAGTTCACAATTATAGAAAATGTAACATCTGTGGTTACCTTTTTCATCTGCACTTCCATACTGTGCACCAATAAATTAAGATACATACATTTCACAAGTGGGGTAACATTCTTTGAACACTGTATCATTCTCGCTGTTTTCATAGCAAGTTTGGTACGTAGTTTGCAATCATACCATACTTATATGGTTCCAGTGTGCTTAATTATTTCAGAAATTGCTCTATTATTATGCCTGCAGTGCTTTTAAGCATATGGTTGCAATTTTGACATTTTGTTGTGATCTTTCTCAGGAACCTTTCCCTATGGGTACAAACATCCGAGCCAGGTCTGGGAGATCCCGGACTTCCTCTGGTGAAGACAATCACCATGATATCCAGACAGTCTTGACCAATGGTGACACTTCTTCCAATGGAGCTGACGCTTCAGGTCCGACCAAGGACACTGAGTAGCTGAACTACAGCTTGCTGCATTGCTAACCACAAAGGCCCATGCTATAACTTTTTGCAAACCCATTTTCATTTCTAGTTTTCCCCGCTTTCCCATTTTGGTTTTGTTTGGTAAGTCTCCCGATCTGTATTTATTAATTTCCATGATGCGGGTCACCAAAGACTTAGGTTGCTGCAAAAATTTTTGTCTCTGGCGGGAAGCTATATGCAAGAGGTGCTACCGGTTCCCCAGAATCAATGTGCTTGTTAACCTGAAGGCCGAGAAAGGGTGTGAAAGGTGCAGGGAGAGCCTCCAGATTTTGGTCGCTGTAAGAATTAACACCATGTTGTACAGCAGGTCCCAGTAACTTGTGCTGAGGGGAGAGTGAAGGAGTCATTTTCATCAGTTTTTAGTGGTGGTGTGTGGAGAGGAAGAGTTTTGCCTGCATTTTCTTTTGGAACCTTCTCTTGTGCCTTCACCTGTGTTACATTTTGAGTCGAGGGCTCCTCTTAAATTGTGTGCAGTGGGGCTCGATTTTGTTAACCGGAACAAGGCGCATGTGCGTCTGGATCAACCCCGGTCTTGTCTTCAGGGCACTGTCACCGTATTTATCAACCTCCTTATGTACATCTCCATCTATATAGTATAAGTTTTGATGTCATCTATTGTGTCTGTCGTCCCACAAGGTTATTTATATATAATCTACTTGTCTGTTATGCACGAGGTGTATAAAACCTTTATGAACCTTATGCTCCGTTCCTTATTATGTACCCCCTCTGTCCCTAAATAACTGTTGCCGTTGCTTTGGGAAAAAATTTCTATGCGACGGGCGGCACCACCAAATTCTCAGAGTTCCAGGTTGGACCAAGGTTTAACTAAGGTCAGTCTCAATGTAATGTTTCACTACGCGTTTTTCTAGTTGTATGGAACTTAACATGAAACGATGTAATGTTTCACTACGCGCTTTCCTAGTTGTATGGAACTTAACATGAAACGAGTTTCTCTCTCAATGCATAGTTTCATGCGGTTACTAATGTCTCTCTTTTTCTTTTCTCTCTCATCTCCACCATACATTTGCTTTGTATGTATCTCATGAAACTAAGAAAGACTCTAAGTGGGGATTTCACACAGTTTTTAACGTTTTGGAAACAACGTTATATAGTTTCATGGTCATGAAACTCTCCTCTCTTCTTCATTTGATGATGTGACATTCTATTTAATGTGCATGAAACCCTCCATGAAACCTCATTAAAACTGGCCTAATCAGCTTAATTAGCGCCTAATTACCTACAGGTGGGACCTGCTTTGAAAACACAGAGGATGTCGCACACGGTGTTACATGCAACACCGTTGCATATAACTTTTTTCTGTTGCTTTGTGTCACAAGTTTGACTCGATTTGTAGAAAATACGTGTCATATTTATATCTTCAAATAAATTTATTAAAAACTAATTTAATGTTTTTTTCAATAATACTAATTATATATTATAAATATTTATATTTTTTAATATATATTTAGTCAAAGATGTTTATTGAGAAATATAAACGACAATTATTTAGAGACAGAGGGAGTAATCATGAATGCAATCGGGCAGTTTCACTAGAAAACGCAGCAACATAACTTTTTTCCCCTATTGGTCTAAACAGGCCCCGAAAATATAGCAACATATAGGAGACAGATTTTACAATTAAAGTCTTTGCCTCTCCATATCACCCGGTTACGTCGCCACATCCCGAGAGGAAGAATGCCAAAGTGGGCACATGACTCGCATATCGGACGCTCAGCGTGTCGTTAAAGGTTGTGTGTTTGTCTTGAACTTTTGAAACCATATATATTTGTCTTGAAAACCAGCTTCTACACGACTACACAGAGCAAAACCGGTGTAGGGCAACTTTAGCGTATAGAATATAATGTAATGTTACGGTTTCAAATTTTAAGTCATTCTAACTTTTCTAAAAGTCAAAACTATTTAAATTTTACAAAAAAATATAGACTTGCAAACATAACATTAAATGGATATACTATGAAAATATAATTAATAAAGAATATAATAATACTTAATTAACATTATAAATGCTACTATTGTATTATAAAAATTTGGTCAAATTTAAGATTTTTTGATTTTCTAGAAAGTTAGAATGACAGGCTTGTTCGGCTAATGGTTTCTGCAGCTCATAAGCCAGCCGATGTAGTTTTTGACTATTTTATTGTGAGATAAAACGTTGTATCATGCCTGATAAGTTTAAGCAAACAATGTCACGTGAGTAAAGATGAAAAGACCCAGCAACTACAGTTTATCAACCAAACATCTGAGGTTGTCATACAAATTAACCAGAAAAAAACATAATGATAGGCTGGTAGCTAGAGAAGACAGAAATACTTACAAAGTAAATAAAAAAGAGCTAACAAATGCAAGCTCGTCAGAACAAAACTAATCACAAAAAAGAAAATGCACAAGCAAGATTTAGTCTGTACACACACCAAATGATTATGAGACAAAGTTACAATAGGAACCTAGTTAAGAAAATGTGATCACAATTCACAAAAAGAATCAATGTACCAAGTCGAGACTTTAACCGAGCCACAGAAAAAAGTTTTCAGCCTTGTCAGAGACAAAGGAGTAGCAGCTACTGATCATCCACAATCCTATTGGCACCAGCAGTTTGTGCCAACAGGATAAAAACTCCAGAAGTATATGCCTATATATCTCGTCAGTGTATGCATAATTCTCAATCTATAGCTACGCTCAACAAATGCTCATCATAATCATGGTCAGAGACGAACTTAACTTCCGCCCTCCGAAGTGTGCTTATCTGATTTCTCACCGGTGGAGGTGGAGCCCTCTACCCGGTCAATCTGGTATTGACTTGGACTCTTAGCCGCCTGGCTCTCTATCTTGTCAGACCGCCGACCAGAGCTCTCACCAGAAGTCACAGGACCATCAGGACGGCATGGGTATATGATGTCATAGTGCTCCTGCGTGTATAGCAGGGTCACACGGGGAACTATATGATCAGGGGGTACTTGATGATGACGACGTGGCCAACACGTGCTTCTTGTCATATCATCTTGGGAATCTTGGCCAATGTAGAGGTCTTGACCAGCTTCTTGAAAGAGGTGCTCCACTCGCAGAGGCACCCGAAGCGCCTTGACTAGTGCTGTTATCTGAATATGATCTGTGAAGACCTTAGGCTCGATAACTTCTTGAAAACACCACTGTTTTAAATAAAGAAAGATGTGAGGATAGAATGAGTGTCATGTTTCTGGAAAAGATGCATTGGGTGGTTCAGAACTAAGTAATCCAACCCAAGGTAAACTGGCGGTGATACTTACCTTGGTGAGAGTGTAACCTTCGTTGAGCTCAGGTATAAGTGGTACATACTCTTTACTGTGCGAGCATATCCAGATAGCTGCTACCAATCTGAGGAAAGTAAAAACTGAACAACAAAATGTGTTGGAACAATGAACTAGGAATTAGAATACAAGTGGAGGAAGGATAGCTTGGTACAAGGGGGTGTACTACTCACTGTCGTCTGTCCCCTTATAATCATTGAAGAACTCAAGAAGTTTGTCTATGCGGTAGCTGAAAAATGGCACATATTCAATACATCATGTGAAATACATTGTCAGCAACACTCTGATTGAATTGCTGGGAAGAAACATATTAGAAACCTGTTAATTGTTGGTACATGCTTCCATCGTCTGTGTGTCTTCCATCTCATTACATTCTTTATCAGCTTCTTAAATGCCTAAACGAATCAGATAATCACTATATTTTCTTGCAATAAGGCTTACACATAGACTGTTATAACAAGCTACAAAAAGATATACGCAACATAAGATTTGCCCATGTGGCTTCTTCCAGTAAATATAAGCAAGTAGTAGAATCAAAACATTAGTGATTTGATCAGATGACTACACAAAGCAGCATTGGCTTATTATCTTGGTGTAAGGAAGAAACATAATCTCTTTTATCTCTCTACAGTGATATCTCATTATTGCTGTTCTGTGAAAGTGAACTTATGTCAACATATATTTTTTTATTAGCATTAGATTGTTACATTTCCAATAAATTCAAATTTGAACGCATGTCAACAGGTTGTAAAGTTGTGATGGCATGCCCCTATGCCACTACAGTGAAACAATGGTGCATATCCTGCAAACGATAAAAGAAAAAAAAAGGAAAGTGAGATGCCAGATCCAGCTTGCAGCTTAGCTGAAGAAATGATCTATTAATTAAACATGTTTATCTCAGAAATGGTAAACGTGGAGGTGAGAGCTTACTTTGTGGCTCCTGGAAAATTTGGAGACCCACCCAAGGCGTGCATGTTGCCTAGCCACTCCTTTAACAGCAGCAAGAAGACGATGTTCCTCATGTGTATCCTGCCTATCAAGGACTTGCTCCTGTTTTAGAGTGGCGCATACTAGGGTGTTAACTACAAAACGTAAATCTTATTCAAAGGAAAAGGGAGGATACTTACGAGGTAGGAAAATATGAAGCTCCTGTAAAAACACTCTCCATCTCCATGCACTGGTCTAAATCCAGAATAGGCACCGCGAAGGTTCAGAGCATGTGAATGAAATTCCATTCCTCGTCCAGCAACCATTTCAAGGAGATTGTAATGCCTAATGAGCTCGGTTATGTGGACTTTCTGCACAAAAACAAGAGCAAAGGAATTTAAATCAAAATGATCTGAACCAGGAAGCAACAGTTCTAATATGGGATTGTAATTTGTTAAGTTTTCAGGTTTCCACATTATAAAGAAACCATTAAGGCACTAATAAATGCAACGTTTTGCTGATATTGATTTGTTTGATGAACAAAGAAAGAGAGAACATATACTGCATTTCTTGAATTCAGTACAAACTCAAAGCCAATTAAGGTCCCATCACAAACCAATAACATCAATTAGAAGAGGCATGTAAACAGTGTATTTAGTCAAACCTGGTAGTTCACATGAGCCATTGTGTAATTTCGGTTGGAGTTTCCTATCCTGTCCAAAAACTATTCCACATAAAATGGGTTAAAAATTCCATAATTTTTTCCAGAATTAGAAGAAACAGTAAATAATTAATGCCAAGATCCATCCAATAGTTCACATAAGGAAACATTGGAGAAGGCAATGGGATTTTTTTAATTATTACTACAGAGATATCTAAGATTTTATGTATCTGACAACTGTCTCTTTTGCTAATCATATTATAACTTCAACTATTAGACCATTCATCAGCACCAGAATCCTATATGTTTGTCTTCAAAATTCCTTAGAAACGCGTCAACAAGGACAATTTGTGGTACAATGAAGGATAAGACATAAATACTGACCGTTAATAATAACAGTGTAAGCAATAACACTTTTTACAGTTTTTAAAATTATGAAAACATCACACTAACATTGTTTTTGCACCTTGAAATTCCATATCAGATGACAATAGTAATCAAGAATCATCTAATCTTGGCAGAACAAAAACTATAAATTTGCCATCACTTTCATCTCTATATGCTACACCCATTTTGAACATCATCTCCTGCCAGAACATATAAGCATGGATAGAACATAGACTGAACTATCCTGATCCAACATCTCAAACACAAAAATTGGCACAAGAGTGCTCACACCAGTTACCAATCACAACCAAAGACGTAAGAAATATTCAGGTCATATTGTACCTTTCTCCAGAGCGGTTTCTTGCCTTTTTTGGGCCAAAGTGCTGGTGAGTTCACCTGTTCCAAAATTAACGTCGAAAGTAAATATTCAAACAAGGGAGTAGTGATAACCAAATCGACACTTATCGAGTCTTGTCAGCTATTCAAAATATGATTATGCTTTAGGTCAGAAATCAGCCAGGCAAGGGATAAAACCAGCAATGCATGTAATCGGCCAATGATATAAAGAGACTACATTGGTTTATGTTATCTCAAAAAAAACATAGAGATTGGCCCTGACATTTGACGGTGAAATGAAAGCATGACATCAAACTGAATAGAAATATCGATTAAAACAGCGCAAGAACGTGAGCATACAAAAGTCTCTGCAAGATCGTTGCCACTCTAACCCAGAAAGAGAAATTGGCCCCAACATCTGCCGGAGGATTCCACCACTAATCTAGGATGCTATACGATATCTTAGCTCCAGACTCCAGTATCCTAAATCCTCCCCCAAGATCCCCAAGAACGGCAGGATTCGATCTCCCAAAGGCCAAATCACAAGCAAACAGGAATCTCTCAAGAACGTAGTCGAAATAAACAGGCAACAATACCTGTTCATTCTGTTGCCTCGCGTTCTGGTCCTCCCCGCTCCTCTCCCCGTGGCACTCCAGCATCAGTTCATCGAACACGTCCTTCAAATCGACGAGATTCTCCGCGGAGCTCGAACCACTGGCTCTCGAGACGGAGGGAGGGCGTGGAGGAACAGGGGGCTTGCCGCCTTCGTAGCCCCAGGCCGCCCAGAAAAGAGACACGGTGTCCTCGCCCTTCTGCTCGGCCGCCGCAGCTGTGGCGGTGACGGCGGAGGGGTTCCGAGCTCCGGCTTCCGGTGACCCATGAACGTCTTCTTCGATGATCTCGGACTGCGAAGAGAGGGGAGGCGACTCTGAAGCGGCGGCGGCGGCGGCGTTGGACTCCTCGCGCTGGCGCAGCGAATCGACCGGTTCTTGGTTCTTTTCTGAACCGGAGGTCATCATGGCGGGAAGAAAAGCCTGACGGGAAGTGGGGGGCGGAGGGTCTGCTTCGCAAAATCTGAGAGAACGAAGGGGGCGGAGGGAAAATACGTGGAGGGCGTCGTTGTCAATTGTAGAGATGATGGGGGATATTTATAAAGGCAGTAATGGTCGGTGCCCTGAAGATACAGAGACGGGGGAGCGGGATGTTCTTGCTGTTACACCAGAAGGAGAAATTAGCCTTAAGTTTTGCACATACTTTTTGATATCTTGGAGTATATTAAAAAATATATGACTAAAAAAACTAAGATTCTTGTGTTGTACGGCACGTACTTGTAGACACCCACGTCTAACCTTCTCTAGCATTCGCCTGCATATATCACCACCGCTTCGTGTAGGCTATACTCGTTGACCTTGGAGTCAAGCCACACACCCCGCACCAACGTCTATCTCGCCATACTCACTGTACCAAGCTCGCACTGCCCTATATCGGTGCCACACGCTACACCACGTCGGCACTAGCCTTGGAGTTAAGCTGCACACTCATATGCTAGCGTATAAATTGCCACACCCTCTACATCAAGCTTGCACTGCCCCATGCGATGTTGTTCGCTACACCACACCTTTGTCCTTCATGCCCGCTCGCCTAACTATAGTGGAGTGAGAGCCCCCGCGTCTAGCTCCTCTCCGCTCGCTCGCCCACGTCACGACCGCCACCACTCGGGGTCTCGGACTGGGCGCCACTCGCCATGACTCCCCTCCATCCCCCACTACGTGCTTGCTGCCACTAGCGCTTGATAATCCTCACGTATGCACGCTGCCCACATCAAGGAGCTATTCTCTAACTAACAGTTGGAATGATGGGAGGAAGAGAGAGATGTGGACAGGTAAGGACATTGAAGTGAATGGGTGTGAGAGACACTAGTCTACAGGATTGGTTGAAATTGATTTTAGGGGGCCACTTAAATAAACCATGCAATGCGAGAGTTTCTACCACTATAGTGTCTTGCTAAGGTAGTGTTTATGAAAAAGGTTAGTTTCTATATTGAGACTACCCTTAGACTCTTAGGTATGATGCCCTATAGAAGCCTAGGAAAAGATGTTAGGCCATACCATCACGTCCTAGTGGACATGTGAAAGGACACTAGGATGCCGCCTAGAGGGGGTGAATAGTCGTTTCTAAAAATTGACACCTTAAAATGTGGAAATACTTAAAACCCTAGTTTCCAAATGAAAACTACAAATCATATTAATATAACCCCCCTTGAGTAGCCATAGAGTATATGAAAGATACTAAATAAGTCTAGATGACACAACCCTACAACATAATAGATTAGAGCACAAAATGATCAAATCAACACTTGGAGCTAATATTGAACATGTACGGTAAAGCTATTAGACTTGTTCAGTATGCATGGGGATGGGGATAGAGGATCAACACTCCAACTTGCTCCTCTTGATTTCAAAATGCAATCCAAGCTGCAAGGGGCCTTCTAGGGGTTATGCCACATAGATAAACCTGCAAACAAGCTAGAACAACCCACGAAGATCGAAGCAAAACAAATATGAAGCAAAATCCAGTTGAGATGCGATATTTGTTTTACTGAAGTTTAGATTCCTTTGAGTCCTACTCTTTGTTGAGGAGGTAATGAGTGACCACTCCGGGATCCGCTCTAGCCATAGTCTCTTTCAACTGCTTCCCTCAATCTACTAGTTTGATTCCTTCCCTTGCGGAGGCGGAATCGAAGCCTTCACAAAATTGCTGAGGCACACCATAATCCTTGGTTGCTCTTTGGCGACTCCTAGTAGGAGCGAGATCTAAGAGTAACAAATGCAAATCACAAGATCGATGAACTCCACAAGTGCTCAGGAATGGGTTTTTCTCAATTTTGAATTTCTCTCAACCAACAAATTAAACTTTGCAATTGGGATCACAAATTCACTATGAGATGGTTGAAGAGTGTTCCCAAGGCTGAAAAACGTGTCTAGTACTTAGCAGAATCAATAGCCCTCAAAGGAGAGAGCTTGGGAGAATAAATACCCCAACTTTCAAAACTGTCAGTTGGGCTCTAGATGTACATACTGGACATGTCCGGTATGACCTATGCAGCACCAAACCACAAACCAATAAATAAGATAGAGCACCCCTGTTTTTGAAAAAATAGAGCCTCAAGCCTGAAAATTCTAGGCTAAACTCAAGCACTAGGTATGCATACTAGTTTGACCACCCATAATAGACCAAAGAGACCTAAGGGCACTCTTTTCTCTATTCTCATATGGGTTGGATTTTACACTTATGAATAAACATCTATGATTATGTTGCATCCCACTTAATAGTATGAAATACCTATAACTCAAGATAAAATGCAAACAGAATTTAAATCATTTGAGTTAACCTCTTCTCAAACCTTGCCATCACTTTCAATTTTCATAGCGAGAGGGTACCAACATGTCCATTATTGATTTTCCATCTTGAGCATGTGACTTGGTCCAATTCCATATGTGTGAATGAATCTAAATGCGTGTCACTTTCGTTAAAAGATCCAACAATTGTTTGATCCTTCTCACAATATTACTTCATTTACCTTGATTAGAGACATGACTAAATGCAAGTGCTTTCTTCTTCACCATAACCATGGTCGTTCGACGCCCAAGCCATTGCTTGCCCTTCACATACACTCGATCATTCAAAATCTTTTCCTTTCTATCTTCACCCTCACAAGTCGATCCAAGTCATACCATGATTTGAATCAACAATAAGCATATATTGAATCCCATGAAGTGAAAACATATTCATCTATATTGATTTCATAGCAAGCTATTTTAATGGGACCATTCCATATGCAATACCTCATGTCTCATATACCAATTCAAATATATTTGCTACTTATGAACCATAGATGTCCCATAATATATGTGGCATTGCTTGATTTTTATTTGCATTGTTGTCTTATGCTTGAACTAGGTTGGCTTTACAACAACACATCATTTGTTTTTTTCCTTTCAACATAATACGGAGTACCATCAAGTTTGCATATAGTAAATTACATGTTCAATCACTTAGCAAACTTGCTAGTTCTTTAATTGTGTTGTCATTCAATCATCGAAAACCCACCAAAGGGCTAGATGCACTTACAACATGCAGTCGCACTACCATAAGGAAACCAACCTCTCTGCCCTCCCTGTGGCTTCTTCCCATTACCATGCCTTAGAGAAGCATATTGCAAAGCTATACCATAGCCGTGCTGGGGAAGCTCCAACTACCACCTTGCCTAGGAATGTAGCCACTTTAGGTTCAATAAGTTTGAGGGGCTAAGAGCTAGAGAGAAGTGACCTCAAGTGAGGCCATAACTATTGGAAGGAAGTTCAACCAAGCCTCCATGGGATGGGAAGTGTTGAACTAACACTAGAAGAGGAATATGATCCACTAATGAGTCACATTATTCCACCCCAAGGGCGATATGAACCATCCCCAACATGGAAAACCACCATGGATCTAGTTCATGCATTGGGGTTGTCATTGAGGTTATGATTGCCGTGTCTAGAAGAAGCTTTAGTTGCCACCATGGAAGTGCAAGATCTCACTGCCAATACTTGCATCCGCTACCACTCCAACAATGTCGCTCAGTCACTTTCTCTCTCATGCTTTCACCAAAGGGAAATGATCTAGGATTTTGAAAGGGGCCAATGATGTTAGAGGATTTTATTCACTACACAATGGATCTCAAATTTTTAATCTAATCAGACGACATCAAGGCCATGGTGGTATCAAGTTCTATTGAGTTTTGGGTTCATGGGAAGTTGTCTCTATTAGCCCTCTAATATTTTTTATTTATTCATATATTGAAATAACAAACATGTTTGTGTTGCAAACAAATATAAGGTTATTGCATGCAACATGAATGAATTCTGACTAGGATATTTATTCAATGATCATGTCATTTGTTCCAATACATGTTGGAATTTGACTCTATATCGTTGATGGGCACATGAACTATAACTCACATCAACACAATCATGAGTCCAGCTCGCATATGACTAATGAGATAGGAGGAGTGTAAGGACACTAGAAAAGGTAAAAAAAGATGTTTGGACATTAGCACCATAAAGCTAGACATAGACATACTAGAAAACTTGCCAAACTAGCTATGAATTGTTGGACCTAAAATTCAAACAAACTAATAATGACATAATGTAAACAACTTAAACTTTATGGTGCCAAAAATTACTTGTAGAGTAAATGGTCCTAAATTGACTAACACCACCTATAACTTACCGGGCAATCTAGTGCATTAATTCTTAAAATAACATAAAGTCATATCTCTTATAATTATATATAGTTCTAACTATAAAAGTGAAAATGATATTTATACAAGGCTGAACACCTAAACCTAACCTATTGAAAGGACCAAGATGTACTCAAGAGGATTTTTTAATAGGTGATTATGCAATTTAAAACAAACTTGAAAAAGTCAGTGAAAACCTACCAAGCTGGTTTCTAATTTGAAATATAATATGAAAATAAAGTATAACAACCCCCTTTTGATTTCTAAATGCTTTTATAGATATTCACTAGCAAGTTTTTGTTGCCACTGCGCTAAAAAAGAAATACCTACCTAGGCTAAAGCAAAAACACAACTATTAGACATAAATGTTAATATGATGTGAACAAAAATGGAGATGCAAGTATCATGAAGTTTAGCTTACCAAAGTGAACTCTACTTCTTCATTGATGAAGCCCAAAGTGACCCAAGGGCAACAGGTCATGTCTCTTTAAAATCACTCCACTCAATTCACTAGCCTAATATTTTTTCTTCCCAAGACATGGTAGCCCTAACAAATTTGTCACAATACTCGACAAGCTAGGGTGGATCTCACTTAAACAATATAAGTCCAATAAAAGCAAGGATGTGGAGATCCCTCATGGCTTTCTGATTGTTAGAGGATGCAAAAACACTAGTAGCAAGACAAGGCAAGAGTTGATGGGTACAAATACCAATTTTCCATAAACTAGTCGTTCAAAAAAGGATGTTAAAACTAGCATTGCCATTTTCCTATAACTAGAAAGTTGAGATAACCTTCGCACAAAGTAAGTCTTTTGAAAGCCCTATAATGATTTGGTAATAAATGAAACCCAACTACTAACCTCTACTCTAGTGTTGAGTTAGGTTAGTACACCAAGTGACGAAGCAAGCTAAGTGGCAAGGAGGTTGAAAAAGCCACATGATCATGGAGACCAACAAGTGCTCACACTTGGATCAAGGTGAAAGAAAGGAAACCAGGGAGATCAAGGCAAAGGTCTCTAAGGAAGTGATGGCGAATATCAATGTGCTTAGTGCGAGAGTGTTGAACCGGGTTGTTTGCAAGCTTTACGGCGCTTTCATTATCACACAAAAGTGGAACTTCTTTTAACCCTAGCTATACTTAGTGCCCTTCTCAACCTTATGGCACTAAGAACTAGCCTAGTCTTCATCGAGTATCTCCATCCTTTGCAACCGAAATGATTTCCATCTTGGGGGCATGAATGTCCATTAAGCCCATTCAAAATACATCACTCATGACCTAACATATATGACTTTGTCTCTGCAAAACACACGTTAGTCATAGTGATCTAGTATTATCGTTAATCGCCTAAACACAAGGGTCCATGATTCTACAATCTCCCCCTTTTAGGTGATTGACGACAATACAAGCTCGAGTAGAGAATAATGAGTGAATTTTGATAAGAGAAAACATGACTTGACATGAGATAGGCATGGGTTAGTAATAAGAAAGACAAGTACATGCCTAACCATTCAAGCCATGACAAGCACAATAGATATGAAATGAATATAGTACTTGATTTCAAAAAGGATATGCTATAGCCAAAAGATCAGAGATTAGCGCGGAAGCAATAGCATAACCAAGTGACATGAGATATAAATAGGAGTGTCCACACATGTCACACAACCATCAAGTCTCAACCATCACACATATCATACAATGCAATAAGACGGTAAACGTGATGCAAGATGCAATAGAGTTTATACACAACAAAAGAACGAGTCCTACTAGCTCCCCCTAAAGCTAGCCCATCTACTCGACTCTCCCTCTCCCCCTTTGGCGTCGAAACACCTAAACTAAGCGTTTGGAGGTGGAGTGGAAGTAGCCGTGGAGCGGTCGAGGACCCTGAAAGCTGCCAGATATGTCTCATCATCCGAATCCTCCCCCTGAGTGTCCGTAGCTGGTAGTGAAGCGGTCTGGGGGTCGGAAGCTGACAGGTCTGCTGCGGTCGAAGACTCGGGAGCAGTAGCTGGGGAAGCAGTAGGAGCGGTAACTGGTGCTGGTGTCTCTGCTGGAGCCTCTGGAGCTGCTGTGACCGGTGGTGCCTCATGCACTGACTCGTCTGGAGTCTGAAGAACCGGAGACGGCTGAGGCTGGACTGGAGTGGAGGAGACAACCGTAGCATCGGTAGCGACTGCAGCTGTCGGAGTGGTAGATACGGCTGGAGCCCGACTGTCCTGGGTAGCCTCTGAGGAAGCTACTGAGGAGCGGTGCTGATCAGCTGTCGGAGCGACAAGCTCGGCCTCGACCTTTGCTGCAATCTGAGGACCAGTGGGGGACAGCTGACCTGTGATATCACTGAAAGAGGCTGATAGATCTCTAGCAGTAGCACCCAGTGTAGCGGTAAGAGGAGTGAAACCTGTAGTAAGCGGGGTGAACTGCTGAGTAGGTCCAAATGTGTCCAACCACTGAGTCACCTGAGTCGCCGATGACTGGAACGGGGTGGTCAATCCAGCACCCTGAAGTCCACTGGACTGTATGGCTGGGGTGGGAGTGACTGTCTGACCGGCTGAGCTGACAGGGGCCACTGAGGGGCCAACTGAGGGTCCTACTGAGAACTGAGGCCCTCCAAGCTGCCCAACTGACTGAGAGGGCTGTGAAGTGCTCATCATCTGAATCTGAGGAGCTGCAGGGAACTCTAGTGGAGGAGCGCCAGTCCACTTCATCACGTGAGCCATGAATGCCATGTTCTGCTGCTGCAGCTGCTGGGACTGTAACTGAAGGCACTGAGACTCTAGCTGCATAGCAAGCATCTGTCGCTGCATCTCGAAGTGGCGCTCCTCTGACTGTCGCTGCATCTCGTCCTGACGCTGCTATATCGAGTGACTGCAGTGACTAGAGAACTCTGCTGCTCATTCATTCTGTCAAGGATCTTGAGCATCATCGTTTCTGTGGCAGAGGCAGAACCGCCAGCCTCAGTGTCGTGCGCCCGTGGGGGCATCTGTGGAACCGACTGGAAGTCTGCATCTGAGCTGTCTGATGTATCCTCTGGAGTCACATCCGCTCCTGTATCTAGACCATGGAGCTCCTGCTGCTCAACACTCCGAATGGCCTCATCCTGAGCATCAACATCTGCCCTGTCAGCTGGTGCTGTCCTCTCTCTGACAAGACGGAGGACCCGGTTTCCAAACCGGCTATCAAACGACCCCAGGACTCTGTAATCTGGGAAAGAAGTAGGCGACTGATCCAATAGAGCACAGAGTCCAAGGTGTGCTCCCTCTAGCTCAATAGCAATAATCGCAGAGATCCAGTGAGCATAGGGAAACTGTCGTCGGGCCCTCATGCCATCTGCTATCACATCCTCTATCTCTGACACTAGAAAGTCTGCAATATCAAATGGTGTCTGAGATACCAGGGTCTGAAGGAGAAGCTGCTGCATGTTGGTCAATCCTTCCTTGTAGCCCGTGCGAGGTAGCAGAGTATGACGGAGCACCTCGTTCAATCTATGAACGGTAGGCCTGAGCTCAGCTGGAGTGCGCCTGGAGCCCTCTAAGAAAGGTGGCTTGAACAGAGGAGCCACCTCCTGAACTGATAAAGTACGACCTCCTCGAGCTCTGCGAGGCATTGAAGCTCCTCGGTAACACTCGTAGTGCAGGTCAAACTCACCACCCTCCTGACGGAAGCGAAAGATCTCTCTGAGTCTGGTCAAGTACAGCCTGTACCTCTCGCCTCGGAAGGTGTATTGCACAAACTTGTGCTCCGGATCTACCCAAACTGATGCATAGAACTCTCTGACCCATCGCTCGATATAGTTATCGGAACGCCCGAACAAATCGGCGAGTCCCGGCTGGTAAGTCAGGAACGGACGGATCTCCTCACCTGCTAGCTCAACAATGCTCTCTAAGGAGCAAACCCTGTGTGGTCGAATCTGAATACTGCTCAACTGAGCTGCTCGATAGAAATCCTCCATGAGAGGTGTATGCCAACCAGGTGAAGCTCTGGGGTCTCTCTGATCCGGACACCACTTCTCTAAAGTGACGAACCTGAGCTTCTTCACTTGCTTCGCTGTAAGGTTCCTCAGGTCAAGGTGAACTGAAGCTGAAGCTGCTGTGGGAGCCGCTGACTGCGGTGACTGAGCAGACTGGGAGCGGGTGGAGCGCCCCCAGGAAGAAGGTGCCAACGGTGTCCCAAGAGCCTCTGTGACAAGCTCTGGCTCCTGTGGAGTGTCCTCAGTATGTGACCCAGCTGGAGGAGAAGTGGGAAGATCCCGCGGAGGGGTGTCGAGCCTCACGGTACCTCGGCGACCGTCTCGCTTTGCGCGGTCCGTTGCATCGGCCACTGCCTTGGCTTTCTCAGCCTCTGTAAGCTTGCGCTTCTTCTTCTTAGCTTTCTCAATCACTGGCTTCTTGCCCTTGTCTCTGGAAGGACGTGGAGGAGGAGGAGCATCACCACCAGACCCAGCTGCCTGAGCACGAGTGCTGCGAGTCATACTGAAGCAATCACAAATCACTGCCCACTGACAAGCAAGATTCACTGTCCACTGTCAGAACCACTGATCTCTGTCACAAGAAACACTGATCGCTGCAAGAGTCAACTGATCAAACCAAGCAATCACTGACAGAGAGGGCCTCCAAGCCACTGGACTGAACCTCGTGAGGCTTTGCCTCAATCCTTACTCGCGAGCTTTGCCCCGAGTTTAACTGCCACTGACTGCTGCTGGATAGAATAGACAGGGTATACATAAGCATATATAATATCTAGAGATAAGAACCCGTATAGAAGCAAGCATCTAGATGAGTGATAGAATGAAATGCTGACAAAATACCTGAGGTAAGAGAGCGTAACTATTCAGAGCAATCTCAAGTAACGAAGCACTGTCCGAACGGGATTTACCAGCTGCGAATTACAATTGGCAATTGAATTTAGTGGATTGGATTGAATTTCATAAGAGATATTCACGGAATTACTCTAGGGCATAACTCAATTTACGATTCGACAAAACGCGAAATCGAAAATCGAAACCATACCCTAGAGTCGAAGTGGCGGAGTCGACGACGACGAAACGGAAATGATCGCGGACGAATACGTCGAAGACGATGACGAAAAGGATCCGTTCGAGGACGAACGTGTCGTAACCCGACTTCGGTCGAGGACGAATGACGACTCCCCAAACCCTAGGTTAGGGCAACCCTAGCCCTTGAATTGCAGTGGCAAAGGTGGGAAGGGGTAAACCCTAGGACGGTGGGAGCTTGGCAGGGAGGAGTGTGGTCTTGGGCGGAGCTGCTTGCCGGCGACGAGGTGGAGAACGGCGGTGCGGCGGCGGTGCAGAGCGCGGGTGCAGTGGCGCGGCGAGGAGTGGTGGTGGAGTGGCAGCGGCGCTGCGTGGAGTGGTGGTGGAGTGGCGGCGGCGCTGCGAGGAGGCCTCACCGGCGGCAAGATCAGCTGCATGGGCACTCGGGCGGAACGACGGCGGAGAGCAGAGAGGCGTACGGACGGCGGAGAAGTTTACACAGAGAAGAAACAGAGGCGCACGTGGGGGGGTTATCACAAAATTTCGAAGCGTCGGACCACTCCGCTTGGTCCGGTGGCTGGTCCGACGGGTGGTCCGACGGTACCAGAGAAGGAAATCCAGTGAGCAACCGACCACCGGACTACTGCGCCGGACGACTCACCGGACTAGTCCGATGGGGGCACCGGACTGGTCCGACGGTGAACAGATCAGAATGACAGAGGCACCGGACAACTTGACATTGGTCCGGTGCAGCGTCGGACACTGGTTCGACATATTCTTTGGCTGGAGATGATTTATGCAGTGAGGGACAGGGCGTCGGACCACTGCGTCGGACCAGTGCAGAGTGGTCCGGAGGGTGGTCCGGTGCTTAATATTGCTCTGAATTTTCCTATTTTTCTCTCCAATCTTTTCTCTTAGCCAAGTACCAACACAAAGGAGCAAAGAGGAACACTTGTTGGACTTAACATAAGAACCATCTCTCAAACCCTCAATTTTAGAAGTAGTTTGCCATAGGCTAAAATTAGTTTTCATAAGAAAATAGTTCAATAAAGCTCCAAGGGTCACCTTAGGGGCACTAGAGGGGTATTAGCTGAAACTAGAGCGTTGAATTGCTCCCCCTAAGTGTTGAACCTAATGATGACCAACAGACTTAACCGAAAAGAAACGAAGAAGCAACACTTATGCATATGCAATGCAAAACGGAATTTGAATCTAGGTTGCTTGCAAGTTTAAACTGCGGTTAAGCTTTGTCACACGCTTTGAGGGCGGTTATCTTAACCGCGTTAGCCAAGCCTATGTGCATTACCAAATAAAACATGTTATATTAAAAATGAATGCATGAATCACACAAGTTCATCTTTTAGTGAAGTTAGAGTGATCAAGCACATTCAACTCGCTTCTCAACCTACAAAAGGTTGTTTCATCGAGTGGTTTAGTGAAGATATCCGCCAATTGATCTTCGCTCTTAACTCCAACTAGTGTGATGTCTTTCCTAGCCACATGGTCTCTAAGGAAGTGATGGCGAATATCAATGTGCTTGGTGCGAGAGTGTTGAACCGGGTTGTTTGCAAGCTTTACGGCGCTTTCATTATCACACAAAAGTGGAACTTCTTTTAAAAACACGCCGTAATCAAAGAGTGTTTGGGTCATGTATAAGATTTGTGCACAACTTGCTCCCATGGCAATGTATTCCGCCTCGGTGGTTGACAATGCCACACTGTTTTGCTTCTTTGAGGACCAAGAAACAAGTGATCTTCCTAGCATGTGGCACCCCCGGAGGTACTCTTCCTATCAACCTTGCACCCGGCATAATCCGAATCGGAATAGCCAACTAGTTGGAAGGGTGCTCCTTTGGGATACCAAAGACCCATGCTAGGGGTGTGCCTTAAGTACCTAAGGATTCTTTTAACCGCACAAAGATGCGACTCCTTAGGGTTTGCTTGAAACCTAGCACACATACACACACTAAACATGATATCCGGCCTAGATGCGGTGAGGTAAAGTAAACTACCGATCATAGAACGATAAAGAGTTTGGTCAATCGGTTTACCTCCCTCATCGAGATCGAGATGCCCATTAGTAGGCATTGGGGTCTTGATTGGCTTGCACTCCTCCATCTTGAACTTCTTAAGTAGATCATAAGTGTACTTTTCTTGAGAGATGAAGGTCCCTTCTCTCATTTGCTTCACTTGAAAGCCGAGGAAGAAGGTTAGCTCGCCAATCATTGACATCTCGAACTCCTTGGACATCAAGTCACCAAACTCCTTGCAATGGTCTTGGTTTGTTGACCCAAATATAATGTCATCGACATATACTTGGCAAACAAAGATCTCTCCATTAAGCTTCTTGTTGAATAGTGTAGTGTCGACGATCTCGATCTTGAAGCCCTTCTTGATTAGGAAGTCCCTTAGCCTCTCATACCAAGCTCTTGGAGCTTGCTTTAAACCGTAGAGTGCCTTGGACAACCTATACACATGATTAGGCAAGTTTGGGTCTTCAAACCCGGGAGGTTGTGAAACATAAACAAGTTCATTAATGAAACCATTTAAGAAGGCGCTCTTCACATCCATTTGAAAGAGTTTCATTTTGTGATGTGAAGCATACGCCAAAAGGATATGGATGGCTTCAAGTCTTGCAACCGGAGCAAAGGTCTCTCCAAAATCAAGTCCTTCCACTTGAGAGAACCCCTTTGCCACCAATCTTGCTTTGTTCCTCACAACCACACCTTGATCATCTTGCTTGTTCCTAAACACCCACTTGGTGCCTATGATTCTTGCATCCTTTGGCTTCTCTTCAAGTGTCCACACTTGGTTCCGGGTGAAGTTGTTGAGTTCTTCATGCATGGCATTCACCCAATCCGGATCCGCAAGTGCTTCTTCTACACTAGTAGGCTCAATAAAGGAAACAAACGAGTGATGTTCAACATAAGATGCAAGTCTAGAACGAGTCATTACTCCCTTTGATGGACTCCCTATGATTTGATCATGGGGGTGAGCTTGAAGGATGGATGTTGATTTTCTATTTGTTTCTTGAGGAGGAGGATGTGGTGCTTCAACATTGCTTGCTTCGGCCTCGGCTTGATCTTGAGGAACGTGAGTGTCTTCTTGAGCTTCCCTCACTTGATCTCCTTCATCAACTTGAGGCGTGTGAGGTGGAGAAGGATCTTGATTTGCTTTATCTTCAACTTCTTCCACCTCTTGCGGATTGATAGCACCAATTGGCATATTCTTCATCGCCTCCCTCAAGGGTTCATCACCTACATCAATATCCTCAAGCGCTCCTTGGGAGCCATTAGTTTCATCAAACTCCAAGTCATACGTTTCTTCAACTAAGCCGGTGGCTTTGTTAAATACACGGTATGCCTTGGATTTAAGTGAATAACCAACAAGGAAACCAATGTCACACCGCCGTTGGAATTTACCCAAGTGTTGGCGCTTCTTGTAGATGTACACCTTGCAACCAAACACCCGAAAGAATGAAATATCCGGCTTCTTCCCATTGACAAGCTCATAGGGGGTCTTCTTTAATAGCCTTTGGACGAAGAGACGGTTTGCCGCATAGCAAGTGGTGTTGATTGCCTCCGCCCAAAACTTCTCGGGAGTGTTGTACTCATCAAGCATAGACCTTGCTAGAGTTATGAGTGTCCGGTTCTTCCTTTCTATGACACCATTTTGTTGTGGAGTATATGTGGTGGACACCTCATGCTTGATCCCAACTTCATCACAATAATCTTCAATCTTTGTGTTCACAAACTCGGTGCCATTGTCACTTCTAATCTTCTTGATCTTCACATCAAATTCATTTTGGGATCTTGTAGCAAATTTCTTGAAGATGCCTTGTGTCTCTCCCTTGTCTTGAAGAAAGAACACCCAAGTGTACCGAGAGTAGTCATCCACTACCACTAAGCAATAGAGATTTCCTCCAAGACTAGCATAGGTGGTAGGGCCAAATAAGTCCATGTGTAGCAACTCTAGGACTCTTGAGGTTGACATGAAAGCCTTGGTTGGATGAGTGTTTGCCACTTGCTTGCCGGCTTGACATGCACTACAAAGTTTGTCCTTCTCAAACACCACATCCTTGATTTCTCTAACCATTTCCTTCTTGACTAGCTTCTTCAAGGTTGACATGCCCACATGAGCTAATCTTCTTTGCCATAGCCAACCCAAAGAATTCTTGGAGAATAGACACGTTTGCAAGTTTGCTTCATTTGAAGTGAAGTCCACTAAGTAGAGGTTGTTGTGCCGGAACCCTTTGAATATCATTGATGAATCTTCAATCTTGGTCACAATCACCTCATTTGGTGTGAAGAGACAATGAAACCTGAGATCACAAAGTTGACCAACCGATAGCAAGTTGAAGCTCAATGATTGTACTAGCAAGACATTTGAGATTGATTGATCTTGGGAGATAGCCACTTTGCCTAAGCCTTGAACTTTGCCCTTTGAATTATCCCCAAAAGTAATCTTGTCTTGATTTGCACAATCCTCATCAAGTGTGGTGAACATCCGAGGGTCGCCGGTCATGTGTTGAGTGCAACCACTATCAATTACCCAATGGCTCCCACCGGTCTTATAGTTCACCTACACACAAGCAACTTGGAGTTAAACTTGTTGTTTGGGAACCCCCTTAGTGCGGGACCCATTGCCTTGTCAACCAACTCCTTAGCAACCCAAAGAACCCTAGGCTTGTTCTTCATTGGTGGTCCAAGAAACACCACAAGTGGTCTACCCTTGGAATCTTTGTTGATGACATAATGAGCATCATGAGCAAATGGCCTAGTGTGCTTGGGCAAGGTCTTGGGAAGTGGAGTCTTGCATTGAAATGATAGATGACCAATTTGTCCACATCCAAAGCACCTCTTAGGCTTCGGCTTTGGCTTCTCTTGATTGTAGCCATTGTACTTGTTCTTGTAGTAGTTATTGGCTTCAATCTTGACCTTGGCCTTCATCACTTGATTCTCCTTGTACCCAATACCGGTCTTGTCACTCTTCATGACGGTGCTCATTAGAAGCTCACTTTGGAGGTTGTGGCCCTTGGTGAACTTTTCAAGGCCACTTGTAAGCTTGGTCTTGTCATTCTTGAGCTTGGCAATTTCTTCTCGAAGAGAGTTGATCAAGGTGATGGCATCTTTGTCTTCTTCTAGAGCCGGCTTGATGGTGAAGGGCTTGTTTGCCTTGAGGTTGATGAGCTCTTCCTTGAGCTTTGAGTTCTCTTCACTCATCTTCACATAATCATCATACTTGTCGGCTTCTACAACTCTCTTGCCCTTGCACTTTGCACTTTGCTCAAGAGCCACATCATCAAGCTCGATATCACAAGAGGTAGCACTTGCACACTTAGCACATGGGTTAGTAGCAACATGTGTAAGATCTTGAGTAAGTAATTCATTTGCTACCACTAGTGTGCCATGATCACTTTTCACTTGATTGTAGTCATCTTTTTAGCAAGTTAAACCTTGTGAGGAGCTCTTGGGATGACCTCTCAAGCTTATCATGTTTCTCATTGGCTTGCTTAAGAGAGGCTTTGAGCTCCCTAGTGCTAGATGTGAGAGAGTTAATCTCAAGCTTCAAATCATCATTAGCACTAGACAAGTTATCAAGCTTATCATGCAAGTTTTCCTTGATTTCAAGAAGTTTGTCATTTTTACTCTTGTACTTCCTTATGATGCTAGCATATTTGTTGCAAATTTTAATTAGTTCATCATAGGAAGGTGCTTCTTCATCATCACTATCATCACTAGAGAGGTCATCACCATCATCCTCTTTTTGTACCTTTTTGTCACCTTTAGCCATAAGGCATAGGTGTGTAGAGGATGAGCCCGGCGATGAAGGAGGATGTGGTGGTGGAATTGAAGAACCAATCACCAAAGCGGCCACCTTCTCTTCTTCACTCTCATCATCGGAGGAGTCGCTTGAATCATCAATGTCGGTAGCCAATCACCCACAATGTAAGCCTTGCCATCCTTCTTCTTGTGGAAGTTGAAGTTCTTCTTCTTCTTGTATGGCTTGTCTTGCTTCTTGTTGTCATCACTTGAGTCATCATTGCCGCCCTTGTTCTTCTTGAAGTTCTTGAACTTGTTGTTCTTGAACTTGTCTTTCTTCTCTTCGGGACATGCATGGGCTAGATGACCAAGAGTGCCGCAATTGTAGCACTTCATTTGGGAGATTGGCTTCCTTGAAGAGCTTGTGAAGAATTTCTTCTTCTTTGAGTCAAACTTGACTCCATTCTTGTTTAGCCTCTTCAACATCTTGGCGGCCTTCTTCACCATGAGAGCGATGTTGTCTTCATCACCATCATCATCACTTGTGCTCTCAACAACATATTGAATCTTGCACTTCTCCTTGGAAGATGCCTTGAGAGTCAAGTCCTTCTTTTCTTCCTTCTCCTTCTCCTTCTTCTTGGAGGATGATGAAGTTCCATCATTGATCTTCATGTACATCTCATGAGCATTGATCTTGCCCAACACTTGCGTTGGTGTAGTTGCGGAGAGATCGCCTTGATGAAGAACCGTGACGATGTGGCTATACTTGTCTATTGGAAGGACACAAAGTATCTTGCGCACCACATCGGCTAGTGTCATTTGAGAGAGTCCAAGACCATTCAACTCCTCTACAAGCACATTCAAGCGAGAGTACATTTCATTAGCATTTTCATGAGATAGCATGGTGAAAGCATTTAACTTAGCAATGATAAGGTGATAGCGCTCTTCTCTTTCACATTTAGTGCCCTCGTGTAGAGCACAAATGTTTGTCCAAATCTCATGCGCGGTTTTGCAATTCCGCACATGGTTGAACACATCCTTGCAAATGCCATGGAAAAGAATATTCTTTGCCTTGGCATTGTTCTTCTCAAAGTATGGGTCCTCGGCGAACACCGATCCACCTTGGGTGGCGGCTTTGTGAATGCCGACATCCACGGCCTCAAGGTAGGCCTCCATCCCACTTTCCAATACGGAAAGTCATCCCCATCGAACATGGGTGGTGGTCCATCCCCATGGGACATCTTGCTCTAGGCGGTGAAGCCTAATTTTAGAGCAACAAGGCTCTGATACCAATTGAAAGGATCAAGATGCCCAAGAGGGGGGGGGGGTGAATTGGGCTTGTTTTAAATTTCTAAAGCAAATATAAAAACCTATCAAATGCCAATCACCCCCTAGTGCCTACCGTCCGTGTGTCCTAACTAGAAAGCGGTAGCAGTTCATAGGAATTAAAGACAACCTAAGCAATTCTAGTAGGAAATGTAAAAACAAGACGGAAATGTAAAGAGCTAGGGAAAAGAGAATCTCATGGACGCAGCGATTTTTTTCCCGAGGTATCGAGGTGTCGACACACCCCCCTAGTCCTCGTTGGAGCACCTCGCAAGGTATCGCTCCCCCTCTACCCGCGCAAGGGTAGAGTGCTCTCTACGGGCTGATTCTTCGCCACTCCGGCTCGGTGAATCGCCCACAACCGATCACAAGAGCTTGGAGAAGCGCCGCCAACAATCTCCCGGCGGTCACTTCCTCCGAACACCACCAAACCGTCTAGGTGCTGTCGAACACCAAGAGTAACAAGCACAAGACCTTCACTTGACCCACTCAAGGCTAGGAAGGTGGATGGATGCACACAAGTCACTCCTAATCACTCTAGGAGGGAAGAACAAGATGAACTCTCTCTAATTTCTCCCTCACTAGACTCTTGGCTCTCCAAAAGATTTCTCAAGGTGTCACCAGCTGAAACAATGGACAAGAAGACCTCTAAGGACCAAGGGGGCAACTATAAATAGTCCCCACCTCCAAAACTAGCCGTTTTTCACTTTTTCTTCTCTCTGCGTAGCCACCGGACTAGTCCGGAGCTCACACCACCGGACCATGCACACTGGTCCGGAGCTCACTCTTGTTTCAAACTCAGGCACCGTCGGACTACTCTGCTTGGTCCGACGCACTGGTCCGACGCTCTGGTCCAGAGCCTCTGTGCTCTCTGAGTGAAAACCTATCTCTCTTTTACACACCACCGGACCACTCTCCTTGGTCCGGTGCCTTGGTCCGACGCTCTGGTCCGGAGCCAGGGTGCTCTCTGCATAGAAACAGACCCCTGTCGAGAGGCGTCGGACTAACCGTCGGACGAACCGTCGGACTAGTCCGGAGCCTTCTGACTCTCTGAACCAAGCCACCGAACCACTCTCCTATGGTCCGATGCTTTCCAGACAGGTGGTCCGGAGCTCCTCGAACTGAGAATCTGCCTAAGTCAGGGACCACCGGACTACTCTCCTTGGTCCGGTGCCTACTTAGCAGAGTGGTCCGGAGCCTCTTTCTCCCTCTCTATCAACCGTTTTCGCTAAGGTTTCTCAAGGGATTTTGCTCCTACCACTTCTAGGGTTTATCAAGGGCTGAAAGCAAGGTCTCTAGGACTAGTTGACAAGTGTGCATATACCCACTTTCCTAAACTCTCCTAGGTCAAGCTACTAACCTCATACCCCTCTTTATAGTACGGTCAAAGGAAAAAAAAAACAAAAACCCTAGCTATACTTAGTGCCCTTCTCAACCTTACGGCACTAAGAACTAGCCTAGTCTTCGTCGAGTATCTCCATCCTTTGCAACCGAAACGATTTCCATCTTGGGGGCATGAATGTCCATTAAGCCCATTCAAAATACATCACTCATGACCTAACATATATGACTTTGTCTCTGCAAAACACACGTTAGTCATAGTGATCTAGTATTGTCGTTAATCGCCTAAACACAAGGGTCCATGATTCTACAGAAGTGCTTATCAGTAGAAACCAGATGCTGAGTGAGTCCGGTGCATAGGCATCGGACGAGCCCGGTGCAAGAAAATCCTCTCTGCATAAAATCTGCACACCACCGGATGCTGCTGCGAAGCGAGCCCGATGAGGACATCGGACGAGTCCGGTGCTCACACAAGTTGCAAGAGTATGATGAACAACACGTGCGGGAAATATCCATTTCAAATGGCTAGTACACATGGCACCTTATGGTGCACCGAACGCTGGCACCGGTGCGTCCGGTGCAACATGATAGTGAGTCTGGTGACCCCGAGTTTGGTGTAATGGCTCTATTTGTTGAGGGATGCTACATATATGTTTTTGGCTGGCTTTGGGGAACTCTCTTGCACATTTTCATTCACTTGACATCCTCTAGAGCTGAGCACACTCCCTCCACTTATCTCCATGCTTGATTAGTGAGAATCAAAGAGAGATTGAGTGATCCAAGTGCATTTCCCTTAATAGCTTGCATCTAGTGGCACTTGGGAGCTGTTTTCGCTGCGGATTTCTTGTTACTCTTGGTGATTGCCATCACCTAGACGGTTTGGAGCAGTGGAGGTGGATTGGCAAGAGTGGAGATTGTTCTTGGCCACCACAAATGATTTGTGAAGGGTTCTTGTGCCTTCCCCGCGGGAGATCACAAAGACAACTCTAGTGGATTGCTCGTAGCTTGGGGATCTCCATCTTGTGTTGGTTGTGCAGCACTCGGAGATGGGTTAGGCGTGTGATGCCTATTAGTGTGTGAACCTCCAAGTGAGTGAATCGCTACAATGAGGAGTAGCTTATTGGTAAACAAGTGAACCTCCATAAAAAATATTGTCTCTCTTGCTACTGAGTTCTCTCATTGATTGTGATCGGATTTCATCTTGGCTATCTAATTGGATCACTACACTACTCTTCTTGTTGGTATAAATATATCTCTCCCTCTAGCTCTTATTTACCTTTATATTTGTCTAGATTGAGTAGTTGCTTTAGTATTTATCCTTGCGTAGCCTATCTTATTAGTTTGTATTAGTATTATGTGTTTTAGATCATATTAGGTTAGTCTTGTTTGGATAGGAGGCTTGCAACCCTTGTAGGCTAGCGCAACACTTGCTTCGCCATTTAGTTATCTAACTTGTTGTTAAGTTTGTGTTGTAGATTTTTATTTAGGTTATTCACCCCCCTCTAGCCATCCTTAGGACCCACCATAGAAGGATGGGGATCATAAATAGTTAAATCCTCATTAAAACCCTTGTTAGACAAAACCGACCTAGTCGATTTCCTCTGAGCAAGCACATTCTCAAATACATGTTAGTGTTTCTATTGGATTTTCACTAAGTTTTCCTTGATCACTTTAGACCTTGTATTTTGACCAATGTTGCACCCCTCTTAATAGTCATACATAAACATGTTCAACCAAAGATATACAATAATAAGTTAGATCTTCAGCTTCTACAATCTTCATTCATTTGCTAGGTATGATATAATCTTAACTATCCAACCGTCTTGTAAATGAGATTCCAATAAATAATGCCATGGTATACATATGGTGTCTCTTCTCTCTTTTCAACTCTATACAATGCTAGTATGGTAGAAGACATATAAATTGAGGTGTGGCACAACTATACCAATAAAGCTCCATGGCTCAACTTATAGTAAAGACATAGGAAAAACACTAGAAAAAACTAAGATGTAAAAGAGGAGAAGATAATGAAAAAAAGGTATGGCGGAGGTCCTACCTAGCCATATTGAGTCCTCTACCACTGACCCTATACTTGTCTTAGTATTATTTATAACACATATTGTTAGGACATTTGATCAAATTTGAAACCCATATACCAATGCTCCTTATTTGATGGACAAGCTATTCATGTGAGATAAACTAACCTTGATTCATGTCTTCTTTAATTTTTAAACTTTCTTGTCACCTAATCATTGAATCTTTTGGACTTATCATCTTATTTGAATAACATTTTCTTCTCAGAAGTCCATGTACAGAAATCATCATGGGAGTAAACACATGATCATATTATCATCAAAACATGCTAGTATCTTAATTATATTGTCATTTAATATACCAAAGCCGGAATTTGCACATATCTAGTTGGCTTTTTAGATAAAGGATATAAAATCCGACCTCTATATCCACTTGGCATATAAACAACCAAAAGTTACATGAGCTATTAGGCTCAAAGCCTCAAAATAGAGGAGCAAAAGCAACAAGGAGAGCTTTTAAGAACTTCTCCATTGTCCTTGCTTTCTACCTGTCTTAAAATTGCATAGAAACAACTCTCCACCTCATATGTCTTCAAGCGGCTACATTCATCTAGTGAAGATACCACGCACCATAGGAGCAATTCATGCCCATCTAGCGGGTACGGATATTGGAGAAGCCACCACGCCGAGTCTCTTTAGTGGAGTGCAAAACACAACATGTCGTGGAGAACGTGCATAACGGTAGTGAACATGACTACACCCCAGCGAGGGAATGGCGCCCGTAGGTGTCACCGTCCTCCGGCACCGATAGCCTACCACGGCCTCTAGCTGTTTATGCAAAGGTTTCTCTTGTTATTTTTAACATCATATATGTGGTGGATATGGTTAGAGTTGCCTTGTTCTATGGTGATAGGGGCAATGGAGGCAAAAGTGGTGACCTGGTTCCTGCTACCTAAACATCTAATTTGTTAAGTGGAATTTACTCCATTTGTTCTAAATTATAAGTCATTTCAAAAATCTTGGAGAGTCAAAGCATTTCAAGTTTGACCAAAATTATAGAGAAAATTATAAAGATTTATGATATCAAATATCTATACTACGTAAGTATAATTGATGAAAAATCTAATGATACTTAGTTAGCATCATAAATGTTATCATTTTATTATATAAATTTGGTCAGACTTGAGATACTTTGATTCTTCAAGATTTTTAAAATGACTTATAATTTGGGATGGAGGGAGTACGATTTTACAGTTGTAGTAGTTACTCCCTACATCCCAAATTACAAGACATCTTAAGAATTTTGGAGAGTCAAAGTATCTCAAGTTTGACCAAACTTATATGACAATATAATAACAATTATGATGTCAACTAAATATCATTAGATTCGTTATTAATTATATTTTTATAGTATACCAATTTGATATCATAATTTTTTTATAATTTTTCTATAATTATTGATCAAATTTAAGATACTTTGACTCTCCAAGATTCTTGGAACGTCTTATAATTTGGGATGGAGGGAGTATATCATATGATTTTGCCATCCTACCATTTGAAATGCTCCCCATTTGCTGTCCAACGCGATCTATAATGGCATCATCAATGTCGGGCAGCAAATGACCTTCTTGTAGGTGGGTTCATAAGTGCATAAATTCTTCAAGCTATGTGCATGGGGAGTAAACCTTGGTGCCTTTGTTCAAATTTCATGTGGCCTTTGTTCCATTCCCATCATACCATGACTAAAATCACTACTTTGTTTTACTAGCTGACATATCTGGGAGTAAATCTTGTTTCTCCCTTCTTTTTCACTGGCCTTTATCATTTCTAAACATTCTTGAAAGCTGTGTTCCAAGGATGGCGCGTTGCACTATTCAGAAACACATGTAACTCCACAGGTTCGGTTAGTGCACGTTTGGCACGACAATGGTTTTCTCTGCTAAAGCTGCAAGTTATTGACCCCCACAACATTAATTTACGAAGCAATGAATGACCTGGAATAAAGGCAAGAAGGTACAGTATGGAATTAGAGTGCTCAGCAGTCGTCCTGAAGATTGGTAGGTTCCACCAAAACAATGAAACGAAGGGATAATGATACATACATCTCATCAAGACACATGGTGGGTATTTCAGGTTAGGCCTTGCTTGGATGCGCATGTATCTCCCTCAAACCACATGTGTTAGAGTGTATTTAAACTAATATACACTTCAATCCACTTCTATTCATGTGGTTTGAGTTTGATACATACGCATCCAAATAAGTCCTTAAGATGGTTTACATCGATTGGCAGGTTCAAGGAATGACTGGGTTGATATTGCAGTGAGGCATCGACTATCTTGACATCTGCAGAATACAGCCCAGCAGTAAAGCCTACTATATATACCGTATCTGTTATACTATCATTTGCGATCTCCAGAGGTTAGCCATGCACCAAATTGAATGGTTAACTGCATGAAGTACTCTGAAGCAAGTTCCACACATGAATCCCATACGGTACAGAGCACAGCAAGATTTTCACCTAGGAATAACATCAAGGTGAAAAGAATAACAGTAAAGATAATTCACAAGAATGATTTTCCTTCTATATACACCAAAATATTATGAGGATATTTCAGAGATATGATAACAATTAGCAAATGAATCAACATATCAGATTACTAATCATCCAATTTGCACCAGCAGTTTGTACCAACGTAAGAAAAAAATCCAGAACATTATCTATCTCATCAGTGTATGCCTAATTCTCTACCCATTGCTTCACTCCGCATGCTCTTATGCTCATCATACTCATGCGCACCAGTAGAAGTTAACTTTAGCTCTGCGTGTTGATCTGGATTCTCACCAGTGGAGGTCTCCACCTGGGCAATATGTTGACTTGAACTCTCACCACTGCAGCTATCTCCCTGGGCAATTTGTTGACCTGAACTCTCAGCAGTTGGCCACTGTACCTGCGTAGTCTGCTGACTACAGCTCTCATCAATAGAAGGAACAGGACCATCGTGACGGTGGGGGTAGATGATGTCATAGTGAATGTTTGTGTAGAGCACGGTCACATGAGGGACTACATGAGCATGGGGTAGTTGACGACGATGATTAGGCCAACATGTACTTCTTGGCGTATCGTCTTGGGAATCCTCCTGGCGAGTGTAGAGGTCTTGACCATCTCCTTGTAAGAGGTACTCCACTCGCAGCGGCACCCCGAGCACGGTGACTAATGCTATCATCTGAACATGATCTGTGAAAACCTTATACCTGATAACTTCGTGAAAGCACCACTGGTTTTAAAAGAAAAAGTGCAGGTAGAATGAGTGTCAGATTTTCTGAAAAAGATGCATTATTGGCGGTTCAGAACTAAATAATGCAAGGGTCCAAGGAAAAGTGACAGAAATACCTACATCTCTGAGACTATCAAATTCATTGAGCTCAGGTATAAGTGGTTCAAACTCTTCACTGTGTGAACATATCCAGATAGCTGCTACCAATCTGAGGAAAGCAAAAACTGACCAACAAAATGTGTTGGAACAAAGTATTAGGACGAAGTGGAGGAAGGAATGCTTGGTTCAAGAGGGTATTTCACTCACTGCTGTCTGTCCTGCCATAACCGCTGAAGAACTTGAGAAGTTTCTGTTTGTGGTAGCTGAAAAATGACACATGTTCAATAAAATATGTGAAAAATGCATTGCCAGTAACACTTCGAGGGAATCACAGAAAATCAAATATATCAAAAACCTGTCAGTCGTTGGTACATTTTCCCATCGGTTGTGTCTTTTCCATCTCATTACTTTCTTTATCAGCGTCTTAAATGCCTGAAAGAATCAGATTATCAGTATATACTGAAATAATGCTTACATAATACTGGCAATTTATAACAAAGGTATGAACAAGTATGACCATGATAACACTTGTCTGAGAACCTTCAGTCAGAGAACACCGATTACAAGATAAAAAAAGAAAATATTTTAATAGAGAAGCGTGAAGAAAACATTTGTGATTGAATCAGATGACCGCACAAAGCAGCTTGGGTGCATTATCACGGGGAAGAAGCATAAGTTATTTATTACTATATAACTGTAAATATTACCCATCATTGCTGTTATATGAGAGTGATCTTATTTCAACATGTATTCATCTGTTACATTTTCAATAAATTCAAATTTGAATCCATGTCAAGAGGTAAAATTGAGATGGCATGCCAATATGCCACTAATGTGAAACAATGTGCATATCCTGCAAATGATGAAAGAAAAAGGACAGTGAGATAGCAGATCCAGATTCCAACTTGATGTAACTTGAAGAAAATCATCCTTCAAGCATGTTTATCTCAGAAATTCCAAATTTGGATAAGGTCTGAGCTTACTTTGTATCTCCAGGAAAATTCAGAGGTCCATCCAAGGCGTGCATGATGCCTATCCACTCCTTTAATAGCAGCAAGAAGACGGTGTTCCTCGTGTGTATCCTGCCTATCAAGTACTTGCTCCTGTTTTACAGTTCCACAAACTAGGGTGTTAACCCCCTAAACATGAAGCTTGTTCTAAGGAAAAGGGAGGATACTTACGAGGTAGGAAAATATGAAGCTCCTGTAGAAACACTCTCCATCTCCATGCACTGGCCTAAATTCAGAATAGGCACGATGAAGGTTCAGTGCATTTGAATGAAATATTTCTCCTCGTCCAGCACCCATTTCAATGAGGTTGTAATGCTCAATGATCCCGGTCGTAGGGATTGTCTGCATGAAATACAAGCGCAAAAGAATTCAATCCATAATGATCTGAACCAGAGAGCAGCAGAACTAAAAATGGATTGGTATATTAGTTATGCTTTTCAGGTTTCCACATTTAAGAAATGACTATACCACTTGTTTCTCAGCTGATATTGAGTGGTTGTTATTCAGTGAAATAAGAAATTAAGGCTGATAAGGTCCCATCACAATCTGATTGTATCAATTAGAAAAGGGACATAAATAGTATATGGAGTCAAACCTGATGATTTACATGGGGTATGATTACTGTAGATTCTGGATTGTAGTTGTACATTTGCCTTCCTATTCTCTCCAAAAACTATTCCATAGAAAATGGGTTAAAATTCACATTTTTTGCAAGAATTAGGACCAAGGTCAAATATACAAGGAAACAATGGAAAAAGATAACAGAACTTGTTAAAAACTATAGTACGGAAACATCAAAGGACCTATGTATTGTGTTTGCTACCAATAATATAGTAACATCTCCTATTAGGCCATCCATCAATGCTAAACCCCTTCACATTTGGCTTCAGGATTTCTTATCAACACTAAAGGCTTCATTATATCAGTATTTTACAGTACAGTGAAGAATAAGCTATCACAGTGAAAACCAAATAATAAAATAAATGGAAACAGCTACTCCGCACATTTTAAAAAAATTTCAACACATGTTTGACGACAACATTACTTTTCATAGAATACCATACATCATATCACAATCGGACTTATAAGTGATCCGGAACCATCTAATCTAGGCAAAACAGAAACTGAGTTTCCATAACATTTGCCAATAATTGAGTTTCCGTAACATTTTCCAATACTTCCATCTCTAGTTTTGGATGCCATGCAACACCATTTTTGACAAGATTTGTTGCCATGCTTACACTTAGTCATCTCAAGATCTCATATGAGCAAACAAAAGTACAGAGATCCCAATACCGCATCATGCCAAACACAAAAGTTGGCACAAGAATGCCCACACTAGCTACCAACCACAAGTAAGAAACAAAAGAAAATTCAGGACATACCATGTTTGCCATGCCACCTTTGAATTTGCTCCAGAGAGATTTCCTCTGCTGCGCCTACACAGAATTAACATCAAAGCCAAATATTCAGACAAGCGAGAAGCAATCACCAACATACTAAAGTAAGAAAGGAATCTCTCATCAAAACATGATCCCAATATGTATACAAACTCAACGGTGAACTGTAAAACATGCCATCACAATCAAGATAAAATGCAAGCACCTAAACTGCTGCAAGATCGTTGTTAGTTCTCAAAAAACAGAATGACAAATTTCCCCACGGATTCTGCACCTCCAAGAGGATGCCGCACAGTTTCTTGCTTCCGGTACCCTAAATCGTCCCCAACAACCCACAAGAACGATAGGATTCCAGCTCCCAAATCAGAAGAAAGCAGGACTCAAGAATGCGCTACAAAGATCCAAGAAACCTTACCTGTTGCCACTGCTGCATTTCCATCTCCTCCGCCAGGGCCCATTGCTGCTCCAGCGACAAGTTGTCGAACGCCGACTTCACATCCATAGGCCTCGTCACCTTAGGCACCTCCATCGTCGTCTCTACCAGCGGGTTCTTCCACGACACCCCCAACCTCCTGGCGCCGTCCGCTAGCGTGTTGGCGGAGCTCGACTGTCCGGCTCCCTTTTCGGAGACGATTTCGGAAGATACCGGGGAGCTGGTGCCCTCGCAGCGCGTCAGGGAAGGTAGCGGTGATGGAGCCAAGACCCCCTTTCCCTTCCGCGCGGCGGCAGCCGCGGAGGGGCTTTCGCGTGCGGCTCCCGATGGACCATGGGGCCGTTCTTGGAGACCGTCGGAGGGCGGCGCGGGTGGAGGCGGCTCCGCAGCGGCGGCGGCGTTGGACTCATCGCGGTGCCTATTGCCCGGTTCTTGGATTCGGATGCCGCCTCGGGCCCTTCCTGGACCGGAGGCCATCCTGGCGGGAAAAGCCTGATGGGAAGGGGATCGGCAGGGATTGATTCGTGAATTCTGATAGAACACGAGGGGGCGGAGGATAAACTCGCCGAGGGTGTCGTTATTTATGAAATGTTTGGGCCTTGGAAGGCGGGGGAAACATGGGTATATGGTTTTTGAATTTTGATGGTTTTTTTTTATATAGACGACGGTTTGGTAATTCCGTAATTGGTCATCGGATAGTTTTATGCTTGTTGCGATATGAGACATTTGGGCTAAATTGTAGTGTACGTGACCTTGCCATACAAATGTTCCTTTTTTTCTTTCTTTGTTTATTACAAAGAAATTTTGATGATGCAATGGTTTTTGGCTGCCTGGTTTTCAAACTAGACAATTTAATCATCTTGAACATGTAAGCGTAGCTTAGAAGAAAACCACCAATCCACTACACCACAACACTAATATCAGTGCAGTTCCATTGAGCTCAGATGCACGCATTAGAGTCACATCTTAAAAAATATCCAATATATTTTTCTCAAAATTATGGTGTTTTCCAACTTAAAAAGATTAGGAGGAATAAATTAGGCTATCTTCAAGAGTTTCTAATATTCACTCCTAAAGATTAAAATTTGGTATAGATACAGTTAACATGTGCATGATACAGAAGCAAATGCTAGGAGGAGTGGTCGGTCGGTCTTGCGTCGACGACGATGTTGTAGGCATCAGCAAGCTTCTCATCGTCGTCCTCGCCAGGGATGCCGATGAGGAATGGGTCCTATAGGAGCTCAGTAGTGAAGGGCCAGTTCTGGGGCTGGCCAATATAGTGCAACGCTCGATGAAGCCCCAGGTGACATAGCGGAAAATATGGATGGCGCATTGCCACACTCGATATAAGGCACCTTCGGACCTCCCACGCCACAATCTCCACTGACTCCATGTACGTCTACAAGGTTGTCGTCATCCTTGTCAAGATCTTGTTCTATATGGACACCTTGCTCCAGTGTTGGACCACGACATCCACATGTTGTTCATGAGAGATACTTTCCAATACAACTTCATGCATATCGATAGTCATCCAGATCAAGGTCGTACACATGCCCTAACGTGATGGCATATCAGCAATGGCGGCGGCCTGTCCTGCACGATCTTGCATAGCCCTCGAGTTCACCTAGAGACATGTTGACCATAAATAAGCCATGAATTATATATACAAAACACCATCAATGGACTCAGAAATTAAAGGAGAAACAATATAACATGAACATAGTTTATCAATAATTGGTTCCACATGTGCCTTGAGGTATGTGAATGCAGGAGATGATAATTGAAGCGAAATAGGACCAAGAAGGACCCTTAAGGGGGTCGGCTGTTGGCATTTGTAAACGCCACCACCAAGAATAGAGGTTAGGCTACTCTTAGCAATGTCGCTAGATTTGCCTTAGGTAATATTTCTTATGACTATAGGATTATTCCACAAGCGCACAGAATATAATGTGTAGCACTTCACGCGGGAGTATTCCAATGTATCGTGATTTATATTTAGCCCATGGAAAAGTGGGAGCAAAGAATGATAATAAAGAGAGGATCCTTAGAGTTACTTCAATCTAGAGCTAACTAATTGTAGAAGGGTAATCAAAGTAGAAATGATAGGAAGGTGATGAAGAAAAGACCAAGCTAAGATAACTGGTTAGTGTGACTAGGTGGGAGGACAACGAGTGAGTATAGGACTCCTATGTTCCAAACTTTACTCCTATGACTTAACTTAAAAAACACAGCTGATATAACATAGATTGCATCCACACATCCTGAAAGTACTAGGCAGCAGACAAACAATAGGAGACAAAACCCCTATCCGAAGTGGTCACTATTTTACGGGAGCCTTACCTTTTAAGAACGTGCCTGCAACACGTGGCGGGGATCAAAGGCACAAACAGGGCTGTCACTTCCTGCTGGCATCCGCTCGAACCGAGCGACACGCGACAACCAAATGCAAGCTAGTGTATAAGCACCACACTTACACCCTCTCTTACTACTCTAATTATGCGCACACAAGCCAACTAGAGCACCCTATGACATGCGTTAATCGTACCCAAGTGTGGAATCACATGATAACAATCTATACTATAACAACTCTATAAACTAAGATAAGACACAACAATACTATAACAAGTATAATATTGCACAAAGTAGAGACTAAGTAAAGTAAAGTAAGGATATATTGATAAATAAGTAAAGTCTTGCTAAAAAAAGGAAAGATACAAGAGCTATACCAGACTCTCCAGCAGACGACTCCGAAGACCCCGAGGAAAACTTGACTCAACTCTAACTCCCACACTAGACTACACTACTAAAGAGTGGAACTACACTAATCTTCACTTGTGCCTTGATTTCTTCATGATGTGAGAGGGGGGAGTGACCCTCTATTTATAGTGGAGGTGGAGTGGGGGCTACATCACCACATCAGCGATCCGCGCCATCTTCATTGTGCTCCGTAGGATCAAACCGTCATTGCAACTACCATAGATAAAGGGTGGAGAACAATCTGGTGGTTGGAGGCATGGAGTAAGGCGGTGGAGACTTCGGGGAGGCCTAGAGTCACCAGGAGCAGGTCGGTCGACCCCCTATGATAGGTGGGGACCTCCCCCTTCTTCTAGAAGGTGGCCCCACAAGTCAGGGGGCTTCCTGGTGGCTCCTAGATGCCTTGACCAGGTTGGCCGATCTGGTCTTGGCCCCTCCAAGGCCCCTCCTTTGTGTAGAGCGTGGTCCACATGTCAGTGACATCTTCTGAAAGTGTCACGCTAATTTGAGTTCCTATGGGCCCATTGTTGGGGATATTACCTCGGCATATCCCTAGGGACCTTATGGGCCTACCGACCAGACGACGGCCCAGCTCGCAAGGCCTTGCGGCACGCGACCAACCCGTCGTGCTCGCTAAGGACTCCGAGGAAGTCTTGCTCGCCAAGGAAGATCCTAGTAGATAGACTCGGATCCCTTGCCTTAAGGGACTGATCGTAATCTGTTAGGATACGAAAACTGTAACCCTGCTCCCCGACTATATAAGGCGAGTAGGAACCCCCTTGAAAACTCTCTCATAACCTCTTAGATCTCATCTACGCCTCATGTAAACCTAATACTCATATCAATCCAGCCACCAGAACACGGGACGTAGGGTATTACGGCGATTTGCCGGCCTGAACCTATATAAATCGTTGTGTCTACGCTCTATGTGTTACGCTTGATCGCCGTCTCCACACCTCCGCCTACAATCTACTACCGTAGGGTACCCCCTAGGTAGACTGCGATGCATATTTCGTCGACAGTTGGCGCGCTAGGTAGGGGGTGTGTGCATCGACTTCATGGCTCGTCAAGAGGTCACCTTTCCGGATTCGATGGTCCTCCCGGCGACCAGCACCGTGCTCCTGCCCGCATGTCGTCCCACCACACTAAAGTACCACCCACAAAAGAAGATCAGCATCGACGATCTGTTCGGCGCCATCGATCGCTCCAACACCTACATCATCGATTGCATCGACCTCGTACAGACGGCGAGACGCCGACTTCCCAGCCATCACGGTTGCCGACCACGCTATCACCGAACCTTAACGAAGACGACGGCTATGACGACCAAGGGCATCCACTCTCCTTCGACTATGCCTCATGGGCTCAGCAATCAGGCGGCAATCTTCCAACGCCGGGCGCTCTGATCGATCTTCGATCAGACCCCAGCGGCCCCCGTCATGAACACTGTCGTCATCTCCCCAATCTCCAGCGACGCCGAGCAGGCAGTGTCTCTCGATGGCACGATCTCATCGGGCTCGACCACCGCCATGGGGACCGGAATCGCCGACTCCTCCGGACCGACTAGCAGCTTCCCGGAGTTCCCTCTAAGCTTCAGAGGAATAGTTTTTCAAGTCTCCACCGATAGCATCGCCTGCGACAACGAGACAGACGCCGAACGCGTCGCGAGAGAACAGCACAACGCCGAACGAGCACGAAGGCGCAAACTGGAACACCACGAGCAGGAGAAGCGCGACCAGGAACATCATGAGCAGGAACGCATTGCACAGGAACAACGCGAGCAGGAGCAGAGGAATTGCGATCGCCTGCCACGACATAACCTTCAGCACGAGTTCGACCAGATGGGTAACGTCCCGGTGTACCCGACCCCAACGCCAATCTAGTGGTAGCGGCCTGCGAGCTATCCAAGCTCCCCGGCACACCTGAGATCGAGAAGATAGAGGCCCACATCATGGCAGTCGCGTTCTAGGTTAATAAAGCGGCTCACCCGCCCGAATTCTCTGGTCAATCCTACAGTAGGAACCACCCTAGAAGCCCTCCGAGAGAGCACCAATGAAGATCCCCACGACGCAACGATGAAGAACCCAACAGGGCCCGGCATGATCGAACACCGGCACCGGTGCGCCGAAGCCCTCCGAGGGAACACCGACGAAGATCCCCACAGCACGATGATGATGAGCGTGATAATCCCAAACACGATCAAACACCGGCGCCGGCGCCCCGAGCCATAGGGGGACTACGCCCCTTCTCCGCCCGTCTATGTACCATCAGGTGGCCCCAGAATTTCAGAGTAACATCGGTGGAGAAATATGACGGCAAGGCAAACCCAGAGCAATGGGTGTCCACGTATGAGATCGCCGTGTACGCCGCCGGAGGAGATCAGGACGTGATGGCCAATTATCTGCCAGTAATTCTTTCGACCTATACCAACAACTGGCTCCAGAAGATCCCAGAAGGCACCATCGATACCTGGGAGCAACTCAAGGAAATCTTCATCAAGACGTACAAGGCTACGTGTGTCTAGCCAGGGACGCGTTATGACTTGGAGAATGTCCGACAAAGGAGTAATGAAAGTCTCCGGGAGTACATCAGACGTTTCTCCAACAAGCGACTGAGCATAACAGAGATCTCCGACCCAGAAGCCATTGCCATCTTCTCCAACGGCCTGCAGACAGACGACCTCCGAAACAAGTTGGCCCGTAAAAGCATAACTACTATAGAAGAACTAATGATGATCGCAAATCCTTACGCCAACCAAGACGACGCCACTCGCAGCAGGGAGAACAGGCGGCGCCATTCTCGTTCCCTAGAACGCTCAAGGGATAGCGACCGCCGACCAGATTACCGCAGAGAAGGAAGGCCCAGCGACCACAGGGACTACCAGTCGGGTAACTCCGAGCGCTACCCACAACGGTACGACTGCAGGCGTGATAATCGCTACGTCGCCAACACGAGCGCCCACCCAAGAAGGAATTACGATGTCAGTTACGAGAAGATCCTTGACGGCCAGTGCCCAATACATAAAAACTCCAAGCACTCCATGCGCGAGTGTGATCTCCTCGAGTCAGCAGTACGGGGAAGAGCCGACAAAAGACCAAAGAAGGATGACGCTGACAGGGACAAAGATCAAGAACCACCAGTGCCGGAGTTCAGAGTGGCATCAAGGACATATTCGATCTTCGGAGGCAGCGTGATCGTCGAAGGGAGAGGCGATGTCGCCAAGTTCGCAAGGACGTCTACTCGGCTGCCGCCACAGGAGACGATACGGCCAACGCTTGCTACCTCGACTGGTCAGAACAACCTATAAGCTTCTCCGGAGAAGACGAGTAGACGGACTATAGATACCCTGACTGCTTCCCACTCATCGTTGATCCAACCATCGCTACATGCCGCTTCAAGAAAGTACTCGTCGATGGTGGCAGCGCCATCAACATCATCTTCGCTGACGCGTTCTGCCATCTTGACTACGCTAAGGACCTCCTGCTGGCAAATTTCACCTTTTGGGGAATCATCCCAGATAAGACATCGGCACCAGTGGGCCAGATCACCCTCCCTGTGCAATTCGGCGACCAGAACCACTTCAGGGTCAAGAACATCAACTTCATCATCGCCGACTTCGAGACAGCCTACCATGCGATACTTGGTCGTCCCGCTGAAGAATCATGGCTCTAATGGTTTCGGTGATTAACGACAATTGAAGATTATTATGGCTAACATATGTTTTGTAGAGGCTATGCGTAGCTTAGCCATAGTGATTAATGAGAATGGGCATCAACGGTTATCAGTAGCCCCCAAGATGGATATCGTTTCGGATTTCAAAGATGACATGATGAAGACCCTAGAGTGATAGGCTAAGTGTCATAAGGTGATGAAGGACACTTAGAATTAGATAGGGCTTTATTTGATCTTTGACCGTACTATCAAAGGGGGTCTAGACTAGTAGCTTGACTTAGGAGAGCTTCATGACTTAGGTGTGGTACACACTTGACTTCCTTAGCTCTAAGAAAGCCTATTGTGACCATAAGATAGCCTAGAACAACTTCCATATTCATCGCGACGAAAACCGAAGTTGAGAGTGCTGAGTTCTGGGCGACGGACGCTCCAGACAGTGGCGTCGGACGCTGGGGTGTCAGCCCCCGAGCGTCCATCGACCTATCAGAGGGCTCTGGGTTGGCCTGTGAGTTTTAGAGTGCGTCGGACGCTGTCCGTCGCGTTGGCGTCGGACGCTGTGAGAGAGTCCGTCGGCCTTACAGAGAGGCCTGTTTTTAGCCCGAGCCAGCTAGTAGCGTCGGACGTTGGAGTTGAGCGTCCGTCGCCCCTGCGATGGAGCGTCCGTCGCTGGGAAAAGGTGAATAGAACTAGCCGTTGGGCAAGGCAACGGAGCGTCCATCGCCTAGGCGATGGAGCGTCCGTCGCCCACTTAAACTGTCTGTTTCTTCAGCCCGAGGCAGTTTTTGAAGGGGGCTATTTATAGCCCACCCCTTGCCTTCCCACCTTGCCTTTGCTCTTTTGAGTTGCTGAGTTCTTTGAGAAGGTTGGGAAGAGAGCAAGAGCCCTAGAGAGAGAGTGATTCACGAATACATCCATCCTTCTTTCCTCTAGTTCATCTAAGAGAGCAAGTGTGCATCCACTCTAGTTGTGAAGCTTGAGTGAGTTAAGTGAAGATCAAGGCTTGTTACTCTTGGTGATCGACATCACCTAGACGGTCCGGTGGTGCTTGGAGGAAGGTGATTGCTGGAAGGATTGTCGGCGGCCCTTCTTCATCGACTTGTGATCGGTTTGTGGGCGGTTCACGGAGCCGGAGTGGCGAAGAACCAGCCCGTAGAGAGCACTCATCCCTTGCGCGAGATTGAGGGGGAGCAATACCTTGCGAGGTGCTCCAACGAGTACTAGGGGGGAGTGTCGACTCCTCGGTACCTTGGCAAAATGTCGCCGTGTCAAGAATCTCTTTCCCTAGCTCTTTCATACCGCATTACATTCCGCACTTGTTCTTCAATTCATACTAGAATTGTGTAGGGTGTTTTCTCTTTCCTTAGCTTGCTTCCGCTTTCATAGTCTAAGGCACACGAATCGTTAGGCACGAAGTGATTGGCACTTGATAGGATTTCATATTTGCTTTAGAAATTTGAAATAAGCCCAATTCACCCCCCCTCTTGGGCATCTTGATCCTTTGAATTGGTATCAGAGCCTTGTTGCTCTAAATTAGGCTTGACTGCCTAGAGCAAGATGTCCCATGGGGATGGACTGCGACCCATGTTTGATGGGGATGATTTTCCTTATTGGAAAGTGCGGATGGAGGCCTACCTTGAGGCCATGGATATCGGTGTGCACAAAGCCGCTACCATAGGTGGCACCGTGTTCGCCGAGGATCCCTTCTTTGAGAAGAACAATGCCAAGGCAAAGAACATTCTTTTCCGTGGCATTGGCAAGGATGTGTTCAACCGTGTGTGGAATTGCAAAACCGCATACGATGTTTGGACAAACATTTGTGCGCTACACGAAGGGACCAAATGTGAGCGTGAGGAACGCTACCATTTGGTCATGGCAAAGTTGAACTCCTTTACCATGCATGCCAATGAAAATGCTAATGAAATGTACTCACGTCTTAACATTCTTGTAGAGGAGTTGAATGGACTTGGGCTCACCCAAATGCAACCCGCCAATGTGGTGCGCAAGATTCTTTGTGTCTCGCCAATTGACAAGTATGGCCACATTGTCACCGTTCTTCACCAAGGGGATCTCTCCGCTTCTACACCAACACAAGTGTTGGGCAAGATCAATGCTCATGAGATGTACATGAAGATCGGTGATGGCGGTTCTTCATCCTCCTCCAAGAAGAAAGACAAAGAGAAAGAGGAGAAGAAATACTTGGCCCTCAAAGCTTCCACCAAAGAGAAGTGCAAGATCCAATTGGTGGTTGAGGACTCAAGTGATGAAGATGATGAAGACAATATCGCTCTCATGGTGAAGAAGACCACCAAGATGTTGAAGAGGCTAAACAAGAAGGAGTCAAGTTTGACTCAAAGAAGAAGAAATCCTTCACAAGCTCTTCAAGGAAGCCAATCTCCCAAATAAAGTGCTACAATTGTGGCATTCTTGGTCATCTAGCTCATACATGCGCCGAAGAGAAGAAAGACAAGTTCAAGAATAAGAAGTTCAACTACAAGAACAAGAAGGGTGCACAAGATGACTCAAGTGAAGATGACAAGAAGGAAGATAAGCCCTACAAGAAGAAGAAGAACTTCAACTTCCACAAGAAGAAGAAGGATGGCAAGACTTATATTGTTGGTGATTGGCTCACCGACATTGAGGACTCAAGTGACTCCTCTGATGATGAGAGTGAAGAAGAGAAGGTGGCCGCATTGGTGATTGGTTCTTCTACTCCACCGCCACCTCGTCCTTCATCACCGGGCCCATCCTCTACACACCTATGCCTCATGGCTAAAGGTGACAAGAAGGTACAAAAAGAGGATGATGGTGATGTTTCCTCTTGTAATGATAGTGATGTTGAAGAAGCACCTTCCTATGATGAACTAATTAAAATTTGCAACAAATACTCAGACATCATAAGGAAGTACAAAGCTAAAAATGACAAACTTCTTGTGATACAAGAAAACTTGCATGCTAAGGTTGATGCCTTGTCTAGTGCTAATGATGTTTTGAAGCTTGAGACTAACACTCTCACATCTAGCACTAGGGAGCTCAAAGCCTCTATTAAGCAAGCTAATGAGAAACATGATAAGCTTGAGAGGTCAACAGAAGAGCTCCAAACAAGGTATAACTTGCTAAAAGATGACTACAGCCAAGTGAAAAATGAACATTGCACACTTGTGGTAGCTAATGAATTGCTTACACATGATCCTGCTACACATGTTGCTATTAACCCGGTTGTTAAGTGTGATAGTGCTACTTCTTGTGAGGACTTGATTGATGATGTTGCTAGTGAGCAAAAAGCTAAGTGCAAGGGCAAAAAGATAGTTGAAGCTGACAACTATGATGACTATGTGAAGATGAGAGAAGAGAACCCAAAGCTCAAGGAAGAGCTAATCAACCTCAAGGCAAACAAGCCCTTCACTATCAAGTCGGCCAAGGAAGATGACAAGGATGCCTCTACCTTGATCAACACACTTAAGGAAGAAAATGCAAAGCTCAAGAATGAGAAGGTCAAGCTAGCAAGTGGTTTGGAGAAGTTCACCAAGGTCCACAACCTCCAAAGTGAGCTCTTGATGAACACCGTGATGAAGAATGACAAGATGGGCATTGGGTTCAAGGAGAACCAAGTGATGAAGGCCAAGGTCAAGATGGAAGCAAAGAATTACTACAAGAACAAGTACAATGGCCACAATCAAGACAAGCCAAAGCCCAAGCCTAGAAGATGCTTTGGATGTGGACAAGTTGGTCACTTTGAGTTCCAATGCAAGACACCACCTCCCAAGACCTTGCCCAAGCACACAAGGTCATTTGCTCATGATGCACATTTTGTCATCAACAAGGATTCCAAGGGTAGACCTTTAGTGGTGTTTCTTGGTCCACCCATGAAGAACAAGCCTAAAGTGTTGTGGGTTGCTAAGGAGTTGGTTGACAAGGCTATGGGTCCCCGCAATGTGTGGGTTCCCAAACAACAAGCTTAACTCCAAGTTGCTTGTGTGTAGGTGAACTACAAGACCGGCGGTAGCCATTGGGTAATTGATAGTGGTTGCACTCAACATATGACCGGCGACCCCCGGATGTTCACCACACTTGATGAGGATTGTGCAAATCAAGACAAGATTACATTTGGGGACAATTCAAAGGGAAAAGTTCAAGAGCTTGGCAAAGTGGCAATCTCCAATGATCAATCAATCTCAAATGTCTTGTTAGTGCAATCTTTGAGTTTCAACTTGTTATCGGTTGGTCAACTTTGTGATCTCGGGTTCCAATGTCTCTTCACCCCAAATGAGGTAGTTGTGACCAAGATTGAAGATTCATCATTGATATTCAAGGGGTTTTAGCATAACAATCAATCTAGTGGACTTCACCTCAAATGAAGCTAGTTTGCAAACATGTCTATTCTCCAAGAGATCTTTGGGTTGGCTATGGAATAGAAGATTAGCACATGTGGGCATGTCAACCTTGAAGAAACTTGTCAAGAAGGAATTGGTTAGAGGGGTTAAGGATGTGGTGTTTGAGAAGGACAAACTTTGTAGTGCATGTCAAGCCGACAAGAAAGTGGCAAACACTCATCCAACCAAAGCTTTCATGTCAACCTCAAGAGTCCTAGAGCTACTTCACATGGATCTATTTGAACCTACCACTTATGCTAGCCTTAGAGGAAATCTCTTTTGCTTGGTGGTAGTTGATGACTACTTTAGGTACACTTGGGTATTTTTTCTTCAAGACAAGAGTGAGACACAAGGCGTATTCAAGAAGTTTGCAACTAGAGCCCAAAATGAGTTTGATGTGAAGATCAAGAAGATTAGAAGTGACAATGGCACTGAGTTTGTGAACACCAAGATTGAAGACTATTGTGATGAAGTTGGCATCAAGCATGAAGTATCCGCCACATATACTCCACAACAAAATGGTGTAGTTGAGAGGAAGAACCGGACTTTGATTACACTTTCTAGATCCATGCTTGATGAGTACAACACCCCCGAGAAGTTTTAGGCCGAAGCAATCAACACCGCATGCTATGTGGCCAACCGGTTATTTGTCCAAAGGCTTCTCAAGAAGACCCCATATGAGCTTGTGAATGGGAAGAAACCGGATATCTCTTTCTTCCAGGTGTTTGGATGCAAAGTCTACATCTATAAGAAGCACCAACACTTGGGGAAGTTTCAAAGGCGTTGTGACATTGGTTTCCTTGTTGGTTATTCGCTTAAATCCAAGGCATACCGTGTATTTAACAAAGCCACCGGCTTAGTTGAAGAAACGTATGACTTGGAGTTTGATGAAACTAATGGCTCTCAAGGAGCGCTTGAGAATCTTGATGATGTAGGTGATTAACCCTTGAGGGAGGCTATGAAGAATATGCCCGTTGGTGCTATCAACCCACAAGAGGTGGAAGAAGGAGAAGATGATGCAAATCAAGATCCATCTCCACCCCGCACACCTCAAGTTGATCAAGAACAAGTAAGGGATGCACAAGAAGATACCTTCATCCCTCAAGATCAAACCGAGGTGGAAACTCAAAATGTTGAAGCACCACATCCCCCTTCTCAAGAGATTACAAGAAGATCCACACCTATTCTTCAAGCTCATCCACAAGAACTCATCATAGGGAGTCCATCAAGGGGGTAACAACTCGATCTAGACTTGCTTCTTATGTTGAGCATAACTCTTTTGTTTCCTTTGCTGAGCCTACTAGTGTGGAGGAAGCACTTGCGGATCTGGATTGGGTGAATGCCATGCATGAAGAGTTGAACAACTTCACCCAGAACGAAGTGTGGACACTAGTGGAGAAGCCCAAAGGAGCAAGAATCATTGGCACCAAGTGGGTGTTTCAGAACAAGCAAGATGATCAAGGCATGGTTGTGAGGAACAAGGCAACATTGGTGGCAAAGGGGTTCTCCCAAGTTGAAGGCTTGGATTTTGGGGAGACCTTTGCACCGGTTGCAAGACTAGAAGCCATCCGTATCCTTTTGGCGTATGCTTCACATCACAAGATGAAACTCTTTCAAATGGATGTGAAGAGAGTCTTCTTAAATGGTTTCATTAATGAACTTGTCTTTGTCTCACAACCTCCCGGGTTTGAAGACCCAATTTGTCCTAATCATGTGTATAGGTTGTCCAAGACACTCTATGGATTGAAGCAAGCCCCAAGAGCTTGGTATGAGAGGCTAAGGGACTTCCTACTCAAGAAGGGCTTCAAGATCGGGAAAGTGGATACCACACTCTTCACCAAGGTGCTAGATAGAGAGATCTTTGTTTGCCAAGTATATGTCGATGACATTATATTTGGGTCAACAAACCAAGATCATTGCAAGGAATTTGGTGCATTGATGTCCAAGGAGATCGAGATGTCGATGATTAGCGAGCTAACCTTCTTCCTTGGCTTCCAAGTGAAGCAATTGAGGGAGGGCACCTTCATATCTCAAGAGAAGTACACTCATGATGTGCTAAAAAATTCAAGATGGAGGATTGCAAGCCAATCAAGACCCCCATGCCTACTAATGGACATCTCGATCTCGATGAGGGAGATAAACCGATTGACCAAACTCTCTATCGTTCTATGATCGGTAGTTTACTTTACCTCACCGCATCTAGGCCGGATATCATGTTTAGTGTGTGTATGTGTGCTAGGTTTCAAGCAAATCCTAAGGAGTCGCATCTATGTGTAGTTAAAAGAATCCTTAGGTACATAAGGCACACCTCTAGCATTGGCCTTTGGTATCCGAAAGGAGCTCCCTTCCATCTTGTGGGCTATTCCGATTCGGATTATGTCGGGTGTAAGGTTGATAGGAAGAGTACCTCCGGAGGGTGCCATATGCTAGGAAGATCACTTGTTTCTTGGTCCTCTAAGAAGCAAAATAGTGTGACATTGTCTACCGCCAAGGCGGAATACATTGGCGCGGGAGCATGTTGTGCACAAATCTTATACATGACCCAAACACTCCTTGATTACGGTGTTACCCTAAAAAATGTTCCAGTCTTGTGTGATAACGAAAGCGCCGTAAAGCTTGCAAACAACCCGGTTCAACACTCTCGCACCAAGCACATAGATATTCGCCATCACTTTCTTAGAGATCATGTTGCCAAGAAGGATATCACACTAGTTGGAGTTAGAAGCGAAGAGCAATTAACGGATATCTTCACAAAACCACTCGATGAGTCAACCTTTTGTAGGTTGCGAAGCGAGTTAAATGTGCTTGATCACTCTAACTTCACAAAAAAATGATCTTGAGTAAACCAACCTTGCTTTCATGTGTAATATAACATGTTTAATTTAGTAATGCACATAGGCTTGGCTAACGCGGTTGAGATAACTGCCCTCAAAGCGTGTGACAAAGCTTAACCGCGGTTTAAACTTGCAAGCAACCTAGATTCAATTTTCGCAATGCATTGCATGTGCATGTGTGTTGTTTGCTGTTTCTTTTCAGTTAAGTTTGAGCATCCGATGGGTTTGTCCACTTAGGGGGAGAATTCCAAGCTCAAGTCACTTCTATACCCCTCTTGTGGCCCTATGATGTCTCCTTGCAAGGTTCCATTCGAATATTTTGAGCTAAAACTAGTTTAAAGCCTATGACAAACTATTTGAAAAGGAGAGTTTGAGAGATGGTTCTCATATCAAGTCCAATCGGTGTTATTTGGATCTTATTTGGATTGGAACTTGGTTGGGAGAAAGACTCAAAAATCAGTTTTGAAAAATCCTTTGAAAATCGGCGTCGGACGCTCAGCGACAAATGCCTCAGCGTCCGTCGTGATCGCCCGCAGAGGAATTCCGCCTGTCAGCGTCCGTCACGGAGCGTTCGACGCGGTAAATGTGTCGAGGCGCTTCGAACCCTCTCTGTAAGCCCGACGGACGATGCCGTCAGACGCTGCCCAGCGTCCGTCGCTCAGATCCGGAGCGTCTATCGCGGACTTAACAGGCACAAATCATTTTGAAAACCCCCGTCTTCTCTCGATCGGTTTTAGTTCAACTCCCTACGTCGTCGCCGCCTTCTCCAGACCCAACCACCGTCGTTCTTCCTCCTCCACTCGCTCGCGCTCGCGCCTCGCCGGGGCTTCTTCGCCGCCGGTGAATCCTGTCCAGCGCTGCCCCTCTCCCTCTGCGCGTGCGGTTCTAGCTACGCAGAGGTGCTGTCTGCGCTGCTACTTGCCGTGTGATCCTCTTGTCATGGTGCTGACTGCTCCAAGGATTCCTCTTTTCTCTTTTGCTCGGTATCTCCACCAGCAAAGGCTGTGGAAAGTGATTGAAATTGACTGAGATACCTTTCCTATTCTCTTTGTTCACCCAAATCAGAGGTATGGCATGGCAGAGACGATTCTATTCTTACCTATTTTCATGCTCTCTAATAGATTCACTCATCTCTAGTTAATGCTTACAAGTTTATATAACCTATCTATCTAATTGAACATGGTCAGTGGCAGTGTGTCAATGGATCAGTGGCAGTGAACTCAGGGCAAAGCCCGCGAGTACGGAATGAGGCAAAGCCTCGAGAGTGTCAGTCCACGGCTTTCAGAGCCACTCTTGCAGGGATTGTGCTTGGGATTGACAGTGGGTTAATTGGAGTTGATCAGTGACAGCGGTTTGTCAGTTGAGGATTCTTTGTCAGTGACAGTTTGGTTCTTCTCATGCCAGGCAATGGCACGGACGAAGAACGCCGGTCCTGTCCCCGGTAGTGGTGGTGACCCTCCACCTCCACCGCGTCCACCCACTGGTCGGGGCAAGGGCAAAGAGAAGCTTGTGCCGAAGAAAAGGAAGAGGCCACATATGGATCCAGACTCCGTGGCAGCTACAGAAGTGGCAGAGGCAGCAGAGCTAGCAGAGCAAGGTGGACGTCGCGCCGGTTTGAGGATCTCTCCTCGCCGTGGAGCGTGTCGTGAGTCCCCCTCGCTTCCAGAGATAGAGCCCGCAGAGGCTACTGAGTCAGAGGAGGCAGAGCAGGCTACAGAGACAGAGCAGGTAGAGGCTGCAGCCCACTCTTCCGTACAGGAGCTCATGGAGAGACGAGTCACTCATTCGTGTGGCTCAGGCAGGCTTGACAATCCTCCAGGACCATGTCTGCCAGATCCTGTGAGACACCAGGTCAGAGGTCTCACGGTGAAGCAGATTCAGTCTTTGAGGTTCACTGACTTCCAGATGTGGTTTCCACCTCAGAGGGACCCTCGTGCCAGTCCTCGCTTCTACACCACTCTGCACGAGGATTTCTACCGAGCTTACGTTTAGACCGATGCTCCACTACGTGCTCACCGAGTCTGTCCTCTTTAGCCGATCATCAATGTCGGTGGTCTAGAGATTGCTCAGCACCTTTAGTATCTTCATGGCTTGACTGAGTTGATGGGATGAGCCGACACCTACCAGGAGGACTGGGTTCGTCAGTTTTACGCTTCTTTATGGATTTCACCCGACCACGAGTTCTTCCACTATGGATTCAGAGGCTGAGACTACAGGGTCACAACTGAGAGGTTCAGAGAGATCTTTCACTTGGAGGCCTCAGACACGAGGATTCACACTGTGTGCTACAGCAGCCAGGAGGCTCCTTGTCGACCTCATGACGGGATAGTGCCATCTACCGACTACGTGAGGTCTTGTTTCTTACAGCCTTTCGGAGAGGGTTCGAGTCATACTCCACGAGACCTCACTCCTCTAGCTCGGACTCTCCATGAGACACTGAGGCGTACCGTCTTACCCAGGGTTGGAGCCCGTGACACACTCACTTGTCTGCAGCTTTGGCTCCTAGCTCATGTGATGAGGAAGGAGAAATTTGATTTGTGGGATTTGATTGTCAGCGAGATGGAGGACATCATAGCTGCAGGGTTCCGTGGGCACTGGTAGTTGCAGTACGCCCATTGGATTTCTTTTATAATGATCTCCAGGCCTGGGTCACCCTCACTTCTTACTACACTTACCCGGTCCACTACAGTGTTCCCTGAGTACCAGATGAGTCAGTTGGTCATGCACGGACACCTCCCTCGCCCCAGTCGTGCTTACCACCCAGGCACCAGATAGACAGGTCTACCACCACAGTCAGCGGAGCAGACAGATGCTATAGTTGAGCAGATTGCATAGGCAGAGCTTGCAAACCTCGATGCTCAGATTGATGCAGCGGCTGATGCCACCTACAGAGAGGATCTTGCTTTAGACAGCTCGGACGAGGACTATAGGCCTATTCCAGAGTACGTACCCCGGTCTCATGATCACGAGGCCGGTGGGTCAGGTGCAGCTCCCGCCTCAGGGACCTCAGAGGCTACTATTCTCACCATCCTTTCGATGATGTAGGAGGAGCAGTCCAGATAGGAAGAGGAGCAGAGGAGGCAGGCTGAGGAGGTTAGGAGACTCACTGCACAACAGCTAGCAGCTTAGGCACAGGCACATGCCCAATAGGACGAGTTCCAGATGTTGTTTCTGGCCTTCCAGAAGCAGTAGGCTGAGGTACAGCGACAGCAGACAAAGTTACTCAGTCGGCTTCTCGGTTCCAGCTCCGGCCCGTCACTTACGCCACAACTAGCTCTTCCTGAGACCTCCCAGCAGCAGTATACTTCACAGACATAGACACCTCCAGTGGTGATGCCGACTCCAGCGTTACAGCCCAGTGGGCTTCAGAGTAAGGCACCAGTTTCACCTACCTTTCAGACACCGATGACCCAGGTGTCATCGTGGTTGGCTTCCCCCGGTGAGTTTCACACTGGATTCACACCTACTCGGGGGGGCACCCTTGCAGATGCTACACGCGACCTCACTGCTTCATACAGAGAGATCACCCGCGAGGACTCGCCAGTTGTAGTAGCTCCTAAGACTCAGCTTTCAGAGGAGCACCCTCTGGCGGCAAGCACTTACTTGTCTTCTCTCGCCTCGTCGGAGGCCGCACCAGACTGCTCGACTCAAACAGTCACCACTCCACCTCGTGCTACTGTTAAGACAGATTCCACTATTGTGGTAGCAGAGGCAGTTGAGTCAGAGAGACTAGCTCAGACAGAGAGTCAGTTGGCAGTGGATGCCAGAGCAATCACAGTGGCAGTATCTTCGCCGCGTCACTCACAGGGTCAGCCAGCAGAGCTCGTTGCAACAGTTACCCTTGCAGCGTTGGCAGCGACACCTTCCCCCACGCCTCGTGTATTCACTCGTTGGGCTCCTAGACCGCTACCATAGAGGCAGGACCGTCTGAGGCTCCAGCTCAGGATGCTACTCCTTCAGAGCCTTAGGGGGAGTTGGGACAGTCTACACCCACTGAGTCAGCAGCTCCAGTCCTAGAGTCTACCACAGCTGAGACTACTCAGGCAGCGACAATGGCAGATGATGAGTCAGATGATGATTCAGATCTTCGGGACTTCATTATGCTAGATCGTCAGGCCATAGTTTCTTCGGCTCCACCTCCAGATGCTCAAGAGGCTTAGTTTTTAGTGCTAGATGCCAAAGGGGGAGAGAGTCGAGTATCAGAGATAGGGGGAGTGTAGTGAGTTAGGGGATTTCCTTCTTTGTGTGATTTACTTTCCCCATACTCATGCATCATGTCTACTTTCTTGTATTTTTATATTTGTGTGGTGGATGATGTTTGTGAGATACTTGTGGTTGTGTGTGACATACTCTTGTTTTATCACTAATATATCGTGTGAGTTGTCACCTGGTTCATGATATATCTCGATGATCTAATGGTATTTGAGCTTCCGCGCCATACTCCGATATATACTTGAGAATATCATGAGGTACTCCGATCTTATTTCATATACTTGAGTACCATGTTTGTGGCTTGGCTTGTATGAGCAAGTATCTTTCACTCTTATTCACAAACCCTTGCTCAAACGAACCAAGTCATTTGAAATCCTAACCGTTCATCTCTTATATCTTATACTCGAGGATTATTGTCGTTAATCACCAAAAAGGGGGAGATTGAAGAATCATGGCCCTAATAGTTTCAGTGATTAACGACAATTGAATATTATTATGGCTAACATGTGTTTTGCAGAGGCTATGTGTATCTTAGCCATAGTGATCAATGAGAATGGGCATCAACGGTTATCACTAGCCCCCAAGATGGATATCGTTTCGGATTTCAAAGGCGACATGATGAAGACCCTAGAGTGATAGGCTAAGTGCCATAAGGTGATGAAGGGAACTTAGAATTAGATAGGGCTTTATTTGATCTTTGACTGTACTATTAAGGGGGGGTCTAGACTAGTAGCTTGACTTAGGAGAGCTTCATGACTTAGGTGTGGTGCACACTTGACTTCCTTAACTCTAAGCAAGCCTATGGTGACCGTAAGATAGCCTAGAACAACTTCCATATTCATCGCGACGAAAAACGAAGTTGAGAGGGCTGAGTTCTGGGCGACGGACGCTCCAAACAGTGGCGTCGAATGCTGTTCGTCGTGCTAGACAGAGGCAGCGGACGCTGGGGTGTCAGCCCCCGAGCGTCCGTCGACCTATCAGAGGGCTTTGGGTTGGCCTGTGAGTTTTAGAGTGCGTCGGACGCTGTCCGTCGCGTTGGCGTCGGACGCTGTGAGAGAGTCCGTCGGCCTTACAGAGAGGCCTGTTTTTAGCCCGAGCCAGCTAGTAGCGTCGGACGTTGGAGTTGAGCGTCCGTCGCCCCTGCGATGGAGCGTCCGTCGCTGGGAAAAGGTGAACAGAACTAGCCGTTGGGCAGGGCGACGGAGCGTCCGTCGCCCACTTAAACTGTCTATTTCTTCAGCCCGAGGCAGTTTTTGAAGGGGGCTATTTATAGCCCACCCCTTGCCTACCCACCTTGCCTTTGCTCTTTTGAGTTTCTAAGTTCTTTGAGAAGGTTGGGAAGAGAGGAAGATCCCTAGAGAGAGAGAGTGATTCGCGAATCCATCCATCCTTCTTTCCTCTAGTTCATCCAAGAGAGCAAGTGTGCATCCACTCTAGTTGTGAAGCTTGAGTGAGTTAAGTGAAGATCAAGGCTTGTTACTCTTGGTGATCGACATCACCTAGACGGTCCGGTGGTGCTTGGAGGAAGATGATCACCAGAAGGATTGTCGGCGGCCCTTCTTCATCGACTTGTAATCGGTTGTGGGTGGTTCACCGAGCCGGAGTGGCGAAGAACCAGCCCGTAGAGAGCACTCATCCCTTGTGCGGGATTGAGGGGGAGCAATACCTTGCGAGGTGCTCCAATGAGGACTAGGGGGGAGTGTCGACTCCTCGATACCTCGGCTAAACGCCGCTGTGTCAAGAATCTCTTTCCCTAGCTCTTTCATATTACATTACATTCCGTACATGTTCTTCAATTCATACTAGAACTGTGTAGGGTGTTTTCGCTTTACTTGGCTTGCTTCTGCTTTCCTAGTCTAAGGCACACGAATCGTTAGGCACGGGGTGATTGGCACTTGATAGGATTTCATATTTGCTTTAGAAATTTGAAATAAGCCCAATTCACCCCCCCCCCTCTTAGGCATCTTGATCCTTTCACCCGCACTCGCCAAGATAATGGCAGTCCCGCACTACACCTACATGGTGCTGAAGATCCCGATGCCACGAGGCATCCTTAGTCTTAGTACCGACCTGAAGATAGCATACGAGTGCGAGCAGCAGACGATCAATACCGTCGAGAAACCCCGTATCCAGGACACGTACAACTCTGAAACCAGCGACAAGCCCGCCGCAAAGAAGCATAAGGAAGCAGAACCAGCGACGACTATCACTGACCACTCCACCGAATAGATATAGAGGCCGCCAGCCCTCAGCGGCGTGATAAGATTTACAAGTATAAACATAGTCCAATAAAGTTTGTACCATGTATCCCTGCATTGATAAATAAAGGTGCTTCGTTTCCCTCACATTCCATTTATCCGAAACAACCGACGAACGCTCACGACATACGAGGAAATGCTGCTCGAAAGCGGACTCCAACCAACGGCGGTAGGGCCGACAATAGTCCTGAATCCGCCGGAGAGATAAGAGTCGAATCATCGTAGCATCGTCACAAACCCTCTGGAAGACACGACAGACCTGACGAACGTTCAGATACTCGCGGACATCATCACCATCATCAATGACACGAAGAAGGATCCGAAAAGTAAGTCTTCCGGCAGGATCAACAAAGCGGCAAAACTCATCGCGAGGCGCGCGCCGTCAGCTTCCATCACCCCCCCCGACAAAGCCCCAGCGTCGACGACACCCTCTTGTTCTTCGCTTATCCTTTGCAGCCAACAAGCGTGAAGAGAATTGGACAAGACGGCTGGAAGTTACCCTGTTCTTCACCCGAATATATGGCAAAGCCTTCGCCCCCTCGTATTCCATACACGTACGCCTCGGGTAATGAAAATACAACTCTTCGAATCCCACACGAGCTCTCAAGAAGATAAAGAGGTCACCCTTCCCGTCCCGCCAATACCGAGGTTCGCCCTTTATACTAAGTGGCGCGACGCTTCGCCTTCCAGGGTTTTTGGGAAACCGCAACACGCAAATACAGAGCCGCCACGACGTCCACCTTCTGCGCCGCGACTTGGGCCGCTAACCGCATGGCTAATTTGGCCAAATTAATTACTTTTCTCCTCAGTTCGTATTTGTTTCCATTTAATTTCCCCAATTTACGGTTAATGATTTCCGAAACACTACAGTCCCGGGACTAGACGTGCAATCCTGTTATGATCTATTTTTTGCAACTAGAGTAACATGGCTACCGCATACTGGTCGGCACGCCCCACATAACTTTCGATGCAGCGATACACGGGGACTTCGTTGACGGCAACCACGACTCAGCCACCTGGTCGCAAATTCGGCCAGGCTCGGGGACTTCATCCAAGTTACATCGAGCAAGGCACGGGGACTGTAACCACGGCACAAGTGTTGACGGTCCTTAAGTAGCAAAATTGACTGTCAACTAAACAAGGATAAGGATCTAAATGAAACCAACAACTAGAAATAAGGTTTAAACTAATAGAATTCCACGAGTTTTGGTGAATGTCTGTTTCTGCAGGGGATATCAGGAAATATGGAGGAAAGACCCACATGTCATGTTTACATAGAGATAATTATCATTCGAACAAAAAAGAATAATCTAGAAGGGTCAAGAAGGCGCGGGAAGAAGCAAGAGGCCGAGCGGGCCCAGGGGTAGGGCGCCCGCCCTACGCCTTGGGGCGGCCGCCTTAGGGTTGAGCCCAATAGGCTCTACCCTATGGGACCACCTCTCCACTGCCATTGAGGTTGCATCTAAGCCCTCCATCAAGGTCGGTTTGATCCAACGGCCGACGTTCATTTGAGGAGGCTATATAAGGAAGGCCCTCTGACCCTGAGGAGGAGAGCCTCTCTGACCTAATTCATTATTCATCATCCATCTCAAGAGGAGAAGCCCTTGATCAAGCCCAAGATCCACCACATCAACTAGATCTCTAGTTTAGCATAGCTATATAGGATTAGAACTAGAAGGAGTCAATCTTCAATTGGTTTCCGGATCTGTCAGGAGGATTATTGGTAATTCTCTATCTAGTTCTTCATTGTTCTTCAATATTATGAATATGACTTTGCTCTACTTCATTATATTGTCTATGACTTTACTCTATTCGTTTATGTTTTTAGTTATATTGTTCTTAGTTTATTATGATCATATACTTGGCATAGTTAGATCTGAATCATATGCATGTTTAGGATCGTATAGCATTTATCCACCAGTACTATGGGTAAATGATAGATATTGTGTAGGCGTGGTGCCTAGACCGTATTTATCTGCGATTGTACCCTACATTCCGGATCGCGAGGTAGTTCACGGGAGTGACAGTCCTGTTGAGTCCTTTGTAGTCCTCCTCCCGTTTGTAGGGCAGGCAGAGCAGTTCTATTACGGGGAAATGATTGCTATGTTCTTCACTTCCTTAGTAATACTCACTATACATGAATATCTCTTTTCTCGCCATGATTGCCAAGTGTAATTGCACTAATCATAGTATACTAGACTGTATAGTTAAGAATAACTTAGGAAATATCTTTGTAGTTCATCCTAATTCCATGCTAATGACTTGCTAGAATATCTGTTGAGGTGCTTATCATTATCTTATGTGGCTACATTTATGCTGATCAGTATTTATCTTTTGTCACTATTCATTCATTATCTATATCTTATGTGACACTTATCTTGTACTGAGTGAGATAGATGAAAACTTTCCATTACACATGCAGTGATACTCATTGATCATTAATACTCATTCCTCATTTATTCCTTAGTATCCCTTCCCAGTGATAAAAATATAAATAACGATACCTGGAATACTCATGGTTAAAATGCTACTTCGGTACTATCTGTGCGCTTGCAGAGACACATTTCTATTCATATTCACTTAGAGCAATTGCATATTTCAAGACCGCATCTCTCCACCATGCTGGGGATGACAACTTGGCTTAAGTGGCATGAGAGGTGGTTAACCCTTTTTGGCGCCGTTATCAAAAATAGAAATTATTCTACTTTTGGTAATGACGTTAAGAAGCATCAACAACAAGGAACGGCGGCGCGGAACAGCAAGATACTCGGGGACTGAAACCCAGGGACTGCGAACAAACCAACATGACCCTGATACAAGAACCTCCTAGCTTCTCACATCAGGTTCGGGGACTACGGGTATTCGCAGTCGTTTTTTACAAAACTTATGTTTCAGTCTTTAATATACGATCCTGATACACGAACCTCCTAGTTTCTTACATCAGGCTCGGGGACTATGGGTATTTGCAATCGTTTTTTACAAAACTTATGCCTCAGTCTTTAGTTACAATTTTTATGCATTCTTAATCTTTTATAAAGCTTGGCACCACGTGCATACTTCACCTGCTACCAAGCTCGGGGACTAAGTGGGTACACTTCACCTAGCGGTGAATGTACAGTTTTTCTTCTCGACAAAGCTCTGTTGTTTTTGTTTATTCTTTGCAGGGCCTAAGTGGGTACACTTCACCAGGAAAGGACTTTTTAAAAGTTTTTCTTCTTCAGCACGTCACATCCTTCCGACAAGCATCCGCAGCATCCGACAAGGCGACCTGCTCGCGCATCAAGCTACGACGCTCTCAACCAGCCCGACCTGGTCGGGACACTTCGCCAAGCAATATCTCGACCAGCCGACCTGGTCGGGACTCTGCAATGATGACTTCGCATGATGGCGACCAGCTGAACACCTCCAAGGACAATGTTGCGGGCTCGCAAGAAGAATACAACGTGCTCGGAGACTTGTTGGGGATATTACCTCAGCATATCCCCAGGGACCTTATGGTCCTACTGACCAGACGACGACCTAGCTCGCGAGGCCTTGCGGCACGCGACCAGCCCGTCATGCTCGCTAAGGACTCCGAGGAAGTCTTTCTCGCCAAGGAAGATCCTAGTAGATAGACTCGGATCCCTTGCCTTAAGGGACCGATCATAATCTATTAGGATATGAAAATTGTAATCCTGCTCCCTGACTATATAAGGCGAGCAGGGACCCCCTTGAAAACTCTCTCATAACCTCTTAGATCTCATCTACGCCTCGTGTAAACCTAATACTCATATCAATCCAGCCACCAGAACACAGGACATAGGGTATTACGGCGATTTGCCGGCCTGAACCTATATAAATCGCTGTGTCTACGCTCTCTGTGTTACGCTTGATCGTCGTCGCCACACCTCCGCCTATATCTACTACCGTAGGGTACCCCCTAGGTAGACTGCGATGCATATTTCGTCAACACCCATGGATCCATGTGCTTTGATCTCTAACCATTGAGAGAAAACACAAAGTGAATCCAAGGGTGGATCTTCACTCTGAGCTCTGCTGGATGGATCTTGGGGGGGGGGGGTGTGGGAGCCTTTGGTGGGCCCACCTAGGGGTCGGCCGACCCCTTATGTGGGTCCCATAGGCTCCTGTACCCCCCAATTTCCTTAACCTGCATAGAAATGCTCAAGGGACATGTAGAACTAGTTATTTGATAAAAATATGATCATGATATGCTATTCTTCCTTCCAAGCATAATCTAGAAGTGGGTCATTTGTACCGTCAACATCGACCAACCCCCCATAAGGTCCTTCTAGGCCCTGCCAAGGTCACATAATCCAGAAGAAGTACCTCAAAGTCAATTCCAACTTTTAGATAAACTTTGTGCTTTCTTTGGATGGCTCAAGATGAAGTCACATGGATATATGATGTGGCAACCAAGTAATCCAATGAGAGAAAAGCAGCAACACTCTCTGTCGGGTACAAAGGTAAGGGGTACCCTAAACCTGCGATAAACTAACGCTCAACACAACAACCATTTTTAAGACAGGATCCGATCAGCCGTTCAAATCAATGGAGAAAGGCCCATCACGCAAAGGCCTCCCTCACCGGCGACAGCAACCAGTCGTGGGCAGGCCCATTATTGGAAAAACAGACGGACTGGGGTCGAACGAACGACCCCCGTCTCTGCCCCGACTGACGGACAGGGGTCGAACGAACGACCCCCCGCCTCTACCCCGACTGACGGACAGGGGTCGAACGAACGACCCCCCGCCCCTGCCTCGACTTACGGACAGGGGTCGAACGAACGACCCCTCCGCCTCTGCCTCTGCCTCGACCCCTTGAATGACGGACAGGGGGTCGAACGAACGACCCCTGAGAAGGAAGCTCGATCGATTTACCTGCTCCCGGTATGGGTTAAAGGGGATCCGATGCGCCTACCTACCCCTGCCTAACGCCATGGGCGCCTACTACCGCGGTCAAATCCATCGACTCACCGCCCATGCCCTGGACCTCCGTCAACTGTGCTGCCGCTGTAGCCACGTCGCAGGGATACGACAGGGTCATGCCGGCCTCGACCCCCCCTCGACCAGGGGGCTCGACCATCGTCTCCAACCACTCTGGCATGGGACCCGTCCTATCTGCTCCGTCCCGCCTCAGTTGTGGGACTCGCGCCCGTCTATAGAAGGTCAACCCTGCTGCGCCGTGACGTGCCGCAACGTCCAGTTCGCCATCACCATACTCCGAAACACCGAAAGGACAGGAAGGCCACGCCGCTACAGCGATCGACGTCCCTTCGCCAGCATGGTGCCACGGACACGCCTCCCATGCCGCTACAATTTAGGACTCTGTACTCCCGTACCTCCCCTTGATCTATAAAAGGGGATGCCAGGATAGAAGAACAAGGAGGGCAAAAACGAAGGCGCATTCGTATCGACAATACGAACACACATTCGTTTAAGCTCTGACCCTCATACACCACTCACCCAATTGCTTGATCGACCTCTCAAGCAATCAACCGACCACCTAGGGTAGCCCTGCTAGTCCTAGGCCTCAGCTCATCTTGAGCACCTCCGTGTAAACCTGCTTGTACCCCCCCTGTACGAACTTCGGTGCGAGATAATACAATCCATCCTCCCCCGCTGGACGTAGGGTCTTCTGTGTCCGAACCAGGATAAATCTTGTGTTCTTCTTGCATCATGTCTGGGAGAGGGAGCACGCAATATACAAATTTACTAGCCGGTGGTCTTGACCCCCCGGGTCATAACACCGACAGTTGGCGCGCCAGGTAGGGGGCTTTGCGTGTCGATCAACTCCGAACTACTCTCCCAGATGGATTCCACGATCCCATTACTTCCATTCGCCACCACCGTCTGGTTCGGGAGTCTAGAGTTCATGTCCACGGGCCACGGCCACGACATGGTTCTACTCTCAGCTAGTGGCATGGATAGCAGCAGCTCCGGTACTCCGGGGCCAAGGAGGACCAGACGACGGTCCCACCACTCGTGCCTTTTGCCTGTGACTAGGAGGGGGCACGAATGACACCGCCACACTCTTCACTGCGCGGATCCCGAGACGCCGGATGTCGTCCCCCCGGCCTCAGCTGGCGACACAGTTCCTCCCTTCGGGAGCTTGTTTGACCCATGCTTGCGGGTCGGGGTGGGTACCTCACTGAGCCTGACTTTGGCTCTGCCATACCGTCATCTCAGAGGATTTCCGTGGCTTCTCCGACATACTCGGCCGCAACACCACAGGACCTGTTTCCACATGGGCTCTACAACAGCGCCAGACTCTGTTCTGCTTTTGTAGGCTCGCAGATGCAGGCACGTTACGGCTCCTCAGGGAACCTGCTGCGTACGACGATCAACCTCATCACCACTCCTCCACCGGACGAGCGCCCGGAGTCGCGACGAGCCCCGCCCCTAGGGTGTCAGACCTAGGGGACGGTACAACAATGGCTGGAGGAGGAATGCTGGGGATCTTTCCCCAACTTCTACCACGGCTACCCCGACTCGGACTCCCTCGACGAGGGTTACGATCCCACGCGGGAGTGCTTCCACCTCATCGATCCGGTCGACTCCCAGGACGACATCAATGACGCCGCGACCACGGATGAAGGGGAAGGGGGCAACGCTACCCCAACGCGAGACGTCGCCCCCCCCGGTTCCATTCGAAGCCGATCCACCACAGGACGCTCAGATCACGCAAGTCCGAGAGCTGCTCGCCAAGCTCGAGGAGGAGCGTCTGCGACTCCAGCAGCTCGAGCACGCCCTCGAGCGAGATCGCGAGTGGCCACAGGGTGGAGGAGCCCGTGAGCGGGCCCGGGAAGTCCATCGACAGATCATCGAGGAGGGGGCAAACGAGCGCCACGTCTACAACCGTGCTAGCCAAAATGTCGTGGCGGCCGCAATGCTGCTTCGCGACATGCCGGCACCATCGACGCCCCAGGCGCGACGCATCAGGAATGAAATCCAGGGGCTTCTCCAAACCGCGGCCGTTCAGCCGGCGGAGAGCTCGGCCTTGAGGCGCAGAGGACCTGCTTCCGAGCGACGGGACGTACCCCCTCGACAAGATCAAGAGGTATCTTTCCACCAAGACAAGGCACCCCAAGGCGGAGCAGAGCGGCAACCAGTTCGAGACCGAATCCTCAACGATCGACAACCGAGAGACGCGCGGTACGACATCAACGACAACAAACGACGTCGACACGGTGACGCTGAGGCTCGAGGTTATAGTGCTCATCGAGGTGGGCGCTACGACAGCGACGAGGATCAGCGTCAATCCCTGGAACCACCAGGGCCACGAGTCTTCAGCAAGGCAATCCGGCAAACCGCCTTGCCTGTTTGTTTCCGTCCACCCACCAGCCTGGTCAAGTACAACGGCGAACCCAAGCCGGAGCTCTGGCCTGCTGATTTCAGGCTGGCATGTCAGCTAGGAGGAGCCGACAGCGACCACGTCATCATTCGGCAACTCCCGCTCTTCCTCTCCGACACCGCTCGAAGGTGGCTCGAGGAGCTCCCCCCGGACTTGATCCATGGCTGGCCCAACCTGGTCAGGATCTTCGAAGGGAACTTCAAGGGCACCTACGTGCGGCCAAGAAACTCCTGGGACCTCCGCAGCTGCAACTAGAAGCCAGGAGAAACCCTCCGCGACTTCACCCGACGGTTCTCCAAGCAACGTACTGAGCTCACCCACATCTCCGACCACGACGTCATCACGGCGTTCGTCGCCAGGACGACCTGCAAGGAGCTGGTGCGGGAACTAGGGCGAAACACCCCCAAGACCGCCAACGAGCTTATGGACATCGAAGCCAACTATGCAGCCGGCGAGGAAGCCGTCGGCGCGTTCTTCTATGCATCCCCGAGCAAGGGGAAGGCCAAGGCGAACGAGCCCGGGGGCTCGAATGATGGGCCCAAGAAGAACAATAACAAGAAGAAGAAGAAGAAGAAGAACCAGCCGGGTCAACGCGACGTCGAACCCTACGATCTTATCACAGCGACAGACAAGAAGAAGCCTCAAGGTCCCCCTCTCGAGGGGGGCGTCTTCGACAAAATGCTGAAAGAGCCCTGTCCCTATCACAAGGGACCGGCCAACCACAGCCTTGAGGACTGTCGCATGCTCAAGAAGCACTTCTGCTCCCTCTGCCTCAAGAAAGACAACAAGAAGGAGGACCAACAGGACGAGGGCGATGGCAAGAACGGGGGCTTCCCCGAGATCCTCGACTGTTTCATGATCTTCGGGGATCCTCGACCCGACTCAGCACGAGTCAGCGCAAGAGTGAGCGTCAAGAGGTCTTCTCCGTTCGAGCTCAAGGTCCTCGATACCTCGACTGGTCACACGTGCCGATCACCTTCGATCAGGACGACCATCCTGAGCACGTCCCCAACGCAGGGGTCTACCCACTCGTCGTCGACCCAATCATACTCAACACCCGCCATTCCAAGGTACTCATGGATGGGGGAAGCAGCCTCAACGTCATCTACGCCGAGACCCTCGACCTCTTGGGGATCCCAAGGACCATGCTCCTGCCCAGCGCGGGGGGATTCCACGGGATCGTTCCAGGGAAGAAGGCACTCCTGATCGGCTGCGTCAAGCTACCCGTCTGCTTCGGTACCCCCTCAAACTTCCGGAAGGAAGATCTGACCTTCGAGGTGGTCGCATTCTACGGTACCTACCACGCCATCATCGGTCGACCGGGATACGCCAAGTTCATGGCGGTCCCGAACTACACCTACCTCAAGTTAAAGATGCTGGGGCCCAAGGGAGTCATCACCGTCGACACCTCCTACGAGCACGCTTACGACTGCGACGTCGAGTGCGCGGAAAACGCCAAGGCGGTCGAGGAGTCAGCCATCCTCGCGGCCCTCGACGACTTCTCCAAGGAGATCCCCGACCCCAAGCGACACGCCGGCAACTTCAAGCCTGCGGAGGACACCAAGACCATCCCGCTCGACGTCGGCCACGTGGATGGGAAAGCGCTGACAATCAGCGCTACCCTCGAGCCCAAATAGGAAACCGTGCTCGTCGACTTTCTCCGCGCGAATGCTGACGTATTTGCGTGGGGTCCCTCGGATATGCCAGGCATTCCGAGGGATGTCGCCGAGCACTCCTTGGACATCCGGGCCGGATCCAAATCGGTGAAGCAACGGCTGCGCCGCTTTGACGAGGAGAAGCGCAGAATCATCGGGGAGGAGGTCAACAAGCTTGGGAGGAGGTACATCATCCCAAGTGGTTAGCAAATCCCGTACTTGTCAAGAAAAAGAATGGAAAGGATAGGATGTGCGTAGACTACACTAGTTTAAATAAAGCATGTCCCAAGGTTCCTTTTCCATTACCACGTATCGATCAAATAATAGATTCCACTGCGGGATGTGAAACTATCTGCTTCCTTGATGCGTATTCTGGCTATCACCAAATAAAGATGAAGGATTCCGATCAGCTCGCGACTTCCTTCATCACCCCCTTTGGCATGTTTTGCTACCTCACTATGCCCTTCGGTTTGCGAAACGCCAGGGCCACATATCAGCGATGCATGCTCCGTGTCTTTGGGAAACACATAGGGCCGATCATCGAGGCCTACGTCGATGACATCGTGGTCAAATCCAAAACAGTCGGGAGCCTGGTCGGCGACCTTGAGATCACGTTTGGGTGCCTCAGGGAAAATCACATAAAGCTGAACCCAGAGAAGTGTGTCTTCGGGGTTCCTCGAGGCATGCTCCTAGGGTACATAGTTTCCCAACGCGGGATCGAGGCCAACCCTAAGAAGGTAACCGCAATCACCAGGATGGGCCCGATCAAAGATCTTAAGGGCGTACAAAGGGTCACAGGGTGCCTCGCCGCCCTCAGCCGGTTCATCTCACGGCTCGGGGAAAAAGCCCTCCCCCTTTATCGCCTCCTTAGGAAAACAGAACACGTCGCATGGACTGTCGAGGCCGAGGAGTTGCTCTCCAAGCTCAAAGCCTTGCTCACCTCGCCACCTATCTTGGTGCCCCCAAGCCCAGCCAAGCCCCACTTGCTCTATGTCGCAGCAACTACCCAGGTAGTCAGCGCTGCCATAGTAGTCGAGAGGGCGGAAGAAGGACATGCCCTGCCGGTTCAGAGGCCTATCTACTTCATGAGCAAGGTACTCTCTGAGACTAAGACGAGATACCCCCACATCCAGAAGCTGTTGTATGCCATTGTCCTCACCCGGCGCCAGCTCCAGCACTATTTCCTGGGCCACCAGGTGACTGTGGTCTCATCTTTCCCCCTCAGGGAGATAATCCAGAACCGGGAGGCATCTGGAAGAATCGCCAAGTGGTCGGTCGAGCTCATGGGGGAAACCCTCTCCTACGCCCCTTAGAAGGTCATCAAGTCTCAGGTATTGGTAGATTTCATTGCAGAATGGATCGACACCCAACTACCCCCGGCGCAAGTTCAGACCGAGCTCTGGACCATGTACTTCGATGGATCGTTGATGAAGACGGGGGCAGGCGCCGGATTGCTGTTCATATCACCCTCAGGGGTCCACATGCGCTACGTCATCCACCTCCACTTCCCCGCCTCCAACAACGTAGCCGAGTACGAGGCCCTCGTCAATGGTCTGCGCATCGCCATCGAGCTCGGGGTCCGACGCCTCGACGTTCGGGGGGACTCGCAGTTGGTAATCGACCAAGTGATGAAAGATTTGAGCTGCCACAACCCCAAGATGGAAGCCTACTGCAAGGAGGTCCGAGGGCTCGAGGACAAATTTTACGGCCTCGAGCTCAACCACATCGCCCGCCGGTATAACGAAGCTGCTGACGAGCTGGCCAAAATCGCGTCCACTCGAGGTACAGTCCCTCCCGACGTCTTTTCGAGGGACCTTCACAAGCCGTCCATCGACCTAGGCTCGGGCGCTCCTGTCCTCGAGCAAGGGGCCGACCCACCTCCCCCGACCGATCCCCCATCGAACGGGAAAGAAGTCATGGAGATCGACGAAACGGCCTCAACACCCACCCCCTGACGGACTGCGCTCACCCTACCTCGAGTATCTAATACGGGGCGAGCTCCTAGAAGACCGCACCGAAGCCTGACGCATAGCCCAGCAAGCCAGAACCTACGTCTTGTATGAGGATGGCCGCGAGCTGTATCGACGCAGCCCTTCCGGTGTACTTCAACATTGCCTCACCCTCGGGGAGGGGAGGGCACTACTGAAGGACCTACACTCGGGGGCTTGCGGCCACCATGCGGCGCCAAGAACGCTGGTAGGAAGCGCCTTTAGACAAGGCTTCTACTGCCCGACAGCCGTCACCGATGCAACCAAACTTGTTCGATCTTGCAAGGGATGCCAATTCTACGCCAGGTAGACCCACCTACCCGCCCAAGCTCTTCAGATGATACCTATAACTTGGCCATTCGTAGTATGGGGGCTCGACATGGTCGGCCCTCTGAAGAGAACAAAAGGTGGCCACACCCACCTCCCCGTGGCCGTAGACAAGTTCTCGAAATGGATCGAGGCTCGACCCCTCGCAACATTCAATCTCGACAAGCCGTGCTATTCTTCACCGACATCATCCACCGCTTCGGGGTCCCCAACGTCATCATCACTGACAACGGCACGCAGTTCACCGGCCAAAAGTTCCTAGACTTCTGTGACCACCACCACATCAGGGTGAAATGATCTACAGTCACCCACCCTCGAACTAACGGCCAGGTCGAGCGCGCCAACGGTATGGTTTTACAGGGCCTCAAGCCAAGGATCTTCGACCGGCTAAACAAACATGGCAAGAGATGGGTCGATGAGCTGCCCTCTGTCCTATGGGGCCTCAGAACGACACCAAGTCGAGCCACAGGGTTTCCCCGTTCTTCTTGGTCTATGGGTCCGAGGCCGTCCTCCCCACTGACCTCGAGTATGGGTCCCCTCGACTAAAGGCCTACAGCGAGCAAGCCAACGCAGCAGCCCGAGAGGACTCCCTCGACCAGCTCGAGGAAGCCCGGGACATGGCCCTCTTCAAATCAGCAAAGTACCAGCAGACGCTGCGGCGCTACCATGACAAGCACATACGCAAAACGGACCTCGACGTCGGCGACCTCGTACTGCGCCACCGACAAAGCAACAAGGGACGTCACAAGCTGACGCCACCTTGGGAAGGACCCTTCATCATGGCAGAGGTGCTAAAGCCAGGGACTTACAAGCTGAAGAACGACAAGGGCGAGATCCTCACCAACGCATGGAACATCGAACAACTATGTCGCTTCTACCCCTAAGGCCTTGAGGCCTCGTACATTTTCCGCATTATATACATTTATCACATTATGGATGAATAAAATGTTCTCGAAATACATTTCACATTCGTTCATAACTCTAAGGTAGCCTCGACTCTGCTCCGGCAAAGTCAAGCCTCCCTCGGGGGCTGACAGGGGGGACCCCCCTCCTAAGTCCTCTAAAAACTCGAACGTTTTTTCGAAACTCAGCACCTCTCTTTCCACCTTTGCCCCGAGCACGCTTCGCGGCTAAGTAGAAAACGCCTCGAACTCCCTAAGGGTCGAGGGCCGCCGAGCTGGGGACTCTCCTACGCCTCAGGGCTATGGTACCCCCACTCGCTCCCCCCCTCCAGGCATACGAGCATGCATCGAATACTTAGTCCACAAGCAACGACTCAGGCAAAGAGAAATAGAGACAGCTCAAGAGATAAAAACGCCCAGATGCATCTCGAATAAAATGCATTAAAGATAAGAAGCCCCCAGGGGCTCGACATCGTATTATCACAAAAACTAATCTATTACATGGACCTTCTTGTCCAAATTTGGCTCACAGGCCTCGACTACTCGTCGTCGTCGTCGTCCGGCGGGGGAAGCACCTCGACCTCGAACAGCTTCGCCAGCTCACCGCCGGGCACCTCTGCGGCGTCGATCAGCTCATGGCATCTCACCACGTTCTCTTCATCACTCAGCCTCGGGTCGACGACGAAGCCGCTGGCGACGACGTCAAGGTCATAGACGTAGCCCGAGCGGACCATCGCGAGCGCCCGTTTCACGCCTACGTGAAGGGCGGCACAGACCTGCTCCGTCGCTTCATGCGTCACAGCGAAGAAGCGGTGCAGGAGAGAATACCCACGCACGTCTCCCACAACTAGCAGCTCCGGCTCGACACCCACGCCGTCATAGAAGGAGGAGATGGCGCCCTCGAGCCTCTCGTTCAGGCTCGTCTCTGCCCCGAGGAGGCTCTGAAGGCTGGTCAGATCCTCATGGGCTCGGGCCTTATCCCCTTCGAGTTCTGCCAGAACGAACACATGACTCGATCAAAACCAAAAAGCAGGGGAAGGGTCAAGACCAGGCAAGCTCAATAACACTTCTAAAAAACTCACCTTTGGCATGTGCCTCCAGGGTGACGTAGCCCTGCTCAGCCCTCTGAAGTTGACGGCGGATGTCGACGAGCTCCGCAGCTTGGTCGCCATTTTTAGCCCGGAGGTCCTCGATGATCTTGCCAGTACCATCGAGGGCCCTCTTCTGGCTAGCCGCCACCTCCCCCAGAGCGGTGATCTGGGCTCGGGCCTTCTCCTCTGCGACACCCAGCGCATCGCGTTCGCGGGAGACAGCGTCAACGTCCCCCTGGAGTTCCCGGATACATTCCACCGCCAGAGTCAGCTCCTCCCTCAACTGGATGGACTCCTCCTCAGCCTTGCGCCGGGCCACCTGGGCAGCGTCCCGCTGCTGCCCGACCTCGGCGACCTCCTTGAGGGCGGCCTCGGCCGTCGACCGCGCCCGGGAGGCCTCCTCCTGGGCGGCCTTGGCCTCCTCCAGCGCGGCCGCCACCTCGACTTTCGCCTGGGCGGCCTCGGCCTCCGCCTTCTCCAGCGAAGCGCGGAGGGTGGGAAGCTGCTCCTGCACCCGGAGGATGAATTGGGACTTATCGTACGACCTCGCCCTAAACACCTGACAGGGATGAAAAGGAAGGTCATCAGAAAAGAGTAGCCAAGTAACCCAAGCAAGATCAAAGGAAGAACGAGGCATACCTCCATCCCCCGGCGCAGATCCGCGGAAGCAACCTCCGCCGACAGGCGCACCACATGGGCAAGCCACGCCCGGAACTCCTCCAGGTGCTCCCACTCCCCGAGCTCAGCTTGATCGTCGAGCTTGAAGAGGGTGCGCCCTGGGTCTCGGGGGTCGGCCATCTCGAGGGGCTCCTGCCCCCAGAACCTGCTCGGCGGTTGATCCTCTCCTGGACCTCCCGCATAATCCCCTGGCGCATCTTGAGGTCACCCCCGTGGAGCACCACCCGCTCCGCCAGAGTAGGGAAGGGAGTCGAACCCTCGAGCTGGGCACTCCTGGCCTCGGGGTCATCTTGCAGGGCCACCGCCGGCCCCTCCGAGCCATCGCCTCTAGGCGGAAGACGTCCCCGCCGTGAGAACAACCCTGCGCGGTGAAGAAAGCAAACGATCAGCACCCAATGTTGCAGGCTCACTGCGGGTCGACTAAGTTTGAGGACGGATCACCTCGAGACGACGATTGCCCGACCTCAAGATGAGGCCGAGCTGATGCCTCGGACATTATCACGTCTGTCGCGTCGCTTCCCTACAGCGCCGCAATGGCCCCCTCCGGTTCCGACGAAGGGGCCATCGTCACGGACATCTCCATCGGGCCCGCCAGCTCCGCCACCATCTCAGCCACCTCATCACCGGTGGCCTCCACCGCCGTCCCCGCTAGCTTCGCCGTCGTCACCGCCCCCGCCGCGGGTAATCCCAAGGCCCCCTCGACGAGGGTCTCCACCGGCGGTGGCACCTCCGGCGCGGCGACGACCACTCCCTCCTCTTGTCGCGCCCCCTCGTGCTCGCGCCGCTGATGCGCCTCCCACGACGCGAGGTTCTCCGGCCATTGCCTCGGCGCCGGGCGCTCCAGCGTCTCTCCCTCGCCGGTGGAGGTCAAGTCGACCACCTCCACCTCTACGGCAGCTGGGGGCTCGACCCCCTCAGCCACGACCGTCGTCGACGCCGGCTCCGCGCCTTCCGAGGCTGCGGGCGCCCCCCCCCCCCTCCGATGGGGTGATGAGCGCAGCCTCGACCGCCACTCCGGCGGACCCCGCCGATGCAACGGATCTACCCGCCTCCTCCTCTGTTCGAGCCCGCTCGGCGGAAGATTGCGCCTGCCCGTGCCCCATCGCCTCCCGCGCCTTCGCCACCCATGCCTCAACCGGGGCGAGGGCCGAGGGAGATGGGGCAACAGGGCTAGCCCCGACGGTCATCATGGCCACGACCCTCGCCTTTAGCCTCTTGGCCGGAGTGAGGGACGCGTCCTCCGACAAGCGCTTCGCCCTGAAAAAGAAGCCCATACGCGACGGTAAGCACAAGTCGTAACCAACAAAAAAATACTCGGAATCGATAGAGAAGCAACTTACCCCAGCGAAGTCGCGGGGGTCCGACCAATGGACCTCGAGCCGCTCGGGGGCTTCTGCGAGGCACGCCGGGAGCCACTTCTCCCAGCGCTCGACTGGGTGGGCGCTGGAGGCGTGCTCGACCGACCCCTCGACGGAGACTGCGACGAGCGGCTACACGTCTGCCGCAACACCTCGCCTTGAGGAGCCGCGGGACGATCACCCCGCGACTCGGTTCCAGCAGTTGGGGCCGACCTCGACGTCGACCCTCCTCCTCCTCCTCCGCTACTGGCGGTCGCCCTCTGCTGCTTGGGCGGCGCTGTTTCCTCCTCAAGCCCATGTCGCGGCTCGGCCTCCTGCTCCGACTCCTCCTCCTGCTGCATAAGGACGATACCCGTCAGGTCAAAAGCGAAGGGCCTAACCCGGCACCATCACGACGTGGCATTATCTTTAACAACCTCGTCGTCGCTCGACCCTCATCCTCGTCCTCCTCCGAGGGGGACTCCTCCTCAGGGAGGTTGGCCTACCTCTGCCGGGCCCGACGTCGTTCACACCTCCTCCCTCTCTCGGGCCTTTTTGCCCTTGTCCTTCTTGGCCTTGTCCTTGGCCTTCTTGTCCTGCTCGGCCTGAAGACGTCTCACCTGGGAGTCGCCCCGCTCCTCCTTCACCGGTGGCAGCGACTTCTGGAAGACGACGTTCCCCTAAGGAACGCAAGGCGGTTAGGATGCAGGCAAAGGAGACGAACAAGACAGACAAGAAGACATTGACGGAGAAAAAGGAGCCGTACCATCTGGACGTGGCCCCCTTCTGGCATCATGGGGACGCCGGCGACGCCCGCCACCTCGAACGCGTCGGCGAACGAGGCGCGTACTCGGCGGACCACCCTCTCGAGGGGCAGCTCGTCCTCCACGAGGCGACACCCCGTGAGGTCCGCCCCTGGGCGCATCTCATCGAGGCGTCGCGGGCGAGCCATCAGTGGCACGACTCCCCGCTGGTGGAACGCCGACGCCACGATGGCCGCCATAAGTCCCGCCTTCCTCAGATGGGAGATCGCGCCGAGCAGGTGTTCGAGGCACTTCTGCTTCTTCTGCTCGCCGTCGTACCTCCAGTGGTCGGGCCTCAAGTCGATCGTCCTCCCGGTGTAGGCAGGAAACAGACCGTCGTCATTCCTCAGGTAGAACCACCCGGAACGCCATCCGTAGTGGCTCGACGTGAGCTTCGCCGGAATCCAGCTGTCCGCCCTCTTGAGAGAGATGCTGCAGCAGCCTGCCCTGACCATCCTGCGGCTGCCACTCCCAGCCGAGGCATGGAATAGGCTCGCCTCGAACAGATGGAGCCACAACTCCCAATGTGGCTCCATCCCCAGATAACCTTCGCACACGGCAGTGAATACCACCGCGTGGCAAATGCCGTTGGGGAGAGGTGGTTGAGCTCCACGCCGTAGTAGTGGAGGATCCCGCATAGAAGACGGTTGGGGGGGAACCTAGCCCCGCCCGGTGGAAAGCTTCGAAGCTAACCACGTAACCCTCCAGCAGGCTGGGCTCAGCGTCCTCCCGCGACGGCACTATCCACTCCGGTCGGTCCACGGAGGTGATGGGTCGGAGAAGGCCGCTCTCCACCAAGTCTCCCAAGCGCGCCACGGTCGCCAACGACGGAAGCCAGGCGTCAGGGCCTCGCAAGATGTAGGTGGCCATAGGAGCAGGAAAGCGGATGCGCTCGGATGCGGGGGTGGAAGGTATGTTTCCGATCTCTCCTCTCCCTCTCTCGCGCACGTAGAGATCCGGCTCGGTGGGCGATGAAGGCAATGGCGAGAGGAAGGAGACAGGGAAGGCAATGGCAAACGTGCGGAAGCCAGAACCCCACCCCTAGTATTTATAACCAGAAGCCCAACGAGCGGACCCGACAAAAACGCAAGTAAGTTTCTGCATTTAATGCGCTCACCTACCGCCTCTTCATATTCCGTAAGATAAGCTGCACCCGTCGCGTCATCGGGCTCCGCGCCGCACGCCTCGCTGCACCCTATGCCTGCCACGGCCGAAGTCGAACGGACATCTCCTAAAAAGACGCGCCTACGGCGGACAACGTGCAACAGTGGGCATTATCTTCGGAGGTAAGCAACGGACGTCGACCCGTCCGACGAAAATCTTGAGGGAATTAAGGCTGGCCCTCGAACAGGATTCGACAGCCACCCTCGAGTACCTAAGGTCAGAGAAGACCTAGGGTTATGGACTCCGGTCCACCCCCAAATCTCGAGGGAACGAAGGCTGGCCCTCGAACGGGGTTCGACAGCCACCCTCGAGTACCTGAGGTCAGAGAAGATCCAGGGTTATGGACTCCGGTCCACCCCCAAATCTCGAGGGAACGAAGGCTGGCCCTCGAATGGGGTTCGACAGCCACCCTCGAGTACCTGAGGTCAGAGAAGACCTAGGGTTATGGACTCCGGTCCACCCCCGAATCTCGAGGGAACGAAGGCTGGCCCTCGAACGGGGTTCGACAGCCACCCTCGAGTACTCAAATCAGGAATGATCCGAGAGGGGCCGGTGCGAGCCCCACGAAGCAGACCCGACAAAAAGATAGGTATGTCCCCGCAATTAATATACCTACCTACCCCTTTGTATTCCACAGGATAGGATGTCACCTTCGGAGGTAAGCAACGGACGTCGACTCGTCCGCCAAAATCTCGAGGGAGCGAAGGCTGGCCCTTGCATAGGGTTCAACAGCCGCCCTCGAGTACCTGAGGTCAGGGAGGACCCAGGGTTACGGACTCCGGTCCACCCCCAAATCTCGAGGGGGCAAAGGCTGGCCCCACGAACGAGGTTCACAGCCGCCCTCGAGTACGGAAGTCAGGGATGACCCAGGAGGGGCCGGCGCATGCCCCTAGCTCGAGAACTAACTCTCGAGGGCCCCCGGGACATATCCAAGGCATAACCACGGAATACCCAAGGATCCCTTCGATGGGAGGCATCAGGCCACCGACTCTCATCGAACAGAGTTGGCACCTAGGTAATCCACGCGGTATTGCTTAAATGAGAATGCCCCAGGGCTTCTATCGACCCCCCTCGAAGGGGGCACGAGTTCTCACTTGGATTTCAGTTGAATTTATACCCGTTACTAGCTCGCAGAGGACTTCGAGGCTCGTCCTTACGAAGGCCCATAGAGGACGTCGAGGCTCGTCCTAGCGAGAATAGCACGATGCTCTTCGCCCCACAATCCGAGCGCAAGGATCCGTGGGAAGGACGCTAGGAGGTAGTGAAAGCCCAGCCACACGAGGCTTGAAGGCTAGACTACGCACGGCACCCCTCGAGGAAAGAGGGTCGAAAACACTCGTAGCCTGGCAGACAGAGTTGACCCTTCGATAGGGCACTATGACTCTAGTTTAACCCTCAAGGGAGCGAAGGCTGGCCCTCGGAAGGGTTTCGATAGCCACCCTCGAGCACCCCTTTCCCAAGGAGGCGAAACTCTTGTAGCCTGGCAAACATAATCGACCACTCGATAGGGTGCTAGGACTCCAGGTAATCCTAACACCCCTCGATAGAACAAACATCAAAGCCCCTAGAGGAATTCTTAACCACTCCTCTGGGGCCTCGGGGGCTACCCCCGCGGGGTGCGCTCGCGCGCACCCCGCAGAGAATCAGACCTTGTACTAACCCTGCAGATCATCAGCAACAACCTCTATGCGGATTTTCCTTATCCGCATAAAGGCTCGGGGGCTACTGTCGGGTACAAAGGTAAGGGGTACCCTAAACCTGTGATAAACTAACGCTCAACATAGCAACCATTTTTAAGACAGGATCCGATCAGCCGTTCAAGTCAATGGAGAAATGCCCATCACGCAAAGGCCTCCCTCATCGACGACAGCAACCAGTCGTGGGTCGGCCCATTACTGGAAAAACAGACGGACTGGGGTTGAACGAACGAACCCCCGTCTCTGCCCCGACTGACGGACAGGGGTCGAACGAACGACCCCCCGCCTCTGCCCCGACTGACAGACAGGGGTCGAACGACCCCCCGCCCCTGCCTCGACTTACGGATAGGGGTCGAACGAATGACCCCTCCGCCTCCGCCTCCGCCTCGACCCCTCGAATGACGGACAGGGGGTCGAACGAACGACCCCTGAGAAGGAAGCTCGACCGATTTACCTGCTCTCGGTATGGGTTAAAGGGGATCCGATGTGCCTACCTGCCCCCGCCTAACGCCATGGGCGCCCACTACCGCGGTCAAATCCATTGACTCACCGCCCATGCCCTGGACCTCCGTCAACTGTGCTGCCGCTGTAGCCACGTCGCAGGGATACGACAGGGTCACGCCGGCCTCGACCCCCCTCGACCAGGGGGCTCGACCATCGTCTCCAACCACTCTGGCATGGGACCCGTCCTATCCACTCCATCCCGCCTCAGCTGTGGGACTCGCACCCATCTACAGAAGGTCAACCCTGCTGCGTCGTGACGTGCCGCAACGTCCAGTCCGCCATCACCATACTCCGAAACACCAGAAGGACGGGAAGGCCACGCCGCTGCAGCGATCGACGTCCCTTCGCCAGCATGGTGCCACGGACACGCCTCCCATGCCGCTACAATTTAGGACTCTGTACTCTCGTACCTCCCCTTGATCTATAAAAGGGGATGCCAGGATAGAAGAACAAGGAGGGGCGGAAACGAAGGCCCATTTGTATCGACAATACGAACACACATTCGTTTAAGCTCTGACCCGCATACACCACTCACCCGATTGCTTGATCGACCTCTCAAGCAATCAACCGACCACCTAGGGTAGCCCTGCTAGTCCTAGGCCTCAGCTCATCTTGAGCACCTCCGTGTAAACCTGTTTGTACCCCCCCTGTACGAGCACTTCGGTGCGAGATAATACAATCCATCCTCCCCCGCTGGACGTAGGGCCTTTTATGCCCGAACCAGGATAAATCTTGTGTTCTTCTTGCATCACGTCTGGGAGAGGGAGCACGCAATATGCAAATTTACTAGACGGTGGTCTTGACCCCCCGGGTCATAACATCGACACTCTCCATGACACATGGGGACACCTTCTAGAAGAAGGTGGGACCCTCCAGGGTGCCAACTTTCTCCAACGACCTATGCATGCCTCCATGTAATACAAGGAACATGTGCACTATCACATCCATCTATCTTATGATGGTTTGATTCAAAGGAGGAGGATGGAGAGCACGTGGGTCACTGACGTGGCACTAGAGTAGCCCCTACTCTACCTTCACTATAAATAGAGGGTCACACCCCCTCTCCATTCATGATCAATCAAAGTTTTAAGTGAAGATTAGTGTAGTTTCACTCACTTAGTAGTTAGTCTACTGTGAGAGTTAGAGTCGAGTCGAGCTTGCTCGGGATTTTTCAGAGTCATCCTTTGGAGAGTCTAGCACAACTCTTGTATCTTTCCTTCTTTAGGAATTTACGAATTTAATATATTATTTTTGTATTACTTTACTAAGTCTTTATTTAGCTACAATATTATACTAGTTGTAGTGATGTTGGTCTTAGTGAAGTTCATAGTTGTTATATAATAGATTGTGATCATATTCCCATGCTTGTATGTGATCATTGTCTGTCATAGGATGCTCTAGTTGGCCTGAGATCTAGATTAGAGTAGTGAAAGAAGCTGTAAGTGTGGTGCTTATATATTATCTTGCCCTTCGCTTGTCGCACTAATTGTTTGTGATAGCTAGCAGGTGGTGACAACCCTATCTAGTCTTTGTAGTCCACTACGTGTGGAAGCCAAGTTCTTACAAGATAAGATCACCATAACATGATAGTTTGCTTCTGAAAGTGTTTCACTCTCGATCGTTCGACTATCGCCTAGCATACCTGTCTTGAGGTTATCAGCTTTTATATATAATTGTGTATATAAGCTATGTTCATGGGGGTAAAGTGTGAAACATATGAGTCCTTTTACTCACTCATTGTACTCCCACCTAGCTATGTTCTTCTTCCTTTGATTTCTGAGACTGTTGACGGTGTTTTGAGTATATAATTTCATGGCTTATCTACCGTCAACACAAGTCAACCTCCACCCACCTATTCAGGAGCAATCCGGTTGTTAGGTTCATGATCTCACCGCACTATGTGTAATATTGTGTCAATTGTAAACTGATAAAAACTATCTTTAAGTTATCTATAACCTAACTTCCACTTGTCTTAGGGATCAACTATTATTCCTCCTCTAGACAGAACATGTCCTAGAAATTGAACTTCTTTTAACTAGAATTCGCATTTGCTGAACTTAGCATAAAGCTAATGCTCACACAATCGAGCCAGGATGATTCTGAGATGATTTGCATGTTCTTCTTCATTCTTCGAGTAGATAAGTATATCATCAATGAAGACAACAACGAACTTATCGAGCTTTAGCATGAATACTGAGTTCATCAGGTACATAAAATGAGTCGGGCATTGGTTAGGCCGAACAACATCACTAAGTACTCATAGAGTCCATATCTTGTGGTAAATGCCATTTTAGGAACGCCTTCAGGCCTAATTTGATCTGATGATACCCTGAACGCAAGTCAATCTTGGAGAATACTTTGGCTCCAGCGAGTTGATCAAAAAGTAGATCAATCCACGACAAGGGATACTTATTCTTGATGGTAACTTTGTTTAAAGGACGATAGTCAACGCACATTCTAAGAGTATGGTCCTTATTCTTTACAAATATGGCAGGACAACCCCAGGGCAATGAACTAGGTCTAATATCAAGAAGTTCTTGCAACTGGGTCTTCAATTCTACTAATTCCTTTGGTGTCATACGATAGGCTCTTCTAGAAATAGGTGTTGTGCCGGGCTTAAGCTCTATAGAAAATTGAACATCATGATCAGGTGGCAAGCCAGGTAAGTCATCAGGAAATACGTCCGGAAATTCTCTGACTATGGGGATATCTTGCACTCCTTCAGTTGTGGTAGCACAAACTCTTTCTATGGTCTTCTTGGGTACAAAAAGTTAGATCAGAAGTAGAGATCTACTGTTTCGCATATCTACTATGATAGTTCTATTCAATATGTTAATTACGACTTTGTGTTGTTGTAACCAATTCATCCCATGTGTGAATAATATGATGCATGATATGTTCCTAGTACAATAACATATTTACTTTTACACATATATCTCACTAGGGCATATATATATACCATATTTATACCACTGAAAAGCTTGATATTCCTAAATACTAACTTTCCTAGTAATAAGAGAAAGATAAGTTTAAAGAAGTTTTTGATTCAAATCACATTTTAATTTAAGATTCAAAAAAATTTTCAAGTTCAAACCCCATTATCTATAATGTGATCGCTCTGATACCAGCTATGATAGAACCTCCCAAGAATAAGGCCCACTTGTGTTGACCATTACCCAACAGGCTTCTGATCGCAACACAAGTGATTCAAGCCTTAAGAAGTTTGTTAGGTGTCGTCGGATTCAACCGAGTCATCCACCTCTTTCCGAGCAGGATCTCATTATAGACATTGCAGAAGTGAACATGTAAATAATTTATATTTCAGAGATTTATACAGATAACGGAAGTCTTAACAAGTTATATTACAAACCATAGTTTAAAAATATAACATAGTGTCATAACATTTATTACATCGAGCCAGTGGTAAAGTAAATCAAACAAATGAGATACTCTGACCAAGAGTCAAGCAACAACTATTACTGTTCAACATCTTCAACACTAAGGACGGTCATATAGCACGAGGTTGTACACACCGCATTAAGACCTTCATCTGCAACAAGGGTTAACAAACCCTGAGTACGGGAGTACTCAACAAGACTTAACTGACAAATACATTGTGCTGGATATTTAAGGTATGCAAGTCATAGGATTCAAGGTGGGGTTTTGCAATAATCAAGTATTTTGTATAAATGAGCATTTTATAAAACAATTGAAATTCATTTCATATAAATAGTTACTCAAGTACCGATCGTAATTCTGATCGATAACGTGGTAACAAACCATTTCCCAAAAGGAATCATCAAGTATCTAGTTTAAGTTTCATTAATTACAATGTAAACAACAAGGTCATGTTTCCTTATCTGAGGCATGACGATTCAAATTGATTTAACCCAGCTAGGGCTTCCTTATCACACGACATATGTAGCATTAAAGCTTGCATATGGCTACCTTTCCTCGGATCCTCCATCCAAGACCGGGTTTCCGCCACCCAAGAGCATAGTACACCTCCGCACTACCCTACAAGCCAGGAGGGTACATAATACTCTCGTCATCTCTCCACTCCCAGTGCGGATTAACCATTCTCAGACTGGAATAGGCGAAGTCTAGCTTCCCGAAGTATGTGACCAATACTCCAAAGTCACAACCTTTAGAAATTTACAATGGCAAGGCCCTAATGATACAGGAAGAGAGAACCCGCTCACCCGTCAACACTGATGGCTCCCAAACACCGTGTCCGCCCGGCCCCGATTAGTACTTCCATCAATCCATTCCTTTATCAAAATCATAACCATTTGCCAAAGCAATACATTATGTGCAGATGATAGGCAATCATCTGCTCGATACCATTCTAAGCTTACTAAGCAGCAATAAGTAACTTGTGCATTTTAAAACAGATATCAAGGTACAAGAATAAATAATTCAAGATAAGGTTATACATCAAGTAGGCATTTGCTATAATAATAATGCAATACTTAACCAAAATTATATTTAAATAACAGATTTTAAATACAAGGAGAGGTTTAAATGCACCGGGGCTTGCCTTGGTTTGTAGGATAAACAACTTCAGGTTCAGTACCACAGATATTAAAACCAGTCTCGTAGTGCAGATTATCCAAACCAATTATGTGATGGACCTCTCCACCAACAATATTTTCTGCACAATAAATGATATGCTTTAGAGATGCGTAAAAGATAAACATGATGCTTAGCAAACATTTAAAGGCATGGTTAAATAGTGACTAATCAAGATTAAACATCTTGAGTACAACTTACCTTCACAAAGAAAGGTAAAACTAGTTCTTTAAGTAATTAACTATTTTTTCTTTAATTAATTAATCATTGTAATAATTACATCCAAAAGCACCAATACTAAACATCACATCACATCAAATGATATGTTCATTTTGTGTTTATCACTGAACAATGACACATGCTCATCAAACAATCCAACACTCAAATCCCTAAGTCATTAGGGTTTCTAATAATTTATTAATTTCCTAAATAATCAAGTTTTCAAAGTTTGCTCAAATGACCCTCAAACTTTTTGTACAGCAACATACAAATGCATAAAGACTGCATAAATATTTTCATGATTTTTGAAATAATATACAATGTATGAAAAATAATTGAAAATGGCTTTATGAATTAAGCTCAACATTTTTACAGAAATAAAAATGTACTGGATAGTGCCCAATTTATTCATGATTTTAGGAGCTACAGAAAAATAAATACAAAATTAACAAAGTTTAGTACTATTCATTTTTAGAAAATAGAGAAATCCACTCCGCTAAGTCACTGACAGATCAGGCCCCACCCGTCAGTGACCCAATGCAGAGCAGCAGTGCCGCCGACCACTGGAGACGGCGGTGTGTCTTCGTTGACGAGTTCTACGGGCAACGAAGCATGCCTACGTGATCCCCATCATCTCCCGCACCCATAGCTCTACTTGGTTGAAGCTAAAAGGTACTAGAAAGACCTCACCGGCATCAATGGCGGACCACCGAGCTCGGGTGAACTCACGCCGACGAGCACAATGCGTAATCAACAAAACCGAGTACCCTAGACATGCTCAACAACACAACACGAAGCTAACACACCCATCAATTGAATCCAAACGACTCTACACAGTCCTAGCCATGCTCACCGACGAACTACACGGCTCTCGCGGCTAGCACGATCAGTGAACTACACGAACAACCAAGCTCCTAGAGAGTACCAGGAGCTCACCCAAAAGACGATGCGCTCGCTAGTTGGAGCTAAAAGACAACAGAGTGTAGTTGATGTCGACGAAGACGATGGTGGCGGCACGGACGATGCGGTTTGCGACGTTCTGTGCAAAGCATTGAACCAAATCAAAAACCAGTTAGCCCATGAGCATCGTGAAGTTACAAGGATCAAGAAACAAGGCTTGGTTTGACATGAAACCCACTAACGAGCTCTGACCACGTCGCGGCGGATCTCGGGCTCGCTTCGCTAGAGACGAGGATGAAGAGCTTACGCTAGGCAAACCAGCGGGTTGTAGCTACAATCAAATGGCGCAGGAGCTAGAGGAGACCAATGCGATCACAGCGGGGTGCTTGGTTAATGCTTGAAGTATCTAGATCGGATGAACAAGCTCGCCGGAGTTGGGAGAGCTTGCGGTGGCGCAATAGAGAAAAGAAAACGAGTTCGTCCGGTTGTTAGGGTACTTATAGGGGCCAGTGGAAGGTGTGTGAAGGTGCGCGACGTCGTCGCGAAGGTCGTCGAAGCTTTGGCAGGCGACGAGAAGGTCGGAGAAGCGCAGAAGTGTCGCGCGCGCCCGCGGCGTCGCCATGAGCGGTGGCGGAGGTGGTTGCGAGCTGCTCGAGTACTGTTCCAGTAATTACAGAAATGTCATCGACTCTATTTTGCAAATTAGACCCCATTCCACACTAAATCACGAGTTGGTCCAAAAAGGAAAGTTGTCACATTTTTCAATTACTACAAAAAGAAACATTTTCAAATTTGACTTAGTTTTCAAAATGCACTTTTGAATTTGAATTCAAGTTTAAATTGATTTATCCCCTTTATAATAACTCTGGATTTTTGAATAACACTTGAAAATCTCCAAAAATAACTTTTATTTGATTTAATGAGCTCTACAACTTTGCTTTAACAACCATATGCTAATTCTTTATAGTTTTTGAAATCCATATATGGGGTACTATTTACCCCCCAAATTAGGGTTTCTGGAATTTATTTTGAATTTGAACTTTTGAATTGATCTAAAGCATTCACAAGCTAAATTAAACACATACAAATAAACTTGTTTTAGTTTGATGCATAGCAAGTTTATCAATCACATATATGATGCTTAATGTATATGATGACATGGTCATTTTTAGTAATTAAACACCAGAGGTGTTGCAGCCGGTCAGGGCTCCCACGCCGCTCCCGCTGGGCCGGCCGCGCCCACCGGTCAGGGCTCCCACGCCGAAGCCAGGTACAACGGAAAGAAGAAACGACGCGAAGAAGAAGGACGTGGAAGAAACGTCGGAAGAAAAAAATGTGTCGAGAAAGAAAAGAACGAAACGATATCTTACATAGCCAGTGGAAGGTGGGTAATTTTTGGACTCAAGCTAGTGAAAGCAAGGTGGGAGGTGCTTTTGGATTTGTACCAGAATGAAAGTTGCTTTTGGGCAAAAGCATGTGTGTCTTTTGGTCTCTTTGGTTGGCTTTTGACTTTTGCAAAAGCAAAAGTAGGTTGAAAAGCCCAACCAAACGGGGCCTAAACATATATGAGCTGGACAACCACCATGTGAATTGGGGTACCTCCATCATCTCTATGACTTCCTCCTTTTATGATTACTTGCTTGTCAACTCGATAAATCTCATTAGTTCTTGAATTAAGTGGTCATCCACCAAAACCCACATTAGGGTTTGATTGTATTTCATCGAGGAATCAAGTAATCTTGTTATTCTGATATAGACTTTTATGCATGGGCACAAATGTATAATACTATAAATGCATACCTTGATAATTGCAAACCATCAATGTGAATTTTAGCATGCACAAAAAGCAATTTGTAATATTGAAATTCTGAACAACACGCTCGCATTATCATTTTTAACAAAACGACATGTTCATACTTACAGCCTGTTCGTTTGGTTTTTTAGCCGACTTAAATCCAGCCAGAACAGTGTTTTTTTCTCATAAGAAATCAGTCAGCAGTACTTAATCCATCCAGAACAGTGTATAATCCTGCCAACCGAACATGCCGTTAAATTATTAGGATATTATTTGTTCCAGTTGCAATACATAGTAGAGTTGGTTAGCCTGCGAAGCCATGCTCTCTCTCTGACTATATTAATTTTATAAATTTTATCTTTTGGATTAAATGTCACCTTAATATTGATATTTAATTTCATAGTGGGTATTATCTTATCATATGATCTGTGTGTTTTGATAAAAAAATTTAGCACTTCTCCTATATTACATGTGCCTGATTTTTTAGATGATTTCATGCAACAATGGTACTACAAATTAATATAAATAAATTGTTATTTTTGTGATTTATTATTTGTCTTTGTGTTATAACATAACAAATTTTTGTCCTTGTTTAACTATAGAAATAATTTTAAATTATTAAGTTGTTTTTGTGCCAACACATATTAGATTTTGTCAAGTTGTGATTTTATCAAACGAGTTTTTTTATTCTCCGAACCAAAAAATGCAGATTATGTTTATAGAAATTGTAACAAACGAAAACTAAAATTTTAGTACAAAATATGTGCAATAACCGGCGCAGAAAAGAAAACTAAATTTAACACACCTGAAATTTAACAAATCCCAAAATTTAATTGTTCCGTAACGAAACATGGTCACGCTAAGGGCACTCACAATGTAAGAAACTATTAGTAGTTTCTATAACCTAGGACAATGTATCAAGAAAAGATTCCTCCTAATACAAGATTTTATATAGCATATGACATAGATAATGATAGGAACTATATTTGCTCTTTCAATACTGTTATAATAGTTTCTTGTTCATCGATAACCGTAAAGACCTGGTTTCTTAGTTAGACTTGGTTTCTTAGATTTCTATATTCTCTTCTTATTAGATCACTTGTCATGTTAACAAATTACCTACATGACAGTACAATTAATATTTATATAAACTACTCCCTCCGTTCATGAAAGAATCAATTCCTAGAATCTGTGTCAGTCAAACTTTTTTAACTTTGACTAACTTTATAGAAAAATACAGCAACACCTATATAACTAAAATGAGCACCATACAAAAATATGTTCTTAGATAAATTAATATTATAACATTTAATATTTTATTTTAGAAATTTAATCAAAGTTTAAAAAAATTGACTTAAGACAAATCCAGCCTATTCTCTTGTCGACGGAGCAAGTACTATAGAGTCTGCATGGTGTCGTACAAAGATAGGGCTATAGAGTCCAGAGTCGAACCTCATTCCAGCCGCCCAGGGTCGGCCTGCAAGGGGCTCGGTTCGACCCGTTTTTTTAGGCCGGACCGCTCCTCAAATTAGCACTCGGATCGGGTCGAGTCAACCCGGACTCAAACAGGGGCAAAAGGGTCCCGACCCTGTCGACCCCCGGTGACCCTAGGGTCGACCCTCCCCCACCGTCGACTCCACGACACCGGCATCACCCGGCGCTCCTGCGCGGCGGCCGCCGCCGCCATCAGGGCCCCGCGCCGCACGGCCGGCTCCGGGGAGGAGCAGGACTGCGCCGCCGCCGCCTCCTCCTCCTCCTCCTCCTCCTTGCTCATCTCCGATAGCGCCCCAGTCCAGATCGAGCTCCCAGATCGGTGTTAATTCCAGGAGCCTAGTGCAAGAACTACAGCCGCCGCCCTACGACAGGTGCCTAGTCCTTCGCCGGCGAAGAGCACCGACTAGGTATTCCCAACCCCTTTCTCTTCCCTGTCTGCTCGGCTGTGCAAAACCGAGTTCCCTGTCCTCAATCGGTCAAGCCATTTGGCTATTTGATGCGTACTGTACTAGCTTGTTCTAATTCTGTTTTTCTTGGGTCTGAAGTACGAGACTGAGGAAGATGGTCATGTTCTCAAATGTACAACAGCTTTTGTGTTGAAATATTTTGATGTGCTTTTTCACGATTCATTTTTAAATAGACCTGAACAAAACTACACATGCATGCACAAATTAAACTATCCTACACACTAGCTAGCTAGTACTACTGCTTTCTTTCTTTCTTTCTTTCTCGTCAACTTGTATTGTGTGCTTTGTATAGTACTAGTTTATCTCCAGCTAGCTAGCTAGCTAATAAGCTGCTAGCACCATTGCTTACCTGCTTTGTTTGCATATGCACCATTAAGAAACAGTGCAGAGCAAGTGCGATGAAAACCTATAATATCTGCGGCATAGATTAATCCTCATAAGATCTTTAGTAATGCAAGAGAGAGTTTTTTTTTCTACACATGATAAGTACTTCTCAAGCTATTTCAGAATGAAACGTAAACAAACGAATTCATGGTATTACAGTTAAAGAAACAGTGAGCAGGCAACATCTTAGTAGTCTTTTGCACAAATGATTCAACTCAGCATTAGATCAATCTGCATCTAACGAAGGAAGTTGTATTCTGTTTCTGTAGTACAGTAGTAGAGACAAGTACAGTAGTACTCCATTCACACAGAGGAGTCTAGTGCAGCAGTGCTGGTAGCACCACTCTCTCCAAAAAGAAAGAAAGAAAACTTGGTAATAACACAAGAGCAACTTTTAGAAATTTACACGACACTATGGCTGAGGAGCGCATTTGTTTTTGACCCAGTGCATCAACGAAAAAGAATAATCTATATATAGGACGGGGTGCAAAAGAATTTCGTGTGAGACATTCGGTTTGTGTGTGTCAGACAGCTTAGAGCTTCTGCTCATCCACTGATGGAGTAATGGTACTAGTTTACCTGCTTTGTCTGGTCCAGTCCAGTCAAGGCCTAGCTTCACTTCATGATGAATGCTATCCTGTACTAAATCTTTCGATGAGGTCAATTGCCTTGGGTACCAGTTCAGGCATTCGAAGTTGTGTACCAGTAATGCGTATGTAGATCACCGACAACGACACTTCTCTGAAATAGCCTGCCTGCACTTCAAATTAAATGAGCTGCATACATCATATATATTTAATCAGCTGCAATCAGTATCTCTGGTTTTTGGCCCAGGAGTCCAGGACATTCTTGGTGAGCCCATGAGTCATTTCACAGCTGAGCGTCCATTTGGCTCCGGATGTTTTGTGCCTGACACCGCTTGGTGCTGATGGTTTTTTCAGTTTCCAGCTAGTGGAATGTGTACTTCGTCCTTCTGAAAAAAAAAATCTCGTTAATTGGGATGGCCACTGCTAGTGCAGGTAAATGTAGTACTGGTCTTAAGCTGTTGCTAGCTACTAGCTGATGAAGTGATGATGATGTTTCTGGTTGGTTGGTTTCCTCTTTCTTTTCGCAGTGGTTAGTTGCCTCGTATGAGTATGACAAACACTAAACACTGAAAATCACTGTAGAGATTCAATATTTCATCACACATTGCTAAAATTTTCAGTTCAGTTTCTTTTGCAAGTTGCAGTTGCATGATGTGTCATTTTCAAGCAATGGTGATCTATTCTGTTGGCTTGTTTTCTCCCAAAGTCCCAGTCTCTCTCTAGAACTTGAGAGGATCTTTTGTAGTATTCTTTCTGCATGAAACAACTATAGATATGAATACAGGAATGTATTGTTAGGAGTGTTACAATTTTCTTTCTTTAGAAAAAGTATTGAAAGTTAGGCAGTTACAGACATCTTTTTTTGTTTCCAGCTTGTGTTTAGTACCTCATTATCTTGTGTTCTCAATCAATATAATACTCTTTTCAGGGTGTGATGGCTGCCAGTGGAAATTATAGTTGAGGACCGGGCCTACTCTTTGATCAAGTTAGGCAGCATGTTGGATTGTTGGTGCTTTGAACTATTGATGAAAATCAGTTCCAAAAATGTGTCTACTTTGAACTATTGTTGAGGCTCTGTAATTTAAGTAGTTTTAAGCACTTCTGATATGGTTATATGCTATGTAATCAGCATGGTGATATGATGATATGTTCTGTCTACTGATATTGTTGAGGCTCTGTAATTGAAATAGTTTTTTAGCATTTGGAAAATGTGTCTACTTTGAACTATTGTTGAGGCTCTGTAATTTAAATACTTTCAAAATCAGTTCCAAAAATGTTGAGGCATCCCTCTGTATCTGTGGACTGTCGATATGTTCTGTCATTTTTACTAGCACATGTATTAGTAGTATAGATGGTGTGCTCCCAGTAATTTAACTACTGTTAGCACGTGTACTGACTGCACGTGTACTGACCGGTGACTGTTAGCTTTGTGAGGTTTGAACCGTTTGAACCGTGGAGCACAGTGGATCAGCAAGAAAGTGGTTAGGGTCGACCCTGAACCTTATTTAATTAATAGTGGAGCGCAGGTTTGGTAAGAGGAGCGCTCCGCTCCGACCCCGTTGCAGATTGAGCCCAGGGACAAAGCCGTAAATTCCGCCACGTTTCCCTGTGCCGGCACCACCCTGTCTCTGGCTTTCTGCGTTGGGTTGGGTCCAAGTCTCCGTGTCGTCTCTACGGCTCCACTTGCTGCTCTTTGCTGGCTCTGGCTACTTGCGGCAACTCCCATCCCCACGCGCTCGCTCTCATCCTATATCTGAGATCTCACCCGCCTCGCCGGCGAGCGGCTGACGGGCGGACGGTCCCTCCGGCTATGGGGAACTGCTGCTCCGACGAGGTGAGCCACGCTGGTGCTCACCACGTTGGCGCCGCCGCCGCCGCCAAAGCCGCCTCCGCAGCCTCCGCCGCGGCCGACCGCTTTCTTCGCTCCCGTGGCGCCGGCGCGTCCACGCAGATCGAGGTACGGGGCCCATCAACATCCTCAAGGTTCTACCTATCTCCAGCGTTGTGTCAGTGGTACGCGGCGCGGGCGCCAGCGGCCAGCAGCTCGGGTCCTGGCATTGCGCCCGGCACTGGTGACGGCTGGGTCCCGCCGCGTGTTGTCCCTTTGCTTGTTTGCGGATCGGTGCTGTGGTCTTGTGGCGTTCGCGGAGGACACACCGGGATAGCGGGGGCTAGTTGGTTTGTGATTGGAGCGATGGGAATTCTCAGTATCTTCGGTTTATACTACTAGCTATCTGGTCCCCCGTCACGCTTTTTAGGCTGCGGATTACCCTTTCTGTGGGGATTCCATGTGTTACCATTTGGTTCACGCGATCTAAAAGTGGCAGCGCGGGAAAATGACCCGTGGGCTTAGGCTGGGATCGATAAGATACTGTCATGTACTCATGTTACTACGTTAATCCCTCCGTCCTGCTATGAATGGGCTTACAAGATTCTTTGAAGATTAGTGTTTTTACGAAATGATATCGGTACACCTTTCAAACGTTGTCACAACAGACAATAGTTGCAGTTTTGAAATAGAGAAAGTAGCCAAGCCTTCTAGTGCTAGGTGGTTAAGTGACTTAAGTCCATTTATTGTGGGGCAAAATTTAAATGCTAGAACTAAAAGTGCACTTATTATGGGATGGAGGACATATATGCTGTGATGATTGGGCACTAGGCTGATTTGACTCTGCTGGCCACTGGTTTGGTGCTTTTCCAACAATTCTGCTGACTGTGGTCAGTGTCTTTTGTGTTGCCATGGAGCTTTGATTGAAGATGGTTATGATGGTTGAGTCAAATGTTTTATGATATCTCTCTTGATTTGTTCACAACCTGTTTTGGGTATCTAGTCTTCGGCTCTTCGCTGATTTTGTGAGTAGCATGCTTTAAGCTGTAATTAAGCAGTATGACCGTAGCAACTTCTTCATTAATGCTATGTGCTGAGGCACAGTTGTAATTATTTGATTTGGGTACCTGGGCATTTCATATTGCTGTTTTAGTGTTATGTGGTACTGATTCCTAAGGGTTTGGTACTCCAATTTTGCTCCATGGGGGACTGTGGTCATCTATTGATTTTATGTCATGCGCTCGATTCTAGCGTTATCTGTCAGTTTTAGTAGTAGAATTTTAGTTACTGAATTGATAGGGCTTGTTTAGTTGTGTAGTATTTTGATTATGCCAGTATAATATGTTGCAGTTATCTCTCTCAGCATCAACTTTGGGTGATCAAGAATATTTTCCCAAGGTATGCTCCTTGTTGCACCTCTTGCATTTGTGACTTGCTATTGTTCATTTCCTTGCATATTTTTCAAAAAGACAAGCAAAATGACTACTTATTGTGTTAAATTCTGCTTCGTATCTTCACTGTAATCTTTATATACTGCTCTGTCATGTCACTATTGAATGGATTTGTTAGTGCATGTTGAATCATCTTTTTTGTTTTAAGGCCCAAAGTGTGTAATTGAGCAGTTATCATTAATTTCTAAAAAATGCAAAGCATAAAAAGGAAGTGCCAGGCTAATTATAACAGAAACAATAGACTTCCTTATCTCATAGTGCATAGTGTTAATCCGCTACTGTAGCATAGCTCCATTTGAATATGTTAAATATTTTGGGATTCTGATAAAAAATCTGTACGCCATCCAAACGGTGGAGATGGTAAGGCAAATTCTCAAAGTCTTATCACACAAAGTTTCAAAATCTCAGAATCATCTTCATGCTAGATAATCCAGATTTTTAGAATCCTGGATCATCCAAACGACACCTTAATATGCTACATAATCATTCTTATGGTGAAGTCATTTATTTTTAAGAACTCTATGCACGATTGATTTCTTTTTGGTTGGCATTTAATTTATGTCCGAGTAAACTTGTAATAGAAACTTGAGAAGCATAGCTCGTGTTTCAGATGATACTTTACCATTTACCATTTTATCTATATCACCAAATTTTGTGGCATATTCTTATGCCCCCAATGTTAAAGCAAGACAATAAATACTATAAGGAAGAAACCCACTTTACCCTGCGACTCTTACTATCATTTAATTTGCATCCCACAAATCTTAAAGCCAGTGCACACTAATTCTTATGTGCCTGACTCACCTGGTTTTGTCCTATGTGGCTGCCCAGTCAAATTCTCACAGCAGTAAACAGTATACGCTGAGTCAGCTGTCAGCTCTACCTTTTACCCTTCCTTTTTTTATCAAACATGCAGGATAGTTGCGTACTGTTATATTAAGAAAAAAGGGGAGAACCCTTACAAACCCTCACTCTAAACACACGCTGCAGAGAAATTAAACCCTTCCTTTTTCTCTTTTTCCTTCCCTCTCTTTCTTCTCATACTAAGCTATACACACTTGCAGTCACAGGCGGGTGCCATGTCCTATACATCCACTTCCTCACTTGTTCTACCATACATACAACTAATTACCACCAAAGTCTTCTCTTTTTCTGCTCCCACCTTCTATAGCTTCCCCCTCACATGTACCCACCCCTTCTCAAGCTCCAATTTCATCATTGTTTCCAAGGCCTTTATTGAAAGTGAATTTCAAAATACGTCATAGAACTGGCACTTTGAGTTGATAATTTTTTTTTCCTTTCTAACACCTTTCCTTGCCCACTGCTTGAAGGAAAATAGCTGCAGCTAACCTTTCTCTCTGCATCCATGTTACCTCTGAATATTTGTTGAGTTCTTATGTTGCCTCCCTTTGTTAATTGCTTTCTCTTTTCACTCAGAGTAATCCCATGGTGGTTGTGTATTCCAAAAGGAGAGATGGGGCACTTGAAGAAATTGGGCGTAGTGAAGTAATCTTAAATTCATTGAACCCATTTTGGACGACCAAAATCAGTGCACAGTACCAGTTTGAGGTTCTTCAGCCATTGGTGTAAGATTCTATCAATGTATACTTTAAACTTCTCCAATGTAGTCTCTTATATAATCGTCAAGAGTGGGTGTTGCCTACTTGCCTCTTATTTATCTTATTGCTTTAACTGATAATTTTATTTACAGGTTTCAGGTCTTTGACATCCACCAGCAGTTCCATGATGTCAGTGAAAAGGTGACTACTGTTGCAGTTCTGTATTACTTCTATTGTACTCCCTCTATCCCAAAATACATGGTGTGCACACATTTTAAGATTCAAACTAGTGATATTTGACCCACAATTAGTCTAACATTATGAAAAGTTTGTGATATAAAAGTGGTTACACTGGGTAAGGGCCGTTTTGGCATATATCGAGGCGCAGTGCTGAACTCTAAAATAGGGCCTAGCAGGCTAGCAAAAGGGAACGATAAAATAATATATGGATGACAATTTATTACATTGCAATGGGAATATGGGATATATCAAGAATTGTACCTATTCAACCCTTGGTTGCATAATCTTTACTTCAACAACATTCTTTTGGTGTTCTTTGAAATGAAATTCTCTTTGAATCATATACTCATAATCAATCTTCTCCAATATGTCACTCTCAAGCGCTATTGTGCAAATCATTAATCCTTTGTTGATTCATTTTAGAATGCAAGTATGATTTCAATAGCTTCAATTTAGAAAAGCCTTAGGTAACCCGATTCATAATTTCTAGACCGATTTGCATAAGACATGGCTTGGATCTTGGAACACTAGACATCTTGGCCAGTCGATGCACGTGTATACAAAAGATGAAAAGAACAAAATTTAGGATATACATCATAATATCAAACAATAAACAAGCTTGTACTTATTCTGTGGTTCACTAGTCCTATCATATGCACGGTTGGGCTTGCATGTTTCAGCGCTAGAAATTGGCCAAGGAGTAGAGGGCAAGCCTGATGTGCTATTGGGTTGTAGTAAAGAAGATTGGGGGCCCTGTGTGGTCACACTCACACATGTTGCACACCTGTATGTCACACATGCTTCACACACACCTACAGGGATGGGCCTGCATTGGATATGTATTTAGAATACTTTCTAATCATCAAATTTTATTTCCATGAATAATATTTGTAAGAGAAATTAGTGGTCAAATTCAAAGTTTTTGAGGCGCTGCGGCGAGGCGCGGCGCCTGACCCCCCTCACAACGCCTAGGCGTCTGTGGCGGACGCCTAGGCGACGCCATACACACATTTTAGGCGACATATAATCATCTTAATATATAATGCTACTAAAATTTAGAAGCAAATCATACCTTAATACTGCCAAGTCTTAGCTTGTTATACCATAATAAATAATGCTAGTACACAACATTAGGTAGCAAATCTGAAATCTCTCATCACTCAATAGCAACAAATTAGTCTATAAAATAACATAATATAACTTAATGACTAGTAGAGTACAGTACACGCAAAGAAACAGAGGAAGTGAAAAAGAAGCAGAGGAAGAGGAGGGAAGCAGGGCTGCAGAGTAGAGTACATGCCTGAGAGATTTGGCCTTTAGGAGACCAGAGAGGAGGCAGGGGCATACCAGGCGGACTGCAGAGTAGCAGACGGCCAGCGGAGGCAGAGACTCGAGGCGGACAAGCAGAGTAGCAGGCTGCAGCGGCAGAGATGCAGGAGCGGCTCCACGGAAGGTGCAGAAGGGCGAGTAGAGATGCAGGGGTGGCTCTGCGGCAGGGGCAACCGGATGGTGGATTCAAGCAGAGGAGCAGCCAAGCTCAGGTCCACCCGCCGCCTTCTCTTCCTCTCCCCTCGCCCCCAGCCCCACTCGCGGTAAATGCTTGCGCGGTCGATTTCCCGAGCCGAAATCCTATCCATTCCCGCGGGCAGGGGCGGACGCGCTGTCGATTTCCCGCGCGCCGCGGTCATTTTGGCGCCCTTCCCCCGCGGCGCAGACGCGCGGTAAATTTCCCGCGGACGCGCAATCCAATTCGTGCTTTTCCCCTGCGAACATCTGGCGTCCATGGCGTGGCTGTAGGCGTCCGTCCGACGCCAAACTCGATTAAGCGGACGCCATACTCGATTAAGCGGACGCCATACGTGTGCAGGTTGTGGTGCCCTCGACGCCCAGAGCCTCTAGAACGCCTCGTCGCCTAGGCGACGCCTCAAAAACCTTGGTCAAATTGTGATCTTATAGACTCTTAAGTCAAACCATATCTTATATTTTGGGATGAAGAATTTGCTTTGGCCATTGAGGCTGCTAATTGCTAATGGTCAAGCACGCTTGATACTATTAATTGGTATGTTCCAAGCTGAAAAAAGCTGTCATGTTTTCAATCTTCAGGACCTTGTGATCTATTTAATGTTTTACTTGGGTTCAAAATGGAATTATGTAGAATCAGATTCAGTTTTTTTTAAAAAAAAATCACTGATACTTTTATATCTTATGCCACATTTAGATTTGGTTTGTTTTGTGCTTAAAATGTATTTAGTTGTTTCAAATATATAAATATATCTATTCATATAATTTTCACATTTGCAATCTCAACAACTTAAAAGTTATTGATGATTTATATTCCCAATGTTTGATCCAAATCTTGCCCAAAATGACTTCTAAATCTGATATGGAGGGAGTGTATATATATATAAAGTGACCTGTATGTAGAAGTCGTAGAATTCCCAAACAGAAAAGAATCAAATGCATATCTTGGTCTTGATGCTTGAGAACTGGGCTATTTGAAGCATGATTTGATCCATTAAGCGAATAAGCATACATTCGTATTGATTTTTGCAGTTTCTTTGCAATTCATACACTATTCTACTCTGGAATGCAGATGCTTAAGCTGGAGGAGCAAGATTTTCTTGGAGAGTCTACCTGTCTTTTGTCAGAGGTATTGGCTAATGGGATTATTATATTTTTTTTCTGATTATATTGACTTTGGTGAAGACTTTAAAATACTTTATTTTCTAGTGAGAACTATTTTTTCTGTTCTAATATGAACAGAACTTTAAACAGTTCAACAAAAAAGGAAAGAGAAAAGAACAATGTAAAGAGACTAGAAGGCACTATTACACTGCATAATGCATGTGCATTCTAATATTTGTCATGTTTGCCTGCTGTGCAACTTGGCTAGTGTGGAGTCATGTGGTGATTTTTTAGTGATCAATAAATAGCAGGTAAGCTCTGAAGCTGAACCTGTGAAGTCAAACTTCCATCCATTTTTATTTGTTTGCTTGCACAATTCAAATCTACGATGCCCGAGTATGTGGATACGGATACTGGTACGCTATATATACACTGATACACTTGGGGTGTGTTTGGTTGCCGGATTGGGATTGCATCATATATCCTGCATGAGCGGACGCAGGCTGGGTGGAACCATATTTCAGAAAAGAATGTATTTGGTGAAGTTGCTTGAGCGGATGCAAGAGAGCTGAGATTATGTTTGGTTGACTGCATGAGTGGATGCAGCCTACCTGTCGTGTGAGACTGACATGTGGGTCTGCAATCTTCATCCTGCATCCTGCATCTGCCCATGAAATTGCATCCACTCTTGCAGGCTAGATAGTGCATACAAGCAACCAAACAGACTGCTCAAGCATCTTTATCAGGCTGGGGCAGCAGGGCAACTAAATACGCCCTTCATTTCTCCCAAAACAGGATCTTTTGAATTTTTTTCCCCAAAACATGGATACAAGGATATGCTGATATATATATATATATATATATATATATATATATATAATACCTATCAGTTAATCAAGTAACATGGAGCTATCGGGTGGAGGTGACGGTGGTGCACAGCTCCTTAGAGGCAAGAGACATAGGCGGGGAATCGGAGGTGGCTGGGCAGAGGTGAAAGCCGTAGCAGCATGTGCACCGCGCCAGCTCCGCAGATCTATGGCGAGTGACATCAAGGGAACATGTCTGTCAGTCACGTACGAGGCATTGGCAGCTGTGTCTACGTCTGATGATGGCGATGAGGGCCAACGGAGGACTTTTATATGAAGTAAACAAGTGGTAATAGGGTTTTAAGGTATCCCCAAAGTATCGGTGGGGTGTCCCAGGTGTATTGGGCCTTTTTTTTTAAAAAAAATTGATTTAATTTCCGATACATCTTGGATACGCATCCGGCTGTATCTGCGGAGTATCCGTATTGGATACGTATCTGATACCGGTATGTGAGTTTTTCGAAGTATCCATGCTTCATAGATTCAGATTTGGTGTCTAGCATGAATGTATCATAGGAATTTGATTGCATTTCACTGAACTGCTCATGCAGGTTCAATTAGGTCACTGAAATCGTAAATTGCACATTTAGGCCACTGAAGGTGTCTGAGTCGCTAATGTCATTAGCAGGCCAGCTAGGCATTGACTGATGATTTGTACCTGCAAACATGCTAAATGGCACGCTGGCACAGAATTCCCAATCCATGTTTGTGTTTTTTTATTGCAAAATAGACCCACAGTATATATTGCTAGATGAGGTACTTAATCTCCTATTTTGCTGTCTCAAGCCCTATCTCCTTACTCCAATATTTCAATCCCTTGCACCCAGTGGTGGAGCCAGAAAAGCTGGACAGGGGTTGTTGGACTAGACAAGATGTGCTAAGTAAGCTTGATTAAAAATGGGTCGGATTTTAATTTTTAGGGCCTGTTTGGAACGCAGGAATTTCACAGGAAATGCACAGGAATTTCATAGGAACCAGTTCATTTTCACAGGAAAAACATAGGAACGGGGAAAAAATTCTCACGTTCCAAACAGGGTCTTAGGCTTATTTTCCCCTTAGGAATGGTTTTTACATTTATATTTCCCTAGTGAATTTTACAGCAAAGCCGGTGCTGCACCCGTGGCAGCACCAGCCTTATTCCGCCCCTGCTTGCACCACCAGCCCAAAATCCATCAAACTGTCGACTTCCACTCTCCTGCTAGTTGACCCCACTTATCGGCAATGCCCTCAGGTTTCCCTCTTGCTGCTCCATAAGTCCCCATACTGCCTCCTACAATAAGGAGCCATTTGCAATCTTGCCAGTTCAAACAATTGGCTTCACCATTTTGCTAGTGACTGTTGTCGACTCAGATGGTTCCGCATGTCATTCACTCATATGGCAATGTTTCCAATGGGCAAAATTGGGAAATTCATCCTCAATAAGCCATGGTACAATTGCCCCAGTCCATTGATTTCCAAATTTATGCTGTCATTTAAAAGTAACTGTCCCTGGGTGAAGACAGCCCACCAACACCAAGGCATTGTAAGCAAGGCTGAGATAAGGCACCAAAGGTGGCTTTGCTGAGAGCGGCCATGGTTTCAAAGGTGGGTACACCTTATTACCTAGGTGACAAGGCATAACTAGACCCCCAAGACGACCTTGGTCCGCATGGAATTCTAGGTGATGCCTTTGAAACAGAGAAAGTGACTCACGTGAGGCACCAAAGGCGGCTTTGATGAGAGCGGCCATGGTTTCAAAGGTGGGTACACCTTATTACCTAGGTGACAAGGCATAACTAGACCCCCAAGGTGACCTTGGTCCGCATGGACTTCTAGGTGATGCCTTTGAAACAGAGAAAGCGACTCACGTGGAGATGTGATAACAGTGGATATGATGAATTAGGTAGTAGCTTTAACCAAGGCTGTTTCTTCTTGGTCCTTTTGGGTGCTGCATCATGCTGTTTCTCCTGTAGTCCTTTTACAAGATACACACAATACAGTTTTGCTGCTATTGGACGATAGCACAAGACAATGGACATGAAATATGTTGCTCTTGGCAGCAGCTTCTCTGTTGCATTACATGGTTGATAGACTTGTTTCTCAACTTCTGATCCACGACCATCTAGAGGCCATTATACCATGAAGGTTGTGTGGTTAGCTTCATATACTTAAGTACAAGAAGGGAGCAAAGCTAGACATTATATATAATTTTAAGGGGATTCAGTGCAAAATTCAAAGACCCTCTCTGCAAAGCACCATGTTTGTGCCATGGTTTATGAGGCGTCTCCTAGTCGTCGCCTAGGCGACAAGGCGTGCTAGGGGTGCTGGGCGTCGGGGTCACCACGACCACCGTGCGTATGGCGTCCGCCTTACATGATTAGGCGTCGCCTACACGTAGAATGGCGTCGGGCGGACGCCTACCAGATTGCGGCGGACGCCAGAGAAATCTGTGCGGGGGAGCAGTAGGCACCAAATTGAACGCGGGTAAGAAAATTGGATGGGAATCGGTCGCACCAAAGGGAAAAGGGCAGGAGCTGCCGCATATATGTTCCAGCGGGAAATCGACCGCTTGGGGCCATCTATTGCAGGTGCGCGCAACTTCACGGAGAGGAGAGGAAAAGAGAAGGCGGCCGGCGGACCTGGAGGACTTTAGTTCTGCATCTCTGCGCTCCTCTAGGATGAAGTCCGCCTGCTCCTTGTAACCGCCAGCCGTCGGCATCTGATGCCGTCGCCCGTCCACGCCGGCCTGCCTGCCCGCTTCGAGTCTCTCGCAGTCGCCCATACGCACCTGCCCGTCTGCCTAGTAAGTGCGTACGCCCCCAGCAAATCTCCTAGCCCCCTGCCGCCTCCTCTGTTCTGGTCCCCTAAACGTTGTGAAGGGGGTAGGGCACCACGCCTTGCCACTACGCCTCAAGAACTATGGTTTGTGCCAATGTGCTGTGGCACCAATCAGAGCCCTCTGCCTAGTGACGTTAGTTGACTCAATTTGTCAGTGGCCTAGATGTGCAAGTTTGGAGTGCATGTACCCAATCAAACCTATATGACAATTCACAAGTCTCATGACCTTTAATGCAATTTACTTGCATTTACAACTTTAACATGATCGGTAGCTTGTGCTCTAGTGACCTAAGGTAACATGCATACATAACTTAGATGTGAGCATCATATTTCACAACTGCAAGGCAGTACTTGAATGTTGCATCACCTAAAAGATTGTTGCTATTCCAGAATTTCTTAATGTTAAAATGTTTCAAGACCATCCTAATTTTAGATTAATACTCTTTTTTACTTCGTTGAAGACAAAGACTGTTTTTGCAGGTTATCACCAAACGGGACAGAGTGCTGACTCTGAAGCTTGGTGTCTCTGAACATTACTTGCCAAATTCTAATAAATTTGGTGAGCTAACTGTTCAGGCTGAGGAAAGTTCAGGTTCAAAAGCAATAATGGAGATGATATTCCACTGTTCAGATCTTGAAATCAAGGATCTTCTAACAAAGAGTGTAAGCTTATGGTCTTCTGTTTTTATTACTTAGGTCTTCCGTTCCTTTTTCCTTGGTACATATGTGCAATTACTGTTTGGCTATGCCTATCTTATTTCTCTCGTGTCATATTTCACCATTCTGACAACCTACCTTCTTGTTCACTTGTGTTGTATACCATTCTGATTTCTAAACATGCTTTGTAACAGGATACTTTCTTGCTAATATCTGGAATATCAGATAGTGGAATGCCTGTTCCAATTTGCAAGACAGAAGTAAGAAAGAATGATCTCAATCCTAGGTGGAGGCCAGTGATTCTGAATCTGCAACAGATTGGAAGTAAGGCATGAAACTATCTTCTTCCTTTTTACACTTGTACTTTTGTTGATGTTTGCTATTAAAACCGTCTATTATTTGACTATATTTAACCCTGACACTCCTAGGCAACACCATGCCTTTGACTATGTAATCGCCAACTATTGCTTTTAGTGTGATATCCAAATCGGATGACTTTTGTTGGCTACCGATGAAATAGTTTTTTAATCTAGTTGTTACGGTTATATTGTGTTGCAGGAGAACCCTCTAATTATAGAGTGCTTTAACTTCAGCAGCAATGGCAAACATGACCTAGTCGGGTAATTGTCCTCTTTAACTCATTTCACTGCCTGCACTTGATATATCTGTTTCCTATTTGCTTCTTTTCTACTTTAGTCTGTTCATAAGTATGTTCCGCGGTGCCTTAGAGCCTGGGCCATTAATACTTGAATTCCAATTTGTTTTCTGATTAGATACCCTTTGTAATTCGACAGCAAGATAGTCAAGTCGGTTGCAGAATTGGAAAATATGTACCATAAGAAGAATGGTGAAAATTTCTTTGTTCCTGCCAGCAATGCACATGAATGTCACAGTAAGGAGGTAAATTTTTTTACTTTGGAATGTCTTCAACTGTTGCATTGTGTATATCGTTTTTCATTCTGATATGCAGGTATTGAAGAGTCAGCTATATGTAGAGAAATTTGTTGAGAGCAACAGGCATACTTTCCTAGATTATATTTCTGGTGGGTGCCAGTTGAATTTTATGGTAGGCGTAGATTTCACAGGTATGCAACAGACATGGTGTAGTGCAAATTATCCTTTCCTTATTACTGTTTCTCTAGTCCTGATTCATGAACTCATGCTAATATGTTATTGTCGATGTTTATCCTTTCTAGCCTCAAATGGGAATCCACGGCTTCCAGATTCTTTGCATTATATTGACCCCTCAGGTCGGCCAAATGTATATCAGAAGGTGAGCCGCTGATTGATTACCCATTTATTGTTGTGTTCTGATGAGTGATGGCCTTCTGAGGTTCTGAGCATATAGCCATATACTGATTTTGAATTCTTCTGTTACTGTTTTGTGGAAGGCAATACTGGAAGTTGGTGACATTCTACAATATTATGACCCAGCAAAGCGATTCCCCGCTTGGGGCTTTGGAGCAAGACCTATTGACGGTCCTGTTTCTCATTGTTTCAACTTGAATGGCAGCACTTATCAACCTGAGGTATTATATTTTTCTTTTGCTACATTCAAATGCTTGTTTTCTTCAGAATAATTTCAAATGTTGCTTCTCTAAAGCTAACTTCAACAGTAGATTTGCTGCTATATTTATTTCGTAAAAGTAAAAGACACTTCTCGAACACAAAGTAAAGCACATTTTATGTTCTGGAGGATTCTTATTCTCATTGGAGCTATTTACTCATAAGCTGATCTTATCACACTTCCTCAGGTTGATGGAATACAAGGAATTATGTCAGCTTATATCAGTGCTCTTCGTAATGTATCATTGGCTGGTCCTACCCTCTTTGGTCAGTTGATAAGCACCGCCATGGCGATAGCTAGCCAATCTCTTGCTGACAATCAACAGAAATACTTCATTTTGTTAATAGTCACTGTATGTATAACTGAACACATAAAAAAATAGCGTTTTTGTTTTCCTTCTTAGACATCAAACTATTTTCCAGGATGGCGTAGTGACTGATTTTCAAGAGACTATTGATGCTATCATAAAGGCATCAGATTTTCCTATATCCATCATTGTTGTTGGAGTTGGAGGTGCTGATTTCAAGGAAATGGAGGTAATGTAAGGACCAGATAAGTTGTTACAGTTTTCTAATTCATTTGTTATTAGTATTTTCTTTTCTTTGGGATATAAAATTGAAATGTTTAGAAATGGTTACTGGCTGCATAGATACAGCACTGTAGGAACATGGCATATAAAAAAATTTCCTTCCCAGCAACTATTGGAGCTCCAGGAACAGAAGTTAATGATTCAATGTTTCATTTTTTTCCAGTTCTATCCTCAGTTTCATAGAATTAGTACCCATGTACTTTATATGATTTTGATTCTGATGTTTAAACATCAGATAAATGGTGTCAACATAGTTTGATATTAAATTTTGTATTGTGTAGTTTCTAGATCCAAATAAAGGAGAGAAACTGGAAAGCTCAACCGGGAGGGTTGCATCAAGGGATATGATACAGTTTGCCCCGATGAAGGATATGCACGGTATGCATATGGCACCGAATTCAAGTCTCTTTTCTTTTTCAGTTTCCTCCCTGAAAAGATGAAAAATAGATGATTCGTGTGTAATATAAAGTACTCCCTCTGATACCAAATGTAAGTGGAGTAATGAATCGATATTTGATAGTCTCCAATATGGTACTTTGACTAATAATATATAGTTTCAAATAGTATTTTTGATGATGAATCTAGTCACATCAACTTGTGTTGTTGATCTATATGATTTTTTAGGTTTTTGATGGCCGAAGCTAAAGATATTTACTTAGGACAAACATAATAAATTATTTTTTTGTTCAGAAGCAATATATTATTGTTTTAGTCAGCATAAAACAACAGGAACTGTTTGCATATGTAGCCACATGTATTATTTTCATATAATCCGAATTCTGCATCTTTACTGGAACAAGCGGTCTTATAATTGGTGCATCCTTATTTGCAGGGACTGGGATATCTACACTTCAGTCACTTCTTGCTGAGATACCAGGGCAATTCATGACGTACATGAGGACAAGAGAAACTCAAACAATTAGTTAGTACATGATGCCTTCAATCAGTACAAGATGCGCCCTGGAATATTCTTTGTTAATATCATTTTCGGCCTTTCCATTACATAGTGGTGCAAGTTTTAAGTCATGGATGTGAGATAGACAATACGGACGTGTCATGTGTAGGTGAAAGATTGACCTCCTGGAGATGCCAACATCAAATTGGTGGGTTGAGCTTGTTTAAAATGGCGGTCATAAAAAAAATGCTGCCTGTGAAGAGAAACGAGGACCACCTCCTTAATTCCATGTCATTTTTTTACCGAGATTTATTCTGCTTTGAGTCGGATTCCTAGGCTGAACTCTCTGTACCAGTTTGTAAGATATGATTTTAGGGTTTGGGCCTTTATTATCCTTATTATTAGGTACACTAGAATAGGAACTATTTGGGCATTGCACATTCACCGTTTTCAAGCATTGACGATGTTCTGCATGGCTGTTTAGTTCATATGGTGGTGACTTGTGACCTGCATAATTAATTTAGACACTGGAATATAGAGCATCTGTGGTAAGCCATGTGACAATCTCAGAAGATTTCAGGCATCGAGTTGCCATACGTTTTTTGTATTGTTTCTCTTTTAGCTATGTATGTAATTATGTATGGATATGACCCACACGTTGGTTAAGATGTCAGTTGGACTGTTTTAAGCCTTCAAGGTGTGTATATGGATATGACCCACACGTTGTTTCTCTTTTAAGCCTTCAAGGTGTGTATATGCTAGGGTTCTCCGTGCAGCGATGGTCGCTGGGGTGGTCTGAACTCGAAATTGGACGTGTCTTCCCGGACAGTTTCCAGAAGAGAAATGGAGTTAGATATAATTTCTACTCTCCATGAAATCCCCTTGAAACAGGGACGATCTTGGTCGCGTTAGTGCTGGATCTCTCGCCGTTCGGGGACAAGGAACAAAAGCATAAACAACTCGACCAGGAGATGGAGTGCATGTAGGCGTGATAGGTCCCATTCGACTTCGAGGGCGGAGAGAGATCAATCGATGTTCCATGCCATGAGTAATCCGGGCGAAAGCCCCAGCAGAGTAATTAATTTGGTTCAGACGTTCAGTGCACAATCTAATCGGGCAGTGGAAGGAAAACTCACGTATCTCCATTTCGATACGCTCTGGAGATAACAGACTGTTCCCAGAATCCCAGTGCTAACACGATAGGAGCATCTGTATCTACGAGCAACTTTCAGAAGATCTTATGTGGACGGTACGGTCTCACTCGCACATTTTTTGTGTCCACCCAAGACCAAACGTATCTAGTTATGTTTCAGACTTTCAGGAGTGGCTCTTCACTTTTTGGGACTTCTATGTAAGGATGAAAACGGATCGGATACGGACGGATATATATTACATTTGTTAAATGTCCAGACGCGGATACGGACTGATTTAAACTCTAAACGGATTCGGTCTCGAATACGATTGGAAAATATCCGCACCGTTTTCACCCCTACTTCTATGTACCGCACTTTAGCGCGTATGGGCTTTGACTTCATTAGCTGTAATAAATACATGGTATGGTAGAAACTGTTTTGTTCCTCTCTAGAAAAGACAAAAAAACATATAATTTCTCAAAAAAACATAAAACATCTATCTATCAATTCGATATATTCTAATCCTTATCATCGATAATAAGAGTCATTGGATCTATTTTGTTTCCTAAAAAAAAGTGCACAACCAACTAAGAAATAAGCCTAACGTGACCCTAATATCTTTATCTAAGTTACTCTCATTTTACCATTATATGAAAATGACTTAAAAGTAAACCCTATCCTTAGTCTAAATTGCTCACTTATTGCATTATGAACAATAATCTAAAGTAATCCCCAAAGTTACATATAAATAACTTACCAAGAATAATGTAAATTTATGTATTTAAATTACTTATACCTATCATTATGAGAAATATCCCAAACACTTACTCCTAAATATAAATATGCTCCACCTAGTTATATCATTGCTACTGTAGGAAAATTATTTAAGGTACACATTAACGATGTGTGTCACTATCCAGACTATGTCACTGTATCTAGAAAGTGATGAGCACTAATAAGCACTATGTTTTAACTGAACATGTGGAGAAAAAAGTGCGTCGACTAATAACATTAAGATTAGTAGAAACTAACGACAGGCATGAGCCCTTAAGCTCTAACTAGTGTGGACTTGGATGGCTAGAGACAATAATCGTGGGTTCAGTTTTGGTCCATATCTTTTGTTTGGCTTACCAGCGTGGCTTATTAGTATCTTGTTTTTCTCTCACAATAAAACAGCAAAAAATAGTCAAAGTTAGTTTATCAGTCGTAGAAATGATCAGCTGATGATTTAGCATATCTAGAGAAACTGCCTCCTCGCTGCAGCTTCTTTAGCTACAACTGCGGTTGTTTGATTTAGTATCTACAGTAGATATAGCAATTCATTATTCGCAGCCACAACCTGAAAATCTGCGGCGAGCAGGGCCACTGGTACTAGAGACGAACAGGTCGGCTTCAAATCAAAGGGTACGGCGTTGAAGTTGGAGCGAGTTGTCACGTTCAGTGCCTAGTACACAACTTTACCTTCATGAGTTGTTACGACCTTTTTTTTTTATCAAAGATTATGTTTTTAAAAGAGTTCCGTTGGTGAAACTTCTTTTTTTTTTCATGATCTCACGATGAATGGATACAGGTGGTGAACCTAGAAAAAAATATAGCTTTTTATTGGCAGCTCTCTTCCTCATTTCGTTCTCTCAATTATGTATGAAGTTGTTGATAAAGTATTTTTCTACCATACCGTCAGATGCTGCATATGCGGAAGAGAAGATTAAGTCCTGTTAAGTCTATGGATGCTCATGCTGGTGCATTATATATCGTTGTTGAATTTGGGCACTGCATCTTTGACTAAGCCTGCCTTGCACACACATGAGTATACATCCCCTGCTGGCTGCTGCTGCCTGCTGGTAGAGATACGGCGTTGGTGCTGGTCTGCGCCGCCCATTCAACTCCGACCAGGGATCCCTTTGGCCTTTGCTCAGATCAGATCGCTTTTTTCTCTTGATGGCTGCTGCTATCTGAGACCAGAACTAGATCATCACCCAGGGCGCGGCCGTATCACTGTATCTGCCGACTCGCTTTTGAGATAAATAAAAAAAAAGAATGGTTACCGATTTATTACCATGCGTGGGCACGTGACAAAATTGCACTCGAACTAGCAAGGACAATGCCATGCAGACGTCATTGTGATCCGTTTGACCATGCACCAGACTGCGAGATATGGTCGAGAGAGCAGTTGCGGTCCTATAGCTGGCGATTGGTTTGGAGCCCTTCGCGTCGTCTCGTGAGACAACCAGGGCATATGTCTCCTCGCCCTAAAGGGTGTTATGTGCAAAAAAGGGTATGAAGAACTACAGGACACAGATGGCACTCGTCACTCGGCGACGCGTGGTCTTTTCGTGTTCCAAGAGATCAGAGACCTCCCTTCTCTGCATGACGTAAAGCGAATGTAAGACAAATTTGAAGCAAGTTTCAACCACTTCAATCTTCATACCATCTCGGTTCCCGACACAGGGTGAGTTTTTTCTACTCCCGTGTATAGTTATTTTTATATTTAATAAATCATATTATATATATATACATATTTATTTATCAGTTTAAGTATGTTTATATACTCATATTAAAATACTCCAAGACTTGTTATATGTAAAATTTATAAAATAATTCATACTTTTTAATTATTAGAATATTATTATTGTAATGTGTAAAATAGGTATACCCTATGTATACTTACATACTTTATATATATACTATCATAAATAGTTTACTATAATAATATATTTTATGTATATATACTTGGTCGGTTCCTATACATCATAACATCTAAAGGATATATAGGTACGAGTAACTTCACATAGGTATAGAAAGAAAATTTTCTATATATATTATATATTTCGATATAATGTATATCTAAATATATAGCAAAAAACTATATATATATATATATTGAAATATCAAAATCTCTTATAATTGAGGATGAGGAATCCCAACTTGAGTTTGTAACGAAAATTCAAAAATCTCTTCAATGGAAAACGAATAGGAACGGTTCAATATGACATGCTCTGAGCGGAAATCAAATCAAATCAATACTACCAAACAGCATATTAAAAAAATGAAATGGGAATAAACATCCTGATTGGACTCAGGTACGCACATTACTAGGAGATGACGCGGCAGCAACGTGGGGTACATTCGTGACTCCGATCCAGCATAAAAACGCCAATCCAAAACGGAATAGACCATTGCCAAGTAAAGAAAAATTCAGGACTCTATATCTATATATTACACATCTCTTCTTTGGGTGTTGTGTGAGTAAAAATGTATGGTCGGCCATTGCTGATATGATCGATCAAGATCTGGGTGAGGACTTCATGAATCGATTGCTCGATTCTGGGTTGCTAATAAATGACATAAGCTTACTAATATCATTTCTTCAGCAGTTATTTGGTCAATATGGAAATTAAGGAATGAGATGTATTTTCAGGGGTTGTGTGGACAGGGATGAGAAGCGTGATGTTGCGGATTGTAAGGATGATGAGAAGATGGGTGTCGCTGCTCAACCAGGATGTTGCTTTGCAAGTGGAGGAGTTCACAAGCCGTGTGGAGAGCAAGGCAAGATTGCCACCTCAACTGCAATGGAGGACGTTGGACAAGACAAGCTTATCATCAAGGTCGGCGCCATTGGATGTTCAGCCTTCAGGGCCTGTTTGGTTGGTAGGGCGAAAGTTTTGCCCCTATCACATCGAATCTTCTGTCCCTAGTTTGGTCTATTTAAAATATACTAATTAAAAAAGTAATTTGTTAGTTGGAGGCAAATTTGCGAGACGAATCTTTTAAGCGTAATTAGTTCATGTTTTGACAATGTTGTGCTATAGTAAACATTTGCTAATCATAGATTAACTTGACTTAATAGAATTGTCTTGTTAATTCACGCATGGCGATGTAATTAGTTTTATAATTAGTCTATTTTTAGTAGACTAAACTAGTGCGAAAGATTTGATGTGACACGATAAATAAATTTCCCACAGAACCAGACACGCCCTCAATCTTAACCAATGTAGCTTTGGCTCGGCCTTATGCACCCTTTAATGTTGGGAGTCGTATGGTTTTGCCACAAACAATGACTTAATGTCGTGCTTTGGGATGTTGAACTGCTACGTTGTTAAACTGTTGCGCGTTTTTGATAATACAAAAGCGGGGGTCTCCTCTTTTATCGAAAAAAAGTTCAGGACTAGCCACGAATGGAAATTGAGACTTGTTTGGATTAGAATTAAAATTCATAGCTATTCAAGTGTCTAAGACATACATATTGTGATATAAAATTGGAGGGTTTGAAAGCTTGTAGACAGACTAAAAGAGACAGTTTTCACATTCACAAAATTAGTTAGGAACAATGGATAAAAAAGATAGATTAAAATTTAACCTCTTTATTATTAGGTACAAAAGAATACGTTATTCTATGAACAACACTATACAATAGGCTTTGGTTTTTGCCAAAAGGCATCTAGATCAACTTTGTCGCACCTCTGAGCTATGGCGAGACCAATGTCGTATCTTCAACGGCTGTCGTAGCAGCCATCACCGTCTTAGGGCTCGAATACTAAGGTCTTGATCTTAAGGTGAGTGCAAAGAAACTAACTCAAATTAAACATATTATCACATATGTAGGTCATGGGTACCCGTACCGCCCGTATATTTGACCATGTCCATCTATCGAGCCAAAAACTATGACAAAGGAGACCCACGAAGGCCAGACGACTCCACTGAATTGGAGCTCAAGATGCACCAGTGATATCCAGAACCTCCATATCTGGACAATAGCATAGGATCAATCTTATCATGCATTCCGTGTAACAAACTCGAAAACCAATATGTTAGACGATGGACCTATTGTAATCCAACACCCTCAAGCTGTATAGGGGGAGTAGGGCCCGGGTCCATTCCCATCTACTTTGTTTTAGCATATAACTAGGAGGAGCAGCAGCACATGTAACTGAGCATATGAATATATAAATCCACCACTAAACTAGACATAGGACAACCCACGTACCAGAACAAGTATAAACCTTGTGTCTTGTGTGCTACTATCTGATTCATATTACGCAAATTAACTTCTAGGTACTGCCACAACTATTCGATACATATATAGTTATAACCAATGCACAATTACATATAGAAACATAAAAGATAATTGAGTTAAATGTACCAGCGGACTCAAACTTGTGAGACTATATCACTTAGATCCATGAACTTTAACAATGCATTTCTAGATCCCTAAACTTGTTAATTGGTGCACCGTAAGTCTGAAAGCATCTAGGTCGCTAATTGGGTTTTGGTGATTAATAACTACACAAGATTATCGTGACTGACGTGTGTTTTGTAGAGTCATTATAAGTTAGGTTACGATATGGTGATTGATTGGCCAATTATGGTTCTCATGCCCCTATTGATGGTATTCAATTTTGGTTTCCGAAGGATGAGCATGAAGATTAAGAATCAACTAGTTCTAAGTGTAGATGGTGTTGAGGGACACTTAGATTAATCCTATGATCTTTGATTTTTTTTCTTTGGTCATACTATAAAGAGGGGCATGACTGGGTAGCTCAACCTAGTTAAGTCTAGTGAGTGAATGTGGTGCACACTTGTGAAATCTAGTGCTAGGTAACTCAGGAGAAGCCCAAAAGCAATGGAATATGAAAACCAACTCAAAGATTGTTTGAATTGGAAGAGTTAATGACTCTGCAAGTGCACCGGACCTGTCCGGTGTGACACTAGATAGGCATAATGCAGGGTTTCAAGGTAAAGAACAAAGGAACACATAAGTTTGACCCATGTGCACCGGACAAAGGATGGTTTAGATAGGGCCAATGCTGGTAGAAGGTTGGAGCCAGGGTCTGTGTGCACTCAGTGGTTGTGTCTTGTACACCGAATTTGGGCAGGTTGTAATTGTGGACACTTTGGTTGTATACTCATTAGACCGGTCCGTTGGGCACCGGACGTTGTACAAATAATGGCTAGTTTGGAGGGGCATCAGATTTGTCCCGTGCATGAACAGTCCTTGTCCGATGCTTCCAAAAATGCTGCATGGAGGGGCAACAGCTAGATCTTTGCATGGGGATATATATACCCCTCCATTTCGTTCCATAGAAGCTCTTTTGCCATTTGTTTCAGCTGATTACATATATTGGAGAGCAAGAGGGAGTTCATGCCTAGTAGGGTGATTGAGATTTGATAACAGCAAGATTAAGGACACCATTAGTGCATAAGACGAGTGACAACGAGGTGAGTGCAGTTGTGGCGTTTCGCTGGCTAGGATTAGTGTGAGAGAAGAGAGAAATAAGAATCTATTTATGTGAGAAAAAGGAAGAAAAGGAGAAATATAAAAAAGTATGTGATGTAGGCACGCTACATAAGCAAGAAACACTCATGTAGCTGGTATATGGACTTGTCATGCACGATTTGACAAGTTTAGGGCTCAGAAATACATTCCAAAGTTTGTGACAGAAATGAAACACCTTTAGGTTGAGGGTTGTTGGTGCATTTAACTGATAATTATTCCCTTCATTGCAAATTATAAGGCATTTAAAAAAAAATCTTGCAGAGTTAAAGCATCTCAAATTTGACCATAGTTATAAAAAATTATAAAGTTTTTTGACATCAAATAGATATATTATGAAAATATAATTAATAAAGAATCTATTGATATTTATTAGTTGATACCGTAAATGTTATTATCTTATTATATAAATTTGATTAAACTTGAGATATTTTGACTCTGCGGAGAGAGTATATGTTTCTTTAGTTTAATAAACACAAAAAAATTCTCCTCATCACATATCAATCACTAGAAGTTTGTTTTAAGTCATGTAACACTTCAAGGTAACAAACTATTTACAATTTAAACATTTATATTGTAGGACCCAAAATGCTCCTTTTAAAATAAAATGTGAAACAACAGTATTGAATAAAAGATACATTTACCGTTCAATTTCGACATATGCACGATCTGAATGAATAAAAAAATGTAGCAGCTAATAAAATAACTTATTTCAACTCTCTTTCATTTCTCTCTCATCTATCCATAAAGTTATTAGCGAAGCTATTTTACCAAATAGTTTTTTCAAAACAGTTCAACTTTACCTATAAAATTATTCATAAAACTATAAAAAACTTTACTAGTGAAGTTTTTACAGTACCAATCAGGCTCTAAATAGTGGAGCTATTTTTAGAGGGGAGGTTGAAGTACGGAATAGACGTTCGTAGACGTGTATGATTTTTTGATTTCTCTTATTATATAAATAAAATAAGATGCTGGCACAAGAAGCAAAAGACCTTTTCAACGCGGCGACGCTTTTTGCTTCCTCCCAAAAGCAAACAAACCTGTAGTAGGAGTATACCGTAATCACAATTCACAGGCGACATCAGTCTCTCTCCACGCTCCCGATTGGGTCAGTCAAATACGCAAGGTGGTGGTGGTGGTGGTCAATACCAAGATCAGGGCGAGGGAAAAAGGCATCGTACGTGATCGAAGGTGGATCATCGGAGGCATGGCAGCAAGCGACCCCTGCCTGATCCCGACGGCGGCGAGGAGGAGGCGGCTCATCACCAATCGTCGGCGTCGCAGTCGCTGGCGTCGGCGCCGAGCTCGATCCAAGAGCGCCACTTCCCGCGCCGGCAGATAGAGCTCGGATGGGGCGGTCACGATCACCTTTTCCGGGCTCAGGCTGCTGCGCCGGCACCGGGTCTGTACAGCTCCAGCACCCTGGCGTACTACGACGTGGGCACACGCTCCTCCGCCTCTTCGTCATCGCATCAGCCGGGCGACATGGCCGCCGCAGCCGTGCCGCCAGTGGCCACTGCGTCTCCTCATCAGCGGGTTCCGCTGGAACTGGGGGCTGCTGGTTCCTCAGCGCCCGGGCAAGCCGTGGAGGTGCAAGAAGGTAGTGCTTTTTTTAATTTCTTTCTTTCTTTCTTTTGTTTTGTTTTCTTTCTTTCTAATCCAATCCATGAAAACATGCATGCATATACACTAATTCATTCACTGTACTATGGTACAACTAAACAACCATGCCGAATAGCCGAAGCTGCTGCTACCGTACCATCGATCGATCAGTAGTAGGCTAGTAGCCAGGCTTGATTTCTCCTGAACCTGATTTCTCCCGGAATGGCATTGACGCATTGTGCCCATCGCCAGATCTCAGTCGCCTGGAGCTGGGCTTTGTGGAATTGCAAAGTTCCCTAAAAAAGCTCAAGCTTGATCTTTCGGATACGGTTGATTTGCCAAACTCATCAAGAAAAGATATATGAATAATCCAAGATTCCATTCCTTTTGAATCCTAGCAAATTAAATGCAGACTTCATGAGAAACATTCCGTATGTAGCTTTTCAATCTGTTTAGTTGGAGCATTTAATTTAAGCATCACGAGGTTGTAAATTTAGTAGTGTACTTATATACAAATGGTTCCAAGTTCCAGCAGAGACATCAGAATGCAAACATTCATTCATGTAACGTGAGAGCCGCGGTGATATATCGACGATGCATGCAGGTAGGATCCCGACGACGACGATGCGGCACTACCGTGGCGTCCGGCGGCGCCCATGGGGCAAGTGGGCGGCGGAGATCCGCGACCCCGCCAAAGCGGCGCGTGTCTGGCTGGGCACCTTCGACACCGCGGAGGCCGCCGCGGCTGCCTACGACGACGCCGCGCTCCGGTTCAAGGGCGCTAAGGCCAAGCTCAACTTCCCCGAGCGTGTCCGGGGACGCACCGGCCAGGGCGCCTTCCTCGTCTCCCCTGGCATCCCCCAGTTGCCGTTGCCGCCAGTATCAGCTCCCTCATTATTGATGCCACCGCCACCGTCGTCTCCGGTGCCGTTCCCGGACCTGATGCGGTACGCGCACCTGCTTCATAGCGGCAACGTCGTGGCCAGCAGCACCGGCGATCTTGCGGCGCCGGTGCCGTCGTCGTCGTCACAGGCATCGTCGTCAGTGCAGATTCTGGACTTCTCGACGGGGCAGCTCCTCCGGGGTTCACCACCGCCTGCAACGTTCGGCCGACCGCCGATGCTGACATCGGCATCGATGTCGTCCACCACCGCGTCTTCTTCTTCGACCAGCATAAGCATGTCGGTGCCTCACCCTCACGTCGAGGCCAGGAATAGCGGAGGGGGCGAGGAGAATGGCACTGCTCCGCCTGACTGATTTTTATTACAAGTTTTGCCTGCCTGCCTTAATTACTGACCAGGGTGCCAACTGCGCGCCAAGCTTGGTTCTTGATTTAAGGACGCATTTGGTAGGGATTCAACAGACTGTTTTCTGTCCAGAGTTAATAAATGGAAATTGGTTCCAGAGAAAAACATGATAGCTGGTCTTTAATAGCAACTCCAAGAGACTTGATAAAATTAGATGCTAAATTATGAGATTTAACTATTATATAAAATAGAAAGCTCATCTAAAATATAGGATTCTACAACAGCCTATCTAAAATGAAAAACATATATAGCAAACAAGACTTGTTAGAAAAATAGCCAACTGGCTAAAATAGAAAACAATGACCCTGTTTGGATCACTCTAGCTCGGCTAGAGCTAGAGGTTAGAGTTAGTTTGTAAACTAGCTCAAACTAGCTCTAGCCAAGGAGGTGTTTGGATTCAAGTCTAGTTTAGGCTAGTTTGATAATAAATTATTTTACAAATCATCCAAATATATCCATGTGAGATCTTATTTTAAAGTATTTATTGTAACGAATTCAATAGTGTAATCAGAATTTTATTTGGATGTTTGGTTTGTGAGTTATAATACTTTTTGTAGTTGCATATGAGGTGGGTCCCACGTTCCACCACAACCAGCTCAAACTAGCCCAAATAATCACATCTTTGGGAGCTAGTTTTTTTTGGTGGGCTAGTTACAACTAGCCGTAACTAGCCCAAACTAGCTCTCTTGTTTGGATATTTTTGAGCTAGTTGGGTGCAAACTAGCTCTAGCCTTGGGATCCAAACAGGGCCAATATACACAAGCTGATTTTTTAGAGCACAACAGCTATAGATGGTTTCACGAATATATTTAGTTAACCTATTGGAGTTGCTCAAACAAATGTTTCTAGGATTCAAGGTTTGAATCAGAACCATTTCTTTGACAAAGCCAGTTTTCTTCTAAAAAGTTCCTTCCAGATAGTATATTAAAATCTAAAAATTATGCCTGTGTGCAAACTTGTTCAAATTACAAGAATAATCTTCATGTCATCGAACTGGAATCATTCGAGGAGCCATTCTATCTAGCAAATGTTCACTATATATACAACGCTTTTGTACCTGATTTGATGTCAGTTTGAACTTCGTGACTTCATGTCTGTTTGAAATATTGGTTAGTCCTTTTTTTTGAGTTATTCGGGGGAGAGGGGAGTTGTCCCCACCTTTCATTGCATTGGAGTAGCAGAAACACTGTAGCTCAATTACATGAGTCGTAAGTTACAGGGGGTGTGCCAAACCACAAATGAAAGGGTTTACATCACCATTGCTCCACAATAGGGCGTTCAGTAGTGGGGAATCTGTGTTGCCACATATGAGCAGCATCTCGAAAGGTTGCAGCGAGTCGACTAGCTGATGGCCGTAGGTTGTTGAAGACTACCCGTTGCTATGTTTCCACAACATCCAGCATATATATGGTTTTTTATGTCACAGTACGTCAAATAAAAAGAGTCGAATTTAAGCATGTGCTCAGTTCACGACTGCCTAACGTGGCCTTATCAGCTAGCATATATCCAACGGTTCCTTTTTCGGTAACTCGAATTAGTATTTAGACTATTGGTGAATGCCTGTACCTCCGACCGGTGCTTTTGAAAATAGGGATTTGCTAAATTTCAGGTGTATGAATTTTAGTTTTTTTTAGACGATGGTTATTGCATATATTTTATACTAAAATTATAGCATTAGTTCGTTGTAATTTATGTAGATATAGTCTATAATTTTTTATTTCAGCAATAAAAAACTATTAAACAAAACTACAAACATGACAAAATCTTTTATATATATTGGTATAAAAAAATTTAACAATTACAATTATTTATATAAGAAGATAAGGACAAAAATTTAATATGTTATAACACAAAGACAGATAATAAAATACAAAATTAATAACTAGTTTATGATATATACTTTTGTCTGAAATCATTTTAAATTTCAGACATATAAACTATAGAAAAAGTGTTAAAAATAATGTACACGAACTATCGTATTACTATTTTATACGGTATGCCTAGCGCCCGGTCACGTTCGGATGCTTTAGCGTGCGGATGATTATCGTATTTCTTAATAGTTTTGGAATGTCTTATAATTTAGGATGGAGGGAGTATATATATATATATATATATATATATATATATATATATATATATATATATATATATATTATATATATATATATATATCCTTTTCGTATACAGCTCAATTTACCTATACTAATAGGTATAGGATCTCTATCAGCGGGCGTTCAAGGGTTGAGAGGCTTCCAGATGGAGTCCAAAATAGAAAATAAAATTACTTACTAAATAAAGGAAAAAAATCATATATCTATATCTATCTAATCTATACCTATTAATAGGGAGGCAAAATTTTAGCCTCTTTTTTTTTGTATGGATTAAATTTCGTCTGACCACATCCTTTCACGCGTCTTCCACTCCGTTTCATATTAATCATGTTTCATGGAAAATTACCAAAAAAAAAATCATGGTTCATGGAAATAGTCACGATTCACTGAAAACCCCGTCCCAAAAATATATATATATATATATATATATATATATATATACACGAAATCCAAAAAAGACACAGGTTCCAAAAGAAAATAGGCTAAAATAAATCTAATTAAATCAGATACCAACCAGACTATAAAACTAGGCATCGAACATGATCAATCATCAAATCGAAGCCACAACCAATTAGATCAAAGAGCAAGAGGACCGAATCAAGCCCACCACGAACAAGATCACATGAAATTGAAATAGCGCAACAAATTAAATCGAGAGCACCAGAGTACCACGGGCTTGCGCCGCCATAGTGCGACATCGAGCGCGGACTGTACGGACTTGGTCTTGTGCAAAGTGTTGGCTGAACCACACTGCCCAGACGAGGCGACATAGAGGAGCGGCTTGGCGGCGACGTGTTGCAACGCACGGACGATGAGGACGGGCCCAGTTGACTGAGCGGGGTGGCGAAATCTGAGGTTGATCCGCGTGAACCAGTCCGGTCGGCCTGCATCCCCCGACACTGCATAGATTGGGTTCGTATTATATTTTTTTGACCGATTTATTTTTAAAAAACCAGCATTCCAATACGTTCGTATTACGACGTGGCTCATGATACCAGATATAAAAAACAAAACTCGACCACTAACTAGACTAAAATTTATATAATAGAAAAAGGAATATCTATAAAAAAAATAGTTATGGACTCCGTGACAGAATGTTGAGACCGTGCGGTAAGAAATAGGAAAAAACAATGGCGTGTATAGAGAAAAAAGAATAGGAATACAAAAGAAAAGTAATGAACTATGTCACAGACTCCTTTGATTTGTACTCCTCTAACAAGACTCTAAAAATACCTCATCGAAAAATAGTAATACAATGAGCTAACGATAAAAAAACAGGTTGAGAGATATAGAAAAAAGATAAAATATGAATAGATATATAATATTACGTTTTATTAACGTTTAATTTTTTTTTTCTCCCCTTAAAACGCACTGGCACATTTGCTAAGACTGTCCACACTGCTATTCCTCTAAATTCATCCTCTATCTGCCCTAATCATTAAGATTCTCTCCTCTATATGTCTTTCTTCCGTACCCATTATCCTCTATATATTTTTCTTCCGTATCCAATTATTAATATTAGAGCTTATTTATAACTTTATCTAAATATATTCATCTGAGATATTGTTTTGAAGTATTTATTGAAACAAATTTAATGGCGAAAACAGAATTTAATTTTGATTTTTAGTTTGTGAGTTATAACATTTTTTAGACGGTTAGAATAGCAGAGCGCGCAGAACAAGGACGTGGGCCCACGACTGCATGCTTGGTCCAAGCGTCCTATATCCCTTGCTCTGTCCGCGGGCAGTAGCGTGCTGTGTGCCTACAGTGAGTGATCCGTAGAGTATAGTGCTGCGCAAATATTTTACTGAAAACTCGTTACCGATTGCAGCACGCTGCGCATAGCCTAAAGAATCCAAATCCGTCGCTACGGCCTAAACTACTATCATCTGAAAGGCCCAGAAACTACTACTGGGCCAGCATCTTCCGTGTTCCCTCTTCCTCTGTCTTGTTTTCTTCCATCATCAGATTCCTCGTCAGCAACGCACGCGGCCCCTGCTTTCGCGTCTCCTCGCCGAGGCCCCGAATCGATTTCCCCCACCAAACCGGAGCACCCGATCCTCGGAGGCCGGACCCGGCCAGAAGCGAGCGACCGCAACCAGCTCACGTCTCCTCTCCAAGTCTCCATCCACCATGCTCAGGGTCGCGGGCAGGCGCCTCTCGTCCGCTCTCGCCTGGCGCCCCGCCGCCGCCACCGGCGGCACCCGGGGCCCTCTCGCCGGTACACTACCCGGCCGCGACGACGACGACACATGCGACCGCAGGTCGCGTTTCGCCATCGACTCTCCCTTCTTCGCCGCCGCCAGAGGTATGTGCTGCGGTCGCTCTTCTCATCCTCGCTCTGATCTGCTCTCCCTGTTGATTGACGGCTAGATTCTGCCGGAATGCTATCCTGTCCCTGCTCCTAGGGTTCCGGAGCTGGCGGTACCTGCTGTTCGATCCATGGTATCTGATCTCGGTGTGGAGCGGGTTTGCTTATGTGCTCTTAGGGTGCTCGCTGATCTGTGTATCCCCCCGCCTGCATACTTGATGTGATCCTAGATCGCGGCTTAGAAGTTAGAACTCCCTGATTACGATCGTTGGGCCTATGGTTCTTGCCGTTCATTCATTTAGCGTGAAGCAGTTTCCTCATCTGTTTTTGGTCAAGTCTGTTGGCATTGGATGGTATATGGAATGGAAGAACAGGGATTTTGGTTTGCTTACTGAGTTATGAAACATGACTGTGGTAACATGTGCTAGAATTTTGCATTTGGTTTTCTGCAATATAGTTGTTCTCTAATAGTCTTAACTCTAGTGATGTTGATAGTGCTATTATCAACATGCAGACAGCATATTGATGTGATAAAGAGAAAATTGTTATATAGGACTGAGGACTCGAAACAATGGGCTTCGCTATTATAGGACTTGACTTCGCTAAAATGACCATTGAAACATTGACACATTGTTATACATGACATTTCGTCTTTTTAATCGCTTTTCTAAACTAAAATGCACGTATTCTGCCATGATGTGACTGTATTGCCCTTCTTTGCTGCTTGAAGGGCATGTGCTGCACGATACAGGCATACAACAGGTGCCCTGGCTGGTTGCTGCCACCGCCGCCAGGCTGGCTGCTGCCGCCGCCGCCGCCTGGAGGTGACAACGATTCATGGAATAGCTGTAGTTTACAGGAAAATAAAATTGCAGCACAGAACGTTGATAGAAGATAAAAGGCTGGGAAAGCCAGGAGAACGATTACAGCGTACACGTGTATAGCTGAATGCTTGTTTTAGCAGACAACTACCGACCCTTACGAGATGCAAGAGCAAAGAACCAAATGAAAATGAAATGTTGCCTATCACTTACCCACTAAACTGGAATACAAATCCGCAGCCAGACAGCCAGCCTGCCCAGGCAGCTGGCGGCAGCAGCCTGCCAGACAGCCTGCCTGCCTTAGGTGGCGAGCAACCAGCCAGGGCACCTGCTGTAGGCCTGTATTGTGCGGCACATGCCCTCCAAACAAAGAAGGGCAATGCAGTCACATCATGACAAAATATATGTATTTTAGTTGAGAAAAGTGATTAGAAAGGCGAAATGCCATGTATAACAATGTGTCAATGTTTCATGGGTCGTTTAGCGAAGTCGACGTTTGGAGTCCTATAATAACGAAGCGCATTGTTTCAAGTCCTATAATAGCAATTTTCTCAATACTGGAGTCCAATTAATAACAAAATTATAACAAAGAATGTTGTTCTCATTGTATCTTGATTGACTTGGTGATAACTCCAACCTTTATTTGGCTTTATAAGATAATCTCAAATGCAATTGTTTCCGCTGATTATGTCTATCTTGCAAACTGAGGCTATTTGCTTGACATCTCAAAAATCACTGAAGAAAATCTGTTCTTTTAAAGTGTTCTTGAGCTATTTAGTTTCTTCTACTGGAATGGTCAGTCTAATTTGTAGCTGACATTTTCAGATTAATTCCGTCTGAAGACGTTGCTAAGGCAATTGAGTACAAATGTTACCTGATTGTCAATTAGATTGCATCATTGTAAAATAGCTGTAAAAATTTAAGGCCAGAAGTAGCATTATGCTCAAATATAGGCAAACATGTGCTTTCATGTTTATCAATTCCTGTAAATTAACTGTTTTTTCATACTTACACTTGTAGGATTATCTACTTGCATTTTTACTACTATCATGGCTGATTGTTGGTAACCTAGTGCTAAGCAGCACGGATACGGATACGCGTGGGATACCGATACGGATACGCTAATTTCCCAAAAAACCCAATACGCGGATACGTTTAATATTTTAAAAATAAAATAAAAATGATAATAATGCAAATTGGGAGACGCCATCTACTGCATAGATCGAGAATGGGGAGAGGAAGATGAGGTAGAGATTGAACAAATCAAGCAGCTACGAGCCTACGACTACCAACTGAAGCAGAGGAGATCGAGAATGGGGGAAGGAAACTCACCGTCGCAGCCAAGGGCGGAGCTCGTCGTCGGCGAGCACGGACGGATGCTCGTCGCCGGCGAGGGAAGGCTCGTCGCCGGTGGCCGGCGGGCAGCGGGCGGTTCGCGGCGTCACCGCGCGGGGAAGAATCGCGCTGCGGCTGCCGGCGAGCAGGGATGGATGCTCGTTGCCGGCGAGGGAAGGTTCGTCGCCGGTGGCCGGCGGGCGGCGGGCGGCTCGCGGCGCTCATGGCGTCACCGCGCGGGGAGAAATCGCGCTGCTGCTGCTGCGGGCGAAGGGACGGCGCGGGCGCGATGCCTTCCCTGGATGAGAGCGACGGGATATGCTGCTGGGCCAGGCCGTATCCGGTAATTGGGCCAGACGTATCCTTTAACGCCGATACGCGTATCGGATTTTCACAAAAATAATAAAAATCGGATACTCCACCGATACGTATCAGCGGCGTATCGGACGCGTATCCGAATCCGATACGTATCGGATACGCGATACGCGTGTGCCTTGGAGTATCGGGGTAACATAGACCTAGTGTGCATTTAGATTTTGCATGTGAGATTGGTCTTGTCTGCTTTTATTTGATTATCCCCGCTAGTCGGCATAAATCTTTAACCACTGAAAACCTGTTGATCTTAGAAACTGTTCTTTTTTTCTCACATACTTGGATCTTTTTGTCTATGTAACGGAATTGATAGTTCCAACATGAACCCATTTCTTTTGGTTGTGTGATCTAGACAATGATTCTGGGTAACCTAACTTGTGGTTGTGGCTTACTGCAAAAATAGTTTCATAAATCGTTAGTTCGCAGATGAGTTCACTTGTTGAACTCTCTCATCATTCTAGTTTCTCAATACACAGATCGATCATGTTATATGTTTCACAAATCACAAATTGTGATTATGCTATGATATGTTGATCGTTGAACAAATTGAGATAATATAAGCTTGTTAATACATAACTGTTAAGTTTTGGCATAATTATATTGTCTTTGGATGCTAACAGATAGCTGGGTAGAAGCATGCCATGTTGCTCCCTGTAGAGAATACTTGATTGACTAGACGTAAAACAAAAGAAATTGAAAACTGTTAGTCCATATAACATCTAGCTAGTGAGCACCGACAAGAATACAGAATCGGCAACAGTAAATGTTTTAACATTTGACACAAGAAAATGTCAAATTAACTGTGAAAATATGAAAATGGCTCCTTTTTGTAATTTTCTGTGACACTTGTGAAAGCTTTAGCTTTGGTCTACTCTGCTGCTATGAATAACTGGCCTCCTGACTTGTTGGTCCTCCATTAACAGTTTTTCATGTGCTATTTTTTAATGTTATAATTCTTACATTATAGTGCTACTGTTCTTATGGTGCTGCTTTTGGTGTTCTATTGATAAGATGTGAACTAATGACTCTCCCATGCAGGGTTTTCAGCGGAAACTCTTGTTCCAAGAAACCAGGATGTGGGCTTAGCTGAGCTCCCAGCTACTGTTGCAGCTGTGAAGAATCCAAGTGGAAAAATCGTGTATGATGAGTATAACCATGAGCGCTACCCACCTGGTGACCCCAGCAAGCGTGCATTTGCCTACTTTGTGCTGAGTGGTGGGAGGTTCATTTACGCATCTTTGCTGCGACTTCTCGTCTTGAAATTCGTCCTGAGCATGTCAGCAAGTAAGGATGTTCTCGCGCTTGCCTCACTTGAGGTTGACCTCTCAAGCATTGAACCTGGAACCACAGTGACCGTGAAGTGGCGTGGTAAGCCAGTCTTCATCAGGCGGAGGACAGAGGATGATATCAAGTTGGCCAACAGTGTTGATGTCTCAACCCTCCGCCACCCACAGCAGGATGCAGAGCGTGTCAAGAACCCTGAATGGCTGGTCGTCATTGGGGTCTGCACTCACCTGGGCTGCATCCCGCTACCCAACGCAGGAGACTTCGGTGGCTGGTTCTGCCCATGCCACGGCTCGCACTACGACATCTCCGGTAGGATCCGCAAGGGTCCGGCACCCTTCAACCTGGAAGTGCCGACATACAGCTTCTTGGAAGAGAACAAGCTGCTCGTCGGTTGAGATTGCTGTTAGTCCTGTTCGTATGGCCGTGTCGTTTTGTGTTTGATCGACAACTTTTTACCTTTTCTCTTGCCTGGGTTAGGATATACCTTTGATGGACTGTTATCTGAGTGCAGTGTTGTTGCTAGCACCTGACAGTAATGAATAACATGCCGCTACTTAAAGGATACTGTTAATTGTTGTCAAGTTGGTTCCGTTTTTTTTCTGATCTCAAGAGGAATTGATTATGTAACACATTTAACTGTGCAGTCCAACTTTTTTTTATCTTGTCTGTTTGTAACTCTTACTTGGTTGGAACAAAATGGCGCTGTCCACCACAGGTTAAGTATTTATATTAGAATGGGAATGGTTATATTTAGCTCTAATAATATGGCAAAAATATTTAGATACATATGAAGAATTTTAAGATCATTAGACCAGTTTCAATATGTGTTTTATAGAGCTTCATAGGTATTAAATATACCGATGTGACATGATATTAACAAAGAGAGAGATAAAAGTTGATGAAAAGAGATGATAAAAGTCGATGAAAAGAGAGATGACAAAAGTTTTATAAGGTGAAAATAAGTTTCATGGATGAGAAATTGTCCTGTTTTCAACACATGAGTCTTGAAAACAGTAATATGAAGCTCCCCACCGAGACTAAACATATTTTAAGAACTTCCTACGATGGAATAAGAGATGCATCAAGCATGAATGCAACATGCATAATTTTTCAATGCATTCATGCTTTTCGAAAGTTTTCAAAACAAGTTAGAATCGATTAGAATGTTTTGGAATTTTTAAAAGCCTTTTATAGATATTTTTCTTAGAGCTGGATTTATTTTCAAAAGCTTCTAAAGATATATTCATGAGTTTTAAATATTTTTGTACTTTTGGTACCCCAATCTATCTCTGAATTTTTCATATCTTTTAGAAGCTTAGAGATATTTTTCATAGTTTAAAAACTTTATGAGACATTTACCTATTTTTATTTAACTACAAAGATGAAACCATCATAAAAAAGTAAAAAACTAACCGGAGTAAGTAATTTATATGGTTTTTTATAGTTGAGAGAATAAGATTTTTATTTTAAAGTTTAAAAAGGAAAACTAGACTCCTATGATGATCTTTTTTTTAAAAAAAAAGAGAAAATAGAACTCAACATAGCTTTGTGGTGTTTGCCTATTTGGTGGATCAAGAGGCCAGAAAGTTGCAGATCTAGTCAGCACTCCGCAGCAATTGGGCCACTAAAGGCCTTCTGCAGTCTGTCGCTTGAGTGATACGTGAAGAGGTGATGCTAATTTCTACCGATGCCAAGAAATCTAGGAGCGAGATAAGTAGTTGTGCCGGTGCTAGGTCAATAAAAAATAGGCAGCAGCAGGCTCGGCCGCGCGGGATTGGATGCGGCCTAGTGAAGCAAGAAGACTGACGTTTTGCTAAGGATGTGGGCTTTAAAACAAGAGGAAATTCCTTACTTGTCATTGGTATAAACCCAAACCCTCTATCTAGCATCTAGGATACATGATTCATATACGTGTTCTCGGATCCTGCACCGCCATTTTTTTGCAGCACGGGTGCTCGACCTATGACTCTATGAGTCTATGACAATTCCGGTCCGTTATGTGTTCTTTGTTTTACGAAAAAGCAACAACAATTTTCGGTAAGGCTGCGGTTCGATTATATTGAAATGGGATGTTCCTAGCCTGGAACGGTTCCGTAGAAATTAGTGATGAATCACTCAGGAATCGATCCAATACTACCGAACAACCGAACGAGGCGTAACAGTTCAAGTGAACTTGTGGATTTTTTTTTTCTCGATCGGGTGATTAACCCGTTTTTCATTAAGAGGGAAAGTAACAACGTGTTACAGAGTCAAACACACTGCCGGCGAGAAGCCTGCAAAGCAAGAACTAAAAGAAAGAAACAAAGAACAGCAACAACAGCAAAGGAGACCGGGGAGGGGATGAGCGCCTAGCCTGACAGCCAAATCGCCAGAGGCCCCGACAACGACAGGAAACCCGCTTCCACCCAGTCCTCCGCTTCACTGATGACTGACCGCCGAAGAGCAGAAACATCCCCTGCTGGCCTACCAAAGGTGCGATTGTTCCTTTCCTTCCATATGTTCCAAGTGATGAGTAGAAGCATGGAGTCGAAAGCTGATCGGCCAGAAGGGTCAAGGCGCTTTCGTTGCCGCAGCCACCACGAACCGAAGTCTACCCGCAGAGGCGTCAAGGATGCCAGCCCCAGAGGAGACAACAAAGCAAACCAAACCTCCATGGCGAAAGCACATTCAAAGAGAAGATGACACACCGTCTCTGCATCCTGTTCACAAAGAGCGCAAGCATGGTCTTGCTGTAGGTTGTGCCTCCATCGTCTCTCTGCCGTCCATAGACGATTGTGCAAGGCAAGCCAAAAGAAAAATTTAACGCGCGCCGGCGCCTTGGCAGCCCAGAGTTCTTTAGCCCCAGCATGGCAATGGAACCCGCAAAGAAAGCTCTATAAGTTGAAGAAGCTGAGTACTTGCCATTCGCGGACCATTTCCAGACGAAACGATCCGATTGAAGGGGGTTCAGGTTTACTGACCGGAGGACTTCCCAGACATGCAGATACTGACACAGCACCTGGACAGTAAGAGCTCCAACGATGTCTCTAGCCCAGCGATTGTGAAGGAGCCCCTCCCTGAGAGACCTCGTTCTACCAGTTCTGGACACAACAGCAAAAAGATGCGGGGCAAATTGACACAACCTTCCAGCCGGCGACCAGTTATCAGTCCAGAGCCTAACGGCCTTGCCATCACCATATATGACAGACATGCTAATTTCAGCCATTGAAGCAACAGGCTTTTCCATCCTCGCAGGAAGCTTTGCCCAACACCGATCAGGCTCCGCCCTGCGAAGCCATTCCCAACGCAGGCGGAGAGCATAACCAAAAAAAGCGAAGGTCCAAGCTCCCAAGCCCCCCCAGATACGTCGGTCTGCAAACGGTCTTCCAGGCAACTTGACACTTCCCCCCTGCAACCGTTTGAGACCCAGACCACAGGAAGGCGCGACGTCGCTTGTCAATCTGTGAAATTCCCCATTCTGATATACAGCAGGCAATGCTAACGTGCACAGGAATAGCTGATAGAGTGACCTTTGTCAATAGAACTCGACCCGCATGCGTGAGTAGCCCGGACTTCCAGGTTGGAATTCTGGAGGAAATCTTGTCCACCAGAGACTGTTCATCCGCCCTCTTCAATCTGGACAGCGACAAGGGGATGCCAAGGTATTTGCACGGGAAAGGTGTGATCATGCAAGGGAAGGTGCTCTGGACCTCCATGATCGAGTCATCAGAACAACAGATCGGCGTTGCCACACATTTTTCCACATTGGTCAACAAACCTGAAGCCCCGGCGAACAACTGGAGTATTTGGTACAGACATTGCAGATCAGCAGCCACTGGCGCCACCAGGACAACTAAGTCATCAGCATACAGAGAGGCACGATGCGCAATCACATTCCCTGGGAGAGGAGAAAGAGCCAAGCGCCGATCGGCCTCTCTAATCAGAGAGTTCAGAGGTTCCATCACCATGACGAACAACATAGGAGAGATGGGATCCCCTTGCCTCAGACCACGAGCATGTATAATCCTTCTACCAGGCCGGCCATTGAGTAACACTTTCGTGCTGGCTGTCGACAGAAGGATGGAGATCCAATTCGTCCATCGTCTAGAGAAGCCAATGTGTTGTAGAATTTCTAGGAGAAAAGGCCAAGCAACAGAATCAAAAGCCTTGGCAATGTCGACTTTGGAAGCAAAGAAATACAGTTATTTTCCGAGAAGAAAGAAAGACGACGCATGAGGTTTTCATGGTGATAAAAGACACAACTTCGGTTTGGTCCATGGCAAGACTGAAATCGTTTCGGCTTTTGAATGTTATCCAACCAAATTTTTGTAATAGACTCTTAAGTATTCTCTCTTACCTCTGCAGCCTAGGCTGTTGTTGGTAGCGCCACTCGCGCATGTTCTCCGACTTGTAATGCTCTCTTTCTTATTAATATAATGCCGGCCAACCCGGATCTTTCAAAAAAAAAAAATGTCGACTTTGAGCAGCACCGATGGGAATTTCTTCCGGTACAGCCATCTACAAGCCAGTTGTACAGCTCTGAAGTTGTCATGTATTGATCTACCTTTGATGAAAGCACTTTGATTCATAGCCACAATGTGCTGCAGTCTAGGGGACAGCCTGCGCGCCAGGCACTTGGCGAAAAGCTTACTGAAACTGTGCATAAGACTTATAGGTCTGTAATCTTTCAGTCCAGATGGGGCATCGTTTTTCCGTAGCAAAATCATCAGCGCATCATTGAGCAGGTTCAAGCTTCGCGCATCCAAGGACCAGAGAGCATTGAAAGCGTTGACAATGTCAGGCTTAATGACATCCCAAGTGACCTTGTAAAACAACCCGGTGAAGCCATCCGGGCCAGGGGCCCTGTCAGAAGGCAAATCCTTGATTGCACCCCAAATCTCATCAGCCGAAAAGCAAGAATCTAAACCAGTTAGATCAAGCTGTGGAATAAGTTGGTCCAGATGAAGAGAATGCTGACGCTGAAAAGGCTTGCCAAGAATGCTGTTATAGTACTCGTAAATAAGATAAGCCTTTGCCTCTTCATCAGAGAACCAAACGCCTTCATGCTGGAAGGAGGGAATGCGGTTCTTCCTGTTCCTGTGGCAAGCTTGTAAGTGAAATTTTTTTGTGTTAGCATCCCCCTCGCTCAGGAAGCGTATCCTGGAGCGATGACGAGCAATCGTCCGTGCCAAAGACGCCAGGCCAAGGCTGTGGCGCTTTAGTTCTCCACGCAGCGCGAACTCCTCAGAAGTTAAGACCCGATGCTCTTGCGCCGCGTCGAACTGGGCGATCAGCTCCCTGGCCCAAAAAAGCTGTAGGCGCACACTGCCTACAGTACTCGAACTCTAGCACTTCAGAGCCTTAGCTGTGCTCCTGAGTTTGTAATCAAGCACACGACATGCGTCCGCGTCAACCAGCGGACAGACCCATGCGCGCTTCACCGTGTCCAGGAAACCTTCGAGACGCACCCAGAATCCCTCAAAGCGGAAGCGTGGCATCACCCAACGATCGGTGCTGAGTTGAAGAAGAAGCGGGGCATGGTCAGAGCAGTCGGACGACAGTGTTCTTAAGTGGTGATTTGGGTGGTCTTCAAGCCACTGAATGGAGGCGAATGCGCGATCGATCCGCTCCAGAGTGGGTCGACGACGTTCGTTACTCCAGGTGTATCGCCTGCCGTGCAGATGGAGCTCATCAACCTGCAGATCATCCAGCACCCGCCTGAAGCGACGCATAGCTCTGAAGTTTAGGCGACTATTGCTTTTGTCCTGCGCCTGATAAATCTGGTTGAAGTCACCGCAAAAGAGCAGAGGGCCTACACAGCCTGACCGGATGTCCCCTGAGTTCGTCCAGAAACCCGGGAATGAGATGCTGATCCACAGGACCATAAACACCGGATGTCAATAGTGCAAACTGGATTCCCTGAGTTCGTCCATGAGATGCTGAACTCGTGGATTCACTAAGGTAGATAGTGAAGTTGCCAATTTGCACTATTGACACGTCTCGTTCGCGTGCCCCCTTTTTATTTGGATTTTGGTTGGGCGACTTTGCGACGCCAATCAAAGTGTTTCCATGTACACGTTGGAAGCAGATTTGATGGGTACTTAGGACACGACGAGGGCATCCAGTAGGTTCCCTGAGACCCTGACCCTGATTAGTACTTGCTCGATCAGGTTAGTTGGGACTATATACATTGTGCATTCACCCAACATCGGTGATTTTGGTTTCCTCGCCAGCGAAAGATCAAAGATATGTGAATTGTGAGTGCAACACGGTCTGTTTTTCAAACCGAAAACTGATCTCTGAAGAAATGAAGAGAGAAGGAAGCACGCGCAGCTCTTTGAGCGAGTTACTGGGGAAAATGATTTGCTTAGTGATTCCACCTCGACACATTGACAAATTGCAGAGTGGCTTTTCACACGAACTCATTCACTGAGGAAGACACCCTTTTGAGTTTTGTCCTTGGGAGCCTAGGATCAACCACTGGAAAACAAACTCATCACAAATCAAGGCGCGCTCACCTACCACAGTACTACCACGTACTAGTTTTACCTTTTCCATACGGAGAATTAAAATTAAAAATATAGCCAAGAGCATTCACATGCAGGAAGTGCTGGTGATGTGCTAGAGGACAATCCTGTTGGGAGGTTGAAGGTTTTCATCTATGATTTGCCAAGCAAGTACAACAAGAGGATTGTTACCAAGGATCCGCGATGCCTCCATCACATGTTTGCTGCCGAGATATTCATGCATCGTTTCTTGCTCTCTAGTGCGGTGCGAACACTCAACCCAGAAGAAGCTGATTGGTTCTACACGCCGGTTTACACTACATGTGATCTTACTCCTGCCGGACTTCCACTGCCGTTCAAGTCCCCAAGTATGATGAGAAGTGCAATCCAGTTTATTTCAAGCAAGTGGTCTTTCTGGAACAGAACTGATGGAGCTGATCACTTCTTTGTTGTTCCACATGATTTTGGTGCATGCTTTCACTATCAGGTGAGGACATCATTGCCCACTATTTCAGTTCCTCATTAAGTGGAGTTCTATCAGATATAAGGTTTTCCCTTTCTAGGAATGTTCCTGCCTTTAGCGGCCATAACTCTGAAGTTATGTTTGCAATTTTCATCTGTCTTATTTATAGGAAGAAAAAGCGGTCGAATGTGGAATTCTTCCAATGCTCCGCCGTGCTACATTGGTCCAAACCTTTGGACAGAAGAACCATGTCTGCCTGAAAGAGGGTTCTATCATTATACCGCCATATGCACCTCCACAGAAAATGCAGGCTCACTTGGTCTCCCCTGACACTCCCCGTTTAATCTTTGTTTACTTCAGGGGACCGTTTTATGACAATGGTAATGACCCTGAGGGTGGTTATTATGCGAGGTACGGTCATGCCATATGCGTAGAATTTTCTATCCTATACTATGATGTCTGGATCCTAATTACTCATTTTGTTGGGATGTGAAACAGAGGTGCCCGAGCATCACTGTGGGAGAACTTCAAGAACAATCCTCTCTTTGATATCTCCACAGATCACACTGTCACTTACTACGAAGATATGCAGAGTGCAGTGTTCTGCTTGTGTCCACTGGGATGGGCACCATGGAGCCCAAGGCTGGTGGAGGCCGTGGTTTTCGGCTGCATTCCAGTCATCATAGCCGATGACATTGTTCTACCATTTGCTGATGCTATCCCATGGGAGGAGATTGGTGTTTTTGTCGATGAAGAGGATGTTCCAAAGCTAGATTCAATCCTCACTTCCATTCCAATCGAAGATATTCTACGAAAGCAAAGATTGCTTGCCAATCCATCTATGAAGAAGGCCATGTTGTTCCCACAGCCAGCCCAACCTATGGACGCATTCCATCAGATCCTAAATGGCCTTGCTCGCAAGTTGCCACATATGCAGTGTGTACTTGCAACCAGGAGAGAACCACCTCAACTGGACTGCTGGGTTTGCTGGAGATCTGAAGCCTTGGTAGCAGGAAAACTTCACTACACGACTAATTTCTGACTTTCTCGGTGGAAGAGTTCTAGCAAAGAATCTGTTGATATGTATTAACTGAGAGTGTTATAGTATTTTCATGGCACAGAAATCTGAATTCTGATTCTGTGGACCAGGTTGTAACTTTGTAATTGTACAAACGCTTATAAAGGAATGAAATGGATGTGTTCTTGTGTGAAGTTGGTAAATTTGTGTCACTGATTCCTGATTTGTGTTTACTCTGTTACTTTTGCAAGTGATTGGAACAAATAAGGCTACAAACAAGAAGAGTTTTTTCAGGTTAGGTTCATATGTTGCTGGTGCCGTAGTGCCTGCACTCCTCCAGCCTGAGTGCCTGACGACCCTTGGACATGCAGTTCAGCGGCTTCACCTCTCAACTTTCGGATGTCCTCAGTAAGATGCATCCTTGGCCTTGGTAACACTGTCACGGCAAATGCATTCCATCATAATCTGGATTCTGGAGAACTGCTGGTACAGGTTGCATTAATTTGCCCAGGACCGGGAAGTGATATTGCAAGGATGGTTGCAAGTATTTTCTTTCAGCGATGAAACTGAAGTGATTAATTTTTAAGGTATTGGGATTTGGTCCGAGTTTATGCTGTTAACCTTCTTTAAGAGAAGTTGTGTAAGTTCGGGGTTACTGAGAGCGAATGAGCGATGCAGGCATAAATAGGAGTATAACTTTTTTAGATATAGGATTATGAAAAATATTCCGTCCTCTAGCATAAATAGAATAATGGTTCTTGTATTGCATCACATACTTAATTACAAATAGCATTACATTTGAATAAAAAGAGCAAAGTACATTCATCATATTGAAAGATCAAAATACATTGATCATGTTGTGTACTCATTTGACATAATCTGGCCTTCACCCTGAAGGCCTGAACATACTAACAGAGTAGCAGCACATTGCGGCAGTAGAATCGACCGGGTTAATTAATAGTAATGTGTAGCATAAGATCAGTATCTCTTTTCTTAATGGTTTTAAATATATATACTCATTTTATATGGAGAGTATATATTTATACTGGTACGATGGATCGGTCGAGACTCGAGAGGTAGCACATGTCGACATATCTAGGTAGATGTCGCGGCCTTGCGTCCGGTGACGGCATACGGCGGGGTGTAGGGCGGGCCGGGTGGCGCGGGCGTGGGCGTTGGTGGCGCGGGCGTGGGAGGCTTGGGTGTGGGCGGCTTGGGCGTGGGTGGCTTGGGCGACGGCGGCTTGGGCCCCGGCGGTGAGGGCTTGGGCGGCGACGGCGAGAGCCCGCAGCGGATCATGCAGACGACGCTTTTCTGGTCGCAGCTGATGATGCAGAGCGGCAGGTCGGCGCCCGTCTTGCCCATGCACCCGAACGAGCAGCCGAACACCTGCGTGAAGCAACCCAGCAGGCACTGCATGAAGCCGTTCAGCTCGGCCGGGGAAGACGACGGCGTCGTCATAAGCGCCGCCGCGTTGTTGTTGTCGACGTCGCCGCTGAAGGCAACAGTGGATGTTTTCCCGGCGGCGGCAGCGGACGCGAGGTCGGCGAGGCCGGCTAGCGCGACGAAGAGAAGCACGAGGAAGGAGCCGGCGCTGGCGCGAGTACTGCCGGTCATTGCTGTGGCCACCATGATCTTGTTGTGCGTGCGTCGTCGTGTGAGTGTGTGACGGTGCGCTTGACCGATGCTGTGGGTTTGTGTGGGCTGTTACGTGTTGTTGGGAGGGTTTATATAGGGGTAAGGGGCTTAGATGCCGCGACGATCGCGTTTTTGGTGTGGTGTGAGGTTGTTTTTTCGCGCACGCTCACACACAAAACGGGTGACGACTGGTGCTCAATCACGAGGTTAGTATGACTTTGGAATTTTTCAAATAGATATAAGAAAAAGAATAATAGCATTGACACATCTGATGAGATGGCCGCCTTGGTCTAAGGCACCAAATTAAGGTTCTGGTCCGAAAGGGCGTGGGGGTTCAAATCCCACTCTCAATCAGATTTTTAAAATTTTTATTTTCAAACCTGCTCTCATCCCACTGTCATCAGATTTATTTCTAATTCTCACTGTAAATCTAATAATAAACATGCTGTCATCAGCCCATCTACTACTCCTATATTGCATCAGATTTATTTCTAATTCTCACTGTAATTCTAATAGTTCATCTACTACTCCTATATTGCAAAGACCCACTCAGACAATCAGATTTTTAAAAATTTTATTTTCAAACCTGCTCTCATCCCACTGTCATCAGATTTATTTCTAATTCTCACTGTAAATCTAATAGTAAACATGCTGTCATCAGCCCATCTACTACTCCTATATTGCATCAGATTTATTTCTAATTCTCACTGTAATTCTAATAGTAAACATGCTGTCATCAGCTCATCTACTACTCCTATATTGCATCAGATTTATTTCTAATTCTCACTGTAATTCTAATAGTTCATCTACTACTCCTATATTGCAAAGACCCACTCAGAGGTTCTCGTCCAATCAGGTTTGAGTATTTGTTAAAAGTTATGTCATCTTACATCAGGTGATGTCATCAGCCCACTAACCCTCATTTATCTTCTCACTAGCTATTTCATTTTAAAATATAAAAAAGCCATAGCACATAAACCAAATATCATAATTAAAATCCAATTGCACCATGGTGTTCCTCGCAAGAAACTCTTCAAAACAAGACCCCACATGGATATATTTCAATAACTCTCTCGTGCGCCTCCATGGGGCGAAACCAGTGTTTCTAAGTAAAAATGTGTTAAAACTGCATATCACATGGATTTTCTGAGGTTTTCCAAAACGCCTCAAGGAACTATACACAAAACTATCAGAACTCTTGGGAGGGAATATGCCCCTCGGGTATATTATGGGAAGAGGGTTCGTTTGAGTGAAACCTCGGGGTGGAATGCTTCAAAAATACTATGTTTTACGAGGACCCTCTAACTAGGCTCCACCGAAGGCCGGTCACTCCTTCGGCCGCCGTATTTGGCCCGTGGCCCGCCATGACTTTGGAATACCCGAAACCAATGTTTCTGAGAAAAACGTGGCAATACTGCATATCACATGGATTTTCTGAGGTCCTTCAAAACGCCTGAATGATCCATACACAAAACTTTTAGAACTCCTGGTAAGGTATCACATGGATTTTCTGAGGTCCTTCAAAACGCCTGAATGATTCATACACAGAACTTTTAGAACTCCTGGTAGGGGAGATGCCCCTCCGGTATATTAGGAGGAGAGGGTTCAGTTGAGTGAGACCTCGGGTGAAATGCTTCGAAACCACTAAGGTTTACGATGACCCTCTAACGAGGCTACACCAAAGATCGGTCACTCCCCCAGCAGTCGTGGTTTGCCCATGGCCTGCCATGGCTCTGGAATACCCGCAGTAAAACGCGGGGTATCCACCTAGTTCTTCTAATTCTTATTGTATTTCTTGGCATTTTACATGCATTAACTATAATTTCAAATGATTTTTAATTTCAACGCTCATTGCATCCCTGATGCCACCACCTTTATTTTAAGGTTCAAATCCCACTCTCATCGGATTTTTTTTAAAAATTTTGTTTTCTCATTGTAAACCTTCTGGCATCAGCTTTATTTCTAATTCTCACTGTAATTTTAATAGTAAACATGCTGTCATCAGCTCATTCTTCTAATTCTTATTGTATATTTTTTTTGGCATTTGACATGCATTAACTATAATTTCAAATGATTTTTAATTTTAACGCTCATTGCAAACCTGCTGTCACCACCTTTATTTTAATTCTCACTGTAATTTTAATGGTAAACCTGCTGTCATCAGCTTATTTTTTAATTGTTATTGTAGGTTTTATTGGCATTTTGCATGCATTAACTATAAGTCGACGATGTTTTAATTTTGATGCCATTTTTGGATTGTGTTCAAAAGCTTCTAATGTAGGGCACTTTTATAGGTCACCTGGATATTAGTTATGTTCCCTCTCTATCATGTGAATTAAAGTATGGTAATTTTGCTCGAGAGTCTAGGCAATGCTGGAGCTAAGAATTTGGATTACAAAGACCTAGTAGGAAAAAATTAAGCACGTTATTAGAAAATAGAAAAGGAGAGGTGCTATAATAATAATAATAATAATAATAATAATAATAATAATAATAATAATAATAATAATAATAATAATAATAATAATAATAATAATAATAATAAAAAGGCAGTGCACACTTTTATCAAGTATGTGCATTCAACAGTACTCATATAGTCATATTTTCTTAAAGTATTTGTTCCCATGCAAGACCTTTTTTCGCTCTCTTTATAAAAAGGACTAGTAGACGCACATGTATGTGCATTCAATAGAACTCAGAGCTTGCGCCATCCGTCAATACGTCTTGGAGTCGTCGAACTATCTGTGATTAGACGAATGCTATGCTAACTCGTATGGTTATGGGTGGGTCATGAGTTTCGGATCACAGATAAGACAACAACCAATTACGATTCTTATATCTAATTCATGAGATGCTCGGAGGAGTAGATGAACAAATAGGAGAGTGAATGATGAAAATTTATACAAAAGAAAATTTTTACTCTTTAATATAGGTCTTTAACAACTAGTTTACGTGAAAACATTTTCAAATTGAAATATTCTTGTATAATTTTTATATACTAAACAAGGTGATCACATGCATATAAAAGATGTAAAATTTCATCTTATCCTGATAAAATGCTCCCTTTATATTCTTCAACGCTTGAAGAACTTGGTACTTTTTGACATAAAACAGGGATCCAAAGTGAGCCACAATATATCTTGTATTCGAATTTTTTTTTTGTTTTTTTCTCTACCCAATTGTAGATCCGTATTAAAAAAAAATACCTGATATCATACGTATCTGTAAATAGCAATACTAAGTTATTCCTATGACTAGTGACTATAACAATATTAATTTTGTAATATTACTAGTATGTACTTCCTCCATCTATGTATCTAATGAAGTATTTAGGTGTATAATAAAATCTAGGTATCTAGAAAAAAAATCAAAAAATAACTTATAATTAGGAACCAAGGGAGTAACACTAAACAATTATTTGAAAATAACAACTATAATATTAATTTTAATGTAACTAAGGATATTTAAATAAAAATTTATGTATTTTTATATAGCAATGGCATTGATTTAATATTATTAGAATTCAAGTTAATATGATTAATGATATATGCAATCTAATCTGCCGACAGATATATAACAATTCTCTTTTTGTCAATCATTTGTGCCGAATTGCCGCCGCTCCACGCACGAGGTCCTCCTAGGCTGGGCTGGCGTGGATGGATCTAGACCTTGTTTAGATGTAAAAATTTTTTGAAAAAAAAACATTACTTTATATTTGATAATTATATTGTCCAACCATAGAGTAATTAGGTTTAAAAGATTCGTCTCGTAAATTATATGGAGTAGATAAATTATATATACAGTCAGTTATTTTTTTTATCTATTTTAATACTCTATATATATGTCTAAATTAGATTTGAAGGGATTGTAAATCTTATAAAGTTTCTATAAAGGGCATCTAAATAGCGCCCTGGTCTCGAATCTGCCTACTGGACCGCAGCAAACGTCCCGACTATTTCTAAAAAAAAAGCAAACGGCCCGAAAGACCAAGAACGGCGACCAGGGGGGTGAATGGGAGCCGCAAATTTCTCTCGAAATATTCGGGTCACTCTTCCCAAAAACAACCCCAGCAAGAAAACTTACTCCACAGTAAGATCACGACCCTAGAGAGTGTGGATACCTTTGGTGATGACCAAGAGGTACAACGGATCTTTCAGAAAACAAAAACTCAAACCGAAACACCGATAGTGAGGCTCTCAAACTCTATGGAGAAGGGAAGAGAGCTCACCCAAAAACACTTATGAGACCTGGTCTCACAAGTGCTTCATCAAATTCCCTACGTGATTACGAAATCAACGCAACAAACGGAACTCAATTCGGAGTCCGGACGAGTGAGAAACACCCAAAACAGCGATCAACAGTGACCACAGGATCACTTGCTATGGTCTGGTGGTATGGTCCGACGCTTAGGTCCGAAGCTAGGTGCTTCCCTGCAGATTTTCGGCGAGACCACAGGACCACTCGCTTTGGTCCGGTGCTATGGTCCAGTGGATGGTCCGGAGGGTAGTCCGACGGAAAAAACAGCAACCCAGTGAACACCCGAGCTCCGGACAAGTGGTCCGACGGTACCACAGGACCAATGCAAGTGGTCCGGTGGTATGGTCCGGTGCTAGGGGCTGTTCTGTTGTAATTTGGGCAGACCCTCGGACCAATGGGCTATGGTCCGGACCCTGTGTAAAGTGGTCCGACGCCTGGTCCGACGCTCACGAACAGAACGCAGAAAACCCGCAAAAACCTATTTCACTCCGCCAAATCTTCCCAAAACTCAACCAAATGAACTCCAACTGCAACCAAACTTTATAGGCATGATCCTTGTATAGTTGAGGAGCTATCCCGAAGAAATCATCGCTCAATTTGGAGAGAATAAACGGGAACACTCGGATTTGGGGGAGAAGAGAGCAAAACAAAGAACGCTGCAACGAAATCGCCCGATCTACGCACTCGTGAGGTTTGAGGAGAATTCCTTCGGTGCAAAGATGCTCCTCACGAATACGAACAACTTGGTTCAAACGGATTAGCAAGAGCTACTCCCCACAAAGAGAAATCATCTTGGGAAAAAGAGGGAGCAAAAGCAAAACGGGAACACGATCAAGAAAACGAAGCCACCATGACTTACAGAGGTTACGACTTCCGATTCCTCGCAACAAACTCAAATTCTTACAGAGGTTGGTGAAATCAACCTAGGGATCTCATGAACTAGAGAGAGGGTAGAGAGAGAGAGAGTTGGGGCAAATGATTAGGGTTCAAGAGATAAGATGAGGGATACCCCTTCACCCCCTATTTATCGGGCTTTGGCTATTTTCCAAAGACCCCCCTAGATACATGAGTGAACTACCTAGTCTAAGCATTGCAGTCCAAGCTCCGGAAAATATCTCCCGCATTTTGAATGGACGGTCCCGCTTCCTGTCAGGAGTTGCCGTCGCCTCGACGCAACTTCCAGGATTCCGCCACGTGCCATCCTCGCTTCCTCGGAATCTCCGCCCGGGTTTTGAGGTCCAAACCCGCGAAACCCGCCACCGGTAGCTTTCGGCTCAACTACCGAACCCCGAGTTTTGAGGCCCAAATTCGGAAACCGTCCTCCAGTGGTTTTGCGGCCCAAACCGCTCGACTCGAGCCACCTTGTCCTCGCCCGGTCGGACTCCGAGTCCCCAGAGCCTCCGCTCGACCCGCTAGTCCGCCGTCTTGACTCGGTCGACTCGGTCTACCTCCATGTCTTCTCGCACTCGCCGGTGCCAGGCACTAGCCACCACAGCTAGTCCGCCGGCGCCCATGGTCCCTCAGTCCGAGCCCCGCTTCCCCCTTCACCGCTCTCAGTCCATCGGCACGGCAAGCCTCTACTCGACCTTCTCCACGTCATTGATCACTGTCACTAGGCATAGTACCTGCACACCACAAGCCGATAGACAGACACACATTTGCTTTCGCAAAGGATTAGTGATAACCGCTCAAACTGAAACACCCAAGTGTTGATCAATCAACCATCACAAAACTGAACATCATGAGCATATAACAACTATGTGTTCGCACGGCCCGAGTTAATTATTATAATTATTATGACAGGGTTTGTATCTTGATCGATCAGAGTTCACTGTGGTGTGGAGCTGCAGCATGTCTGCATGTGTACGTCGGCAACTCGGCACAGCGGGCAGCGTGTGTGGCGGGAACGCCGACGGACCGACGTGTCACCATCTCTGTGCGACTCTGCCCATGCTGTCATGCATGGATGGGACAAGTGGACAGACGGCTAGCTCCATCGTTCTCAAGGGGACGGGACGTACGTGAACGTACTGCACGATGGATCGGGACCTGCATAGACATGGATCGTGAAACGTCGCAAGTCGTAGCACTGAAAATAAAAGCACACACATATACGCGCATTTGAACGACTCGGTCCGGCCGGCAGGGCAGGGGATCCAAGACTACTGTCGCGAATCAGAGAGAGCTAGCCGACGTCGTCAATCCATCGACCGCGCCGGCTGGACGCGGAAGCTTCGTCCTCGTTCCGTTCGATCTGGCGGTGCGGTAGCGGTACGTATACGTACGTATCCATCTCATCACAGTATCTCGTACGTTCCGGCCGCCTACCGCGCGTCCGCGCCCAGAATCCAGATGCCTGCACGCTAGCCGCGCCTAGACTTGCCGGCCGACGGCGATCCATCGGACTACTTGCATTGCCCGGGGCTTCACTTGATTGCGGTATGTCGGCATGAAGATGCATGGGCCAGCCTGCAGATCGCCCTGGGCAAATTTTACCGAGAACCGAGTACAGAATCGAGAGAACCGAACCAAATTTATTACCTGTTCGGTTAGCAATTCTGAAGAACCGAAGTTTAGTCGGTTCAATCGCTTCCACCAGTCGGTTAACCGAAGTTACCGAAGGAACCGTTCCACAGCCCAGCTCGATGCGACGATGCCTATCCTCTCCAGTCCCCACCCGCAAGGCAGCGAGCCCGCGGGTCCGCACGCCGCCCCTCCCCACCCGTGACTCCGCGAGCGAGTCCGCGACGGCGCCCCTCCCCACCCGCGGACCGCCCCGATGCGACGGCGCATCGGCGCCCCATCCCCGCGCGGTGGAGCGGCGCTCCTCCTCGGCTCCTCGCGACCTCGCCCACCCCATCCCCGATCCCCGCGCGGCGAGCGGAGCGGCGCTGCGCTCCTCCCCAGTCCCCACCCGCGACGGTGTCCCTCCCCACCCGACGACGAGCAGCGCTCCGCCCCAATCCGGCAATCCCCAACCACGACGGCGCCCCTCCCCACCCGCGCGGCGAGCGGCGCTCCGCAGGTCTGCCCCAATCCCCAACCAAGACGACGCCCCTCCTTTTTTTTTCGGTTATAACCGGAACCGAACCGAAGGAACCGAAACTGAAGTTACTCGGTTCTTGTTTCTGAAAAGAACCGAACGGTGCCTGTTTTTTGAAAACCGAACTGTTGTAAGAACCGTGGAACCGAACCGTCGGTTCGGTTAGAACCGAATGCCCAGGGCTACCTGCAGAGCCACGGTGGCGCATGCCTAGGGGTAAGAACAGTATGAATATTTTTCGACCGTATTTTAGTTTGAATCCATTCAGAGAGATTTAGATTAGTTCGTATCCGCATTCGGATATTCAACATTCGAGATTTAGATTAGTTCATATCCGCATTCGGATATTCAACATTCGATACTATATCCTATCAAGTACTCAAATCATATATTTATATAATGTCGATATCGATTCCTATCGGATCCGACATGGTTGATATTATTCGTATTCGAAAAAAATATAAAAATAAATGTAACATAAGTGATATTCGTCCGTACCCAACCTGTTTTTATCCTTTTGGATCCGCTGTAACCTAGCATCTACCTAGGCCTATGAATAAAAATACCTAGGTATATAGGCTATAGACTGTCTTTTTTACTTTTTAGCCTTTTTTTAAAAGATTCTCTCAAATACGTTTCTGTCCAAAAGATTTCTGAATTTGAACCCTTAGCTCGGCGTGACCTATGTTGGCGCCGAGATCCGTGTTATACCCTATATGTCCTGGACTTTGAAATGAAACAAGTATAACTGTTTCGAGTGTTATGTAACATCTCTACATTGATTCAATTGGTTAAGACACTAGTGTTTGAGCACAAAGCCATGAGCATAAGGCCTTTGGTTCAAGTCTTAGTCGTGCATATTTTTTGCTATGTTTTGATAAGCAATATTTTTGTAGGATGTATTTATTTATAATCATGGATTGATTTATTTATTTATTTATTAGTTTATATACTTTGACTAAATTTTGTTGATTGATTAACAAATATTTCAAAATTAAAGAAATGGAACAATGTTTCAAAATCAAATCAAAACAAATTATAAAAACAGGACGTATTGTTTCAAAAACAAATGAAAAATTAATTGTTTCTTATTTTAAAATCAAATAAAAATAAACTATAAAAACGTAGCCTCAAGACAAATTAAATATTTTTTATTTCAAAATCAAACAAAAAACATAGCAAAAATATGCATTACTAGAACTTGAACCCAAAACCTTAGACTCAAACACTAGTGTCTTAACTAACTAATTGAACTATAACAGAGATGTTATATAATAATCGAAACAGTTTTTCTTGTTTCATTTTGAAGGCCATGACAATTGACATATAGTGTAACAACTCGGCGTTGAGATCCATGGCGCGGAGCTCGATGCCATCCACGATGGCGCCAAGCTCCCTGCCACGTGGACGCCACATCACTCTCCGCGCCAGTCACAACAGCGCCACGAGAGCTAAGGGTTCTGATTTTAAAATCTTTCGGTCAGAGGCGTATTTGAAAGAATCTTTTGAAAAAGAGCCAAAAAATAAAATAAAAAAAGACGAGGCTATGGACAACACGGCCTTCCATCTGAAGCTTTGTTTGGATGCGCATGTATTCCCATCAAACTGTGTGTTATAGTGTATTTGAACTAATTTTAGTTACATCCACTTCAATCCATATGGTTTGAGGTAGATATATACGCATCCGAACAAGGCAGGATAGAAGTGGTGTTGCTAGCCTGGAAGACGTGCACCTGGCCCAAAGAACTTGGTGGACTGGCCATCCCCAACCTGCAGCTGTCCGCGATAGCTTTTGAAACCAAGTGGTTGTGGTTGCAAAAAACGGATCGGGAGCGAGCCTGGAGTGAGCTACCACTCAAGATGACAGAAGAAGCTCGTGCTTTCTTCCGCGCTTCCACCTACACTGTCATCAGCAATGGCAGAGACACTTTGTTCTGGATGGATAGCTAGGTCAATGGAGTCTCAGTTAGAGCCATGGCACCAACCCTAATTAAGTTCATACCCACGCATGTGGTAAGCAGATAGACAGTGGCTGATGCACTTAACAACAAAACTTGGGTTTGACAGATCAAGGGTGGCCTCTCAGTCCCAGCCATTGCCGACTATCTGCATATCTGGAGGGCCATTCAGGGAGTGGCGCTCAATAATGTACTCGATCAGCTCATTTGGAGATGGGAGTCACAAGGGAAATTCACACTACACTCAGCTTATGAAGCACTACATTCAGCCTCCCACCCGGTGCCGGGCTGCATCAGGATTTTGGAATCTTGGGCACCGCTAAGGGTCAAGATGTTTCTGTGGCTTGCCATTCGACGAAGACATTGCACCGCGGATTGGAGGGCAAAACACGGGCTCGACACGCACGACAATTGCCTCCTCTGCGACCAAGAGCCGGGAATGATTGATCACATTGTGGTGACATGTTCATACTCCGAGCAAGTTTGGTGTGCTACACGCACGACACATGGAGAGACAAACCACCTACTGTCGAACGACTCCATTATCGGCTGGTGGGAGGTGTGGTGTTCACAGTGGACTGGTGTTTGCATAAAAGGTTCATACTCTCTATTTGCTTTGATCGCCTGGGAGCTTTGAAAAGAAAGGAATGTGAGATGCTTCCGGGGAGCAAGCACTCAAGTCCAAGCTCTCATGGCGACTATCAAGTACTAGGCCGAACAATGGGTGCAAGCTGGCGCTAAGCACTTTGGTTGCCTAATACATCGAGCAATAGGCTAAGTAGTCGTGTCGTGTCGGAGAGACCTTGAGTGTATAGAAGCATTTATATTGTCCCAGTTGTAAACAAACTTTTCTCTCTTAATACAAGGACACGCAAATCTTTTGCGTAATGAAAAAAATATACATTTTGCATTGGTAGAACCGTAGGAATATATAGTACCCTGACTACACATCTCGGCTCGAGGCGCATGCCCCGGCAGCAGATTGAGCTAAGGCCGTCCCCAACGCTCCACCCGGTGTTATAGCCCCAATCAACACGTAGACATTTGCTCTCCATCGCATCCCATGGTGGTCTCGCAGTAACTCAGAGTAGCTTGCAGAGGAGCTCGCTGCCTCGTCTGACACAAATGAGAAGCACCAAGCGGAACGAGCGCTGATTGAACGGTTCCATTGATAAAGCGCAGAAACCGGCAGGATGAGGAGAGAAAAGCCCAAGGTACAGAGGGAAAGCTGCAAAAAGCATGCATGTGAAGCCTAGAATAAAGTAGTTTTTTCTATTTGCTTGCACCGTGCGATTGTTTGCTTCATCTACGTGGCCTGTGCTTTTGAGCTGAGGCTAACAGTGGTATTCTCTTGCGTTGGTCGTGCCCTAAAGGCCTCAAAGTCGCCTCCTCTGACATGCTATCCTAAGTTTATGAGCAAAGCAATGCAGAAACGGATAAACGGTGCGGATGCAGTCTGAGGCGGCGCTCCAATTCTGAATTCAGATGTCGGGCTGGGAGACAGTCGCGGGCGGTCGGTGGTGGGCAAGGCAATGACAGCGGCGACGGCCAAGGCAGGGCCACATTGACTTGCCCCTCCCTCCTCCTGGCGCCCGCCTCTGCCTGCCTATAAATCGGGCGCGAACGCAGAGCGCGCCATTTATAGGCGCGCAACGCACTCTTGAAGCTCTGGCCTTTTGGCAGCCAATCGCCTGTTTCCTGTCTCTTCTCTTCCCTCTCGCGTCAGCAGCTAGCTGGGGCTTTTTCCCCTTTTCATTCAATCACGCTCGGGTCGGGTGGGGATAAGACCGTGGCGTCATTGCCACCGTCACCACCCCCGGGGCAGCTGCTGCTAGCGGCGGGGCAACAGCGTTGCCTTGCTCTCTGCCTCTCCTCTCGATCCGTTGCCCTGTCCCCCGTTAATCGCTCGCTTAGCTTTAATTTGTGTCTCTATATATATAAGGCAGAACAAGGTGAGTGGTGGTGGCTCTTCCTTTTTACTTTCTTGTGGATGTGGCTCCGATCGATCGATCGATCCAGTCCTCTGTCTGTCTCTGTCTCTCTCGTACGTGTCCCAAAATTAAGCTGACATGTCCGCCGCCGGCGTTGCCTGCCCGCGCGCAGCAGTGGCCAAATGTCGTCCGACGCGGTGGCCGCCAGGAAGGGCCGGCTGAAGCAGCGCTACGACAACGAGTTCCGCCTCGTCGCAGGGTCCATCTCTGCCCTTTGATTGATTTCTTCGCGCTCTAGCTTGGATTGGTGCACAGCTGCATGCATGCCGTTGATTAGTTTTGTTGCTCCGCCATCGACATCGTCGTCGATCGTGTGGTGAATCATTGAGTCACTCAGCTCGTGTGCCGCCATGGCAGGTGCGTGCCGTACCGGGTGAATAAGAAGGACGACGAGCTAGGCAACCCGTGCAGCAGCCTCGGCGACGTCGACACGGAGGAGGTGGAGGTGCTCATGATCTCCACGCCTAACCGGACCGACACGGTCTTCCCCAAGGTACGTACGAAGAAAAGCTACGGCGCGCGGCGGCAGCCAGCAGTGTACTGTATCTGTAATCTGTAATTCTGTATATCGATGGATTGGCGCTCCGTCCGCTTACAGTAATTAACCTGTCGGATTTGGATCGGAGTAATTGTCATTAATTTAATTTGGCGCCAGGGCGGGTGGGAGGACGACGAGGACGTGTACCAGGCGGCGTCCCGCGAGGCCATGGAGGAGGCCGGCGTCAAGGGCATCATCAACGTACGTCACCAATGCCTTCCCTTCTCCTTTCCTACCTTCACGGCCTTGCTGTGCCAATAATAATGCAAGCCATAGCCATCCACCCCTCTTCGATCTCCTTCATCTTATCTTTTTACGCCGGCAACTAGAATTACATACAGTGCAAATAAACGGTGATGCTGACCTATCGATCGGCTGACATGACATGATATACTGTACGTATGATAGTGCCCCTCCCCTGCTATATATTCCGTGAACGTGCGTGGCTAAAGATGATGATGCCTGTTGAAAATTACTATTAAACGCAGTCTTAGTCCCGAAAAGTATGCGGATGATCACCGCGATTCGGTGTCGTCGTTTCTCTGCAAAAAGTAATTTAACGCCGCAGTTTGGAGCTAGCCATGCATTATTGTCCACTTGATTTGTCACCTCGAAAGCTCCTGAACGCTAGTAATAATCCAGGGTGAGGTTAACGTCCACGTCCCCAATCAGACAAACTTACTTAATTATTAACCCATAGTAGGAGTACTAGCAAACACCCCTCTAGTACTGTATACCATAATACTACGCTGACAGGCTGACAGCGACCATGGATGCACGACAGGGAAAGGGACGGGGAAGTTTCTCTTCAGAGAAGGCGTCGCATTCATTGATTCCCTTGCCTAGAGTACACTAGCAGGTGCTGCTAGCAGCATCACCTCATTTGGATTTGGTGTTGCTGGTTTGCTACCAAATTAAACTAAACAATATTATAGCATCTAAAGCAACGATTTGCATTTCGGGGGATATGATGATAGACCATGCATGCCGTTAGTTTAGCCCGCATTTTATAACGCGGTGGCTCATATAAATCATTGCGATTTCCTAGTTGACAAGATCTCGGCGTAAAGCGTATTTATTATTAATTGTTCGCGCCCTGTTTCTTGCGTACTTCGTCCGTTGGCCGCCTCGTCCTCGGAATTGATTTCCTTCTGGATCCGAGTCAATAAGCTGCGCTGCTAGTATGGCTCTTCTTTTTTTTTTTTAATCTCTGCTCCATGCATGCATTGCCCCCAACCCAACCACTATGCATGTGGTGTGTTTCCTGTGTGTCCTACAGTGCCCCTGCTCCACTTGCACCCATCGATTTGATCAGCAGTCCTGAGGTCCTGTGTTTAATTTCTCCCATGATTCTGCATTTATATCATTATGTATGTATGTATGTATGTATGTATATGATTGTGTCCCTAGCAAGATTCAACTATGAAATGAAATGTTTCCATATAGTACAACAACTGATAATAATGTGCATTCTAATTTCTACACTACATGGCCGTGTTGACTTGCAATATTCGGTTCACTGAAAAACTAGAGAGCTGCTTTGGGGCACTGGGTGTTCAAGAGCAAGAGCAGCCAGAACAGCACCAGCCCCAGCTCCAGGGGGGCATGCAAGGGCTACATGTTCGCCATGGAGGTCACCGAGGAGCTGGAGACGTGGCCTGAGCAGGACACACACAACCGCCGATGGGTGAGTATCCCCGCCACCGCCCTCTGTCATCGCTAGTGGCTTACATCTCCATCACGATTCTTCAGAAAAGTCACCTGACTCTGACTCTGCGACGACGGACCATTATATTGGAGCATGCAGGTCTCTCCCGCCCAAGCCTACCAGCTCTGCCGGTACGACTGGATGCGGGAGGCGCTCACCGCGCTGCTGGAGAGGCTGTCGGTGCTCGAGCCAGTGGCAGCGGCGGCAGCCACACCGGAGCTGAACGACCAAGCTGGCATGTACATGATGCTGCAGGCGTCCTCGGACGGCGCGGTGGCGCTGTGCTAGCTCATGGAACGCTCGCTGCTGTTGCTCTTCTGGCCGGATAACTACTGTCCTAACTGTACCCGCGTTCTTCAATTCAAAGCAAGTGCAATGCAAAAAGCATGGCAACCAGAAGATAAAACCAAGAAATTCAGATCCAATCTATCTAGTCGCTCGTTTTAGGCCTTCGATTCTCAGCTCAGCTAGTCATGTGAATCTTCAGTATTATTGCCTGCAAGTGTCGTCAGTCCAGTAACGGCTGCATGCGCACCCAGTTTGCAGGCGGTTCCCATCCACGACATTGGAGTTGGTTGGCTAGCTTCATTCAGAGGTTAGGACAAAACAGTCCCCTTGGCCCTTGCATGATCAATGCGATTAGTGTTTCTTGTGTCATCTTCTGTGTGTGGTGTAAATGTAATATGTGAAAAATGGTATGGGAATTTACCCATGTCGTCCTGTGTCTGTAAATGCCAATAATACCCTCACATGTCCTGTGAAAAATGATGTGGATGAGCTACTAGACAGACGTAGAACATAACTAGCTCGTTTGCAAAACAAGAGGATTTTGTTAGATAGAGAGGATCATAAAAAATCTCACAACAATTACAAACATCCGGCCATCTACAAGATATATAGGCTAGCCCAACACACCTAGGGCCACTCCATGGGCCAACTTTTGCTGAATGGTTTGGGTCTTTTTTGAAATAGTGTGCTACGAAAACATGCCGACTAAGGATGGCAACGGATCGGTTTTGGTTCGGGTATCCGCGGGTTTCGGGTCTAGCGGTTTTGGTTTTGGTGGTAGTTTTTCACCACGGTTTTCGGGTTCGGAGCCCCGAAACCGATCAGGTTTGGTTTTCCACCCGTGGATATCCAATGGATATCCGAAATAAATCATTTGGAATTAAAATTCATATTTTATAATATGCTAATAATAATTTGTTTACTTAGATTATTAAATTTATTCAAAGTTAACTCATGAAAATATTTATTATTTGTTGTCTCTTGTTTATACATGTGAAATGTGTATATATATCCGCGGGTTTGGTTTTGGTGATGAATTTCCACCCGAATCGGTTTCGGTTTTGGTTTCGGGTTTCGACTTCGGGTTTCGGTTTTGGGTGCACAAAGTCTCCACCCGATCCGAACCCGACCCATTGCCATCTTTAATGCCGACGTCTAGGGACAATATCTACGGCTATATAGGATATATTTAGTTTTGTAAAAAAATGTCTCTTCCATTGCTAAAATAGTCTAAATAACACATAAATGTATATATCCAGATTAACCATAGCAGCTACATACTGTAAAAAATAAGATAGAGTAACCAATAATATTCATCAAGATTACCCAGATTTGTCACTATAAAAAAAATCTAAAGTAACTTCCTAATTTACATCTAAATTACCTAGCTCCACTATTTTCATAAAATAATCTAAAGTAATCAAACATATTCCATTATGCAAAATAATCTAAATAAATCCCAAAATTTGAATGTAAACCACCCACATCCATGATTATTAATTAAACATAAATCAATCGTAAATCTACTCTAAATTAGATAGATCTGACGTTAGAAAATAATATATTAAAGTAAATCTACGTATCCTTTAATTTTTTTAGTTCTGTTATTGTTAATATAGGAAAACTAGCTGTGAATAATATCAGTCACTATTTACACCACGTATATATTAGTATATTAAGAAATGGTCATGTCTAAACACAGTTCTAACTAGGTTTCACTAAACTCATATCAAACATGCATAGTGGTACAATGTGAAAGGAAAAAACAATGAATAGAAATGAAAAAGTATATAGAGTAATTAGTAATTAGTCTATTACAACCAAGTAATGAGAATACTACCCATATGAGTAGTATGTTAAAATATGAAGAAACCAACATAAGTTGTTCATATATTTGCAATGATCCCTAACCTATGCATATTTAACAACTATCACTTTGAATCAACACATCTCGAATGTACTCATTGATAACGAGACAAATGCGATGATTCTGCGGAACTCAATATATGCCAGATCAATCTTTTGAAGGTGTTCATAGTTGTTAACAATGAAATGAATGTGATGATTCCACTATGTAAGGGAAATGGCACATAAGTGGGGCCATTAAGTAATTTTGATTAAGTGAGAACATTATGGACTAGACAATTTTTATGTGTCTTAGTCCTATGATGCAAGGATGAACTTGGGCAAGGCGGTGCCGATGATCTTATGATCCCCACCTCAAGCAAAGCACAAGGTGCTGATTTGAAGACCCTAGAACACAAGTAAAAAGTCCAAGTCATCAAGTAGAATAAGCGATGATGCAAAGAAAAGAATAAACACTGAGGCAGCACCGAAGTGCTTGACATTAACCGTATACTCATCATTAAAATAACAAGGGTTAAGTGGATTTTCAACCCACGATTGCACATGACACTACTACAGAAACTGCCTTTGGTCGATTGTCAAAAAACGGCTTTAGTCTCGCCAGTTTTTGCGCCCGGGACAAAAAAGTCCTTTAGTCCAGGTCCCTGCCCAACGGCTAGGTTGCCAGTGCGTGTCAGGCAGGGACCTTTAGTCCCGGTTGGTACCAACCGGGACTAAAGGTGGAGATTTAGTCCCGGTTTGTGGTACAAACCGGGACTAAAGCATTTGTCCCGGTTTGTGGTACAAACCGGGAGCAAAGCATGGACTTTAGTCCGGGTTGGTGTTACCAACCGGGACTAAATCTCCACGCCCCTATTTGAAATGTTCTCTTCTTCCCCGAGCTCACTGTTTGCCCGAGAGCTCACACTGTTCTTGCTCTTCTTGTTGTGTTCTTGCTTGTTCTTGGTTCGTCTCCGGCCATCGATCGATTTCAACGTTTCTACGCCTCCTTCTACTTGTTTGAAAGGTTACTTACTTCGTCCTCTTATGTTTTATTGCATCATATGTCATTTCTTGCATCATAAAATTGTGTAAAAAAATTATAAATTTGTAATACTTTAATTTACAACTGATCAATTTCCATTGCTAGTATGCGTTCGAAAATATTTCATGGATTATTGGATTTTTAATTTATTTTATTTAGGAAAACTAGAAAAATAGAATATTGGGTCAAGTAATCAATTAAAACACACACTTTAATTTATTTTACTCATTAAATCGTCATCCTCTTTCTTTTTTAAAGTTAAATTACTTGTTTGTTTTGTAATTTATTTATAAACATTAGAAAATTAGTAACGTGATATGTCATCTAATATGCAGACGATGACACAACATTGGATGTACAATGTCGATCGCCGCTCGAAAGAGTTCATTGATGGCGTGCATTATTTCTTAAGAGTGGCCGATGCAAACAAGCAGGATGGTTTCATGCGTTGTCCATGCGTCCTGTGTCAGAATCTGAGGGAATTCTCAAGCTCAAGAATTATTCACTCATACTTGTTGAAGTTAGGTTTCATGCCAAGCTATATTTGTTGGACCAAGAACGGAGAAACCGGGGTTATGATGGAAGAAGGTGAAGAAGAAGAGGAAGAATTGTGCCCTGACGACATTATCGCTCAATTTGGTGACTTCAATGATACTGAAATGGGAGAAGGTGAAGAAGAGACAGGGGCAGAAGAGGCATTGGATGAAGATGATGCTTTTGCTAATGTCATTCGTGAGGCACAAATGGATTGTGAGAGTGAAAAGGAAAGGGCTAAGTTTAACCGCATGTTAGAGGATCACAAACAATTACTATACCCGACCGCCGAAGATGGGCAAAAGAAGTTGGGTACAACACTGGAGTTGCTACAATGGAAGGCAGAGAGTGGCCTATCCGACAAGGCGTTTGGGAAATTATTGAAGATCCAGAAAAAGATGCTTCTGAAGGATAACGAACTGCCCAGCACTACGTACGAAGCAAAAAAGATCGTCTGTCCTTTGGGATTAGAAATCGAGAAGATACATGCATGTCTTAATGACTGCATCCTTTACCGTGGCAAGGACTACGGGAATTTGGATGCGTGCCCCGTATGTGAAGCTTCTCGGTATAAGATCAAGAGAGATGACTCTGGTTATGTTGAAGGCGAAGAAAATCCCAGCAAGAAAATCCCTGCCAAGGTTATGTGGTATGCTCCTATAATACCACGCCTGAAACGTCTATTCAGAATCAGGGACCATGCGAAGTTGTTGCGATGGCACAAAGAAGACCGTAAGGTAGACAACATGCTGAGACACCCTACTGATGGTTCCCAGTGGAGAGCAATAGACAGAGAATACGTGAAGTTGCAGCCATTCTGGGACGAGTTCGTCGCCTTCAAGAATTCCGAAGATGGCGAGGCACGGGTGAGAAGGAACCAACAGAATGCCGGTAAGAAGAAATACCACCATCACTTGGGATCAGGTGGCTACAAGAGTGCCATTCATAAGTGGAAAAAATGGAAGAGGAGTTGATTGCCAAGGGCATCTTACCAGATTCTTACCACTGGCCGGAGCGTTGCAAGAATTGGTTTTTCGCTCACGGGGGTAACCTAGACGTTGAGACTGGAGCTGTGGTGTATGGAGAAAAAATCGTTACCGCAACAACCAGATTCGTTGAGGCTCGAAGCTTAGTTGAAACCGGAGCATGGATCCCGGACAGAGAGAAGGATGAGTTGACATACGCACTGGGGAATCCTGAGCATGGCGGGCATACGAGAGGATTTGGGGAGGTGTCTTGGGAGTTCGGCTTTGCGAAAGACAGAGTCATATAGAAGTCGCGCTAGAAAGAAGGCAGAAGAGGCGGCGCAGTTTAAGAGGATGGAGGAAATGGTTCTTGAGTCCCAGAAAGAGGCCCGTGAAGCGAATGCACGCGGAGTACGTCTCGAAGAGAGAATGGAACAGGAGATAGAAAAGAAAGTGCATGCAACTTTACATAAGCAACAAACTGCATCACGGCCGATAGTCAACATCAGGCCCCCCGGTCAGTTAAAAAGCAGTTACGCATCCACGGAGTTGCCAATGCCTCAAGATGACGCGAAGCTGCGCTTCCCTATGGATGACATCACTCAACCTCTCACAATATGTGAGCTGCACATTCCACGGGAGACTGCCGCTGCCACAGTCATGGTGGCTACTGGTATTGTGTCTCCCGCGGATCCTACGAAGACACCAAGAATCCATGGAGCATTAATACCAGCTGTATATGCTGCTGTCTCGGTGGATCGAGTTGTCAAAGAGTTCATCAATGTGCAGCTTGACATCGAGGGAGGTGATGGGGAGAAGACGGTAGGAGAAGCGGAAAAGGCATTCGTTTGCTGGCGGAAACGCTACATCATCATTCCTGGGGTATCGCCCAGTCCTCCGACGCATCCTCCTCAGCCTAACCCTAGGTACGGATTAATCATATCTCGTTATACATCACTAGACCTAACAAATTTGTATTGCATTACTAAGTGGTTTAATCACATATAACTCGTTGCTTTGTCACAGCAGGCACTCCCCCACGCTAAGCCCAATAATAAATTCACCAAGTGACCATAGTGTTGCGGGCGATGGCGGACCAGTGGGAGACACGACTACATCTCCCTCTCCTCCACCGCCCGCTCCATCGCCTCCACGACGGTCACAAGCGAAGGCTTTGGCGTCGGCCCCACCGGAGCCGAAGAGGAAGAGAGTTGGCATTCACAAGAAAATTATCACCGCGAACACTGAGGAGAATGCGCCACTCTCAAATGTGCAAGCTTTCTTCAAGAAGTGCAAGGAGAATAGAGCGAAGAAGGACGAGTCTCCGTACTTGTTGCTCAAACTAGCAGATCTAAGGAAAGCGGTGCATGAGAGGGAGAAAAAGAGACGTGAATCTCTTAAGCCTACCCCACTCTCAGACTATGGGCGCACAATGTCCAAGTCCATTGAAGCAGAGGCAAAAAAGAAGAAAACGGGCAAAGGTGTCCCACAGCTAGGGGAACAATCGCAGCATTCAGTGCCCCCGGGGATCAATGAATATGGATCAAACACGGTCCTCTCCGAACACTTGCCTCCAAATATCACTATCTCAGGAATCGAAGATTTTCTCAAAGGTACGGGTTTACATGTTTCCGAAATGCTCAACGAAGAAACCTGTCCGAAAGCCACGGTAGTCGATGAGTGGATAAGGAAATATGTATTTGGAAGGAGTCTATACAATCCTGTGACACTCAATGAACTTGGCACGCAAATGTACAAGCTAAACAAGTGGTATATGGAGGCGTGCAAGAGTGCTGAGCCAGGCGTCAATGATAATATTTGTGTCAGGATTAGACAACACGATTACTTCCGTGGTGATGACATTATGTACGTCCAGTTCACCGAGTTACATCCGCTATGCCACATGAATGATCTGGACAAATCCCTCATCAGTTGCTATTGTCTGTAAGTGAATCATTTTTTAGTAATCTCACGGTGTAGCATAATATACATATATAAGTAACATGACTTTTTTTTTGCAGGATCATTATGAGAGACCTTAGACTTATCAAGGAAAAGACGATTGGTTTTATAGATCCAAACATTATATTCAAGGACCCGAAGACTCCCTACGCCAAATGGAAAGAGCAAACAGAGAGGAATCTTCGTAGGTTTTTGATCAACCAAAAGGAAAAGAATTATATACTCTTCCCATACAACATAGGGTGAGTGTGCACAATTTAGTTTACTTACTCAATTCAGCATAAAGATATATATATATATATATATATATATATATATATATATATATATATATATATATATATATATATGTTGACTATCTATAAACAACTGCAGCTATCGCTAGATACTCATAGTCTTCGTTATCCCTAAAAGTACAGTGTTGGTCTATGACTCGTTGCAAAAAAAAACTTGATGATTACAGAGATATGATCGACATTATGAAGGGGTAACTTGAATCTTTAGATATTATTGATTCCTGCTCTTTATACTCTGCAATAGTAAACAAACGATCAATTATTGGGCAGGGTTTGGTCTTGGTACGTTGAGAAGCACCGGCCAGAGCTGAAAGCGCCACTTCCAGATCTGATCGTTCTACAGTGGGTACTAAAGCAGCGGCAATGAACCAACACTTGCGCATTCTACATCTGCGAGTACCTCACGCATTTTGCAAAAAGGACTCGTATTGACAAACAGCGGGTACGTCATATGTATATAACAAAATCGTTTCACTTTTTATTAGTTGCTATTAAATAAATCTTATGTATATTAATGTATTTTGCCTTTATTGCAAATTGAAGGAGCAAGTGATGGAACCGGTCAAGATCAAAGCACATCAAGAAAGAATTGCAGGATTTCTGATGGACCAAGTCATCAATCCCAAGGGAGACTACCACTACAACCCCGCAGAACGACTAGTGCCTAACATGGATGAAGATTTGTATGACATTTGACTATGAGCGCGGGGTCTATGAATTAGTGTTCTAACATGTTTGTGTATAATGCTCGAATAATATGAAGATCTATATAATGCTCGAATAATATGAATAATATATATATATATATAGCTTTAAGTTTCATTTTATGTAATGCTTGAACTAAATATATGTTCGCGTATACATAGATTAGTAGCGGAGAATACGTATTTAGAAACCTAAAACCAAAACAAATAAGAAACTAAAATGGAAAAGAAAAGAAAAGAAATAGAACCTTTAGTCCCGGTTGGTGTTACCAACCGGGACTAAAAGGGCTGGCCGGGTGGCCCAACCTGATCTCTCTTTTAGTCCCGGTTGGTAACCTTTAGTCCCGGGCCGACGAACCGGGAGTAGGGGGAGGGGGGGGGGGCTTTAGTCCCGGATGGCCCGTCCCGGGTCATGGCCCGGGACTAAAGGCCATTTTGGCCCGGGATTAAAGCCGCTTTGTGTAGCAGTGTGAGTTCGATTTCCAATCTTAAATTACAAAACCAGGTATTGGACACCGTCTAACAGTAAAAAACGGACAACTTGGTCCCTTAATTGGTTCTAAAAGTGGTTTTCAATTTATTAAAATAATAAAAATTTTGTTTGTCCTCTAGAAATTAATATAATCTATTTCAAATCAGAAAAATATGAAACAAATTCTATTTTTTTAAAAAAAATATCTAATTGTTGGTAACCCATTTACTGTATTTGGAACTTATTTATTTATATTCCTATCCTTTTATTGTTTGTGGTCTGGTTTACTGGAAACATGAAAAATAAGATTCAAATAACTCTAAATGAAGCAACAATAGATTAATAACATTTTTTTAGAAAATAAGTGTATTATTTTCACATTTCTATGTAAAATAAATAATATATGAACTTTTAGATATTAAAATGGATTTTATTATTTTATTAAAATAGGAAACCACCTTGAAATTAGCTAAGGAATCAAACTTCTTTAGTTTTAATAGTTGGAGTGTGTCAAATACCTGGTTCATAAATTAGGCTTGAAAATTGAAATTTTGTATAAGTTCTTTTTTTACAACAAAATTCTGTATAAGTAGAAGGTTGAAAAATACGCTTTACTCTAAAATTAAAGATGTACTCGCACCATCCAAAATCATAAGACATTTCAAAATTCTTGGAGAGTCTAAACATCTTAAGTTTAACCAAAAATTATAGAGAAAATTATAAAGATTTGTGACATCAAATACGTATACTATGAAAATATAATTGATGAAGAATCTAATAAAACTTAATTTATATCATAAATGTTATTATATTGTCTAGTCAAAATTGGGACACTCTCGAATATTGTTGCATGTCTGGGAGTATATACCATTTCCGACCGGACCGTTCGGCCTTCTTTTGGAGCCAGGCAAAGGCCCAAGCGTAACTAGGGACAGGCCCATGCCCATCTCGTGGTGTATCCTGCAGTTCACAACTTCACATCGCAGATTCGCAGGTGAATGACAGAGGAGCACCCGGTTTTCTGATTTCCTCCCCTCGGTGTTTCCATTCTTTTATTTTAAACTCTAACTTCACGTTTATCTCTATTTTTTTTTAACTTTACATGTTTATCCCTGGTTTTCAAAATTAAAGATACCGTTTATCATTGTTTCCAACACCGTAAGTAATAGAAAGAAAAAATGTTGGAAAAAAAGAAGAAAAAGGGAAAAAAACTAAACTACACCTTATCCAATTAACAACTCCTATCCTCCCCATTCTGTTCGTGGGATTCTTCTTCTTCCTTTAGTCGCGCGCGCTAGGATGCGGGGACGCGACGGCGGCCGGCGGCCAGCGGGCGGGTGCGGGACACGGAGCGGGCGGCGCGCGGCGACGGGCCAGCCGTGGGGGGCCGAGGGCGGCCGGCGCAGGGCACGCGCGCGGGCGCGCGGCAGGCCAGCAGCGAGGCGCGGGGCCGCGGGCGAGAGGCACGCGCGCGGGGCGCGGGGCCGCGAGCGGCGCGCGGCTGCAGGCCAGCCGCGGGCGTTCGGCGAGGGGCACGCGCGCGGGGCACGGGGCCGCGAGCGGCGCGCGGCTGCAGGCCAGGCGCGGGTGGCGCGCGGGGCCGCGGTCGTCCGGCAAGGGGCACGCGCGTGGCAGCAGGCCATGCACCTACGCCAACGCGCTGTGCGAGGTGTCCGCCACGGGCAAGGGCGAGGAGATCATCCGCCGCACCGTGGCGCGCGACGTCGCGGCGCTCACGGAGATGGAGATGGGCCGCCTCCCGCTGCGCGACCGCCATGTTCAGGGCGTGCGCCACCGAGGCCGGACACGTCGAGGTCGCCATCTGGACGGACGCCGACGCCGATGGAGAGACTGTCAGCGCGCTCGCCGAAGGCCGAGCTCCGTTTCCGCGTGGGCGAGGCCGCCGCGGGAGCTCCAACGGGGCGCCGCCGGCCGCGGGCGCGTGCGCAGGCTGGGCTCTGCTGGCCGCGAGCGCGCGGCTTTGCTGGCCGCGGGCGCAGGCACGGAGGCCGCAGGCTGTGGGCGCGACGCACGGGCGTCGATGGCCACGCGCACGAGCGTGTGCGCAGGATGCCTCCGCTCCGGCTGCGATCGTGTGCACGGAGCGCCGGCGGCCGCGGGCGCAAGCGCGTACGTTGGGCTCCGCCGTGCGCGTGCACGTGCGCGGGGCGGTGCCGGCCACGGGCGCGTGCGCAGCTGGGCTGCGCTGTCCGCGAGCGTGAGCGCTTGCTATGTGTGTGCTGTGCTGGAGAGATTGGTGGGTCCATGAAATAATTATATATCGGTGTTAACTCTCCTTCATGTCGAGAGCATTTTAGTCTTTTCCGCGTGTATTTAACGGTGTTAACTCTCTTTCACAGAATAGGGACACCTAGAAGCTTTAGGTTAAAAAAACAGACATACAAAGTTAAAAAATTAGAGACAAACATAAAACTATAGTTTAAAACAAGTGCAGTTATGTAATTGTTCCTTCTTTCTTTCTTTCTGTCGAATGTCCATCGACTGCTGCGGCCTAGACAAGCAAGCACCACCGCCGCCCCGACACGAAACCGGCAACCCATGCCCGTGCCCTCTCTTCTCCTCTCCAATCACTCCATCCCCCCAGTTCTCCACCCCCCGAGCCCCGATAGCCGAAGGGAGCAAGAGAGGGATCTCAACACCTTCAAGCCGTTGATTTCGCCGTCGTCCTAATTAAACAAAGTCGGGACTAGGATCAAGAGAAGAGAAGCTGATCTTCCATGGAGCTCCCTGGCCACTTGATGCGTGCCTCCTTGGCTCCTTCTCTCCGCCCATCCATGATACTGGCCAGGTTTCAGGCAGCTGGGCCCTCCTGGACAACCAAGCCTACTTCTCCGATCGAACGCCACCACCGCAGAATGCCGGACGAGGGAAGACGGCCAGCTTATCAAGGTGACCTTCTGCCTGGCGAAGCCTCCGCTAGTGTCACATTTACGCATCCACTGCCCTGGCATGGGTCTGGAGAAGTTCCGCAGAGCGTCCCCATCTGCCATTCATCCTGCCAGATATTTCAGGAACACAGTGATTACTTCATCTACCAGGCCAGCCGACCTCAGGCCTCTGCCGCCCCTCCCAGAAGCCGTCATTGCTTGTCCTGCTCCCCAATCCTTACCCTTTGGAATTCGCTAATGACGTGATTGGCATCCTGCCCGGCCACACCAATCTTAGATTTCAGTTTCCTATTTAACTAGATTTCAGTTCCCAGAACAATCTTAGATTTCATTTTCCTATTTATCCCGTATAACCAAACCAGCCCGTAAACAACGCTAGTTCGGGTTAATAAATTAAAATAAACATGAACAAGTGACCATATAAATTTAGCAAAATGACGGTCAAATAATAAATGTTGTATAGACTCATCAGAAGAACAAAAACAACATTTTCTATCTCCTTGCCACTATCGTCTTACTAAGTTGTCCTTTGTCAAGATTATTACTCCTTTAAACAAGCACCAAAAAAAACTTTGATTTGAGAGGTAATTTTAGTTTCCAAATGAAAGTATTAAAAGGTATAGCTTGTGATATCAATAAGGCTTTGTACATGGATTTAACTAAGAATAATCAATTTTGGTGTAGTCCCCACACAAAACAATCGCTTTGGTTTGTTAATTGAACACCGGTAACCATTGCCACCACATCGTTCCATGCTTGTAAATTAATCCTTACTAGAGATCTTTTGAAAGCTATATTTAACGGTAATTTGGATAGTACCATTCTTACATAAGCACTTTTTTTTCCTAACAATGTTATAAAGTGCAGAAAAGATAGATTTTAGTGGCCTCGATTTTATCCACACATCCTCCTAAAATCGCACTTGTGACCCGTCACCTAGACCAAACTTGCCTAGCAAGAGAAACTCCCCTTGACCTTCATGAGGCCAGCCCAAAACTAAGAGTCTCCAGACATGTGTTGAACCTGAGTCAAAGTTTTGTCTTTTAAATATTTATTCCTAATTATTTGTTGCCAGACCCCATCTCCATTAATCAACTTAAAAAGCCATTTACATAGGAGACACTTGTTGTGTACCTCTAAATTTAAAACTCCCAACCCTCCTTGGTCTTTTGGAGTACAAACTACCTCCCACTTAGTCAATCTGTACTTTTTCTTATGGTCATCACTCCGCTAGAAAAAACACAATATGAAGTAATCCAGCTTTATAAGAATCCCTCTAGGTACTTCAAAGAATGAAAACATGAACATGGGAAGACTACTCAAAACAGAGTTAATCAAAACGAGCCTCCCACCCACCGACAACAATTTACTTCTCCAACAGTTCAACGTTTTTTGAAATCCTTCTTCCACATGTTTCCAATCATTATTCATGAGTTTTCTATGGTGCATAGGTATTCCTAGATATCGAAAAAGATATGATCCCCTAGCACACCCAAAAATAATTGTATATTCTGTTTTTCTAGCTCTAACTGCTCCGTAACAGAACAACTCACTTCTATGGAAATTGATCTTGAGTTCTGATAGTTGTTCAAAATCACAAAGCAAAAGTTTCATGTTTTTGGCCCTCTCTAGATCATTATCCATTAGGATGATGGTGTTATCTGCATGTTGAGGGATTGAGAGTCCCTCATCTACCAAATGCGGAATAATCCCTTGTATTTGTCCCGTCCCTTTAGCTCTTGAAATTAGGACAACCAACATATCAACCACTATATTAAACAAAATCGGAGATAGCGGATCCCCTTGCCGCACTCCTTTCCTGATTTGAAATAAGTATCCTATATTATCATTGACTTTTATTGCAACACTCCCTCTAGTCAAGACTTTTGATTCATACCAAGTTGGTGAGAATCCCTTCAACCTGAGAACCTATTGCACAAAATGCCACTTTACCACTTTAACTTGTCGTATGCCTTTTCAAAGTCTAGCTTTAGTATGACTCCGTTCTATTTTTTCCTATGCAGTTCATGAATTGTTTGGTGCAAAATAACAACTCCTTCCATAATTAGCAGCTCGGAATAAAGGTTGTTTGTGAAGGTCCTATCAACTTGTCTGCCACCTTTAGAATTCTATTATTAAGCACCTTTCGTAAAAATCTTAAAGCTCACATTTAATAAACATATAAGCATGTACTATTGTATCCGGGCTAGCTCAGCAGTCTTTGGTAATAAAGTGATTACTCCAAAGTTAAGGCTATGAATTGGCAACCTTCCCACATGAAATTCACGAAAAAGTTTCATTAAGTCTGGCTTTACAATCTTGCAAAAAAATTGATAAAATTCAGCGGAAAAACCGTCCAGACCAGGTGCCTTGTTATGTTTCATATCAAAGATTGCCGCTTTAACCTCTTCCTCACTGAATGGCGCCATGAATACCTCATTCTCCTCCTCCGACACTTGAGGTATACATACCTCAAAGTCTCGTCTATTGAGAAAAAATTCTGAGTATGAGGTCCAACAATCCTTTTTAGTAATAAGTTATATAATTTTGTAAATTACAATTCCCAGCAATAATTACTTTTTCCTGTCTAATTGTACAATTTTTGTTTCCCTATGTCTTCCATTTGTCATTATATGGAAGTACTTAGTATTATCATCCCCCTGCAATAGAACTCTATTCTGAACCAGTGATGGGCAATGGTGTCAATGGAGCGGCAGAGGACGGCGGCAATTGCTGAGATTGTGGGCTCGGTATGTCCATAGGATTAGGCTACTCTTTCCTGATTCTTACCGTTGGTTCATATAACGTCCAAGGTGATAATAATTTTCACTGCCAGTTCACTGATTATCATTGCTGAATATCACCAACAAGGGCTAAAATCGGCAGTATTAGGGTCTCCTGAACAAGCAGTGATAAGTATTCCGCATTTAGTGATATTTGTGGACGGGGAGTACCTCAATTCACAACTGAAAAAGAAGCTAAATAAAGTGTAAAGCAAAAAGTGACACATATATAGATACATTAGTTCGTAATTTTCTATTAACTACCTTGTTATTGTCATTCAACATATTGTAGCGATATGGGACTTTTAGATCACAATCATTTATTCATACCTATTACCTTTTTCTAGAAGGGGTGTTGAGTGAACAGCCTATGAAAATCAATTTTCAGGTGTGATCTAAATAAAAAAAGTACATGGAAACCACATTTTAGAGGCAATTATGCAATCATTTCCAGGTGCGATTCACAAAAATTGATCCAACACACAATTTTTAGAGATGACTGATAATTTCAACTAGCCCATAAAAATCTAGACACTTCTCTAGATCATTTGTGTACTAGTGATACACCAAAGTGATCTAAAGTGCATATAATCAACATTCTTCCTGGTGTACGTAGGGCGAAAGGACTGATCCAGAAAATGATGTCACCACCGTAAAGAACTATTTTTCCTTACAATAACCTCCTAACTGAGATACTCCTTTATGAGTTATTAAATCCGCACATATATGCAGATACATCCTATTTTCGGTTAAAGTAAGTATATCATGTGAAGATATAATAATTCTGACAAATATATTAGCATGTACAGTGCCATGAATCAAATCATTAGGTAGCTTTTGCGATCAAATCTTTGAGCTTCCTTTTAGTTTTAAGTATAAAACAAATCCAGGAAGACTACAACAGGAATGGCGCATCTAATAAAGGCAATCGAGGAGGCACATGCCAATCATTTATCTGAGCCCAACTAATCATGCTATGAAGCTAAGGTACTTGTACCTTTTGTGCTCATATATGTAACAAGTATGAAGTGTGCATCCAATTATTACTTAACTCTGCCTTAGTCTATAATATATATACCTCCTTTTAATCATTATGTAGAAGGTTCTTTAAATCATTTGAATCAGTGGGCAATCATAAGAGGTCTTCAAAGGTGATGATCGCATGATACCAAAATCACTCACTTTCTATGACCTTTCGACCAACACACGCACATTACATCCATATGCACACAGATAAAATTGAATTTTGTTTCAATGAATAATTGCTGAGAAAGTAGATGTCACTCTGTTCCTTGGTCACTCGCCATGTTATTGGTTACATGTTCATATTAACTGATGATACCTTGCGTGTTGTTGCAGTGAGAAAAAGTGGTATGCATAACGCAAGCTTTAGCTAGTTAAATATAAAAGTACGAGGACGATCAATGTGCAACAATACGTGGTTATTCCGTGTATGTCTGTGTGAAGTGAACTATTGATCATTTAATCGCATATTCTTTCATATGGCAGAAGAAAGGCAGTGTTTGGTTCAGTTTCAGGAAAGTGTATACTATTCAAAAAAAAAAAGATCGCCAACCAAACTGATAGACTCTGAAACTGCTTTTTCCACTAGCCGTTGGTTTTCATTTAGTATAGTTTTTATAACACTACGTCGCGTTTCTTTACCGCAGTGGTCGAAAACTATTTATCGTGGCGGGCAAGAGCGTCCGCTTGCGCTGCTATGCAATGGTAAATCCAGGCATAGCCGCAACGGACGAAACTCGCCGCTGCGGTTAATGTATTAACCGCGCGGATTAACCACAATGGGCGGCTTATGTGGCCCGCTACAGTAAATGTCTATACCGCAGCGATACATTTACAACGTCCGCTGCGGTTAATTGTAATTAACCATATTAATTAACCATATTCAAAAATAAAAAACTTAATTCAAATCATTTTCAGAATTTGAATTAAAATCATTTCTAGATTTCAGATTTCATATACGAAGCAAACATTTAAATATAAAACATCCAAGCATTAAACAAGACATAATACACAGTTTTCAAGATCCATATATACATCACATCGAACCAACGCAGTCCGTTTGAGTTACATTTACCTGTTCAACTAAACAAAGTCCACGGGCCACTTGTAATCAGTTGCGCGCATCACCATTTCCTAAGCCTCTCGTACATTGGTTCATACGCCAAGGGAGATTCTTCGTCGAAGAATTGTTCCCCCTCGAGCACGCATTTCTCCATAACGAACTTGCTGATTTTCGCCTTAACTTTCTTGAAGCATTACAGTATTTAACTCTTTCCTTGAGCTTCTTCCAACTTTGAGTGTACTGTCTGCACTCCCTCAGATACTCGCAGGTGTACAAGCCACATGTCTTGGATCCAACAGGTTGTTTGGCGCACTGCACGATCAATACAAAAGCGTTAGAATGAACACATATGTACGGAAAGCACAATAGAATTTGCAATTACTATATGTACCGGGAACTCGCGTTGGATTTTGATGTGGTTGGTATTCTTCGCCTTGCACTTATCGGTCCTGCAATCCCAGCAATCGGGATCTGTCAAGTACTTCTTATAAGCCCTGCACGAAATATAATAGAGTTATTGACGATAACCGTAAAAGATGAAAATGCTCAGTGACTTACACTTTCAAGCAATCTTCAAAGGCCTTGTACCCTGTTTATTTTGTGACCTCAAGGAGTCAAATATGATCGACTTGTCATCCTGAGGATAGATGATATATGCGACCCAATGGCCCTCGAGGTCGTTGTTGTACGATTCAAACAAAATATAGGTTACGATGATAAGAAAGCATGATTCTACCCACTTATTATCTCTATGGACATGTTTTCTACTTACCCAAAGTGGTAGGGAGCCATGATACACCATGGCCCATCCTCCTTGATCTTCTTTATTACTGAGCATATGTAGTTTGATACTTTCTTCTTCTCTTTCATCATATTCTCTTTATATTTCTTTTCTCTCTCTCTCTCTCTCTCTCTCTCTCGCACTGTCTTATTTTTATCCGTTGGCATGTGAATCTTGATGATATTTTCATTAATATGCATTGGAGAGAGAAAAAAAGTAGGATGATGCTTTTTGTTGCTTACGGTGGCAGACATTTTGCATGGACAAGTCACGTGCAATATATAATAATAAGTATAGAGTTGACGTATACGAAAGGAGAGATATATGAAATTAACTCACAAGTAGTTACTTACATTGCAAATAGGGTGAGTTGGACGATGTCTAAGTCTTCTCCCCGTAGCAGCCTATACACCACAGGAATAGTGAAATCATTACCGGGCAATTGGAAGTACTCCACTGGGATATTGACAGTGAAACTTAACATGTCTCTTTTTGCTGCTTCCATGTACCAAAGATGAAACCTCCTTGTATCTCACAATTCTTCATCAAGGAGTGCTTGCTTGGTTATCATAAAATTCCCACTCTTGTAGTGGCTGGGTGAAGAATCATGACCCTAGTTGGTTTCGGTGATTAACGACAATTAGCGATTATTATGGCTAACGTGTGTTTTGCAGAGGCTATGCGTATCTTAGCCATAGTGATCAACACGAATGGGCATTAATGGTCATCACATAGCCCCCAAGATGGATATCGTTTCGGATTTCAAAGAGACATGATGAAGACCCTAGAATGGTAGGCTAAGTGTCATAAGGTGATGAAGGGCACATAGAAATAGATAGGGCTTCTATTTGATCTATGACCGTACTATTAAGAGGGGTTGAGACTAGTAGCTTGACTTAGGAAAGCTTCATGAACTAGGTGTGGTGCACACTTGTCTTCCTTAGCTCTAAGCAAGGCTATGATGACCGTAAGATAGCCTAGAACAACTTCCATATTCATCGCGACGAAAAACGAAGTTGAGAGGTCTGTTTTCTGGGCGACGGACGCTCCTGACGGAGGCGTCGGACGCTGTCCGTCGCGTCAGACAAAAGCGTCGGACGCTGGGTGGTTAAGTCCACAGCGTCCGTCGACCTTCCAGTGGCCATGTGTTTCTGGCTAAGTTTTTCAGGGACCGACGGACGCTGTCCGACGGTCAGGCGTTGGACGCTTGGAGAGCGTCCGTCGACCTTCCAGTGAGGTGTTTTTCAGCCCGAGCCAGAATGTAGCGTCGGACGCTGGGATGAGCGTTCGTTGCCCCTGCGACGGAGCGTCCGTCGCTGGGAAATCGTGTCAGAGATAGCCGTTGGGCAGGGCGTCGGAGCGTCCGTCACCCAAACTTTGTGTAGAACTAGCCGTTGGGGCATGCGACGGAGCGTCCGTCGCCAACTTAAGTTGCCAGCCCGAGCTAGTTTTCTGAGGGGTTATTTATAGCTCCTCACACTTTTCTCCCACCTTGCCTTTGCTCATTTGAGTTGCTGAGTTTATTGAGAAGGTTGGGAAGAGAGCAAGAGCCCTAGAGTGAGAGAGTGATTCGCGAATTCATCCATCCTCTCCTCTAGTTCATCCAAGAGTTTAAGTGTGCATCCTCTAGTTGTGAAGCTTGAGTGAGTCAAGCGAAGATCGAAGCCTGTTACTCTTGGTGATCGACATCACCTAGACGGTCCGGTGGTGCTTGGAGGAAGGTGATATCCGGAAAATTGTCGGCGGCCCTTCTCCATCGACGTTGTGATTGGTTGTGGGCGATTCACCGAGCCGGAGTGGCGAAGAATCAGCCCGTAGAGAGCACTCATCCCTTGCGCGGGATTGAGGGGGAGCTATACCTTGCGAGGTGCTCCAACGAGGACTAGGGGGGAGTGTCGACTCCTCGATACCTCGGCAAAACATCGCCGTGTCAAGCATCTCTTTCCCTAGCTCTTTCTTACCGCATTACTTTCTGCACTTTTCTTTCAATTCATACTAGAATTGTGTAGGAAGTTTTCGCTTTCTATTGACTTGCTACCGCTTTCTAGCTAGGACACACAAGCGGTAGGCACTAGGGGGTTAATTGGCTCTTTATAGGTTTAATTCTTGTTTAGAAATTAAAAAGAGCCCAATTCACCCCCGCTCTTGGGCATCTTGATCCTTTCAATTGGTATCAAAGCAAGGTTTGCTCTAAATTAGGCTTCACTGCCTAGAGCAAGATGTCCCATGGGGATGGACCACCTCCCATGTTCGATGGAGACAACTTTCTTTATTGGAAAGTTCGTATGGAGGCCTATCTAGAGGTCGTTGACGTGGGCGTGCTCAATGCCGCCACAAAGGGAGGCACTCTCTTCGTGGAGGACCTCAACTTTGATAAGCACAATGCCAAGGCGAAGAACATTCTTTTTCGTGGCATTTGCAAGGATGTCTTCAACCGAGTGCGTAATGCCAAAGACACATTTGAGTTGTGGACCACTATTTGTGCTCTTCACGAAGGCACAAAGAGTGAGCGTGAGGAACGCTATCACTTGGTCATGGCTAAGCTCAATTCTTTTTCCATGCATGGAAATGAAAATGCAAATGAAATGTACTCACGTCTTAACATTATTGTAGAAGAATTGAATGGGCTCGGTCTCAACCAAATGACACCGGCTGATGTGGTGCGCAAGACTCTTTGTGTCCTGCCCATTGAGAAGTATGGCCACATCGTCACGGTTCTTCACCAAGGGGACCTCTCCGCCGCTACACCAACACAAATCTTGGGCAAGATTAATGCCCATGAGATGTACATGAAGATTGGTGATGGTGGCTCTTCTTCCTCCTCCAAGAAGAAAGAAAAAGAGAAGGAGGAGAAGAAGGATTTGGCTCTCAAGGCATCCTCTTCAGAGAAGTGCAAGATGAAATATGTGTATGAGAGTGCAAGTGATGAAGAGGATGATGAAGACCTCGCTCTCATGGTGAAGAAGACAACAAAAATGTTGAAGAAGCTAAACAAGAATGGAGTCAAGTTTGAATCAAAGAAGAAGAAGTTCTTCACAAGCTCTTCAAGAAAGCCTCTTTCCAAGATGGATTGCTACAATTGTGGCAAACTTGGACACTTGGCTCATGCTTGACCCGAAGAGAAGAAAGACAAGTATAAGAACAAGAAATTCAACAACAAGTTCAAGTACAACAAGGGCAACAAAGATGAGTAAAGTGATGAGGAGAAGAAGGATGACAAGCCCTTCAAGAAGAAGAAGAACTTCAACTTCCATAAGAAAAAGAAGAATGACAAAGCCTACATTGTTGGTGATTGGCTCACCGACATTGAAGACACAAGTGACTCATCCGGAGATGAGAGTGAAGATGAGAAGGTGGTCACCTTGGTGATTGGGTCATCTACTCCACCGCCACCTCCTCAATCATCTCCGGGCTCATCCTCTACACACCTATGCCTCATGGCTAAAGGTGACAAGAAGGTACAAAAAGAGGATGATGATGATGAGGCTAGCTCTAGTGATGATAGTGATGATGAGTTTGAGGCACCTTCCTATGATGAGCTAATTGTGATTTGCAACAAATACACTAAGCTCATTAGGAAGTATAAAGCTAAAAGTGAATCACTAGAGAAAGCCAATGATAATTTGCACGCTAAACTTGATGACTTGTCTAGTGCTAATGATGATTTGAAGCTTGAGAACAAATCTCTCTCATCTAGCACTAGGGAGCTCAAAGCCTCACTCAAGCAAGCTAATGAGAAACATGATAAGCTTGAGAGGTCAACACAAGAGCTCCATACAAGATACAACTTGCTAAAAGATGACTACAACCAAGTTAGAAATGAACATGGCACACTTGTGATAGCTAATGAATTGCTTACAAATGATCTTGCTATACATGTTGCTATTAACCCGGTTGTTAAGTGTCATATAGCTACTTCTTGTGAGGACTTGCTTGATGAAGTTGCTAGTGAGCAAAATGCTAAGTGCAAGGGAAAGAAGGTAGTTGAGGTTGAAAAGGATGATGACTATGTGAAGATGAGGAAAGAGAACTCCAAGCTCAAGGAAGAGCTAATCAACCTCAAGGAAAACAAGCCATTCACCATCAAGTCAGCCAAGCAAGATGACAAAGATGCAATCACCTTGATCAACTCGCTCAAAGAAGAGAATGCAAAGCTCAAGGTTGAGAAGATCAAGCTTGCAAATGGAATGGAGAAGTTCACCAAGGGCCACAACCTCCAAAGTGAGCTCTTGATGAACACTATCATGAAGACCGACAAATCCGGCATTGGGTTCAAGGAGAACCAAATCATGAAGGCCAAGGTTAAGATAGAAGCTAAGAACTACTACAAGAACAAGGCCATGAGGAACAACTATGACACACCAAAGCCCAAGCCCAAAAAGTGCTTTGGATGTGGTCAAGAGGGTCACCTTGAATTACAATGCAAGACTCCACCTCCCAAGACCTTGCCCAAGCACACAAGGCCTTTCGCTCATGATGCACACTTCATCATCAACAAGGATTCCAAGGGTAGACCCCAAGTTTGTGTTTCTCGGTCCTAAGATGAAGAACAATCCCAAAGTGCTATGGGTTGCTAAGGAGTTGGTGGACAAGGCTATGGGACCTCGCCAAGTGTGGGTTCCCAAACAACAAGATTAACTTCAAGTTGCTTGTGTGTAGGTGAACTACAAGACCGGTGGAAGTCATTGGGTGATTGATAGTGGATGCACTCAACATATGACCGGTGACTCCCGGATGTTCACCACACTTGAGGAAGATTGTGAAGGGCAAGACAAGATTACCTTTGGGGACAACTCAAAAGGCAAAGTGCAAGGCCTAGGCAAAGTGGCAATCTCAAATGATCAATCAATATCAAATGTCTTGCTAGTACAATCTTTGAGATTCAACTTGCTATCGGTGGGACAACTATGTGATCTTGGTTTCCAATGTCTCTTCACTCCAAATGAGGTAGTTGTGTCCAAGATTGAAGATTCATCATTGATATTCAAAGGGTTTCGGCACAACAATCTCTACCTAGTGGATTTCACCTCAAATGAAGCTAGTTTGCAAACATGTCTATTCTCCAAGAGTTCTTTGGGTTGGCTATGGCATAGAAGATTAGCACATGTGGGAATGTCAACTTTGAAGAAGCTTGTCAAGAAGGAGATGGTTAGAGGTGTAAAGGATGTTGTGTTTGAGAAGGACAAACTTTGTAGTGCATGTCAAGCCGGCAAGAAAGTGGCAAACACTCATCCAACCAAAGCTTTCATGTCAACCTCAAGAGTCCTAGATCTACTTCACATGGATCTATTTGTACCTACCACCTATGCTAGCCTTGGTGGCAATCTCTTTTGCTTGGTGGTAGTTGATGACTACTCTAGGTACACTTGGGTGTTCTTTCTTCAAGACAAGGGAGAGACTCAATCAATATTCAAGAAGTTTGTAGCTAGAGCCCAAAATGAGTTTGATGTGAAGATCAAGATGATAAGAAGTGACAATGGGACCGAGTTTGTAAACACCAAGATTGAAGACTATTGTGATGAAGTTGGGATCAAGCATGAAGTGTCCGCCACCTATACCCTCAACAAAATGGTGTAGTAGAGAGGAAGAACCAGGCACTTATTACTCTTGCAAGATCAATGCTTGATGAATACAACACCCCCGAGAAGTTTTGGGCCGAAGCAATCAACACCGCATGCTATGCGGCCAACCGGCTATTTGTCCAAAGGCTTCTCAAGAAGACCCCCTATGAGCTTGTGAATGGGAAGAAACCGGATATATCCTTTTTCCGAGTGTTTGGATGCAAAGTGTATATCTACAAGAAGCGCCAACACTTGGGCAAGTTCCAAAGGAGATGTGACATTGGTTTCTTACTTGGTTATTCACTTAAATCCAAGGCATATCGAGTATTTAACAAAGCCTCCGGCCTAGTTGAAGAAACATATGACTTGGAGTTTGATGAAACTAATGGCTCTCAAGAAGAGCATGAAAATCTTGATGATGTAGGTGATGAACCCTTGAGGGAGGCTATGAAGAATATGCCCGTTGGTGCAATCAACCCACAAGAGGTGGAAGAAGTTGAAGATGATGCAAATCAAGTACCCTCTCCACCTCACACGCCTCAAGTTGATGAAGAACAAGTGAGGGAAGCACAAGAAGATACCTTCATCCCTCAAGATCAAGCCGAGGCTCAAGCTAGTGATGTTGATGCACCACAACCTCCTCCCCAAGTGATTGATAGAAGATCTACACCTATGCTTCAAGCTCATCCACAAGACCTTGTCATAGGGAGTCCATCAAGGGGGGTAACAACTCGATCTAAACTTGCTTCTTATGTTGAACATCACTCCTTTGTTTCCTTTGTTGAGCCTTCTAGTGTGGAGGATGCACTTGCGGATCTGGATTGGGTGAATGCCATGCATGAAGAGTTGAACAACTTCACCCAGAACGAAGTGTGGACACTAGTAGAAAAGTCCAAAGGAGCAAGAATCATTGGCACCAAGTGGGTGTTTAGGAACAAGCAAGATGATGAAGGCGTGGTTGTGAGAAACAAGGCAAGATTGGTGGCAAAGGGGTTCTTACAAGTTGAAGGCTTGGATTTTGGGGAGACCTTTGCACCGGTTGCAAGACTAGAAGCCATTCGTATCCTTTTGGCATATGCTTCACATCATAAAATGAGACTTTTTCAAATGGATGTGAAGAGTGCCTTTCTAAATGGTTTCATCAATGAACTTGTTTTTGTCTCACAACCTCCCGGGTTTGAAGACCCCAATTGTCCTAATCATGTGTATAGGTTGTCCAAGGCTCTCTATGGATTGAAGCAAGCTCCAAGAGCTTGGTATGAGAGGCTAAGGGATTTCCTATTCAAGAAGGGCTTCAAGATCGGGAAAGTGGATACCACACTCTTCACCAAGGTGCTAGATGGAGAGATCTTTGTTTGCCAAGTGTATGTTGATGACATTATATTTGGGTCAACAAACCAAGATCATAGCAAGGAATTTGGTGCATTGATGTCCAAGGAGTTCGAGATGTCGATGATTGGCGAGCTAACCTTCTTCCTTGGCTTCCAAGTGAAGCAATTGAGGGAGGGCACCTTCATATCTCAAGAGAAGTACACTTATGATGTGCTCAAGAAATTCAAGATGGAGGATTGCAAGCCAATCAAGACCCCAATGCCTACTAATGGGCATCTCGATCTCAATGAGGGAGGTAAACCGATTGACCAAACGCTTTACCGCTCAATGATCGGTAGTTTACTTTACCTCACCGCATCTAGGCCGGATATCATGTTTAGTGTGTGTATGTGTGCTAGGTTTCAAGCAAGCCCTAAGGAGTCACATCTTTGTGCGGTTAAAAGAATCCTTAGGTACATAAGGCACACCCCTAGCATGGGTCTTTGGTATCCCAAAGGAGCTCCCTTCCAATTAGTTGGCTATTCCAATTCGGATTATGCCGGGTGTAAGGTTGATAGGAAGAGTACCTCCGGCGGGTGCCATATGCTAGGAAGATCACTTGTTTCTTGGTCCTCAAAGAAGCAAAACAGTGTGGCACTGTCAACCGCCGAGGTGGAATACATTGCCATGGGAGCAAGTTGTGCACAAATCTTATACATGACCCAAACACTTCTTGATTACGACGTTGTTTTAAAAGATGTTCTACTTTTGTGTGATAATGAGAGCGCCGTAAAGCTTGCTAACAACCCGGTTCAACACTCTCGCACCAAGCACATAGATATTCACCACTCGATGAAGCAACCTTTTGTAGGTTGAGAAGCGAGTTGAATGTGCTTGATCACTCTAACTTCACTAAAAGATGATCTTGTGTGAACCCATCTTGCATCATATGTAATATAATCATGTTATTTTGGTAATGCACATAGGCTTGGCTAACGCGGTTGAGATAACCGCCCTCAAAGCGTGTGACAAAGCTTAACCGTGGTTTAAACTTGCAAGCAACCTAGATTCAACTTCCGTAATGCATAACATATGCATGTGTGTTGCTTTGTCGTTTCTTTTCGGTTAAGTTTGAGCATCCTCTGTGTTCGTCCACTTAGGGGGAGCATTCCAAGCTCAAGACACTTCTATACCCCTCTTGTGGCCATATGATGACTCCTTGGTACTTCCATTCGAATATTTTGAGCTAAAACTAAAATCTAAGCCTATGGCAAACTATTTGAAAATGCGAGTTTGAGAGATGGTTCTCATATCAAGTCCAATCATGTGTTATTTGGATCTTATTGGGATTAGAACTTGGTTGAGAGAAAGACGCAAAAATAAAATTTGAAAAATCCTATTTAAAAGGCGTCGGACGCTGCTGACGGACGCTCGGCGTCAAATGCCTCAGCGTCCGTCGCGATCGTCCGGAGACTGAATGTTGCCCACTTACAGGGCGACGGACGCTCGCGGAGCGTCCGACGTGGTCAATGCATCTGGGCATTTCAAACCTATTCTGGAAGTCCAACGGATGATGTCGTCGGACGCTGTCCAAGCGTCCATCGCAGTCCGACGGAGCATCCGTCGCTCCGCGTCGGAGCGTCCGTCGCGAACTTAAGGCGCAATTCTTTTTTAAAACCCCCCGTCTCTTCCTCTGTTTCTCTCGGTCGATTTCAGATCACCGTACGCCGTCGCCCAAACCCTAACCGCCGACGAGCCCCTGCGCCTCCCTTCACTGGCATTATCCACCCTGCATCGCCGCACCAGTGACTCTCCCTGCACTGCCGCCACCCAACGCCGCCGTCTCCCCTCTTCTCCAGGTGTTTCCAAGGATTCCCTTGGGTTCCCCCTTGGATCTGCAAGGTTGCGGACTGTGAATTGACTTGACCGAGATTCGTTCCTTCTCTTATCTAATTCATGCTTCTATAGACCCACTCTTCTCTAGTTACATGCTTATATGTTATATATTCCTATCTATCTATTCGAGCAGGGTCAGTGTGTCAGTTGGCAGTTGACAGGTTAGCTTGTTCTGTGTCAGTGATTTGCTTGGAGACTGTTTGCAAAGCTTGATCAATGGCAAGAACGAAGAACGCCGGCCCCGTTCCCGGTAGTGGTGGTGACCCTCCACTTCCACCGCGTCCACCCACTGATCGGGGAAGAGGCAAACAGAAGGTTGTGTCAAAAAAGTGCAAGAGGCCACTTATGGATCCAGATTCAGCAGCAACGCTTGCAGTGGCAGAGGCCGCAGAGATTGCGGAGCGAGGAGGACGTCGCGCCGGTTTGAGGCTCTCGCCTCGCCGTGGAGCACGTCGTGAGTCCCCTACGCGTCCAGAGACAGAGCCCGCCGAGGCTACTAAGACAGAGGAGGCAGAGCCAGTCCCAGAGACTGAGTAGACAAAGGCCGCAGGCCCGTCCTCTATTGGTGAGCTGATGAGCCGCAGAGTTACACGGTCCAGAGGCTCTGGTGCACCACCTAGTCCTCCAGGACCTCAGCTACCAGACCCAGTGAGACATTAGGTCTGAGTTCTCACAGCGAAGCAGGTTCAGTTACTTCGCTTCGTGGATTTTCAGTCCTGGTTCCCAGCTTAGAAGGATCCCCGTGCTGGACGTCACTTCTACACCATGATTCACGAGGACTTCTACAGAGCGTATGTCGACACTGACGCTCCTCTTAGGGCTCACAGAGTGTGCCCACCTGGTCACATAGAGGGGGTCGGTGGTCCAGAGATCCTTCAGCACCTGCAGTATCTTCAGGGCCTGTCAGATATGATGGGACGATCAGGAGCTTATCAGAAGGACTGGGTCTATCAGTTCTATGCCTCACTATGGATCTTCCCTGATCACGAGTTCTTTCACTTCGGCTTTTAGGGCCGTGACTTCAGAGTCTCAGCGGCTCGGTTCAGAGAGCTCTTTCACTTAGAGTCCTCCCCTACGAGGATTCACAGCTTGTGCTACAGGGATCAGGAGGCCCCTCGCCGACCTCACGACGGGATAGTGCCATCTACAGACTTCGTGAGGCCGTGCTTTCAGCTGCCATTCTCAGAGGGTTCGAGCCGTACACCGAGAGATCTCACTCCTCTTGCTCGGATCCTCCACGAGGTACTCAGGCATACCATCCTTCCTAGGATTGGAGCTCGGGACACCATTAGCTGCCTACAACTGTGGCTCCTTGCTCATATCATCCGGAAGAAGAAGTTTGACCTTTGGGATCTGATTGTCAGCGAGCTTGAGGATATCATAGCTGCAAGATTCAGATGTCACTGGCAGCTACAGTTTGCTCACTGGATTTCATACCTTATAGTTGCCAAGACCCGATCAGGAGCTCTGCGAGTCACTCTTACCAGGTCAGAGACTGAGTTTCCAGTGTACTCAATGAGTCAGTTGGTCATGCATGGGAACCTGCCTCGCCCCAGCAGAGCATACCGACCAGACACCAGACAGGTAGGTGTGCCACCTCAATCAGCGGAAGATATTGACGCTACAGTTGAGCAGATCACCCAGGCAGAGCTTGCAGATCTTAATGCTGAGATTGACACCGCTACCGAGACTGTCTACAGAGAGGACCTGGATTCTGACAGTTCAGATGAGGATTATCAGCCAGTGCGCAAGTACGCACCGATGTCTCATGACCATGAGGCAGGAGGGTCAGGTGCAGCTGCAGCTCCAGCTCCGGGTTCCAGCACTTCAGAGGCTACCTTACTTACCATCCTTTCGAGGATGTAGGAGGAGCAGGCACGACAAGCAGAGGAGCAGAGGCGACAGGCTGCCGACGTTCGGAGGCTTACAAAGCAGCAGTTGGCCGCTTAGGCACAAACTCAGGCCAGGCAGGACGAGTTTTAGCGCCAGTTCCTGGCCTATCCGCTGCAGCAGGCAGAGATTCAGAAGACCCAAACTTTGTTACTTGAGCGTCTTCTAGCCTCCAGCTCCGAGTAGACATTCACTCCTCAGATTCAGTTGCCTGGAGTCTCGCAGCACCAGCAGTTCACCTCACCGGCACAGTAGACTCCAGTTGTAGTGGTACCGACTCCAGCGTTACCGTCCGGAGGACAGCAGAGTCAGACACCAGTTACTCCTCCATTCTAGGCACCAGCCTCTCCAGAGTGCCAGTCTCCGAGGACCCAGGTGTCCTCTTGGTTAGTTTCGCCCGGTGAGTTTCAGACATGATTTACTCCTATTCGGGGAACTGCCATAGCAGAGGCCTCGCGTGAGCTCTCAGCCTCCTACTTAGAGATCGCAGGAGATGATTCCCCAGGAGCAGCTCAGCTAGACTCACCAGCTCCAGAGGTTGAGGTGGATCCTCCGGCGACAGGCACTTACCTTTCTTCAGTTGCCTCGTCGGAGATCGCACCTGAGCAGTCCACACAGACAGTTACAACTCCTCCAGTTGCAGTTCAGACAAACGTTATTTCACTAGTAGTTAAGACAGTTGTCACAGAGGCTTAGGATGAGGGAGTTACAGTTGTAGTATCCTCTCCACCTCAAACTCAACCAGCAGAGTTTGTAGCAGCAGTGTCACTAGTTGCACTGGCAGTGACACCTTCCCCCGCGCCTCGAGTCTTTACTCGTCGGGTTCCCAGGCCCGCTACTACAGAGGCAGGACCGTCAGAGGCACCAGCTGAGCCTCAGGGGGAGTCAGTTGAGTCAGCAGCTCCAGAGTTTCTAGTGTCAGCTCCAGAGGTCACCCCAGCTGCGCCTACACCTGCAGAGGCTGAGGCAGATGTTGAGTCAGACGAGTCAGATCTTCAGGACTTCATCATGCTCGATTGCAAGGCTGCAGCTTCTTCACCTTCTTCTCCAGCCCCAGATGCTTAGTTGTTGGTGCTAGACGCCAAAGGGGGAGAGAGGGTCGAGTATAGAGATAGGGGGAGGGATTTGAATCTTTGTGTGCTTAAATTCCCCGTACTCATTCATCATGTCTACTTTGATGCACTTGTATCTATGTGTGATGAATATTATGGTTGATGCTTGTGTGAAATATGGTTGGATGTGACAAACTCTTGATTATCACTAATATATCTTGTGAGTTGTCTCATGTTTCATGATATATCTCTATGTTCAAATGATAATTGAGCTTCCGCGCTATACTCCGTTATATGTGTTAAGAATATCAAGAGGTACTCCTTTTTACATTCATATCTATGAGTATCATGGTTTGTGATTTGGCTTGGGTGAGCAAGTATGTTTCATTACAAATTCACTAACCCTTGCTCAACTATTCCAAGTCACCAAAATCCTAAACTCTCACTCTTATCCATACTCGAGGAATTATTGTCGTCAATCACCAAAAAGGGGGAGATTGAAGAATCATGGCCCTAGTTGGTTTCGGTGATTAACGACAATTAGCGATTATTATGGCTAACGTGTGTTTTGCAGAGGCTATGCGTAGCTTAGCCATAGTGATCAACACGAATGGGCATTAATGGTCATCACCTAGCCCCCAAGATGGATATCGTTTCGGATTTCAAAGAGACATGATGAAGACCCTAGAATGATAGGCTAAGTGTCATAAGGTGATGAAGGGCACATAGAAATAGATAGGGCTTCTATTTGATCTTTGACCATACTATTAAGAGGGGTTGAGACTAGTAGCTTGACTTAGGAAAGCTTCATGAGCTAGGTGTGGTGCACACTTGTCTTCCTTAGCTCTAAGCAAGCCTATGATGACCGTAAGATAGCCTAGAACAACTTCCATATTCATCGCGACAAAAAACAAAGTTGAGAGGTCTGTTTTCTGGGCGACGGACGCTCCTGACGGAGGCGTTGGACGCTGTCCGTCGCGTCAGACAAAGGCGTCAGACGCTGGGTGGTTAAGTCCACAGCGTTCGTCGACCTTCCAGTGGCCATGTGTTTCTGGCTAAGTTTTTCAGGGGTCCGTCGGTCAGGCGTCGGACGCTTGGAGAGCGTCCGTCGACCTTCCAGTGAGGGTGTTTTTCAGCCCGAGCAAGAATGTAGCGTCGGACGCTGGGATGAGCGTCTGTCGCCCCTGTGATGGAGCGTCCGTCGCTGGGAAATCGTGTCAGAGATAGCCGTTGGGCAGGGCATCGGAGCATCCATCACCCAAACTTTGTGCAGAACTAGCCGTTGGGGCATGCGACGGAGCGTCCGTCGCCTAGTCGACGGAGCGTTCGTCGCCAACTTAAGTTGCCAGCCTGAGCTAGTTTTCTTAGGGGCTATTTATAGCTCCTCACACTTCTCTCCCACCTTGCCTTTGCTCATTTGAGTTGCTGAGTTTGTTGAGAAGGTTGGGAAGAGAGCAAGAGCCCTAGAGTGAGAGAGTGATTCGCGAATTCATCCATCCTCTCCTCTAGTTCATCCAAGAGTTCAAGTGTGCATCCTCTAGTTGTGAAGCTTGAGTGAGTCAAGCGAAGATCGAAGCTTGTTACTCTTGGTGATCGACATCACCTAGACGGTCCGGTGGTGCTTGGAGGAAGGTGATCGCCGGAGGATTGTCTGCGGCCCTTCTCCATCGACGTTGTGATCGGTTGTGGGCGATTCACCGAGCCGGAGTGGCGAAGAATCAGCCCGTAGAGAGCACTCATCCCTTGTGCGAGATTGAGGGGGAGCTATACCTTGCGAGGTGCTCCAACGAGGACTAGGGGGGAGTGTCGACTCCTCGATACCTCGGCAAAACATCGTCGTGTCAAGCATCTCTTTCCCTAGCTCTTTCTTATCGCATTACTTTCCGCACTTGTATTTCAATTCATACTATAATTGTGTAGGAAGTTTTCGCTTTCTATTGACTTGCTACCGCTTTCTACCTAGGACACATAAGCGGTAGGCACTAGGGGGTTAATTGGCTCTTTATAGGTTTAATTCTTGTTTAGAAATTAAAAAGAGCTCAATTCACCCCCCTCTGGGCATCTTGATCCTTTCACTGGGACAGTCATCTGACTCTGAAATAGATGACGAGGATCATCTTGAGGCCTAGAAAAGTCGAGATAGAAATGTTTGTATTATTTTTTTAAGGTACAAATGTGAATTGAATGTTATGCTCATCTGTAATGTACCTTGGGAACATAGTCGTGTATGAGAGCGATGTAGAGTCGTCCTTTATCGGGTTGCTCGCCTCCGTACCTCCCAGTTGGCTTGCTGCACCTAGTGGTGTTTGTGTCCCCGGTTCCCCCTCCATACATCCCACTGTCTTGTCCCCCGGTGCATCCCCTTTAGGCCCCTCCTCATTTGTCGAGATGTAGGATGAGTGTCGGGAGTTGGAGGTGGCCCACTCATGCTCGGTTGGCTTGCTGACATCATGTTGCCCCCAGATTGGGTCCCTGAACCCCCGCCTCAATGGTTGGGCCCAAAGGTGGACTTTTCGGAGTAGGGGGAGGGCTCTTACCAAGAGGTGAAATCTTCTTGCCCTTGTCGTGGCCTTCATCAACGCCGTCGTCGTCGCCTTCTAGGGGACAAGATCCAACAACAGAGGTTGTTGGCACGATCTCAAGGTCGTCCTTCATCCAAAGGATCTCTTCACATTCCGCTGCTTCAAGGGTACTATGAGCTTGTAGGTGGGGAAGATCTATTTCATATTCTTTATGATCTATGTTAACCCACGCTAGGGTAAAGACCACATAGTTCTTAGGTATCCGACCCCAAAATATTTCTGGGACATAGTTGGTTGGATGTACAACTCCCTCAGCCATGACGATCCTCTTGCTCCTGCCAAACGAAATTAGAAACCGCACATGTGTGATCTCCTAGACGTCATTGATCGGTCGCCTTGGGCAGTCCTCGAGTAGAGGCACCATCTGCCCTTGTGGAGCTGGAGGCACGTGCATGCTAGTCTGGCAGAACATATGTGACCTCATCGCCACCATCTCGGGATCGTTGTTCTTGAAGGCTTCCTTTATCAAGCTTTTGATCATATCAGACATGCCTTGCTCATAGCCCTTTTGAAAGATGTCGGCCTCGTACCTCTACCTTGAATTGAACGAGGAAGCGTCGGATTGCCACAACTCCACCATGCTCCAGCTCATCTTTGATTGCACTCCACGTACGCGGCCATGGTGCTTGGGGGTTCCTAGGACCTCAGTAAGTAGGTCATGGCCCCTCTGAACCTCGAAGGTCTCGCTGTCCTTGGAGCCTTCGATGAGAGCCTTCTCCACCTCCTTGAACCCAGGCTCGTTGAACTTGGTTGCACCCTCCTTGAGCTTCTTTGGAACTCGAGCTCTGATGAAGTCCTTGGCCGTAGGTTCGACGTCCTAGTATGGATCTGGTTCCCCGGTTGCTCTTCTAGCTTCATCTTGCCTTTGCCACTCTTCCCTCTTGCCGGCAAACCCAATCATGCCCAAGTGGTGGGGTCGCTTGTTCTTCACGAGAGCGCTGAACTTGGCGCTCTTTTCCTTCGCTTCGTCTGTCATTCGCATTTTGCTAAAAGCCTCCCACTGATGATTCTTGATCATATTGTATTTGGTACATGGATTCTTCCCATTCTTCAATCAATCTCTGGTCAACATTGAGTTGAAGTTGCAAAGGGATGTCCCCTCCACGTGCATCACGCAATCCCTGCACTTGACCGGATCAGCGTACGCGGGATAGTTGAACTTCTTCACCGGAGTCCAGATAATGCCCTTGTAACCCTCCGGGACAAAGTTCCAATCTGGCCAAGTGATTTGCACCTTGTTCCTCGTAATGACGGCGACCTGGTTGTTGAACACTGCAATGACCTCGTGCAGCCGGACCGGCTCTCCCATAGGCCCCACCTCAAGGATCTCGTGGACTTCCTCGCTCTCATCGACCCTGTGCCTCCCATGTCCACCCCTCCTCCGCTTGCTGCCCTTAGACTTGGATGTCGAGGTCCCCATGGAGGGAGCGGGGGCCTCTTCTTCTCCGACTTGTTGCTCTTCCCCGACTGCACCGAACTCTAGCATCCGAGTACAACCCGAGACCTGTTGCTAAGAGAAGCTCACATTGACTTTTTGGCACGCTTTAGCAAAAGTGGCAAAAAGCATGTTTGTTGCTGCAAGTACCTCGCGATGGATGCTATCTCGGTTCGGAGACTGCAATGCACTTTCTCCCTCATCCCATGGTTCCCATGTTGGGTTTTTGTCCTCCTCTGTGCAAAGCTTCTTTGGCTACGACAGGGTAATAGACACGTGGCTCTCCAGTGAGGTTGAAGAGGAACTTGGGGTAGGTGTGTGCCACTCGCCCGAGTTCTCCATTTGTATTCTATGATGAATTGCTAGTTTATCATTGGAATTACATGGGCATGGCAGGTTAAAAACATAAACATATTTATGAATAATTGCTCTCAAAATAGCGGGTTGTTGCAATAAGCAGCCTTCCAATGCTAGTTGGTGATCACGGATCCTCGAGTAATGTGACAGTCTTGATAACAAGTCTTGAAAATAACAAGTTATAGAAACTAGAAGATAACAAGTCTTGAAGATGACAAGTTATAGAAACTAGAAGATAACAAGTGTAACAAGTTATAGAAACCCAATTGTCACATTGTCTCACTACACCGGTTTCTATCATCGAGCAATAAAGTAATCCTCCCAATAGTGCAATCACACCCAAGTTATAGAAACTAGCAGATTGTACAATTAAATATGTCAACTATAAATCGAGTAAGGCATCAGGTAACTCACAACACGTAGATTGTCTACGTGGGAAGACAAGGTCAAGTGATACTAATTCGGCTTCCAAGAAGTCCAAGATTTCCACACGACAGCCTGAGCAACCAGCACCAGCACCAGGACCAGCCTGAGTAACTCATAGCAAGCACCAGCACCAGGACAGCCTGAGCAACCAGCAAGCACCAGAAACCGACAACATACCTTCTTCGTAAATGTTTTCTGTAGTAGTGACAAGTATGTTTGCAGTGGGGGTATTTATACTTCTCTAACACCTCCAACATACCTCTCTTGTTCATTTAATCAGTTGAACACATCCTTGTGAGTGTAAGGGAGAGCAATTTCCTAGTGAGCAAGTTGAGATTTGCTAATCCAAAGATTAGGACCTCATTAGTGGTTAGAGAGTAGGAAGTGCTTAGCCACCCTTTTCATTAGGCTTGTGTCAGTCAACAGATAGTTTGTGCTTGTTACTCTTAGTGATCAACATCACTTAGGCATTTTGGTGGTGATTGGGAGCTTGGTGATCATCCGGAGGAGCATATGATGATCCAACTCGTCTTGTGATCAGGTACGATAATTCACTGAGCCAGAGCTGCAAATAATCAACCTGGAGAGAGCAATTGGTCCTTGCGCGGACTAAGGGGAGCTATACCCTGCACGGGTGCTCCTACGAGGACTAGGGGAGCGTCGATTCCTCGATACCTCGGAAAAACATCGTTGTATCCCTTCCTTTACTTTACATTGTGTACACTACTAAAAAACAAGCCTTTGATCGATGTCGAAAATGTGCAATAGTCTCAGCAAATTTTGTGTTCAGGACTAATAGACATTTAATCCTGGTTGGTAACACCAACCCAGACTAAAAAGTCTCCTTTAGTTCCAGTTGGCGTTATGAACTAGGACTAAAGGAACTAATACCTTTAGTCCCGGTTGGTGCTACGAACCGGGACTAAAGGTCCCTTGATGGGTTGGTTCAAAAGAAAAATGCCATATTCATTGTCAGATGTATTGTGTAGGTGGGTTGGTAAGCTAAGTATGAGGCAATGCATGAGGTCTTGGGTTTGAATAGTCTCGGATTAGCACATCTCTACTAGTTGTAATTTACTTTGAGCATTTCAATTCTTGCATTTACACATTCTTAGAATTAACTTGCTAGCTTACAGGAATGGAACTTGCTAGCTTAGGAATGGAACTATATAGCTAAACTTTGTGAGGTAGAATTAGTAGGACACATTTCTAGATACAAGGTGACAGGTGTGATTGATTTTTAGAATTAGAACTTAATTCTTACTATAGATTTCAGAAAAGTTCAACTCAACATCTTAATCCTGTCACCGTAGGCCGTCCTCGTGGGCCTCGGAGGGATATGGCCGGCCATCTATAACCGGCTCTGGATGCAATGCAACCTGAGGAGGTCGGTGACGTTGATGCCATCATGCATCGTGCAGTCACCCTGCCCATGCCACCACCGGTCCAAATCATTGGTTGACCACTTTTGCCGCCCCCACACCACACCAACGACTCAAACTTTATGTGGGGCCCACGCATCAATGCCTACCTCTCTCCATCACTCCTGCTAATCATTCTTAAGATTGGCAATTAGTATCAGTACCACATCATTCAATAGTTTTGCTTTCCCGCCCCTATATATACTCCTCCACATGCAACCGCTCCATGCACCAGCAGCAACCACCTTGCCCTCTCCGTCTCAGCTCTCACATCAACAACGACCGCAACTAACTTTCTGTAATCCGTGTTCTGTGAGCGAGCATGGACTTCTCCTACCTCTTCTCGTCGTCGTCCTCGGAGAAGAAGTCCTCCAAGCGCCGGCAGCAGCAGCAGCAGGACAATAACAATGGCAACGAGACAAGGTACCTAGGGGTGAGGCGGCGGCCTTGGGGTCGATACGCAGCAGAGATCCGCGACCCGGCCACCAAGGAGCGGCACTGGCTCGGCACGTTCGACACCGCGGAGGAGGCCGCCATCGCCTACGACCGCGCCGCCCGCAACATCCGTGGCGCAAACGCCCGCACCAACTTCGCCTACCCCGACCTACCGCCGGGCTCCTCCGTCACCCCATACCTCTCCCCGGACCTCTCCGCGGACAAGCTCCAGCACTACTATTACGCCGACCCCGTAGCACCCGCATCTCAGCTGGCAACTCCGGCCTGCGGTCAGTCCGCACATGGCGGCACCGCCGGCAATGAGGCCTATCATCAGTACCACCACGTGCCGGTGGAGATGCCGTCCTACGGCCCTGCTAACGCGTCGTTAATGGCCTACGGCGGGAACGCTGATATGGGCATGTACTTCGAAGGCGGCAACGGCGCCGCCGGTGGTGACGACGACAGGGCGTGGTGCGATGCGTCGGAGCTGGAGTTCGGTGGTTACAACGACGACACAGCAGCGACGGCCATCACGTCGCACGGGATGTACTTCGAGGAAGGGTATGTGCACAGCCCAATGTTTTCACCGATGCCGGCCGCCGACGAGGTCATCGATGGGTTCCAGCTGGGTGGGTCATCGTCGTCTTCGTATTACTACTGATTGTGATCTACGACGACGAGACAAGGTGATCATCGGATTAGATTAATAGGCTTCGTCCAATCCATATAGTGCAGTGTTATTGTTTGGTCTCTCTGCTGCTTTCTTCAACGGCGGCTTGGCGCCCGCCGGAGGGGCTACATATTGTCTCCGCTGGCGTGGTGAGTACTGTTTGTGGTGTGCTTGTTACTTTGCTACTACTACCTGTTTGATGACTTGTTGTATACAGTATTTTTAATCACGTGTATTTGGTATATGGGCCAGTGGGCCTGTCTTATGTTTAGGTTATAGGAAAGTTAATTTATATGTGCTTGTTTTTGTTTGGTATATATAAGGTCAGTCGGCTTGTATATATATATTCTGTGTTGCTGGTGCTTCCGTGCAATCTCTTAATTTGCTTCAAGGCAAATTCCCCTCTGTTTCGTTCCATTCCAAGAAATTAATTTGCTTCAAGGCAAGTTCCCCTTTGTTTCTTAATTCTGTGGCGGGCAGAAAGGGTGTCCGTCACGAAGACCTTTTAGGTAGCGCTACGCAAAATCATTTCTGACGTAGTGTTCTTGGCAAACTTCATTCTGTGAAATAAAGGTTTAACAATTCCATATGTTGTGGTGATTAATTATTATAAAATTACTACTTTAGGTTGTGGTGCTTATAATATTACAAAATAGAATGACAAGGCAAACAGTCTATGAAGCTGTGCTCGCCTATGAAGCTGCAGCAAGGCTTTGGTTGCTGCAGCAGCAGCATTCGTCACGCAAACACTCCTGCACACACTCCTCGAAGAAGAGGAATCATTTATAAAGCAAGAATATGAAGTTTTGATAGCCAAATCACAACACTTCAATCTTAAGTGTAGCTATTGTTGACGGTAAAAATGACATATTTTTACATGCTCAAAATACCATCAACAGCCTCGATTTTAAGGGTAGAATAATGCTACATAAGTTTCATATGTACTTGGATTGTCTTTGTTTTTAGGGAATGATATTTCAGGACAATCAGGGATGCTCGAAGCTCCTTTTGCACATCTACCGATGTGTGATTGGAGCCAAACTCCACAACCTATGTACCATGAGACTCCTGGCACATCCAGGAGCTCCCACAAGAAATCCTGGCTCCAAAGGAGCCAAACTACGGTCGCTCGATCATGGTTTGGACCCTTCTGGTCAGCCAAGGCAGCATGATCCATGACAAAGCTATCCCAACCCTTAGATGCAACTTGTGCTTTCATTCAACGCTCCAGATCAAGTGCACAAGGATCTATTGACCCACATCAAGAGAACCAGCGTGGCAAAACACCTCAAATGAATCATCCAAGCTCCATGACAAGTGAGACCACATTCTAGAAGGCAGTGGTGGGCCCAAGACACCTAGGGGGGTCGGTCGATACCCCAAAGGGGGCTACCACCCCCACTAGGCCCCTGACCAGTGGGGACAGCTTCTAGAAGCCCTGGGTAGGGCCCACCTATCATACGGGGGTCGGCCGACACCCCTAGACCCCCTGAAGCTCCTGGTGACTCCCCTCGCATTTAACACATGATGAAAATTAAAGTCATCCATTCTAAGGTTGTTTGATCCAAGGGCCAATGATGAAGCTCTCTTGGATTGCTGACATGGCACTGGAGTAGCCCCTACTCCACCTCTACCTATAAATACCCCCCTAGATCTCCCCTCTCACTCGTGACTCATTGGAGAAAAACTACTTAGCTTAGCGAAGCTCTGCTGTAGTGCTATGCTAGTTGGAAGAGAGTGAGGGAAGTCTTCTGGAAAAAGTCCCGGGTCTATCGAGAATCTTCTCCGAAGCTGCACCTCAGCGGATGCGATCCTCTTGTAAGTTCAACACTTGTAAGTGGTACACCTGAGTTCTTTATAGCATTTGATATTCTAAATCTGGTTTAGCTGTTATACAACTTTTTGCGCTTGTTCATCGCTTTACTCTAAGTAGAGTGCTTTAATCTTAGGCCAAGGTTAAAGTAGTGAGATTAGTATAGACGTGGTGTCTAAACTTAATCTTGCCTTTGTAAACCGCTTATCGCACGGATTGTTTGTGGTAGCTAATAGGTGGTGACAACCCTATCTAGTCTTTGTATTCCACCATGTGTGTAAAATAAGTTCTTAAAAGGTAGGGCCTCAATACAACATGATGGCGCGGTCCGGTCGAAGTTTTGTCTCTTACTGATCTATCCCATCGCCTCCTGCAAGAGAAGGGCTGATAAATCCAGTATAACCAGTTTTGCCTTGTTAGATATCTTTGTCATATAGAACATCTCAACCCAAATATCATAGTCTCCCTTGTCTCATCATAGGACATAACCTTGATCACTAGTTAATTCACTTCTCGTTCCCTGAGGAAAATACGATACCTGGTGTAATACGAGATTTTGTAACATTTGGCACGCGGCATTAATATTTACGCATATTTATCTCATAAATTAGTAGTGCTAATTAATAAATGATGAAGAGGTGTTCGTTATGAGCTGATCGGAATCAGAATTATTACCACATCTACTTTGAGCTCAGTACAAATGTTGTACATAGTTTTTCTAGCTTGTGAGCTAAGGATGGCAGCGGGTCGGGTTCGGGGCGGGTATCCACAGGTTTCGGGTCCCGCAGGTTCGGGTACCCGAAACCTATCGGGTTCGGTTTTTCACCCGTGGATATCCAATGGATATCCGAAATGTGTATATACATGTGAATATGTGTATATATATGTGAATATGTGAATATGTGTATATATACATGTGAATATGTGTATATATATATGTGAATATGTGAATATGTGTATATATATCCGCGGGTTTTGGGTATTCATTTGGGTTTCGGGTATCCGTTTGGGTTTCGGGTATCCGCGGGTTTGGTTTTGGTGATGAATTTCCACCCGAATCGGTTTCGAGTTCGGGTTCGGGTTTTGACTTCTGGTTTCGGGTTCGGGTGCACGGAGACTCCACCCGATCCGAACCCGACCCGTTGCCATCCTTACTGTGAGCACCTACATGAGAACAAAGGCAATTTGATCCTTGGACGAGCAGGTTTACATAAAGCAATGACCAAATATTTGGACTAATTAACCTCTTATCTATACCTATTAATAAAGACGCAAAATTTCAGCCTCTTTTTTTTCGTCTATCCATTCTTTTTAGATCCGTCTCCCCTCTAATTACCGGATAATTGACAGTTTCTTACTTCCCAACTTATATATATAACACGTGCCCATATGAGTTAGAACCGCTCTTGTCTAGCGCGATATAGAGTCTGATTGCAAAACGTATTGGATTATGTATGTGACGTGAAATCTTAATTATAACTCAAATATATATTTCAAGTCCTGAGTAGTTGAATACAGATCATAAGTCGGACTGATAAATTCAAGCGAGTACGACAAATCCACTGCTCGACGACCTTTGATGACCACCTAAGCTTGGCTAAGTACAAAGGGATTTAAAAAGACGCATTTTTTCAAAATAAATATTGTATATAGTCATAAGAGTATATCCAAAAGATTAGCCAAAAATAATAGTCAAATTTAGTGATTTAGTTACTCTCTAAAATAGATAATACTAGAGTACTTTAACAGACTCGGTAAAACGAAGAAGTTAGATGACTAGTGAGATAGACTATCTAAAAATATAGTACGAATGAGGTGAAATAAAGAGCTACTAAATTTTAAGAGTCATATTCTGTTAGAGACGGTTTTTCTTTAATAATAATCAAACTTATCTTTAAAAATGATTTAGTAAATCTCTTGGAGTTGGAGATGCTCTAATCTTCTGGGTTCCTTGACTTTTTTTGAATCCGCCATTAGCTGAAGACACCCCCATATATTTCTTGCGCGTTGTGGCCACGAATAAAATGCTAGCTTTGTGTACAAATCTTGTTGCTTTTCGGCCACTCGCTAAAATCCATGAAAAATGGATCCAAAACCACTACTTATATATCTGTTTTTTCTTATAGTAAGATATTTTGGTTTTCTAGATTTATTTGTTTTTTACTATATACATCTAAAAGAATCAAATCGTCTTCCGTCTTATAATTAAAAATGTTGGAAGTACAAATCTATGATCAACTGATCTAAAATATTCAACCGCATATAGTGCCTCTACCTATCTCCGGAGCTTTAAATAAATTTGAGAGTGCCTAAAATATCAAACTAGTCAAATGAAAGATATTAACATCTTGAAATTTCATTTATTTCAAATTCTAGATGCTAATATATACTCCCTCAATTCCAAATTATAAGGCATCTCAAGAATCTTAGAGAGTCAAAATATTTTGAGTTTGACCAAACTTATAGAATAATATAATATGACAACTAAGTATCACTAGCAAACATGCCCGTGCGTTACAACGGGAGATAAAAACTGACTTTATAGAGGTCGACATTCATTATGCAGCATATGTGTTACATAGCGTGTAGCCGATCCTTGCTTGAAGATGATGCTGGTGCTGATGATGTGTTTTTTCTATAGACGTAACTTATAATGAAGTGAAATAATTGATATATTCCTTTTTTCATAAGAAAAGATATTCTATTGTATAGGCTCTCAAGTGTTTGAGTTAGCCTTGGGTCTCGTATCGGAGTCTCTTCTGGCTTGATTTTATTTGGGCCGTCACGAGGCATATCAAAATAGGCTTCATATTTGATTTATGTTAATTATAATTTTTAAAGAAATCATTTTTTTTATCAGAACTCCTTTCATAGTATCATCTATTTTTTATTTTCTATTTAAAATTGTCTCTGTTTAATAGAACGTTTGATTTGTGTTGATTAGTATTTACCAAGGAGTCGTTGTCCTATTAGTACTATATTTTCTAGTATTATCTGGTTTTTTCTTTTTTGTTATTAAATAGAACCTTTTGTTCGAGTTATATTCTAATCAGGAAGTGTTGCTGAGTATACAAATAAATTGTTGTCATATTCGGACTCCCTTCTTATTTTTATTCTAATAACGTGTTGTCCTATGCACATTTCCCTCTATTAAAATCAAGAGCTCATAATTCATTGACATGAGATCTAAGAGCTGACAGATGATGTTTGTCCAAGGCTTCTCACCTTTCTCTCACCCTGCGCCCCTCACGCACGCACCTCCCACCCCGCGCCCACGCCGCCCCAGGAGCGCCGCCTGCCCGCCCGCAATCACCGCTCCTCGTAGCTGCTCCGCCCAAAATCCACGCTGCCCCCGCGCCAATCACGCTTTCACCGGCACGTGCATGATCCCATCCCCGCTCGCTTGCCCCCGACGCACGCGAGATCTCCTCCTCGCTCCCCTCGGCGCGCGTGCGTGATCCTCCTCCCTTCCCATGCTAGCCTGCTAGGCGATGACTGCGTGGCGGCTAGCCGGGCCAGCCAGCCAGCATGGCGGCGAGGTGTCCGAGGTGCTCGCCGAGGCCCTAGCCACTGCGGCGTCCGCGTCCGCATCTGTGTTCCACGCCCGCGAGGCCTTCTTGTCGGCCGCCGTGCGCACGTCTGCTGGTGATGGCGATGCTCTGGTCCTTGGCAACTCCAATGTGAGGTATAGGCGTACACCACGGAGCGTCTCAGATTCCTTGATGCGGTGGTCTCAGTTCAGTAGCCCCATGCGGCCAGGTGAGTCCTTCACGGTTTGCACTGAATGAGCTCTTGTTTTTCCCAGTTTTACATGCTTTTCAATTGCATGAATGTCACGAGCCTGTATGCTAAAGGCTTGGAGTTTTGAATGTACTAGGCTACTAGCCATATATATGTTGACTATAATCTTATAATATCGTTTTCTCACAACGAATACAATATTGTGGAAGTGACAATCCGGTGGAAAAGAATGTGTATTGTCCCAATCAAACGGTAAAGTTATGATTGTTGTGAGTTGGGACGGCGAGACATATACAGTATTAGTTACCAAAAAAATATAGTATAATTCAAAAAGTACTAAAAAATAAGAACGTAAGCTGAGTGCTCCCGTCAACATCCGGTCTAATGTACGGATCTCCACCGGTTCTGTTTTTCATGAGCGTTTTTCCATTTTTTATTTATTTGTTTTTTGTGCATTAACCTATACGTATCTAATTTGTTTTCTAACTTTCCATCTTAGTGCGTTAGATCTTTTTATTCACGTTTGTGTTCCATGCGGATTGCTCGGTTAATGTCTATATCAATTTCCTTTTCTTCCTGCTCTAGTTTCGTCTGATTTCCTATTGGCTTCGTCTATCCTATATAATATGGAATCCAATTCTAAATTGATGGAAGTCTAATACAATCTATATATATTTGTTTTTTTCCGTGATTGTGTGTAAGTCCAATTTTGATTTGAATTCGATTCCAAAGTGATGGAACTCTCGTACAATCTATATATGTTTGTTTTTTTAGTGTTTCTGTGTGAGTCCAATTTTGGTTTGAGTACATAATACATGGTCGTGGTTTGCCTCTAGGCTTGAGTTCAGTTTGAATTTTGCACGTGTATATAAGTTTCCTAACATGTATACGGTAAGTAACATGTATGGAGTCCTAGATGAACAGGAACACATGTTTCTTTTGGAAAACAAAAGATATGCTTATTCAGTTTGGAAAATATAATTGAAGATTGGCGATAGGATTGAAGAAGGCATGGACACATGCAGCCATCGTTGGGGAAAAATAGATGGAAGTGGCATGCGTGCACATGGCCATGGGTATATGTTCCTAATTGATACTGCATGGAACGTCTTGAAATCCAACCCCGCCTACTCCCAATTGGTTAAAAAAGTACACGACACCGGTAGCTTGACAAGCTTGCAAGTACAATTTTCGACGAAAAGGACACCAATCACAATTCACACGGTGTACCTCCAAGCACCAGATCTTAGCGAAGGAACTCCATACGAAGCACCTGAGCAACCACACAGATTTCTTGCTCACCGGCGACCACGCATACTCCTTGCTCACCGACGCTGCCGTGAACTAGCAAAGAGGAAGCTAGATGGGTATAACATGCCCGTGAACGAACTTCTTCCTGTCCATCTCCGAGAAAATGGGATCGGTCGATGGAGTTTGACCTGATGGACAAGTTCTTTTCATGCGGCAACATAGCGAACACGGCGAACAATCCCATTTATTGAGGGACAGACGACGCTCTACGCAACCTTTTTCATGGGGACGACACCATGGCACTGATGGAACTCGGACCCATCCGCTATCGCAAACCCCACTGTGGAAGCTAGCCAAGCAGTGGCAAGATATGGGCATCGGATTTGCAAACTTAACAAGAAGCACCAGTGCGTTGCCAACGTATTTCTTCTCCGTTTATAGGTTGGCTCATGTCTTCTAGACCTCTGGTCTATTTCTATCTCAGCAGTTATGGCAATAGGGATGTCAGTTTTTTTAGGGAGGAATGTCAGGTAATTGGTTATACATCATGCTTGTTCGAAAAAAATGCTGATACAATCCACTTTGATTTCTAATTAATTGATTTGAGATGGACCACCGTCCAACAAGTTCCATTCTATTGTACTCTACATTACGTGTCCGTCTAAAACACCAACTGAAAGCTACCAATAATAAAGCATAAGTGAATTATATTGTTGTGCGAAATATTAGAAATACAACCAAAAGAACACTATCTAAGAAATTACGACAAAATAAATGAACTAGGCTAGATTAATAAAACAAACACTTTTCATCTTAAAACATTGAAATTGTTTGTGGTGATATTTATGCCATTATCGATACCCGTTGCAACACACGGACAATTTTGCTAGTCTCTCTCTAACTAATGGATAATAGATAGTTACTTTCGTCAAAACTTATATATATATAACCGGTGCTCATATACGAGTTATAATAGTTCTTGTCTAACACGGTATAGAGTTCGATTACAAATAGAGTTTCTTAATTTAACCTTAAAAGCTATGAGTTGTAATTGTAATCCAAGTAGAGCTCTAAATTCTATTTCCTATTACGAAACATGTGAGACTTCCAAATAACACAAAAAGGAATTCTAATCTAGATGGGAATAGGGTAATAAGAATAGAAATTTTGTGCCGTCAGTACTAAAAGAAAACAAAAGTGCTCCAAATCAAAATCAAAAGGGCACCACGTTGGCATCCATGACTAAACATATATAATCAAACAAGTAAGATGTTTTTATATATGAATCTTATTATAACTATGCACGGGGCGGCGACATTATCAAAGTCGAGAGAGAAAAAATCAATTCCTGTTGCAACACATGGGCATATTTGCTAGTAATAATAAAGAGGCAAAATTTCAGCCTTTTTTTTGTCCATCCATTTTTTTAGTGCGTCTCCCTCTAACTACTATATATATATACCTAATAATAATAAAGAGACAAAATTTCAGCTTTTTTTCGTCCATCCATTTTTTTGGTCTGTCTCCCTCTAAGTACCGGATAATGGAGAGTTTCTTCCGTTCGAACTTATATATAACTTGTGCTCATATTCGAGTTAGAATAGATCTTCTCTAGCGCAATATGGAGTACGATTACGAATATGATTTCATAATATAACCTTAAAAACTAGGAGTTCTAATTGTAGTCCAAATAGAAATCTAAATCCTATTTCCTAAAAATATAAATATTAAAAAAGGATAATAAGAGAAATTAAGCAATCCCGCATCCGTACTACTAGAAAACAAAGACAGAGCTAGGAGTCCTAATTGTAGTCTAAATGGAGTTCTAAATCATATTTCCTCCAAATATAAGAAGATAAATTAAGCAACCCCATTTCGGTATTAATAGAAAACAAAAGAGCTCCAAATCAAAACCAAAAGAACACTACGTTGACAACTATGATTAAGCATATATAATCAAACAAGTAAAATATTTTCACATGTAAATCTTATCATAGACTATGCACGGTTCGACGATAACATCGAAAACAAGAAAGAAAAACAATTCCCGTTGCAACGCACGGGCATATTTGCTAGTCTACCTGATAATAAGAGGCAAAATTTCTCCGCGGTATGGTTTTTCCTAACTAACTCCGTGAATGCAAATGTCTCTAATCGTTTGTATACTACAACCTTCTATTTTTATATATAGGGATTAAAAACGAGTATATTGAAGTGTCCTATTCTAATTCAAATAGAATACGCCCGAGCAAGATGAATAAGAGTTCTAATCTTAATCCAAATCTAAATAGTAAAAAACAAGAGCAGATATTTATTGCTAATTCTATTATATATATAATTCGTGTTTATACAAGTTTCAATAGCTCTTGTTTAGCATGATACAGAGTTAGATTCCAAAATCTATTGGGTCCCATATATGATCTGAACTCAAAAACAACCAACTTTCCATAAAATTTGTATTCCAACATGGCTCCGAATAGGATGAATAGGCATCCTAATTTCAATAAAAATCTAAATAGAAAAGAACATGTATTTAGCTTAGAAAATAGCAATTCAATGAGTTGATAATGAAAAAAATATAAAAAATATAAAATATGAATAAATATGCAATACTCCGTGTATTTTTAATTAATCTTCAGTTTTTTCTTCCGTTGTAACACACGGACATGTTTGGTTCGCCGCGCTTCCTGCTCATGGTACTATTGCTTGTGTCAATTCTTCTTGTTGATTTGCGAAAATCTCTTCTTTTCCTGCTGTTCTTGGTGCTCGAGTGAGCGGGCAACGTGCATTGCTGGGGCTGAAGCACGGTCCCTCACCACTCTTTTTCTTCATGATTTTTGACGCAAATTCTATGGTTTCTTCTTCAGATCCGGTGAAGTGGGGCAAGGGTGCCGACGTCTTACATGTTTGGTGATGCAGTGGTTCTATAGACATAGAATTGCCTTGCTGTCATCGATCTTCGTCTACGGAATACGGATGGAGTCTACGTGGGGAACCAGGCCAAGTCGGCAACTAAACCAAAGCACACCTAGGTGGTCGGGGCTACGTTTATTTATTCCCATCTATAAAAGTCCGTCTTCCTACTTCCACGCTGCGGCCAGCCACCTCCAGTAGGTGAGAATGTGAGATCGCTACGGGGAGGAGGGCCCAGCTCCTTTGGCAGTAGCTGCAATTCAGTATGTCGATCTCGGCTAGGGACATCAGCGAATTTCAAATTAGAGACCAAATTATAGTAGTGTTCATGACCTATATTTACTCCCTCCATACCTATATTAGTTGATGTTTTGGATAGGATTTGAGTCAAACATTGAAAATATAAATCATGAATAACTTTTAAATTACTAAATTTAAAAAAATGAAAATAATATCAATAGATTTGTCTTGAAAAATACTTTCTTTTATATATATATATATATATATTATATTTCAATAAATATTTTTCAAATATAAGTAGTCAAAGTTACGTCTTAGAGACCGTGTCACTGTCCTAAACGTCAATTAATATGGGTATGGAGGGAATATGCGAGCTAGATAGCACATGCACGGAAATTATATAAGTTTGATTCCAAAATGTATTATTAGAACATATTACGAAGGATATAAATCCCGATGCAACGCACGGGAGCATAAATAATCAAACATAAGGTATTTTAATGTGAATCTTATTATGACTGTGCACGTGTCGGCAACCACGTGAGACTTCCAAGTAACATAAAAAAGAATCTAATCCAAATAGAAATAGGATAATATTAATAGAAATTAAGAAATCTCACGCCGTCGGTACTAAAACAAAACAAAAGAGCTTCAAATAAAAATAAAAAAGACACCGCATTGACGGGCATGACTAAGCATATATAAAACAAGTAAGATATTTTTATATGTAAATCTTATTATGATTGTACGCGGGTCGACGACAACATTAAAATTGAGACTGAAAAATTAATCCCCGTTACAACGCACGGACCGCGACACTTACCCTCATGTTCATGTCGCAGGCCACTTACGACTACGAGTCGAGTGCCCCGTCTATCATGAGTTTACGCCTTTCATATACTTGATTCCTAGTTTAGATATCAAACTCTCAAAGGATCCGGTCATTATTAACACCAAACCAATTCCGTGCTTGAGGAATATATATGATGGATGGAAAAAAATAGTCGATCATACTTAACCCAATCCGGCTCGGTTAAAAGTCCTAACAGAACACGTACGCCACGTACGCTGCATGTGCATGGCATGTGTCTTTCACAAATCTACATGCATGTAATAACTTCCCAATTTTATCTCTCTTATAATCACGTCACGACGTCTCATTGCAAGTCAGAATCATCCATATATGTATAACACATGCCCGTGCGTTGCAACGGAAGAAAATAAGCTATCGAGGTGTTCTAATTTGTAAGGGCATGAAATTCGGTGTATATACACTAAATAACATAATAGCTCTTAAATTTGAATATTATAAGTTGAAAACATCCACAAATTATTTGAAAAAACATACTGATGTTTTTAAAATATAGGTATAGAAGAAAACACAAAACTTGCAATGACTTATTTGATTTCCTACCGTCCTTTTTTAAAGGACATGAATGTCTCAATTATACATACACTTATATATGAGAATTGTTGATCAATCTTGATTATCTCTAGTATTGGTGAATCTTCAAACTATTTTTGTGAGGGATGAATTAATGATATTAACAATCAAAGCGGAAAAGTTTTTTTTCTATAAAAGAAAGAGGAAAGAGCGGAGACTGAATCTAATCTCACCTCGGAGCTCGGAGCCTGGCCTGGACACCTCTGCATATTGGTGCATCCGAGAGAATCTCGATGCACACGGCAGCGAGACTCCATTGCAGTGTTGCTCCAAATCTTGGTCTGATCATGATGCATCAATGGACGAAACCACATCGAAATTTCGTCGCACTGCCACGGCAGGTCCTTCTCCTCGTGTGTCGGTTCTAGGCGAGCCGAGCGGATGCTCCTGCAGTCCTGCAGGCCATGGGGCAGTGGTCTGGAAAGCCTTCGCCCTTGCAATTGCCGAGTCAGAGAGCATGAGCGTCTGCTCTAATATTTTCAGGTACGTTTCTTTTTATTTTTTTTGGAAAATATATGTGCACTGATGAAACACGTATTGAATTCCAATAGATTAAATAGATATACAGATATGATTTATTGGAACGTAGAAAAACAAAAGAAATCAATCTAGTAGTAGAAATATAGTTTGAGTTGGCATAAGCAAAGTTACGTTCGTATACGATATTGTTTAGATTTGGATTGTAATTGTATGTGTTGTATTTGTGATCGTAGTGAGATTTAAGGTAATATGAAGTTCGAGTTCAAATCTCATGTAGTCAATGATTCCTTTTACCAACATAAGTAGCACTTTCGTTTTATTGTCCAATAATTTCATAGAATCATAGTGGCTTGGCTATTGTATTATTTGTAACTAATATATAATCATCTCACTATACAACCCGAATTTATAAGTTCTCTTATTGAAATGAAGTTTTTTCTAGTGTTTTGATATTTAAAATTTAGTATAAACTTTCTCTACTGAATATTTTCCAGTAAGGATTTTCATGTGCTATGATTAATAGTAATGTTTGCTTACTACTTAGAACGCATTAGAAGAACTTTACCATTTTAGTAGTGACTAGCAAAAATGCCTGTGCGTTGCAACGAATGATTAAATAGAATATTATTCATTTGTACTTTGTTCAACTCACCGATTCTACGTCGGACACTGAAGCATTTCCGTCTTCGTCTTAGCTACTGCTTGTCCGATTTTTTTAGTCACGGCCACTACGTTTTTTTTGTCTCAGCCACCGCTTGAGAGGCCTCACGTCCCACGTCCAATTTTTTTTGCATGTGTTTTTTCCATAGAGATGTTTCTGCAAATGATTATTTTTTCCAAATCCACCTTATATATTCGATTAGAATTCCTTTTTATTGCTGAATTTCTATTCTAATTATCCTATTCATGTTTACTTGGAAGTCTTACGTGTTTGATATAGGATTTAGAGCTCTACAACTCCTAATTGAACTCTGTTTCGTGCTAGATATAAGATCTATTCTAACTCGTATATGAGAACGGGTCTTAAGAGGCCTCACGTCTCACGTCCAATTTTTTTACATGTGTTTTTTTTTCCATAGAGATGTTTTCGCAAATGATTTTTTTTCCAAATCGCCCGTTGTTGTGTTTTCTATCAAGAACGAATCGTTCAATACTTGTAGAACAAAATCTTTGCGGACAAAACTAAGATTGGAACGGACTAAAAAAATCTCCCATAAAAGACACCTTGCTTTCCCGTACTGGATGATGCGCATACGCATGGTGGGAAAAGAACACAGCCAGGCCACGCCTTCCTTTTTGCACTGGATGACGACCTCGACCTGGCCCCACCTCTATTGTTTCTGGCACACCTCACAACATGGAAAAAAAATACAAATCCGAGTCAGAGTCTGATACGATATCGATCCCTACAAGTCCAAAGCCAAATATAGTCTAAACCACGATTGAGTTAAATACATGCACATGTAAAGAAGCCCTACAGAATCTCAGGAAAAAAAAAACATAGTTGTATATGTAAAACATAGCACAAAATGTGTTCGGCTGCAATGCTAAATCAGGAAAAAAAACTAAGGACACAACAAAATGGAAAAGAAAAAAAGGACACGTTATGAACTGCCGGATAGAAAAAAGAAAAAGTAAATACGGGCCTCGAAATAGAAAAAGGAAAAAAAGTAATACCGGACTCCATATATATAGAAATTAAAAGGAAAAAAAGAAAAACTATAAAGAAAAGGAAAAAAGAATAGGACACGTATGCTACCCGTATATATATATATATATATATATATATATATATATAAGTGGGATGATCATGAGAGACAACTAACTCGTTACTAATTTTAATCAGATATCAAAATTACATATTTTATAGATGTCATATAGAAATGGAGGTCTGCAACAACTTCATTGTCACGATTGTAATTGGATACTAAAATTACATATTTTATGGGTTCTTAAAATAAGCCACGGAGCTTGATATCTATCACACACATAGTATAAAAACAAAGTTATGACCTATTTACAAGTAAATATTTTGATGTCTTACGATGGAGGAAAAGTATATCAAAATTGTTTTTTAGTTCAATTCATACTTAATATGAGATTACCATATTTTTGTCAATATTAACTTATGTTCTATTTGGTGCGGTTTTCATATTGTCTTGGTGTATGACTCTGGATCCACAGTGGGCGAATCTGTACCAAACGAGATCGTACAGAGGATAGAGCTACAACCGTTATAGAGTACGGAGCCGGAGCAGCAAAAATGGCTCTTCCCGGCTCTAGCCACGAAGCCGTAACAAAAACCTTATATTATGGATGTCATGGTGATGATAAAATAAAGTATAGTTTTTAAATTTATAGAAAGATTTAAAATAAATAGATACATAATATTTTTAATTTAGTTTTTTATTAAAATTTAATAATTTTTATTCCCGTTGCAACGCACAGGGGTGAGAAGATTTCAGGAGCAGGGAGTTTATAGGGTGTTGTTTGATCAGTTGGAGGATGACATGTTCAGTAGAAGTGAGTGAACCTAAAAGTTCAGTGGAAGTCAGAGATCTGAATTACACTTCAAGAAAACAGGCTGATGGAGTTATGAGTGTAGAATAGCTGATCCGAGAGTAGTACTGGTGCTCGTATTGGCAGAGGGGACAATCTGTAGGAAAGTAAGAGGTGGAGTGGAGAGGAATAAACAAATAGATAGATTCAGTACACTCAGAAGCTTGAAGTTTACAGTAGGTCCTATTACCATTTTATGGTGTCAGCAAAGGAATTGGCATAGAGATTCAGTGGTCGATGATCAGAGATGCACAATAGTAGCAGATTAGAAAGTGGCATCAGGAGTAGGGGAAGTGTCAATTTAGTAGTAATTGAACTTGAGAGTACATTCAAGTCAGATTCGGTAAAGAAAGAAGAGAGGCTGAATTTTTATGGCAAGGTGTCAGGCTACAATAAGGAAAGAAGAGAAATACAGAAACTAGTATAGGCGGAAGGCTTGAAAATTACAGCAAACAATCAAAGAAGCGGCGGAGTAGAATAGGTAGAGGTGTTGTGTTATTCAGAGATGAGAGATCCTCTGTTTGAAAGAGAAGTAGAGAAATCCAGCAGCTGTCATGTGGTTTAGAAAGAGGAGTTTGTAGTACTACAATGTGGGCACTTAGCAAGTTGTTTCAGTAAGGAAGAGCTGAATCTTCATGAGAAGCATAGACCAAGCAGTAGAGGGAAGGGAAGCGTGCTTATAGATGCAGATAGAGCAGTAGCTGTATTTTTGCCACCACAGTTTACAAAAGAATTCCTCGAGAAGGGAGGCCGTTGCAGAAGCAAAATAAATGGCAGGGTAGCAATAGCCATTCATAAGTGTGAAGCTAGTTTCAGTCAAGGAGAAAGGAAATCTGAATTTTGATGGCAAGTAGAGTGCTGTTTTACAGTCTAAAAGAAGAAAGGGGAAACATTGGTGTTGTGCTGAAATTAGAAAGGAGTGGTGCTGGGCTGCAGTAGACACAGCAAGGCATTTGAGTGATGGGTTAGAGATATGATAAAGTACAGTAGTAGAGCAATATCAGCATCGCTAGTTACATGTTGGTGAAGTGTGAAGTGCTGTCGAAATAAAGAGGGCCTTAGTTTGCATAACAAGTGAGAGTAATGCTATAGAAAGTACTAGACCGATGAATTCAGAAGGGATGCATGATATGTTGATTAGTTAGATATAAGTCAGAGAAGTCTCCATAAGATCAGTTAGCTTGCAGGCATCACACATTCAGTTTAGTAGTGCTGCATAGAGAAGTTCAAGATCAGTGAAGGCATATAAATTAGTGAAAGTTGTTCGTCTGGTACCTGTTGGTGCACGGCTCTGACAAACAATAGAGCTCTGAACATTGCAAAGTATGTTTTCAGCTAGTGATGTTGCTGTAGAAAATTTGCAGAGCCAAGGATCATGGCTAGTATTTTATTCAGAGGTTGTTCCCTGAAAAGCAACGCTGCCCCTGTTACAGTGAAAAGTTTCAGTATATGTGTGCCCCAAATTCTAGCAGTTCGTCAGTGTGTGCGTGCTATGTAATAAGAAGCAAGATGTAATAGCATAGTATTTATCATGTGCTCTGAAGTGTCGAGCTGTTATGAGGATTAAATGAAAGTAATATAGCATGTACTGTACTCTGTGTAATCCTCAGAATGTTTGAACTATTTTGGACATGATGAATTATTAGCGGCCTGTTGTGAACCCGGCCCTATAATTGTTTGAGGAGAATAGTCTGTGCACTGATTATGCAAACATGATGAGTTATGACGTGCCCCTTATGCAATGTATAAAAATCAATGTGTGTACCTCGGTTAATCCTTTGAAGTCGGATCAATATGTTAGCTTGTGTCTGCACGCACATGAGTGGCACATGAGCAATTTGTCAAGTATATATAATATGATGATCAAGCTTTCCGGTCTTTATGCAAAATCAAATTTGCGACCGCCAGACGTGACGTGTTTGCAGTGAAGTCATTTCTGGACCGACGAGGCTAGAAAATGAATTACCAGTTTAACTTCGTGACCGACGAGGCCGGAGATGTTGAATCCTGACCGACGAGGCAGGACATTTACTTGTTCGTGACCGATAAGGCCGAATATTTTCATAGACTTCACTCCAAACTCTGTGACCGACGAGGCTGGATAGCACATGTCCCTGACCGTCGAGACTGTGTCAATGTTATAGTCATTTAATATTTTGTTATTATTACTTGGAGGCCACAACACTCAAGACCCGAAGACACGACCATCATCGCAGCTTAATCGGCCATCATCGCAGCTTAATCGGAGGTCTTCTGCGGGATGATACGCAGATGTAATTTGACGGCTTCACAAGGCCCCGGGAACCAAAAACTACATGTTGACCTGTTAGTCAGATGTATTAGGCGCAATATGATATAAATTTGGCGGGAACGTGTACTTTGTAATTCTTCAAAGAATTAATAAAGATCGGAGTTCCATGAATTTTGTCATCTCTTTTATTTATTTATATACTTATGTATATTGGCACGTCCGCATTTATTTATTTGGTCACGCTTTAGGATCACCTTCCTATGCGAGTAGATGTTTCTTTTTAGCGAAGCACCTGGAATATTCCCGGTGAAAGCTACACTTGACAACCGAACGCTTGCGGTCTTTTATCCGTTTGCCACCTTTGATGTCAACAAGCTTTCTAGCGTCGTTACCGGGGAACGGTAGCTGTTTTAACTAGAACCTTATGGTCCTATTTATCTTTCTCTGTTTGATTTAAACCTTTCTTTCCACATACACATATGGATCAAACACCCCTCTTTGAATACGGTGCTCCAACGGACGCTAGCTTAGAGCCACCTAAATCATCTCAGGCCGTGTTGGCCGTTCGTTATGAGCTTCGCCCAAGTCTCATAGCGATGGTTTAGCAAAAACCTTTTTCTGGGGACGAAGATGAAAATCCCTACACTCACCTACGGGACTTTGAGCAATTGTGTTCATGTGTCCACATCCAAGGGATGAAGCGAGGTATTCTTAAGTGGAAGCTATTTCCGTTCTCTTTGACAGGAATAGCCAAACGATAGTACTCTCACCATGTAGATAGTACGAAAGGAGAATGGGAAAAATTGCAATCCAAATCTGCCTAGCATTCTTCCCTATCTCCCGTGTTATTCGTCTTCGAATCGAGGTCCTAACCTTTAAACAAAAGGAGAAAGAACCTCTAAGTGTGGCATGGGCCCGTATTTTAGATTTATCATCATCCGGCCCTGATCTTGCTATAACCGAGCCAACTTTGTTACAACACTTTTATGACGGTCTTAGCAAAGATTCCGCACAACTTCTTGATATAACTTCCGGGGGAGCCTTCCTGTGTTTACCCGTTAGTGCAGGGAAGAGTCTTTTCACAAAAGATTCTTAAAAACACTCCCCATACTAACGTTTATGATGAAGGACCCGAGGAAGAACAAAAACCAGCCCCCAAAATAGAAGCCACATTGATAGTTGAAACTCTTCCTTCTACATCCCAAGAACCTGCTATCGAATTTGAACCACCAAGGGAAGAAGAAATTCAACCCTTGGAATTCCCTTTTGATATCGAGGCTGATTTATTTTCCGATTTTGGAAATGCCTTGAATCAATCTATGCAAAAGAAGTCTTCTGCTCAAAAAGCTCCTAATCTTCACATTCCTAGTCGCTTAGAGGAAGTCTACCTACAGGAGATGATTCAAGAGCTAGCATCAATAATGAGCAATGAATGGCTAGAAGAGGCCGAATCTTCATTCGAGACAATTCAAATCCTTTCTTCCTCCACAACCATTCCTTGCCAAATCAATAGAGAAAAATTAGACTCTCTTTATGATCCTGCCGTAGAAGTTAGCTTTATGTCTAAGTCTTTAGCTAATGCTCTCCTAGGCGATGTAACTCTGACTCCAACCAATAAGTTTTTGAAGCTTCCTTCAGGACAATTGATTGAGAGTTGTGGGATCACACAGACCATTCCTACGCTAATTAACAAAGTCAATGTCCTCTTAAATTTCTTCATATTCGACATAGAGGAATTTGACTTGTTAATTGGGCATCCACTCATGAAATTTCTTGATGGATCTCTTGATGGAAGCCTTAAAGGTCATCTTGGAAGCAACATCAAGCGCTTGATTCCGTTAACCAACTCTATAAACACCATAACGGAATCGCTCCTAGAATCTGACCCCATAGAGGAAGTGATGGTTGCATCTCTTCTAGAATCTTCTCATCCTGATCTAGAAGAAGATGTTGAAGATTTCATCCAAGAAGAAGACGATCTAGAAGAAACTATAGATCCGGAGAAATATGAGCCTCTATCCAAGCCCTCTATAGAACTTAAACCCCTTCCTGTTGATCTAAAATATGCTTTCCTAAATGATGATCATGAGGCCCCTGTCATCATTAGTGACAAACTCTCTCCTGAAGAGTCCTTTAAACTCCTCACTGTCTTAGAAAAACATCAATCAGTCTTAGGCTACTCTCTCCAAGATCTCAAGGGCATTAGTCCCGCTCTTTGTACACATTGCATTCCCATCTAGGGAACCTCAATGGAGATTGAATAATGCGATGAGAGAAGTAGTAAAGAAAAAGGTCTTGAAACTCTTGCACGCATGGATCATCTACCCTGTTCCTCATAGCGAATGGGTTAGCCCTGTGCAAGTCGTGCCTAATAAGGGAGGTATGATGGTCGTTCGAAATGACAAGTTGATTCCTTAACGAACCGTCACGGGTTGGAGGATGTGTATAGATTACCGAAAACTTAATAAGGCTACAAAGAAAGATCACTTCCCGTTACCCTTTATCGATGAGATGTTGGAACGGCTTGCAAAGCATTCTTTCTTTTGTTTCCTTGATGGTTATTCGGGTTATCATCAAATCCCAATCCACCCCGAAGATCAAAGGAAGACTACCTTCACATGCCCCTATGGAACATATGCTTATAGGTGAATGTCTTTTGGCCTATGCAATGCTCCTGCTTCTTTCCAAAGGTGCATGATGTCCATCTTCTCCGATACGGTAGAAGAAATCATAGAAGTTTTCATGGATGACTTCTCTGTCTATGGAAAGACTTTCGATGATTGCCTTGAGAATCTGGACAGAGTCTTACAAAGATGTGAAGAAAAGCACTTAGTCCTGAACTGAGAAAAATGTCACTTTATGGTTCAGGAAGGCATAGTGCTAGGACATAGAGTGTCCGAACATGGGATAGAAGTGGATAGAGCTAAAATTGAAGTCATAGAACAGCTTCCACGTCCCACGAATGTCAAGGGTATTCGTAACTTTCTTGGGCACGCTAGCTTTTATAGACGATTGATAAGACTTTTCTCCAATTTTCCGTCCTTTAACAAACCTGTTAGGTAAGGATGCACCCTTTGACTTTAATGATGAGTGCTTAGACTCTTTTCACTATCTTAAGAAAGCGCTTGTCTTAGCTCCAATCATCCAACCCCCTGATTAGACGCTTCCCTTTGAAATAATGTGTGATGCAAGTGATTATGTTGTTGGTGCGGTTCTAGACCAAACCAAAGATAAGAAACATCATGCAATTTCATATGCTAGCAAAACCTTAATAGGGCCACAACTAAACTATGCAACAACTGAAAAAGAACTTTTGACCGTGGTTTTTACTATAGACAAGTTTAGATCTTACTCAGTTGGAGCAAAAGTCATTGTTTACACTGATCATGCGACTCTGAAATATTTGCTCACTAAGAAAGATGCTAAACCACGCTTAATAAGATGGATCTTGCTACTCCAAGAATTTGATCTTGAAATAAAAGATAAAAAGGAAGTAGAAAATTTTATTGCCGATCATTTGTCTAGAATGCAATTCAAAGAAGCATAAAATTTGCCCATCGATGACTTCCTCAGAGATGACACACTCCTCAAGGTGACGGACTCCAACCCCTGGTATGCAAATATAGTCAACTTTATGGTTGCAGGCCATGTCCCGCCAGGGGCAAACAAGAAGAAACTAATTCAGGAGAGTCGAGTCCATCTCTGGGATGAGCCATACCTCTATAGAGTATGCAATGATGGATTGCTAAGAAGGTGTGTACCTATGGAGGAGGCAATCAAGATCATGGAAAGATGCCATGGAGCAGAGTACGGAGATCACTATGGATCATTCAGAACTCATGCTAAGATTTGGCAGAGTGGTTTCTACTGGCCAACCATGTACAAGGATACCCAAGAGTACGTCAGAAAATGTGTAAGGTGCCAGAAGCACGGGAATATCAATGCCCGAGATGCTATGCCACTCGCCAACAACCTACAAGTCGAGCTCTTTAATGTGTGGGGGCATCGACTACATGGGACCCTTTCCCCCTCCATCAAAAGGGTGTGAGTATATCTTACTAGCGGTGGACTATGTGTCCAAGTGGGTAGAAGCAATACCCTGCCGCAAAGCAGATTCAGCAAATTCAAAAAGAATGTTCAAGAAGTGATATTCCCCAGATTTGGAACTCCAAAGTTAGTCATAAGTGATGGGGGATCTCACTTCGTTGACAAAGGTTTCCACCAGTTCCTCACAGACCAAGGAATATGACACAATTTAGCAACTCTATACCATCCTCAAACAAGTGGTCAAGCCGAAACCTCCTGTAACCGAACCGCCCAAATTACAAAAACCTAAGTCCAAAAACCGATCGCCGATGCGATAAATTTTCGTCCTTATGCTTTCATAACCCCGGTAGTCCGTGAAACCACGACAGATTTCATTCCTTGCTCATTCTTAGCCGAGAATCACTTTAGTTCAACAGACCATCCATACATTACATAAAGTTCAAATACGAATACATCATAGTACGGATTTTAAAAGTTATTATATAACCAAATCTCTTGCAGCGGAAATAGTTTTAAAACCAACTCACACACACCCTTAGTTCATTACAGTGCCAGTACTAAGTTGTTTCTCACAAAAGAATAGATGAGACTTCAGAAGTGACCATCGCCCATGGTCCTAGTTGTCGCCCATAGCAGGGTAGAGAGACAGCTGATGCAGTACCCGTAGTACATTTGCCCATCTGCAACAACATTGAGAACAGAGCCCTGAGTACTCGAGTGTACTCAGCTAGACTTACCCGTCTTAAACTAAAATAAAGACACCAAGGATAATGCAGGCTTTTGTGGTGGTACAAGATCGAACTCTCTTTTGCGGAAAAACATCTACTAATGAGTACTGAAGAATGAAGCCACATTTTATAAATATTACCTGTCTTCTAAATTAGCACCTATACTAAACAATACACTTGATTAAGCATAGAATGACCAGTTTGCCCTTCTGGTCTCATCATATCATTCCATCAGAACCATTCAAGTAATTAATTGTTCCCACGCCAGTGTAGCAATTGTCAAGTTCTCACTAACGAGGAGAGACCGTGACTCGAATCGACTTCCTATCTAGCTGGAGGTTTTATTCCTCACCCAAACTTCGCAGCCCTTGAACGGGGCGCGACAGTCACCTACTCTACCATTCAAACCAAGATCGTTTCAGAATCATACTCAACAAGCCCGAGGACCGCCCGACACTCGATACCTCCATCCTAGGGATCAGCTAGCTGGCCTCGGTCTTACACTCCGCGTCCTCGCCAACCCACACCGGCTTGCGATTCGCTTCGTCCTTGGTTCGGCCAGTAGGTAGGTTTCGCGGTTCGAACGAGTTATCCTGCCAGCTAAGGGTTGAGGCATGCGTTCAACATGACAAGAGGGACACCACCCGATCGGCCTGCCAAAAAGGCAGACACATACGCAAAATACCGGCCTAGGGCGCACAACTCACCTAGATGTTGCCAGTATCAGACGTACGGACAATGTACCAACCTTCCCGGTTGCCTTTCCATTTCATGATATCTTTCGTGCCCCGGCTTCACCACGTAGAGCAATAAGTGACTTGTGTTGTCGAGGGAGTCATATTTAATTAGCAGGGCTAAGCATCTATCTTTACTATGCTAACAGGTTAACAAGGATATACGGATATCAAAAAGCAAGAAGGGTGATATGCAACAATTAGGTTCACTCAACTCCTATACTTAATGCAACAATATAGTGTAACATAGTAAGTTAATATCATAAGATACGGTTAAAATGCACCGGGGCTTGCCTTTCTCGAACGAGCTAGGCTGGTGATCAGGACACTCCTGGAGTTCCTCTTCTGGTTCCTCGTTCACGTGCCCTTCGTTGGCTCCTTGCTGACTGGCTTCGTCCTGCTCCTGGGAAGATCGTACTGTGCTTCCTCCTGTGATACTGTATGATGCGTATATGCAAATGGTATGAGACAAGGTATATTATTAACTTGCGCAAGACGATGAATATGCTAAACTCTGATATGCTCATGATGTTCCTTTCTTAAGTGTTTTCGAGTAGGTGCAAATCTCTTCGCTTGTAACTCTTTATTATAATTGTAAATAAGCAAATCAACTTCTCACACAAGAGACTGATACTAATAGTAGGGTTCAGTTTCAGATTACTAACCTAACTGGTTGATTAGTGCTTGAAAGATACACCAAAGCTTAATTAGCTAAGTAACCTTTCTTATTAGCAAATCAGTTAACTATAAAATTAGCACAAAACTACACACCCTATAAAAATAGTTCATTAAATTCTACAAAAATTACAGTAGCTTAAGCAGGGGCAAACTAGTATACTCAAATTATTCCAAGTTAAAAGGAACAATATTCGATTCTGCACAAAATTAGCAAGTTTAAAGCTAATAATTACTTAAAAATACTTAGTACAGTGAAAGTGATGAACTAGCCAGATTAGCATTTTTTCTAGTTACTCTTTCTTACTGGAAAGCTACACAAAAAGTTACAACTCTTTTTAACTAGAAACCTATTTACTAAAAATCTTACAAGTTAACTGCCAAAACACATTTTAATTGCTAGTTATTTATTTTTCCACAGAAACTACTCAAGATATAATTTCCTAGCTTTTAACAACCATTTAAGATTTACTGAAACAGGAATTACAATTTTAACACACACATAAAATAGCGTAATTGATTTATGCAGTTTTAATCAGTTTCAGTATTTAATTAATCCTACACAGAAAAATACTACAAAATACACATGCAATAATTTTCCAAGGTATATCTTCTTATAAAAAGTACTCACAATTATTTTCATGATTTTTAGATCATTTTTCAGTGAGATATGATTTTTACAACTTGTTTCATATTTTCTGAAAATCGGAAAACAAAAAGGTTTAGGCCTTTCGGCCCAACAGGCCGAGCAGGCCCGTTCGGCAGGGGCGGCCCAGTCCCAAAAGGGGAACCGGCGCCTGACAACGGGGGCCCGCGCGAGGGGGACCCCACGCGTCGGTGACATAGGGCGGAGACGAAGCCTTCGCCGGCGATTTCTCGCCGACGGCGAGGTCTTCGGCGGTGTGGTTTGGCCCTACGGGCGCGGCTACGCGAGATGAACCCAGCGCAACCCTAATCACGTGCAATGGTGGCCAGAGTGAAGCTCGTCGGCGTCCATAGCGGAGCGGCGGCGCGGTCACACGGCGGCAGGCCGAGATAGGCCACGGCGGCTTCGATTAGGCGGGGCTACAGCTGTGCGAAGCTACGGCGAGCATGGAGCTCGCTCCAATGCTGGCTAACAACGGCCAGAGGGGTGCGGTCCACGACGCGGTGTGCGGCGGCGCCGGCGCCGGCGCAGAGATCGGGCTCGCGTCGACCGGAAAGAAAGGGCCTTACCGAGGCTCACCGGTCGTAGTTGCAGGGTCGGGGAGGCGAGGCGGAGCTGTGGCGGAGATGGAGAGGGCGGCGGTGCTCTGAGGCGGCCGGAACGGCGGGGATGCCGCTCGGCGGCGGCGCGCTCTGGTGCGCGCGCGGGCGAGGGCGAGGCGAGAGCGAGAGAGGAGGAGGAGCGTTCGGCAGGGGACAAAATGGAGGGACGGAGAGCCGGGCGCGTCCGCCTCGGGTTTAGGCGCGGCTCGACCAGGGCTCGGCGGCCACGCGGGAGTCGTCGACGGGCATGGCGGCCACGCGGCGCACGACGTCTGCGCGCGGTCGGGCGCACGCGCGCTGCGCGTGAGGCGCGGGCGGGAACGACGCGGCGCGGGGAGGCAGGCCGGGCTGGCTTGCGCTGCTGGGCCGGTTGGTTTGCGGCCGGCCCGCTAAGGTAAGAATTCCCTTTTCTTAATATTTTCTATTTTCATTTATTTGTTTTGATTTGTTTTTTTTCAAACAGGTTCAAAAATTCAAAACCAAGCTTTGGTGTGAATACCAAAGTTGTTCCAAAGATTTTAAACTATATTTTTGCTTGAGAGGTCAAGGCCAAGTTCTTTATAGTTTTTGAATTAGGATTTAAAATCAAATGTGAGGCCTTTCTTTTAAATCAAGGACAAAGATTTTCAAATGGCTTTTAACCTCTGTTTCTCATATTAATCCTAGGGTTTAAAAGCAAGATTAATGAAGTGCATTGTTTTCAAGACTTGATTTAACATCAGCAATTTTATGAATTCATTTTACTTCACCATTCTAGGCAATGTTAACTTAAACTTGATTTCCATATGAGATGCCATGATGCTTCATGATGATGCTTATGCAATGAATGATTTGCAATGATCATGTGGATTTTGCAATGCTTAACACTAAGGTGTTACACAAGTATTTATCTATTCCAGTTTTAGCCCATAACCTTATAGTCTACTTCCTCAGTCCCTAAAAGATTGTCGCTCCGAGCACAAGTATTTATCTATTCCAGTTTCAGCCCATAACTTTACAGTCTACTTCCTCGGTCCTTAAAAGATTGCCGCTCTTGTTGTACGAGCTGTAAGTTTCAATTTGTAGAATATATATACATATCACCAAATAAATTAGTTAAAAAATAGATTTAAAGATCATTCTAATGATACTATTTTATATTGTAAATACTAATATTTTTAATATATATTTAGTCAAAGTTATTTTTTTAAAAGAGAAAAGGACTAATATTTAAGAACAGAGTGAGTAGAATAGTTAGCCTAGGATTTCCAGATTAACATCAACTATTTAGCCCATTTTCTACTCGAGCACCCGCGAAGGCCTTGGCCCAGCAACTTGCATTGGGTTTGGTCAAGCACATGAGGCCGCGAGGCCCGCAGGTCCTTAGCGCCGTGTGCCCGTGTCCATTCTTAGTCACTCACTATCTGTTGACTAGCTCCCAACCTGACGAAAAAGGGTGCAAAGGAAGAAGAGAGAGGCATGTTGACCAATATATATATATATATATATATATATATATATATATATATATACCAATTATACCAGCTTAGTAAATAGTTATTTATTGGATATGTGAATTTTTTTGAATTACATGGTACACCGTAAACACTATAATAGATACGTTCATTCATCCCTATGAATACACATACGCAAACCTTACATCTATGATCACCATCAAAAGACAGAGGTGGCATATCTCGAAATTCATAAATTATCATAGGTACCTCACAATCAATGTAGACGTCGCCTACCATTTAAAGTATAGTGCTTTAAATCTTGGAATAAATCCAGAAAAGTACAAGCACCCTTACCAAGTTCTACCACAAGAAATCTAACACAACTGATCTAGGATCGGTGCGAATTTGTTCCGGAGGAAAGAAATTTCCATATTCCCCATGTACTTTTATGTTTGTTTTAGAAAATAACATGCAAATTGAGGAAAAAAAAATATCCTTGAGTGTTTGTTCACAAGTGACTGCTGATTGTTGTCCTTCTTACCTAATAGGTATTGTTTGGATGTATCAATTAAACTTTAGCTAGCTAAATTTAGCTGCTACGCATCTAAACAACACTAGCTGAGTTTAGCTATTTCAACCCAGCTAAACCCAACCAAAGTTTTGCTAGGTGTGTTAGATGGAGCATCTAAACATCCTACGAAAAATTTAGCTAGGAGAATAGCAGGCTAAAGTTTAGTTTGAAATTTTAGCTATCTAAATTTTAGTTTGATGCATTAAAGAGGGCCAAAGTTCTACATGAAAGTTTGCATTTTGTATATAATAATAATTAGCAAAAATGCTCGTATATTGCAACGTGAGGAAAATTGTTTTTTTTTTCTAACGATATGTTCAGTCAAGACCAATTGTAAATGATGAGTTCGACCACTGCATACGAGAATATCGAAAAAGTTTAAAGCAATCTCGTTGAGCTTGGCACAAGCGTCCCCTTTCATGAGGTTCTCCAATCTCTGTGCACCGATTTGTATTCCAAACTTGGATTGATGGCAAGCGATGAGCCCGACCACCTGCAAGTAATAGAATATAGTTATCAAAGAATGGATCTCCACTTGACCGATTAAATAGCAGCCTTTTCTATTATCATAGCTGTGATATTAATAGTTGATAAAAAGACACCCAAACACATGCTTACTGAAAACCCAACCAAAAAGTGACGGACACTTCCTGTTGTTCATGTCCAGAATGCTGTTAATGTTCAGTACAACACAAGGTTTGAGGGCCACCAAAAGCCAACTCATCAGATGCTTCAACCCATCAATTGTCTTTGGGATGTCGCTACCGAACAACAAGGCACTGCTTTGTTTCTTGGCAACAATTGAGGATGTTGTTCTAACGCATTTCACGTTTCCAATCACGCGTGATGCCTGCGGCAGCAATTCATTCGTTACCTCATGATTACCAGCATTATAACAAACTAATAGTTGAACATCTACCAGAATTGAAGCAAAAGTGCATATTGAAATACCCAAACCAATGTTAGCATTCAGGCATAGCATGCATCGACCGAATAAAATAACATATGAAAGGCGAATTTAAGAGTGGACAGGGGCAAAACACCTTTCCTCCATATCTGAGAAACAAATAAGATAGGCATGTAGAAGGTAGCCCTTTGTGCAAACCAAAAAAAAGAAAACTTACAGCCACGGACAGTGACGAGTAGGAGAGAGAGACTGCGTGAACGGCAAATGTTCCCAAATGGGTTCCCATCTTTGTCGCATACATCAAGGACAATGATCAGTAGCGGGTTAACAAGGTTTCATACGTTTTTAAGTAGAGGCCATTATTGATTTCTGTTGTGCATTTATGAAGGCTGAAGACGACTGAAACATGAACTTTCGCTGACGAAACTGAACCTGCTGAGCAAAAGGCATGATCAATCCCCTGAAGTGATATGGTAGCTTCAAGATGTTGCAAAAGCTATGCAACCCAAAATGCCACCAATCATGAACATGATCGGCATAAACCACCAGAAGAACACAAAGCGTGTGTTAATCAGAGCACTTGAACAGTTACAAACAGTACTACTCCGAATCAATTCCTAGAATCCGTGGCAGTCAAACTTTTTTAACTTTGACTAACTTTACAGAAAAATATAACAACATCTATGATTTAAAATGAGCACTATGTAAAAATATGTTCTTAGATAAATCTAATGGTACTAGTTTGATATCATAACTTTTAATACTTTATTCTAAAAATTTGGTCAAATTCAAAAAGTTTGACTTAGGACAAACCCAGAAATCCATTCTTTCGTGGACGGAGGGAGTATAAAAGTGTAGCCTTTTAGTGACTGTTTAGTACTCCCTCTTCCCGTTAAGTTTGTCGTTTGAAACCGTGCCCCTCTCACAATCCCAATTCCCGAGCGACAAACTCAATGGGACAGACGGAGTACTTCCTTCCTCAAGGTCCTGAAAAATATATATATGATGATGCACATACTACTACTCACCAAGAAATGATGTCCGCGAGCGTGACCGTCTTTAGGAGGCTGGCGAACATCAAATATGGGGTAATACAGTAAAAACAACCTGTCAGCAAAACTGAGATTAGATTTTGTTCCATTAAAGCTAGCTGTGGAAAACAGACAGAGCTCACCTTGTTCATATTCCTAGCAGTAAATATTTGCATCGAGGCATTTTAGTAAGGTTAGCCAGTTTCCTATTAATGTTTTCTTTAACAGCGGCTTGCTATTAACATGAATAAGAAACTGATTCAGTAAGCTAGGTTAGGAGTCTCTTAACTCGAATTTGTCTGACAAAAAGGAATGTGGAGGCATGAAAATCATGTAGCTTTTTACTGTGTGATTAGTGAACAGAATAAACGAGTTGGATTTGGAGTGCTTTGATTAAACATGAGCAGTCCTTACATTCCATAATGAGTTATGAGGCTTCTCAATGTGATATATCCAACATATCATACTGTTGTCAAATATTAGTAGTAGCAGTTGAAAAATTAGTTTGGATGCCTAAGAAATCAAAGGCATATCGAGCAAAGTATTGAGGAAATTATGGAAAATTTAAATGGGCTAATTCTATTGAAAGCTAACACATGGTCTTGTAATAAACATATGGAAGGCACTGACACTCAATATTTGGTCACATCATCTTTGGATATCTGCATCTCTCATTGAGGTCTTGTTTGGAACACGGGGAAATTCCCTGTTTCTGTATTTTTCTGTGAAAATGAACTGATTTCTGCGAAATTGCTGTGCAATTTCTGTGAAATTCCTGCATTCCAAACAGATCTTAAGAAGGGGAATGATAATAGCTTTTAAGAGGTGAGTTTTTAGTCATAGTCTGCTACAGATGTTAGGCAAGTTGCAAGCTCAGGAGGTCCTATGTAAGGGCTGCAGCAAGCACACGGCAAGCAAGATTGTATGAATCATTTTTAAGATATTAAATAATGCACAGGAATATAAATTTTTGCTGACGTTAGAAGGCTATGTTTACTTGTGTGTAGGTTCCCTTTCTTCCGCTAATCAGAAAACAGATTTGTAGGTTGGAGGTTAGATGTGCTTTTGTGACTATGTACACATATCTTAAATCATATGTTTCATAAGACATGATGACTCACAATTCAAGTGCACTAAAATCATCTGATGCTGAACAGAGAACAAAGAAAAGTCGCTTATATTAACCTCAATGAGCAATCCGATTCATGGTTTAAGTCATTTGTTATATCCCAAAGAACCTGAATCTGCATCTAGTAAGAGTTGCTAATTATTGATAAACTATGTTATGTTATACTGACATCAAGAAGTGTAAAGTAGGGTTGCCGTTATTGTGGTATGCGGCGGCTGGCGTGGGTATGTCGCGCATGCGCCTAGGGTGTCCATCACGTGGTAATGCCTCTGCCTAGGGTCCTACATGCCATTGTTGCTCACGATTCTGACACGTGCCTCAGTGGCAGTGCATCGTGTCACGTCCGTTGCCGACATGGCCGCCGATGCACACATCATCGACGTGCGTGCATCTCTCTCGCCTCTGTCCGTCCAGTCCACCGCCTATAGCTGACACTGGCAGCACCACGCAAAGCGGCGAAGGCACAATGATTTTGTCTGACCGAGTCTGAATCAGATTCTAAATTTGAATGGAACTAGAAATGAATGGAACGAAGGCTCCAGATCTTAACAAAAAGAATCCAAGGTATGTCTGCGATTTACTCCAAATTCGAAACGGATTTTTGCTTTTGTTTTGCTTCTCAGATTCGACACGAATTTCTAGTTTTGGTACTATAAAACTAAGAAGTTCCTAATCTCACCAAGCAGAACAAGTAGACAACTCGCCTTCGAATCTAATCTCGCCGAGCAAAACATTTCAAAATTCTGATCTTGCCGAGCTGAACAAGAACCAATCTTCTAATCTGATGAACAAGGTTAGCTTTTTCACTAATTGTTCTTATGTACTGATGTTGACGTTAAATAAGCCATGAATTATATATAAAAAACACCGTCAATAGACTCAGGAATTAAAGGAAGAATAACATAACATGAACATAGTTTATCAATAATTGATTCCACATGTGTCTTGAGACATGTGAATGTAGGAGATGACAATTGGAGCAAAACAGGAACAAGAAGGGCCCATAAGGGGGTCAGTAACCCCCCCCCTAACATCCTTCTAGGCCCTGTCAAGGTGGCACAATCCAAGAAAAGTGTCTCAGAGTGAATTAAAACCTTCAAAACAACTTTGTGTTTTCTCTAGATGGCTTAAGATGAAGTCACATGGATCAATAATGTGGCAACAAAGTGATCCAGTGGGAGAAAATTCGCAACTCTCTCCATAACACATGGGACACCTTCTAGAAGAACGTGGCTAGCCCCAAGTATCATGGAGGGTCGGCCGACCCTCTAGGACCCTTTGGGGTACCAGCTTCACCGACCAATAGTTGCATGGCTCCATGTAGCACAATGAATATGCACACTATCCCATCCATGCATCTTATGACGGTTTGATCCAAGGAAGGGAGATGGAGAGCACGCGAATCACTGACGTGGTGCTAGAGTAGCCCCTACTCCACCTCCACTATAAATAAGGGTCACACCCCCTCTCCATTCATGATCAATTAAGACTTCAAGTGAAGATTATTATAGTTCCATTGATGGGGATGTGGTTCCCGATTTTCCATCAGGCTCGAGATAACTATTGTTGTGGTAGAGAATGACACACCAGTTCGGCTTCAAATCGAAAGACATGTACCCTACAATCTTAGCACCACAACTCCTCTAGTTATCAACCATGTCACCGTGTCACTGATCCTGTTGATCTCGCCCTGGAGGCTAATCCTTGCATACACAATGAAGAACACAAGCAAGAACAAGAAAAAGAACAATCAAATTTAAGATGAATGATTAATCTCACGAGTTGGGGTCTTACAAACCAAACAATCAACAAAACTATTCTTGAAAGACTAATCTAAGCAAAATCCAAAACCTAACCAAGGCGTTGTCGATGTTTTACCACCGATAGCCTACCACGGGGTTACCCGAGACAGTTGTTCGTGCTACGGTGAATAGTGAAACCTTGGTGGTTGGACACGCAGAGACACACAGTTTATACTGGTTCAGGCCCTCGACATAGTTGAGTAATAACTCTACGTCCAGTTAGGTCGCTTGTTATTGATCTTGATCTCGTAATAAAAAGTATTGTATGTCGCTCTACGTACCGGGTGTAACGTAGTATGTTCAGGTGTTTTTTGGGTGGTATCCTCACCAACCCTTTATAGTCCAGGGTCTGGTTGAGGACTGCTCTAATCCTACTCAGTTACAAACTCAGAGTCCTAAGCTACGCTTCGGTCTTGTTGTCTTTACCGAGTAGAATTCGGTTTCGTTCGTCTGCCTTCCTTCGCGGGCCGAGAGAAAAGAGGCCCAAAGCTCAGGTAAGCTGGCCCATGGGTACCCTATAGGATATCCCATCGACAAGCCCCCGAGCATCTCATGATTTCTCTTCAATATGCCGGGTTGCTTTGAAAGCGAGCCGAGTTCTTTTTGAAGCGAAATCGTGAGGTGATCTTCTATCTTGTAGTCCTTCTGCACATTTTGTTTATGGACAAAAATGTGCACTCATTGAGTGTAGCCCCCGAGCCTCTGGATACTTGGTACAAGTATTCGGAGGATCTGAGAAAAAGGTTTTGTAAGGTAGGTATTTCCAGCCCTCGAGCCTTCTTCGAGTTCTTTTTATTAGAAAAAAGCTTGGCGGAAGGGTCTGAAATACTCTGCTCTTGTTCTCTTTTATTCACGGGTGGGTACTGTGTTTTCACGGGTATACAGAATCTTGCTTTTACTGTTGGCTTTGGTCAGCTTTTGTCTTTTTCTTTGCTTTTCTTTCTCGTGACCCTTGGCTTTTGGTAGTCCTTCCTTGCTATATATACTTGTTGTATTCGCGCTGATAACTTACGCTTTAGGGCTTGATGACTATGCTGCTGAGTGAAACTGAGCAGCCCCCGGGCTTATGCCCGCTTTCTGGTAGTTGAGTGGGTAGAAGAATTCTTGTGAATGGAGTTAGAGGTAGACTAACTCCTCGGTTAGATTTTCCTAGGAAGTTTGGTGTGGCAGGCAGAAGAAGTCTTGTGATGTGGCTTCCATGCCTTCTCTGTCTAACTACTGAACACCGGGCTATAACCGTTGCCGCTCCTGAATTGATTGATGTGGTGCGCTCCATCTTCCTGGTCGTGCATGCTTGCACCGAACTTCTGCTAGAAAGGCTAGAGTTGGAGTTGTGCAATCTCATTTGTTGGGAGTGATTTTCTGCCTATCAACCAGGACTTTCTTCAGGTGTTAAGGAAATTCTAGGTTGTTTCATTCTGCAAGGTTTTCACCAAGTATTGTTTCTTATTTGGTGGTAGATCTGTCTGTCCTTGATTTTGGCTCTTATAACTTGTCACTTGTGGTCTTTTGTTGTAGAAGAGGCTTATACTGACCTTGTATTGGTAGCTCCTGGTTGTTATATTTGTAAGATCTATGACCGAGTTGTTTTCGGTATCCAATGATTGTGTATGATTGTCCCTGGAATATTCTTCTAGATATTCTATCTAGTACCCTGATGTACTGCCTTTGTTTGTATCTCATCAATGTAGTCCTTGTAGAATCTTTTGCCTTTACTGTTGCTGTAATCTTTTCTTCATGGACTCGGTGTATGTGCACCCCTTGTTCTTCTATAAATAGCTGTGGTATGGTTCCCTTGCCACATATCTTCTACTGTTCTTTGTAAAAAAACTCTGTTGTATCATGGATATTGTAGTTGGCGGGTTTGACGAGCCCCCGGACTTATTCCTTTCTTTTCTGGGTTGAAGTTTGTGGTGAGTGGTGTAGATCTTGTGATAAAGACTAGTTGCAGGCTAGTTTTAAGGTGGTAGAATTCTAGGGAAGGAGGCGAAGCAAATAGTGTAGGCCTTGTGATGGTATTGGTTTGTATTGTCATGGACCCTTCAGTCGTTTGTTTGTGCTTCCTTCCGGGTTGTTCTGGATTCGCTGTCTTTAATGATGCCCATATTGGACGACTTCTTGGTTTTACTTCCTTCAGTTAGCAAGGCTGCGCTTCTTCTCGTCTGAAATCAGGCGCTTCCGAGTTGTTTTTTCCTGCACGACAATTACCGGTTCCGGTTTGTGTAATTTTTACTTTTGATTTTACTATTCCCTGCTTGTCAGGGTACTTTTGTATCTGTTGAAGCATTGTATTCTGATGTAAAACTTCATATGTGCTGATACTTCTCAATAAAGGATTCTCCCTAATCATGTTCTGCCGAGTTGTTTTCATCTTCGGCTAACTGTTTCTTCGTCATGCTTTATCTTGCAGGGTGTAAATGTTTATGGTACTCAGCTGCGATTGGCCTGATCTGACCGTTGTTTTTTCCTTTTCTGATGCGTAGTTTTAGGAAGTGACGGTTTTGGTAACCGTTCCGCTATTTTTCCGTAATTGCTGCCCCTGGGTAACGGCTATTTATGGGAACCAATCTCTTTGTTTTGTCTTTATATAAGTTCCTTTGCCTTTTGTTACTGTGTTTTTTCTCCGACTAACAGGAAATTTTTCTCCTTTACTTTGGCTTAACCTTCTTCTGTCGTTCTTCCTGGAGTAATTCTCCAATGAAGGGAAAGGGGATCCTAAAATCTTCCGTTCAGCAAGGTGATCTTGATCACTTAGTTGCACAAGGTCTTCTTTCAAGATCGGCTATCTATGAGTTGCCTAGTGATCAGTCGTCCCCAAACCCATCTCCTGATCAATCTCTTCTTTTTGTCTCTTACATCAGATCTGGACTTTGTTTTCCACCGTCTGACTTTTTAGTTCAATTCCTTGATTTCTATGGTCTCCAACTTCACTATCTTGTTCCTAATGCTATCCTCTTCCTTTCTTGCTTCGTGCATCTTTGTGAGGCTTTCATAGGAATCCCTCCTTGTCTTTTGTTCTTCCGCTATTTCTTTCGAGTTTGTTTTACTGGTAGGTCGAAGGTTCCTAGTTGTGGCTGCTGCCTGATTCAATCTAGGCAGGGTCACAAAAAATGCCTTTCCTTCTTTGTACCTATCTGATTCTGTCCGTGATTGGGCTGAAAAGTGGTTTTACGTTTCTCAGCCATCTTTTTTAAGCCTTTTAATTTATCTTCTCTCCCAGTTTCCCTTCCTTGTTGGTCTGATAACATTTCCACTTCTGAAAGGCAAGCCCTTAAGCCTTTGATTGATCGTCTTAGTTTCTTGAAGCAATCTAGTTTGATAGGCAATGGTATTGTTGTTAGATTCTTGCGTCGCCGAGTTCAGCCTTTGATGAAAAGGGATCATCTGGGTTTTGAATACAGCGGTCCTTCTAATTCGTCTCGCCTTATTCTTGAGACTGAACTTTCAGATGATGCTGTTCTCGAGATGATGAATAGAGTATTAGGTAGTGTTGTCATTCTTCCTATCATGGTTTAGGAGTATAGTGCTGCCAATCCTCCACCTGATGTAAGCTTTTTGCATCCTTGATCTGTTTTCTTTGTTTTGTTATTTTGATCTGACATATTTTTACTTCGTAGGGTTATGGTCATGATTTTGCTCTTGATGTGCCTACTACTGATGATGGTGGAAACTTGGATGATGAAGATGATGATGATGATACTAAAGCTACCACTAGTTCTTGTGTTGCCTCTCCAAAGCGAGGACCTTTGGATGCAGCCATTAAACCTCCTCGGCCGAAAAGACGGCGGTCCGTTCGCCAGAGTTCTTTGTCAGGTTATCTTTATGCCGAGTTCTTTTTGTTTCTTGGTCAGTCGATTTCTTTTGTCTTTCTTGTTTACCTTTTATCTCTTGATTTTTGTTTTCTGATTCGCAGATGGGCACTCAACTCTTTCTACTGAAGATGAATCGGGTGATCCTTTGAGTCCTTCTGGGTAAGTGTTTTCCTTCTTTTTTCCTTTTATGTGTTTTTCTTTTTATGACGTTGTCTGACGCTTGGTCCTCTAATGTAGTCGGATGTCTGCTGATGTTCCTTTTGCTTCTGCTGTACCCTCTGTCTTACCATCTTTTGATGATGGTTTTGATTTTGCTATTCCCAAGTTATCTTTCTCTCATACTGTGGCTCAAATCAAGAAGTCTTCTAGGTGCCTTCCCTTGCTTATTTCTTTGATGTTTACTGAATTCTTTATAGAGACTTGTGATATTTTTGATTGTAGCGTTTCTTTAGATGACTCTTCTTCTTCTAAAGCTGTCATAGACTTGAAGTTGTCTTCTCCAAGTAGATTTACTTTCTGTCTCCCTTGGTTTTCCATATATCTTTGTGCTGATTTCTTTGTTGTAGGTGATCTGGCTGCTCCCCGTGATACCAATATGACTGGGGTGTCTCTTGAGAAGTCACAAATTTCTCCCATGGTTGATTGTTGTGTTCCTTTGTCTGCTCGGTCTGAGCGGATTGGTAGATTGCTTTCAACCTGGGAGTCCTTTTCTTCAGAATATGGCGCAGAGCTCAAGGTGCTTTTGATGATATTTGCTTTGTATTTCTGTTTTTCTAATTTCTTTTTCCTTATCTTTGGTTTTGTCAGCAGGCTTTCCATCAGGATCAGGATGTTCTATTTGGTCCTCAAGAAGAGAGGTCGGCTAACCTAATTCGAGATAGCCTTGGTAGAACTGAGGCAGAGTTGTCTCGTGTAAAGGCTGAATTGGTTCGAGTGAAGGAATTGCAGGAGTCTGCTGCTGCTCGAGCTTCTGATGAAATTGCTGATCTGAAGTCTCGTCTTGTTGGTATCATTCGTTCTTTTATTTGTTTTGATTTTGCCCGGTTGCTTTTGTTTATTTGTTTGTCATTTGTCAGATGCCGATCGTCAACGTGAAGCTTGGAAAAGAGATCGGGAGGTGATGACCGAGACTCTCCGGTCTTCTGAAAATAAAGCTGAATCTGCCGATGATGCTTTAAAAAAGGCTCAAGATTTGCTGGCTGAAGCTTAGTTGATTCGGGCTGGTGCTGATCATGACCTTGTCCAGGCTTTACAATCGGTTCAGATTTTGCAAGAGAAGTTGAATTCGGCCCGAGCACAACTTAGGTCTCTTCTTGAGGCTGTTAAGCCCATTATTGCTGCTGTTTGCCATCTTGGAGATGATAGCGCTGGTGTGGATAGTATAATCCCGGCGTTGTCCTCGCGTTTTTGTGAGTTTGTGCAGAGTGGCTTTGAATGATGCATTAACAATGTTGTTTCCTTTGTTCGGGCTCTTGCTCCTGAGGTTCCCTTGAACCGAATTCTTGAAGATCCTATGGAGGCCGATCTTTTGACTAAGTGCGAGCAATCGAAACCTGAGGTTAAAGATCTTTGTAGTGAGATACTTGGTCAGATGAAAGTGTTGCCCCCTTCTCCTTGATAAAAAACATTTTCTTGTACTTAAATGACGGTCTGCTGATGCAGTTTGTTTTTTGATTGGCTCACTTGTCCTTCTGATGAATACCTTATTTTTCAGATATGCCGAGTTCTTCTGAGTAATTTTTGATAGCATCGTGCCTTTAAATTAGGCTTTATAGATGTTTTTGAATTCCTGAATTCTTTCTTGACTAATATTGTTGGCCTTTGTGCCATGATGATTATACTGAAGATATTGTTGTTCATAGAATGCCTTGTGCCTCTAAGCTTTGTAGATCTTTGTTTTTGTGTTTAATGACCTTCGAGTAGCTTCGAAGTGGTATTGTCATTCTGGATGAGTGGTTTCTGATATTGGAGTAGTAGATGTCACTTTCTAACATGATAGTATTCGGCTTGCAGTCTTTGTTGCGCCGAGTTTTGTGCTTGTCTTCAAGCGATTGTGTTGTGTCACTTTGTACAAGTGATTAACTTAGATGTCGTCGAGGTAGACTGATCTTCTTTGTTGTGCCGAGTAGTTTGATGTTTGTCATGGTAGACTTGTAGATGTATGAACCAGACTGTGCCGCTCATGGTTCAAAGCAGTCGGTTTGTCAAATTTCCTTTCGAAATTGACTTAGAATCCTAGACAGTGCCGCTCATGGTGCAAAGCTGTCAGCTTGTCATGCCGCCTCATGAAATGGTAGACTTATATATATGAACCAGACTGTGCTGCTCATGGTGCAAAGCAGTCGGTTTGTCATATTTCCTTTCAAAATTGACTTAGAATGCTAGACAGTGCCGCTCATGGTGCAAAGGTGTCAGCTTGTCATGCCGCCTCTCGAGACAGTTGACTTGTAGATCGTTTGCTTTTGAAGTCTTGTATCTTTATATATTTAGTTGTAAAATTTCTTGAGTTGGCTGATATGCCAAGTGTTGCTTAGTTGAATTCCATCTTCTGTCATCAACTCATAAGTTCCGTGTTGTATTGTTGTCTTGATGATAAAAGGACCCTCCCATGGGCTGAGTAGTTTATGCCTTCCTTCTTTCTTTTGAATTAGTCGTAGAACCATATCTCCTGGTTTTAGCGTTCTTGGATGCATATTTCTGTCGTAATGTCTTCGCAAACCTTGTAAGTATCTTGCGTTTTGTACTACCGAACTGTCTCTTATTTTTTCGATTGTGTCGATCTCTAGTCGTCTTGTTTCTTCAGCTTCTCCTTCATCGTATTATTCGATTCTTGGTGATTGCCATATTAAGTCGATCGATAATACGACTTCTGATCCATATACCAAGAAGAAAGGTGAATATCCTGTTGCTCTGCAGATTTGAGTTCTTAAGCCCCATACCACTTTGGTAGTTCTTCTATCCATTTTCCTCCGTAATCTTTTAGGTCTTCGTACAGTCTTGGCTTTAGGCCTTGTAACAATAACCCATTGACTCTTTCCACTTGTCCGTTTGCTTGGGGGTGAGATACTGATGCATAGTCTATCTCTATCCCGCAATCTCTTGCCCAATATTAGAATTCCTTTGCTGTAAACGGTGATTCGAGATCTGTGATTATTCTGTTGGGCATCTCGAATCTGTGCATGATGTCTTGTATGCTGCTGTGAAGCCTGTCATAGCTGTTGTCTGTCATGAAGAGGGTGCTAAAGAAGGCTTGAAGACTTTAATTCTTGCACTGCCCCTTCAGTTTCAAGAATTTGTGGAAAATGGGTTTGAGCGCTGTATAAACAATGTTGTTTCTTTTGTTCGAGCCCTCGCTCCTGATGTGCCTTTGGACCGGATTCTTGAAGATCCGATGGACACCGATCTCTTGGCGAGGTGGGAGCAATCAAAGCCTGAAGTTCAGGAGCTTTGCCGTAAGATATTTGGTCAAATGAATGTGTTGCCCTCCTCTCCTCGATAAAAAACATTTATTTGTCCTTGGGTGATGATCTTGTGATATACTCTGAATGATACTTTTGCTTAATGTATTGTCAGGCTTCGTTCTGATATTGTGATGCTTTTGTCTTGCTTTGTCCGTAGGTTGTTCTCTAGTCGACTTGCTAGTTGTCTTGATGAGTACTTTATTTTCCAGATCTTGTGATCAATTGTCGAGTTCTGTAGTATCATGCCTCTATCTTGGGCTTTGAAGATGTTTTTGGATTCCGAGTTTTTTCTAGGAAATATTTTTGGCCTTTGTGCCTTGGTGACTATACCGAAGATATTGCTCGTAGAGTGCCTTATGCTTCTGAGCCAAGTTTTATAGATCTTTGTCTTTGTGTTTTAATAACCTCCGAGTAACTTCGAAGTAGTACTGTCATTCTGGATGAGTAGTTCCTGATATTGTAGTAGTAGATGTCACTTTCTAACATGATAGTATTCGGCTTGCAATCTTTGTTGCGCCGAGTTTCGTGCTGCTCTTCAAGCAATTGTGTTGTGTCACTTTGTACAAGTGATTAATTTAGATGTCGTCGAGGTAGACTGATCTTCTTTGTTGTGCCGAGTAGTTTGATGTTTGTCATGGTAGACCTGTAGATGTATGAACCAGACTGTGCCACTCATGGTGCAAAGCATTCGGTTTGTCAGGTTTCCTTGCGAAACATCTGACTTTTAAAATGCTAGACAGTGCCGCTCATGGTGCAAAGCTGTCAGCTTGTCATACTACCTCACCAAACGGTAGACTTTATAGATGTATGAACCAGACTGTGTCGCTCATGGTGCAAAGTAGTCGGTTTGTCAAATTTCCTTTCGAAATTGACTTAGAATGCTAGACAGTGCCTCTCATGGTGCAAAGCTGTCAGCTTGTCATACCGCCTCATGAAACGGTAGACTTGTAGATGTATGAACCAGACTGTGCCGCTCATGGTGCAAAGCAGTCGGTTTGTCAAATTTCCTTTCAAAATTGACTTAGAATGCTAGACAATGCCACTCATGGTGCAAAGCTGTCAGCTTGTCATGCCACCTCACGAAACGGTAGACTTATATATATGAACCAGACTGTGCCGCTCATGGTGCAAAGCAGTCGGTTTGTCAGATTTCCTTTTGAAATTGACTTAGAATGCTAGACAGTGCCACTCATAGTGCAAAGCTATCAGCTTGTCATGCCACCTCTCGAGACGGTTGACTTGTAGATCATTTGCTTTTGAAGTCTTGTATCATTATATCTTTAGTTGTAAAATTTCATGAGTTGGCTGATATGCCAAGTGTTGCTTAGTTGAATTCCATCTTCTGTCATCAGCTCATAAGTTCCGGGTTGTATTGTTGTCTTGATGATAAAAGGACCCTCCCATGGGCTGAGTAATTTATGCCTTCCTTCTTTCTTTTGAATTAGTCGTAGAACCATATCTCCTAGTTTTAGCGTTCTTGGATGCATATTTCAGTCGTAATGTCTTCGCAAGCCTTGTAAATATCTTGCGTTTTGTACTACCGAACCGTCTCTTATTTCTTTGATTGTGTCGATCTCTAGTCGTAGTCGTCTTGTTTCTTCAGCTTCTCCTTCGTCGTATTGTTCGATTCTTGGTGATTGTCATATTAAGTCGATCGGTAATACGACTTTTGATCCGTATACCAAGAACAAAGGTGAATATCCTATTGCTCTGCTGAGTTGAGTTCTTAAGCCCCATACCACTTTTGGTAGTTCTTCTATCCATTGCTCTGTGATTATTCTATTGGGCATTCCGAATTTGTGCATGATGTCTTGTATGAATTCTATTTCTTTTTCCGCGCTGTCTTTGACTAGTGGTTTGTATTCGATCCATTTGGTGAATTTGTCGACTTCCACGAATATATATTTAAATCCTCCTTTTGCTTTCTTGAGAGGTTTGACTTGATGTAGTCCCCAGCATGAAAAAGGCCATGCTGGCGGTATGCAGATTAGATTGTATGCTGGAACGTGTGATTGTCTTGCAAACATTTGGCAGCTTTTGCATGTCTTGACTAACTGTTCTGCATCTTTTAGTGTTGTTGGCCAATAGAATCTGCTTCTGAATGCTTTGCTGATTAATGTTCTGGATGCTGCATGGTTTTCACAACATCCCGCGTGGATTTCTTCCAATATCTCTTTTCCTTCTTGTGTAGATACACATTTTAATAGTACTCCAGAGGATGCTGCTCTCTTGTATATTTTGTCTTTTACGAGGACGTATGCTTTGCTTTTCCTTATAACCCTTGTTGCTTCTGCCTTGTCTCCGGGTAGTTTGTTTTCGTTCTTATAATCGATATATGGTTGTCTCCAATCGCCTTCTATGTTGAGGATCTGTCTTGAGATGTCGAGTTTTTTTATTTTGTCTATGTCCATTGAGTCTTCTTTTTGTTTACTGATTTCTTGGATTGATGGTTTTGCGAGTTCTTCTTTGAATACTCCAGATGGTACCTTTGCTCTATCTGATTCCAACTTAGATAAGATATCTGCTGCCACATTCGAGTCTCTTAAGACGTGATGAATTTCTAGTCCTTCGAAGTTCTTTTCGAGTTTCCTTACTTCTGCACAGTATGCGTCCATGTTGTTTTTTGTGCAATCCCACTTTTTGTTTACTTGATTGATTACTACTGTTGAATCTCCGTAAGCGAGAACTCTTTTGATTCCCAGAGTAGTTGCTACTTTTAACCCGTGTATGAGTGCTTTGTATTCTGCTTCATTATTTGTTGCTTGTCATACTATCTATAGCACGTACTTTAATTGCCTTCCTTTTGGGGAAATTAGTAGCACACCTACTCCTGCCCCCCAAGCTTTATAGAGCCATCAAAGTACATCTTCCAGTGGTCTCGTATTGGCTCGGGTTCTTTTTGTGCAATTTTTGTCCATTCCGCGATGAAATCAGGTAATATTTGCGATTTGATTGCTGTCCTTGGCTTGAAGTCTATATTTAGAGATCCGAGTTCTACTGCCCATTTTGATATTCGGCCTGTGGCATCTTTGTTTCTGTGTATGTCTTGTAACGGAAAGTTGATTGCTACTGTTACTTTGTGCTCGTGAAAATAATGCCTCAGTTTTGTTGATGATATGAGTACTATATATAGTAGTTTTTGTACGTGTGGGTATCTGATTTTTTACTCCGTGAGTACTTCACTGATGTAGTAGACTGGTCTTTGCACTTTGTAAGTGCGTCCGGGTTCTTCTCTTTCTACTATAATTGCTGCGCTTACCATGTTTTTTGTTGCCGTGATATATAGCATCATGCCCTCCTTATTTCTTGGTGGTGTCATTACTGGAGATGAAGACAAATACTCTTTTAACTTGATGAAAGCTTGATTTGCTTCTTCTGTCGATTCGAAGTTCTCTTTCTTTTTTAGAAGTTTGAAGAAGGGTAGTCCTTTTTCTCCAAATTTTGAGATGAATCTGTTGAGAGCTGCCATACATCCTGTTAGTTTTCGTATGTCCTTGATCGTTTTTGGTGGTTTCATGTCCATGATTTCTTTGACTTGTTTTGTACTTGCTTCAATTCCTCTATTGCTAACTAAGAAACCGAGTAGTTGTCCGGATGGTACGCCAAAAACGCATTTTGTGGGGTTGAGTTTCCACTTCCAAGCTTTCAGATTTTTAAAGGTTTCTTCCAGATCTTCCAATAGTGATTCTGGTTCCTTTATTTTGATTACAACGTCATCAATGTATGCCTCAACGTTTCTTCCGATTTGATCTCCCAGACAAGTTTGTATTGCTCTTTGATATGTTGCTCCTGCATTTTTCAGTCCGAATGGCATTGATTTGTAGCAGTATGCTCCGAAGGGTGTTATAAAAGAAGTTTTTCTTTGATCTTCTTCTCTCAATGATATTTGGTGGTACCCTAAGTAGCAGTCCAGAAAATATAGTAGAGATGATCCAGCTGTCGAGTCTATGACTTGGTCAATTCTTGGTGGGCCATATGGGTCTTTTGAGCAATGTTTGTTAAGATCTGTGTAATCCACACACATATGCCATTCTTTTGAATTCTTTTTCTCCACCAATACTGGGTTGGCTAACCAATCCGGGTTGATTATTTCCCTGATGAATCCTGCTGCTAGTAGTTTTGTAATTTCCTTTTTGATTGCTGCCTTCCTGGTGCGAATCTTCGTAGCTTTTGTTTTACCGGTCTTGATCCTTTATTTGTATCAATTATGTGCTCAGCCAACTCCTTTGGGACTCCTGGCATGTCTGCTAGTTTCCATGCGAATATGTCTTTGTTATCCCTCAGAAAGTTGGTGAGCGCGAGTTCCTATTTGGGATCCAGGTTTGCACTGATTATTGCCGTTTTTTCTGGATCTCCGGTCAGTCGGTCGATTGTCTTCATGGCGACTTCTTTTGGAGGTGTAAAATTATTTGGCTTCTTTGCCGGTATTTGGATTTTGTCCGGATTTATTTCCTCTACCCTCTTTGCAATGTCTTCCTTTTTCTTGTAATCTTGTAGTTTTTCTGATATTTGTACAACTTGCACATCACAATCGAATGCCTTCTTTAGATCTCCCTTTAGTGAAAGAACCCTTTTGTTGTCGGCATCTTGAGCAGTAGGTATGGGTATGGAGGTACTGCCATGTATCTTGTGAGTGCTGGTCTTCCGAGAATTGCATTATAACATGATTCGAAGTTAGCGACTTCAAATTTAATGAATTCCATTTGATATTTGTCGGGTGTTCCGAAGGTGACCGGTAATGTGATTTGTCCCAATGGTATGGAAGCTTTTCCGGGTACTATCCCATAGAAAGGAATACTTGTTGGTGTGATCATGCCCTCATAATCCAAATTCATCTTCCTCAGGGTATCTGTGAAGACTATGTTTAATCCTACTCCTCCGTCGATGAGTACTTTGGAAACTGCAACTCCTGCTATTGTTGGTCCCATAACTAGGAGATAATAGCCCGTGTTTGCTGCACTTGTCCATTGGTCTTCTCTTGTAAACTGGATTGGGTATTCTGACCAATCTAGATATCTTGGGGTAGCTGGTTTAGCCGCCATAATGGTTCTGTGTGCTAGCTTTTCTTGTCTTTTGTTTCTTGCATATGGTGCTCCAGAAAAGATTACTGCTGTTTGTCGTTGAGGTTCTTGATAATTCCCCTTTGCTTTCTTTGTATCCATCCCAGATTCATTTGTTCTCTGTTCCGAGTTGTTTGGTCGTGTATCTTCTTTCTTCGTGAATCTTCGTTGAAAAGTGTCGCATTCGATTAGTTTATGGCCTGCGTGCGGATGTATGTAGCAGGGTAGGTCTTCTATTCTTTCTGTTGGCCTTTTCGTGTAATGGTTGCCCTGGTAGTTGTCATTTGAGTATCTGTTGTTTCTATTGTTGTTGTAATTGTTGTTGTATCCTCCTTTATCATTATCATTAAACCTTCTTTTGTTGTCTGTTGTTGCCACCATGTTGTCTTGTCTTGGTCTTTTATCGTTTGGTCTAAAATCTGGTCTTTTGTTCTCATGAGAATCTCGGGTGAATCTGTGTCAAGTTTTTTCTTCCGACGATATCATCTTCTCAACATCTATCTTGAAGTCTTTGTTAGATCTTGGGTTTTCGTTGAAGTAATCTTTGAACTGCCAATTTGCTATGATTCCGTCTGCAAATGTTTCTATTACTTCTCTGTCGGTGATGTCGTGTATTTGAGCTCTGAGTTCTCCAAACCTTCGATAATATTCCGTTAGCGTTTCTTCTCTTCTTTGTTTTACATTTTTTAATTCGGCCGCTGTCATAGGGTGTGTTATTATTCCTGCGAAGTTGTTGCAGAATGCTTTTTGCAAATCTTCCCAATACTTGATTGATCTTGGTTTCAGCTTATCGAACCATTGCAAAGGCATGGCTTCGAGTGCCATTGGAAAGTATAGGGCTTTGATATCATTGTTTCCTCCTGCGAGTTCAATAGATTGAGAATATACTCTTATCCATTGTCTGGGTTCCACTTTTTCATTGTATTTTGAGTGGTTTGCTGGTTTGAATTAGTGTGGTAATTTTAGCGTCTGCAGTCTTCCTGCAAAGCATGGGAATCTATCGTATTGTTCTGTCCTATTGAAGTCTGGTGACCAATCTCTTCGGAAATAATCCCTGTCTCCTTTATATTCGGACTCGCCAGTCTTCTGGATAATGCTGGCCCCAGTCTGGGTCGTTTTGTTTTACTAATCCGAGATGTTGTTCCTGTCTTTCTGATGGTTGTGGTACCTCTGTTTTCCCCAGTCTGTGAAATATTGACTTCTTGGGGGTTGTTCTTCTTGCTTCTCTCCTTGTCCTTCTTGAGTTGTGTTGTCGTCGGCTTGTTTATCCCCGTTTTCTTTTATTGGCTCGTCGGTGATTCTTTCTTCTTTAGTAAGGATGTTTAGTTCTTTTGTCAGTTCTTCAATTCTTTCCCTCTTCGAGTTCTTTCTGGATTCTCTTTCCGTCTTCTTCTTGTTATATTCTGTCAATTCTGCTTTGTATTTGTTCCAGATTTGTTTTCTCTGGGTGGCTCAATTTCTTCTTCCTGCTCTAGCTTTGTTCTTTTTCAGCCTCGCAGCTTTGCGATCGTTGGTTTCATTGTCGTCGCCTACTTCGTCGTCTGAGATATCCCCTTCTGATTCATCTGACGATTTCAACTCGGGTATTTGTGGTGGTTCTAGATAAGGTTCTAGTTCCGCCATGTATATGGTATGTGCCCTCTGAGTTCTTCTTGTTGGCTGATTTCTCTCCCTTGAATCGTATGGCAGACTCTGGTAAAATCCGAGTTCTTTTCCTATTTGGAATGGTAGTTCTGCGTCATGACCTTGCGTTTGGTTTGGCTAGTGTATGATACATCCTTCTGGAGTTGTTGACATTATCATTCCCTCTTGAGCACCTTTCAAGGTTATGCTTCTTGTCCTCTTATTTTTAAGAAACTTCCCGTATGTGGATGCGGAGTTATGTAATCCGTATGGTTCCGAGTACTTGACTGTCTCCGAGTTGTTCCTGCCTTTGATTGAAGTTCGTATTCCAACTTGTATTGCGCTTGGTCTCTCTATGTTGGTCTTGAAGTTGGTACGTGGTGAAGTCTCCTTCTCCGAGTCGGTTTCGTATCCATCTTCTGCTGTTCTGATTAGTTTCGAAATTGCTAGATTTTTGTTTTTTCGAGTCAATTCTTGAAGGTCTTGCTCAATCTTTCCGTCTACTCCTTCCTCTCGGAGTTGGCTTTGAAGTCTTCCGTCGTTGTCGATCTCGCAGATCCATGATCCGAAGAAAAGTGTTGATTTCGTCAATTTCATCATCTTGAGGTTGTGGTCCACCAAGCTTTCAAGAAAAAAATCGCCGAAAGCCCCTACCTGGCGCGCCAGCTGTCGATGTTTTACCACCGATAGCCTGCCACGGGGTTACCCGGGACAGTTGTTCATGCTACGGCAAATAGTGAAACCTTGGTGGTTGGACATTGGTTCAGGCCCTCGACACAGTCGAGTAATAACCCTACGTCCAGTTATGTCGCTTGTTATTGATCTTGATCACGTAATACAAAGTATTGTATGTCGCTCTACGTATCGAGTGTAACGTAGTATGTTCAGGTGTTTTTTTGGGTGGTACCCTCACCAGCCCTTTATAGTCCAGGGTCTGGTTGAGGACTGCTCTAATCCTACTCGGTTACAAACTTAGAGTCCTAAGCTACGCTTCGGTCTTGTTGTCTTTACTGAGTAGAATTCGGTTTCATTTGTCTGCCTTCCTTCGCAGGCCGAGAGAAAAGAGGCCCAAAGCTCAGGTAAGCTGGCCCGTGGGTACCCTATAGGATATCCCATCGACAGGCGTCAGCTACAGAATATATAGTATAAGATACATGCAAGGGCCCTATTCATGTTCTTGAGGAGTCCCAACATGTTACAAAGCCCAACGGGCCAAAACATGGCGACGTAGTTCCCAGAAAGATTCTAGAAGTCAACTTGTTTTGACGATTATTGTTGGCTCCGAAGGAATTTTGATATGAGATCAGTTGGGTTGGTTTCATTATCAAATTATCTTTCCATCCATATGTGTTTCATTGACAACGGAGTCCAGATGCGACTTAGCTGACCAGTTTAAGATAGACTGGTCCTAGAGGCCAAGGCTGACTCAAAGTCGTGTTGGACTAGAACTCTGGCTTGTGTTGGACGCCCTTGCTGCACCTCTATGCTTTCTCCAATGTCCCATAGAACTTGTTGACCCTCTCCATTATTCCTAAGCATGATGACATTATTAGGTAGTAACCTATTCTCCAAATATGAAAAATATTGCTTAAGAACAAGCTCCCCTCTAGATTGAGTTGTCGCATTCGTGCTCGAGTCATTGGATCTTGCATAACAATTATTGGAGGATTAACACTTGCATTGGAAGAAGTGATGTCATCATCATCCACTCTCTTAGTAGTTAGTCTAGCGTGGGAGTTAGAGTCGAGTCAAGCTTGCTCAAGGTTTCCAGAGTTGTATTCTTGAGAGTCTAGAATAGCTCTTGTATATTTCCTTAAGATTTTACACATTTAATATATTATTTCCACATTATTTTACTAAGTATTTACTTATCTACAGTATTATACTTGTTATAGTGTTGCCGGTCTTAGTTAAGGGCTTAGTTGTTATATAATAGATTGTGATCATGTTCCCATGCTTGTATGCAATCATTGTATGTCATAGGATGCTCTAGTTGGCCTAAGATCTAGAATAGAGTAGTGAGAGAAGGTGTAAGCATGGTGCTTATACACTATTTTGCCCTTAATTGTCGCTTGTCACACGGATTGTTTTCGGTAGCTAGCAGGTGGTGATAGCTATGTCTAGTCTTCATAGTCCACCATGTGTGGAAGGTAAGTTCTTAAAAGATAAGGCCACCATAACATGATAGTTTGCTTCTGAAAGTTTTTCACTCCCGATGGCTATTGCCTAGCATACCAGTCATGAGGTTATCATATTTTATACAGAATTATGTGTCTGAGCTATGCTCACAGAGGTAAAGTGTGAAACATAGGAGTCCTTTTACTCGCTCGTTGTCCTTCCACCTACATATACTTACTAGTTATCTTTACCTTGACTTGATTGACATTACCCTTCCTATTATATATCTATTACTCTCTTAGTTGATACTAAATGGAGTTAGTTACTAGGATTTGTCTTTTATTATCATTCCTAGCTACCGCTTTCCTTTATGATAAAATAAATACGATAACTCAGAATACTCCCGAGTGAAGTGCTACAACGGTATATTCTGTGCACTTGCGGAATTATCCAATAGACATAAGAAATACTAACAACCGATGAGTACTATTAGGTGAGTTTTTTAAGAATAGTTCATATATGATATTCCCTACGGATTATGGATTCACTAGGTTTAGTTTTTCATATGTGCCTTTGTTTGATGATTCATATGCTTGTTTTTGTTAGATGATTCATATGTGCTATTCGAGAGAAGAGGTAGTCTCAACCCTAAAAAATGGCCTTATTTTATGCTTTTGCGTTGAGCTAACCAGAGCATGCAATTCATAGGAACCATCTTTCTTTGGAGAGAAAAATAAAACAGGTGGTGTAAAAAATCTGGTTCAGAATATTCAACTTTCGTCGAAGGTGAATCATCAAATCCTCAAGAACACTTGATTCAACAATATGATCCATTCTCTGTAAAACAACAATAAACTAATTATTTAATTCAAATATGTTTGCAGCAACAACCAAACTAGGAAAAAAAGTGTTTTTATATATTACAATGAATTAGGGAGCCCAGATCACATATTGGCCTAGCACAAGTGGACTAGAATAGCACATATGAATCATGTAACAAATACACACATATGAATCATCAAACAAAGGCACATATGAAAAAACTAAACCAAGTTAATCAGAATTTCAAAATGTTCTGCTAAGCGATATCAGATTCGATGGTGAGTTGTTGAAAGCCCTAGTTTAATTTTGGCTAATTGATGATACCTAGGGTACTAACATTTGTCATTTAGTAATGTATATGAGCTAGGTTGGTACACACCAAGCAATAGAACTAGATGATTGTCATGGTGATAGAGGTGACCAAAAGAGATAATCATGTGCTTCAACTTGAAAAGAAGAAAGAGAAGAACAAACCATAGTAATCATGGCAAAGGTATCACATAGGTTTTTGTTTTTGGTAATCAAAACACCATGTAGTATGTGAGTGTGTTTAGGATAGATAGTTGTACTATTAAGAGGGGTGACCTCGAAGCAAAACAATTATCTAAGTTCCACTAGGTGACCGAATTTCAGGCATATGCATTAGGACCTAGTAAGCTAACAATTAACCCTTGATAATTGCTTGAAAAATATGCTATCACACATATATGACTGATAGAACACTTTGGTGTTAGCACATGAAAGCAAGGGTGAAGAGATGGAAAAGAGATAGAGGTTTTTGGTGTGCTCCTAACTATAGGATGACTCTTGGATTGGAAGTCTATATTGATCCTTTGTGATTTGGATCAAATGTTCTACTAGGTTGTATAGCCCTCTGAATAAGCTTTCCAAAATATCCAAGATCATCAAAATCAGAGTCCAGAACTAAGAGTTATATATGTTTGAGTAGACAAAGGTCTGCGACTAGACGTGTCTCGTCAATGTTATTTGAGTGCTAAAATGCACCAGACCCTTAGGGAGTCTGGTCAGTGATGATCGCCGGACGCGTCACGTCGTTGAAAAATGTCTCTAGAACCTTTCTAGAAACAATAAGATGATGGCACAATTGAGTCCAGTGCTACGGACACTCAGGACCGGTGCTACCGATGGTCGCGTCCCGTGCTAACATAGTGAGCGTGACAATGATTGTATTCAGATGGCTAATACACATGGTTTCTTTGGAGTGACCGGATGTTGTTGACTGGGCCTGTACAATGCAACATTAAGCACATCCGGTCGACACGCAGAGAGTGTATAATGGCTTGTTTTGAGATGGGTGTCTATTTAAAGGGCTTGACCGGTTCATGTCCGCTCTCTTGGCACTCTAACTTGCTGATACACCTTGCGAGCATACTCCTTTACCTCCCGTTCATTCTCTTGCTTGATTGTGCATTCAAAGTGAGATTGGAAGTGATTCAAAGTACATAGAGTTTGAGCATCTAGTGGCACTAGAGGTCGTTGAGTAGCGGATTTGCTTGTTACTCCTGGCGCTAGATGGGTTGGAGCTATGGAGTAGCTTTAGCATGAGCTGGTGATTGTTCGTGGCCATCTCCTGGTGATTTGTGAGGGGTTCTTGCACCTATTCTCCACGGGAGTTCACAAAAGGTGACTAGTAAAGTGCTTATGTCATTGAGCTACCACCACTTGTGAGTAGATGCTTGTGGCGCCCTTATGTAGGGCTAGGCATTAGAAGCCAATTAGCTCGCGCACCACCAAAGTGATTGATCGACACAACGAGGACTAGCGTGTCGACAAGCACATGAACCTTGGGAGAAAATCGTTGTGTTTGTGGCCTATTGCTTATTCTCTTGGTATTCACTTGGTATCTATATTAATTTATCATTGCTCGTGTCAGTCTTGATAACATTCTCTATATCACTTATATTACCTTCACTTTTTTCTTACTCTAGTGATAGCACTTGTTAACTTAGTTGAGTAACAAGTTTTTCTAGTTGATATTAGATTTCTAGCTCTCACCTAGGTGCAAAGTAGCAATATAACTTTTCCTTGACATAGAGATCATATGTAACTAGAATTCTAAATAGGTGGTTTGCCTAACCTTTAGAGTTAAAGCAAATCGTAATACTGCTTTGTTATTTACTAATAAGTTGCTTTAGTATTTTGTAGATTTTTTTATTAGGCTATTCACCCTTCTTTAGTCTTTTAACATCTTTCAGTTGTCTGCTTGTCCTGCTCGGCGAGATCAGAAAGAAATTCATGTCGAAATTGAAGAAGACAAAAAAGCATAAATCCGTTCGAACTTGGAGTAAATCTCAAACATACATTGATATTTGTGTTATGATGTGGAGCCTTTGTTCAATTCATTTCTAATTCCATTCAAATTCAGACAAAATGAATGCTTGAGATTTATAAGTCATATTTGTTTGGTTTTCAATGACTTATAATTCATGCATGAAAGGGTTGGAGTGTGGTCCCTAAGTCAAAAAAGTGTGATCTTATATATAAAAAGGGGGTGACTTATAAGTTTTAAGTTGGGGTGACTTATAAGTTGGGGTGTTTGACAAAATAAATCACTTTTTTCACTTTTGGACTTATAAGTAAGTGACTTATTTGGAACCAAACAGGGTCTAAAGGCGGCGTACTAGGCTGCAGAGGCGAGAGAGATGTAGGTGCGTCGACGATCTATGCGCCAATGGCCATGCCAGCAACGGACGCGACATGATGCACGGCCATAGAGGCCAACGCAATGGAGTCATGAGCGATGACAACAAACTCGGACGTGGTGTAGGACCCCAGGCAGAGACGTTACCGCGTGCCGGACACCCCGGGCGCATGCATGGTGTACCCACGCCAGCCGCCATATGCCACAAAAAAAACGGCAGCCCCTCTCCGCACTTCGATGTCGGTGGCCATGTATTTTTATTGAAGAAGAATGTCTAGGAGAGAAGGAGAGAAAAAGTCCGTGCAAGCCGATTGGGCCGAAAATAGTGATAGATAGGATGGTTAGTCCAGATTAGAATGTGCTAGACGGAAAAAATCTGAGATTTTAAACAATTACTTATAAATATAGATAATGATGTTGAGTTTGCAGCACTGAACATGAAGTATGTCGTTTGGATAGTGATTACAAGGAACAAGGGACACTGGTTTGAGCCGGACCCTGCACTGCAACGCCATGTACTCCCTTTATCTCACAAAGATAGACGTTATATGATTTGTCTTGTAGGCCAATGTTGACATCAAAAGTCCTGCATACCCTTATGCAAAGAATGATAACTTCTGCTGCTTTTGATTGACAACACACTTCTATCCCCGTGCTGTTCACTAGCGCAGCACCATCCATCTTCTATTTTTTTTCTTCTTTTTATATTCAGTCTTTGTGGCTTTGAAGGAGTGATGAGCGCCTGAGCATAGACGGATGGATTGATGGGATGTTTTGCCTAGGGTGGCATACCTACATGTTTGGCTATAACGTCATGCTTTAGACTTCTGTGACGGAGGGAGTAGACCGTAAATGATGATTGGATTGGCACCCATGTTTTTGGTCTTCCCATACTACGAAGTGAAGAGCCAAATGACCCTCCACTCAGCTTGCAGGTTGCAGCTCGTGGTGTGGACGACCAGCGGCATGTGGAGCTTTAGATCTCCTTGTTCAGGATTCAACGTTGTCATGTTCTAAAATTCATATGTTAGAACATGGACATGTAACGTTAATAATCAGTGATTTCTATAATTTTCTAAAATTTTGTCAAGATTTTGTTAGTAATGAAACAATTTCTGAGAAAAGAATTTTTTTTATTCTAATTTATCTTGACATGTTTGTGGCGTTGCATTCATGCCGATTGCATTTTTTGTGTTTGATATGTAAAAGTTTTAAAATATATCTTTTTTGGAAACAGAAGATTTTATTGCATGTCCACGTCCATGTTCTAACATATGAATTTTAGAATATGGACATCGAGTTGATACATAACTTTGAAAAAAAAGATTCTAACCTTTACCTAGAGGATAGGCACACAACTAAGATAAAAAACCAAGTATACTCTAGTGACATTCAATCCTAAGACTAGATCGTCACCCATATGCCCGCGTAAAGATATCCTTCACCTCTGCTCCAAACGTTGCGATGCCGCCACAACTATATCCTGGAATTCCAAATTTTGAAAGATAGCCCACGAACAGAGCCCGTGGGAGATTGTATAGATAACCTGCAAAGGAGAATTAAGTTTTTTCTTTTCAAAAACAAAATCATTCTAGTGTAACCAAACATACCAGCAATTCATAGCTGCCCCAAGCAGGACTATAGTTTTAGATATTTTATAACTCCATTTAGCCAGTCGCCACACATATGTTCTACACTATGGGGTTTCGTTAGGTTAAAGCCTACCTGACAAAAACTCCAAATAAAAGTGTGGAATGACAGTAAAAAAAAACAAGTGCTAAATTGTCTCTTTGTTACAAGAGCAACAAGTTTTGTTTCCATGCCAATTACGCTTAATTAGATTGTCCTTTGACAACACTACCCCCTCCAAAGATACCATAGAAAAAAATTTAGCTTAAGAGGTGCTTTTAATTTGCAAAACCGTTAATTTATATTAAGAAATGTGGTTTGTATTATTGCCTTATAATGCGATCTCATCGAGAATGTCCATTTGGATGCAACGAGTAAACTTTATCATGGCCTCGTAACAATGAGAAATTGTCTAGGCGTGCTAACAAGTGATTCCAATCCACTAATTTTGGACCTATGAGATCCAAAGTGAAGAAAATCATATTTCACCTTCAACAAGCTAGCCCAGAATCACCTTGTTTATGTTCCACTTGCACTAAAGGTTTAGAATCTAGATATTTATTTCGCAAAAATTATTTCCAAGTACCATCTGTTGTTAGGAGCTAGAAGAGCCATTTACTCAGCAAAGCCATGTTCTTAATTATTAAATTAGCTATTCCTAAGCCACCCTGATCCTTTGGTTGGCAAAGAATAGACGATTTTGTGAGTCTATATTTTCTCTTACGTTCATCACCTTACCAATAAAATCTAGATCTAAAATAATCTTGTTTCTTAAGCACGCCTTTTGGAATTGCAAAGAAAGATATCATATACATCGGAAGACTACTCAAGACGAAATTAATCAACGTCAATCTACCCCAATTGATAGATGTTTGCTTTTCCAACTGCTGAGTCTTTTCTCAAAATGCTCCTCTACCGTTCTCCGGTCAACATTTCTTAACGTTCTGTAATGTATTAGGATGTCCAAATATTTAATTGGGAACTCTCCATATTTACAACTAAAAAGGTCCACATAGTATAGTCTAGCGTCTTCAGTATCACCGAAACAAAAGATTTAACTCTTGTGTAAGTTAATCTTTAGTCCAAAGAGCTGCTCAAATGTACAAAATAAAAGTTTAAGGTTTTTCGCCTTGTCTAGACTATGGCCATCGTGTCGTGCCGTGCTGGCCCGTGTCGTGCCTAGTCGTGCTTCGTGCCTGGCGGGGCCGTGCCTGGTTGTGCTTCGTGCCTAGCTGCCGGCCCAAGGCACGACCCACGGGCCATTTTGCCGTGCCGGGCTGCCTGTCATGCCGGGCCGGCCCATGGCCCGTCATACGATAAACACTTCAAAATTATCTTCATCATTTTCAGTTTTTCACAAATGTTCATCGTTTTTAACAGGTCACAATTCAATTATTAGTTATCAAAAATCATTTTAACAAGTTATTTTAATCAAATTAGCCGTTAAAATCACAATCACTGGGCCGCTTCCGTGCCGCCTCTTAGATCAGGCCGTGCCCGTGCCGTGCCACGTGCCTAGGTGACGGCCCAGGCACGGCCCACGCACCGGGCCGGGCCAAAACGTCATGGTATGGGCCGGGTCGTCGTGCCTCGTGCCTTATTGCCAAGTATAAAGGTCACTATCCACCATATGAGGTATAATGCCATTGAATTGACCCTCCTCTTTTGCTCTATTAATAAGTATAGCAACCATATCTTCAACAATATTTAATAAAATTGATGATAAAAGATCTTCTTGTCAGAGTCCCTTTCTGGTTTGGAAGAAATGACCAATTTTATCATTGATGTTGATAGCAACACTACCCCCGAGATAAAGGATTTAATCCAAGATATCCACTTGGGCGAAATCTTTTATTCGTAAGGATTGTAAAAGGAAAGGCCATTTTACTTTGTCATACACCTTTTTGAAATCGATCTTAAGGACCACCCTATTTAATTTCTTGCGATGTAACTCATGAACCGTTTCATGCAGTATAACGACCCCTCCAAGGACATTTCGTCCACACATAAACGTTGTTTGAGTAGGGCTAATAACTTTTTCAGCAATTAAATTAATTCTCATTGTTGCCACTTTGGTGGAAATCTTGAAAGACACGTTAAGCAAACAAATAAGTCTATATTGTTGGATGACATGTTTCTCCTGGACTTTTGGTAATAAAGTAATTAATCACCCCAGAGCTAAGACTAAAAAATTGATAGTTCTCCTTTATGAAGCTCATGCTAAGAGATTAATATCTTTTCTAGATTCGTTCCGTCCCTTCTCTAGAATTTAGTTCCTTTTCTCTCAAATATATATATAGTAATACTAATATTTACTATGTGTGATAAGAATTATCCCATTTATCGTGAATATACTTTTATAATGAACAGATACACATATTAATCCTATTTTATATATAAGTATTTATTAAAAGAGTTTGATTCATTGAGAAGCCTGATGTGTAAGCCTGATGTGTGTTTATTTTGGGACGAAACGAGAATATGTTAAATACCAAACTACGACACCACGATCCTCTGCACTGGTTAGCGCACAAAATTACATAATCATTTTTCCCATATATTAAATGGCTCGATAATTTTAGATGTGTTAATTGGCAGCATTTCATATGCATATGTTACTATTATAATATCAATTTCAAAGGGACCTCTGTCTATGATTTCACTTCAGTCCCTCGAATCCTCGGCACTACCACAATCTAAAAGTTCTCCTAGTGAGGTGAAGTTCTCCTAATGTTTTGGTAGTCAAAATTTAGTACAAACTTTCCTTAGTAAATGTCTCATAGCGAGAATATTTTACTACTATTTAAAAACACTAGGAGAAGTCCACCATTCTAGTAGTGCGGGACCGGCCCTGCTTACTCGTACCCAAATTACTTGTGGGATACGACAGGAATATATGCACAGATGTGTATCAAGAACAAATTAAAGATCAACTCAAGTTAATTACCATGGCACACATAGAGCATTACATTCTTATTCAGTGACACTCACACACCAGACAACTGAATAAACGTACTCACGCAATCTTAACACTCCCTGACACTTGAACACACACGCTCACTCTCACTGTGAACTGGCCATTATTCTAGCTGAAAATTAACACAGATGGAGCACACACAGACACATGACCGCTAAGGAAAGGAAACTAGTAAGTAACGATTGCCCCCGCCTCCTCCAAACACATAGGATTTAGATGGAGAGAGGGAGACCTGGAAGAAAGGCTTAGCCTTCCCTTGCCGATGAGACTTGCCTTGTTTCTTTTTCTGCACAGCTGCCGAAGCATCCCTGCTCACATGCCAACCCGCGGCGAAGAGCACGGCAAGCATGCTTCTTCACTGCTCGCACTACTCACACCGCTGCCGGTGTTAGTGTGACCAGTGCTTCTTCACTCACAACACCTTGTTCTCTGCCCCTCTTCTTCCTCTTCCTCGACATCATATGCTAGGGGCTCTGCTTCGACGAGTTCGGTGAGCGAGAACACTGGTCTGGCCATGGCCAATCTTCCGTTCTTTTATAGGCATGTTCATGTTAACTGAATCACTCAAGTCTGAGCGAGTGATTGGCCTGTAGGGATTATTAATTGGTGAAGGGGGGATTCTTTGGTTGCATTATGGATTCTCGCATATCTGCACCCACTTATCCTTGAGCCACTGGATTCCATTGCTTTTGATACTTTTTATGGGTGGCCATTAAGGCGTTAACACTTTGTTATGTTGTGCCTAACCTACGGCGTATCGCCACTTTATGGGTAGTGGGGATCCTCTGAGGTACAGTCAGTGGACAGCTGTCGATGATTAACAGCGACAGTTTCAGAAATACGACTACTTCTGAGAATGTCAAAGAATCTCATCCATCGCTACATGCTAAGGCATTGTTCATTTGTGAAGGATTCAATGCAGGAGCTAACTCATTCCGAGTTACAAATGAGTGATTGCCCAGAATTAATTTCAGAGGATAAAAGATCCGATTTCGTACGGGTCATGTAGCCAAGAAAAATAGAAGCAAGTTTTTGTTCCCGTCAATTTTCATTCCGAGCTGGCATAAAATGAACACACATTTTAGTTCCCATCCAGATTGAAAACGGACTGCAACAATCCACCCGGAATGTCACGGAATGGGTGAATCCGATAGAAATAAACAAGGCCTAAGTATTTTTTTTCCTTTTGGAAGAACCTTCATAGAGGGCTAGGAATCGTGCAATGCAATCCACACTGCGTTCCGTTGGTATGGAACAGTGACCAGAAACTATTCCAGGAATACTAAGCTAATTCTATATAGACCTTGATGAGGTGGAATAAATCCTGTCCAAGAATTGAACTAAACGAACAAGGTCTTAAGAAGAAAGAAGAAAGAGTAACCCAGTTTACAAGGAAAATTGGACCTATAAACTATAATTAAAGGAAAACCCTGTCCTGAGCACAACAGCTCAGGCAGCTTACCCATGACCCACCAACACATAGCAGGAAAAGAACACAATATAGCCCATCGTTTAACTAGTTACCGAGCTTCGTCGCAATAGTGAACAAGCAGCTCTAACTCACACAATCAACCTCAGCAAAGCTGCCATCTACAACACACGACGACTAGCACCAATCCACCAACACACCTAGATAGAAACGGCAGAGCGTCATTCTTGACAAGTATCATCACACCTATCAATGAGCAACCTCGACTTTGCCACCGTACCGCAAGCTCAAACTAGGAATGTCGGCCGTGTGCAAGGAAAAAAGTGCTCCACGAAGGCAAAGGCATAAGTCAAACGCGAATATATACAAACACCAAATTCATGATAAGTCTTTGATCCAAAGCCCGGCAGAAGCACCTCTAACTTCCTACAATGGAGGACAACCTTGCCACAAGTCGCTGCACTCACGCTCGTAGCTAGGCGCACACCCTGTCACAAGTTGGAAAGAGCCCACCGCACATTATCCTTGCCAAGCTACATAGCACCGTACCCCAAAGACACAATAGCTCCGACGCTCTGAACTATGAAGCACCGGCAACGACTGGCCAAAGGCAACATCTGATGGACCATCAGTGGACCACTCGATGGACCATCTCCTTTGATCCTTTGAAACATTCCAAAACACTGCCTCCAAGGAGGGCACAACATTAATGGCACCACCGTACCATGCATCGTTGATTCCAGATCTGAACTGGGTTGTCACATGGAGGAAAGACGGCGCCAGGCAAGGTTAGCTTTAGCAAATATATACTAAATATTTATATTGATGTGTATTTCCTGTGTATGGTTAGTGAACCAGTATGAATCTCTTCTTACCTCTACTTATCTCATCATACAGTTTTTTAAAAGAAAAGAAGAGGATAAAGTAACTTCTTATGTTTTTCTTTGCAACAAGACTTAGTTATATTTCCACCTCCACAATCTAAAGGCTTACTTTTTATATATGCATATGCAGACTAGAAAAGTTGACATGGCAATATCTATAGACACATTTTCTGAACATTGAGAAATCAAAGTCCAACTGGAATGTTTTAAAGGAGATGGTCCATCGAATTACGGCCCCAGAAGATCCGGACATTCTTGCCCCTACCGCAGAAGGGTGGAAGGAGACGTCTCCGTGTGTTAGTAGTAGTCTATAAGCATGATTCACACCAATGCAAGTGCAGGCCAGCAACGCAAAGGAAAACTGAAACAGTTGCACGCTTTTGGAAAGTGTCGTGCATTAGCACGTCCCTACAATCCTCAAAAAAGGAAACAGCAGATCAGACTGGAATCTGATTTTTTATGGATGATCCGGTCCCTCCAGACGGTCTATCCATCACCCACCACCATCCAATGCGGAATGAGGTGCACTCTGAAATAGGGGAGATGTCGTCTTCCAGACATCAGATAGATTCATATCCTATTCATTCTCGGCTTACACCCAACTCTATCCGAATCAAAAGGTGAAGCTTTTCACTAGCTGGGTGGGGTTGATTGATAGATGTGCTTTGTCCTAAGTAATGGCTGCCTTATCAACTTCTTATTGCCTTCATCTTGAATGAAATGGATATCATTAAGCCACTTTCTCATGCTCATACCTTGGACTTTTTCTCCGGGATATCGTAATTTATGTAGCTAAAGGACAGGCCACGATCTGGAGATAAGAGCTGATGACTTATGACCTTGGAAGTGCTTTGTTGATTATCATCGGTCGATCTCCTACTTTATTTTCGCCAGCAATGAGCAAATGAATAGCGTTTACTGCTTTCTCAAGAAATGAAAGGAGACTTGATACTATGTCTGTAGTGGGCCAATACTCAGGTACTCCGATTACCTCGCAGAAGGTAATATCTTAAATCAAATCTGGGCCGTTGATTTTTCTAAACTTAATAATTTACTAAATAAATTAATAAATAAAAACCCAAAAAATAAAGGGAGCGCGTTCGCGGCGTCGCGGCTCGCCGTGCGCGCGTACCCACGGCCCAGCATCACACTCCACGACGGCCCGCCCAGCAGCGACACGGTGTCGCGAGCCGCCAGCGCCAGCACGTCCGCGCACGACACGGTGCACGGGCAGGCCGCCTCGAATCCCCGCGGGGAGTTGGCGTTCGGCGCCGCGCCCTTCTCGCCCATGAATGCGCCCCTCGGTGCGTGGTCGAGGACTCGGACAGGCAGCTCTTCGGCGGCCGCGGCAGGTCGCAGCAAGACGACCTGGTGAGGAAGTACGATTGCGTTGGAGGCGCGTTCGCGAGTGACTTTGCTAAGGCGATGGTGAAGATGGGCAACCTGGCGCCGGCGCCAGGGACGCCGCTGGAGGTCAGGAAACTGCCACAGGCCCAACTAGCTAGGCAGGCTAACATCGATGCTACACCACATTGTTGCTAGCTAGCATGATTGAAGCAGACAATTCAATGCGGCTAGCACCGCCGGAGGACCCCCTGCAGGCGGAGGTGGTACTGGTTGACGGCCTCGACGGGCCCTGCCTGAGTGTCGTGGAGGCGGAGGTTTTTTAAATATTACAAAACTTCCTTATTTACTCTATTTTTATAAAATAAAAATTCAATAAACATTATTACCTCCTAGGAGGTAATAGATGATCATGACCGTTGGATCGGAATAAATGGACGATCCACATTCATTCCGGAGTACCATAGCAAAAGCCTATGTCTCGGCAAGTCTTAAAAGTTGCTCTTTTTATTTCATTTGAATGTAGATTGAGTAGTAAAATTCGTTTAAAAATAACAGAATTAAATTGGATTGCATATTTGTATGCATAAAACAATAACAATTGTATGACAGTGCTACATAAAATATTTTGTGAAACTCCATAATTCTATTTGTCATGGATTTATCTCATTTTAAGAGAGATGTAAACATGTAATTTTTTTGAGGAATTTGGAGGTGGAAATAATGCCCCTACAGTGAGAACCTAAAGTTAAAGGACGGGCAGAAGTTTACAAAGGAATTCAAGAAACAGAAAAAAAAAAGAAAACAGATGCTCCTTGAGCAAAAAAATAGTTACAAACTTTTGATCCATGCACTAAAACGATCTGAGGCACTAGCTTTAACTCGTAGGAAGGTGTCAATAATTCTCTTAAGAAGAGTCTTCTGCAATCCTCGATATCAACTGTATCTCTTTGAAAAATAAGTCATTTCTTGCTGTCCAAATCAGCCAACACATTAGGATGATTGCATTCATGAAGAAGCCTGACTGTAACTAACTAATCCTTTATGCTTAGAAGGATGTCAAGAAAAGAACTTTCAGGTGGAATTATTGCTATGTTGATCAGGTTCCAACCGGAAGCTGCAAAAGGGAAATTCAGAAAAAGATGATATGAGGTCTTCTCTAAATGCAAATGGCATAAGAAACAATTATAAGATTCTAGGTACATGTTTTTTTTCTACTGAGTATGTTTCTTGTACTTATCCTGTACTTATCCTCAAGGGTCCTTCTAAATGGACAACAGGGTCCGGCGTTCAGTCACAGGAGAGGGGTCCGACCCGCTTTCTCCCATGCTTTTCATTCTTGCCATGGATCCGCTGCAGCGCTTGCTAGACATGGCAACTCAGCAAGCTGTCCTCACTAATCTACCTTTACCCGCGGCTAGATGGAGAACTTCCATGTATGTTGATGATGCAGCAATATTCATTAACCCTCTTAAGGAAGACCTCAAGGCCATCACAACCATCCTGCAAGTATTCGGCAAAGTCTCAGGCCTTCACATAAACTTGCAAAAAAGATCAGTTCACCCTATCAGATGCCATGACGTCGACCTCGATCATGTCTTAGCCTCCTTCACATGGAAAAGAGAAACTTTCCCATGTCGTTACTTGGGATTGCAGCTACATACAAGATCACTGCAGAGGGTCCATGTACAACCCCTCATTGAACGCATTGGCCAAAGGCTGCCGGGGTGGAAGGGGAAGATGCTGAATAGAGCAGACAGACTTACATTAGTTACCTCAGTTCTATCCTCTATGCCGACTTACCACCTCACGGTGTTCCCTCTTGCAGTGTGAGCAAGAAAGAAGATTGATAAAATCAGAAGATCCTTCCTTTGGAAAGGGGAGGAGAATGCCAACGGGGGACACAACCTAGTGAATTGGCCGACTGTCTGCATGCCAAAAGACTTGGGTGGATTGGGAGTGCTACACCTAGAAAGGTTCGGGAGAGCATTGCGCCTAAGATGGTTGTGGCAAGAATGGGGTCAGGACCTTAAACCTTGGGTGGGATTGGGGGTGCCGTGCAATGACACAGATCGTGTCCTTTTCAAATCTTCCACCACGGTCACAATTGGCAACGGCAACAAAGGATGCTTTTGGCACCATAATTGGTTAGATGGAGAGGCCCCTAGATATTTAGCGCCACACCTGTTCATGCTTGTACGCAGGAAGAACAGGACGGTCCGACAAGAGGTACACAATGGCAATTGGATCAGATCGCTGCAAACGCGCATCACAACAACAACACAACTCCAAGAATTCATTGGCCTATGGATTAGACTCCAAAACGTCCAGCTAAAGCCTGAGGTACAAGAGTCTTATTTGTAAATGGACAGCTGACGGAAATTACTCCACTCGCTCGGCATACATGATACAATTTAGAGGTTCACATCAGACGTTCCATCATGATCTCATTTGGAAGGCGAAAGCAGAGAATAAATGCAAAATTCATGCCTGGACCCTCTTGCATAATAAAATCTTAACTGTTGATAATCTTCAAAAAAGGGGATGGCCGCACTAAGACCGTTGTGTCTTATGTAATGGTCCTATGGAGACAGGATTACACCTATCTTTGTCATGCCCCTTTGCAAGAGCTGTATGGGCTCAGGTGCTATCTTGGGAAAATATTGCTTTACCGCTGCCACAACAAGAACCTGCCTCAATTGCCATTTGGTGGGAACATACGGCTAGCAAGGTGGCAAAGGAAGAACGTGGAACTTGTGGAAGGAGAGGAATAGGAGGATCTTCGAAAATGTACACAAGACGGCGCAACAGGTAGCCTCCATGACCAAAGAGGATATAGTGCAGAGACATAGGGCATTGGCTATGGTGGGAGAGTAAACTACTAGTGAAACGGGTGTAACTCTTTGGTCCTCGGACTAGTTTATTAGGCACAATGAGTGTCATGTGTTCATAAACTTCTTCTTCTTTACTTCATTGAGCGGCAGAGCTCCTTGTTGGTTTGATGCCCAATAGTCAAAAGCCCATAAGGCCCAAATAGCTAGCCCATTAGTATTTCTATAAATGCTAATGATCCGACCAAGGGGGTGATCAACCCTAATCACCTGTAGACACCCCACGCCGCCACTTGCATGCGTGAGCATCCACGCACGCCGCCACTTGCATGCGTGTTGCTAGCGTTAAAAGGGCTAGTGCAATTTTGGCGTGTTCCTGTTGCAGTCCGCGGGTGTTGCCTAGCGCTAGCACGCTGTGTCACCATCATTCTTCTCTCTGTACGTGTGGACGTTCGTTGAAGTGCTTCTGCGTTGCGCACTACGTCGTATGTAACACCCCAATTTATATTAATAAATTGGAAGCCAAATATATGTGAACCCAGGATGTCTTGATTCACATATACCTTACAAATTATAATATAATTCCACGAACAACGATTATCTTTATTACATCACATGGTGTTCATCACATCATAATCAACGATAATGTTTATTATAGCACAATACGTAGTAAAACAAAAACTCCCACCATAGGGACACCAACTTGGGGTACACCCTCCTCAGAAGTCGCGGGCATCCTCGGGGAACTCCTCATAGCCTCCAACATCTGGTACCCATCCGGAATTTTTTTACAAAGGTGGTGACAACAAGCATCAGCTCACCATGCTCAGCAAGTATATCTATGGGATGCAAGCTCAAAAGGCTCGCTCGGGTTTAAGCGATAAGCAATTTTAGTAGGTCAAGTTTTATTAAGTACATAACATATAAAAACATAAGCTTAACCCTTTCCCATGATTAGGCATAAGCATCAGTTTCCAAGTTAACAACATTTCCATTTTAATGTAAAGACATGAAATATAATTGGAAAGATCCAACCTGCTTGTATCCGTGAGCACGGCTATCATGATAGATTTTAGAACTCTGCGGAGTTTGTACAAAGTTACCCTTGAGTCGTGTTACCCCTTTGCCCGAGATTGCGGCAAGCCTCTTAGCTCACTACCAAGGTAAGCCGACAGGGTTCACTACGAAGCCTTACACTAGCCACTCTAACAAGTTAGTAGTCAAGCGAATGGGGCCCCCCTTCGAGTATCCAGGGCACATCAAGACAGGCAAGAGAACCATTCTTAAACCGAAACGCCCCTCTAGCGCTACGAGTTGGTAACTACTAACAAGCTAGAGCAAACTAGTTTTACGACTAAGATCGGAGCCATGTGATCCTCAAGGTTGTACGGACTTCCTGGGTTGTCTGTCCCAAGTACAAACCTTATGGAGAGATACTGGAGCATATGGGAAAATAATGCATCTCCAGCCCCATCCTAGTCAATTTAAAGTTATCATTATCATTTGATCACAAATTCCAACCTTCCATTATTCAAGTTCATAACATAAAGTTGAGCGTAGCATTACTTATACAACTATTATCATGCTTAAAACCCCCCATAGGTGACAAGGATGTGGTACAAGAGAAACTAAGTCTCTAAGGTTTGAGTAAAAATAGACACATGCATTTACATTGTGATGATTATTTTGAGTTGCTAGGTAACAAGGAATAACATAGGCTATACTTGCCTTGCTCAAAGTCCTGGTCCTGGTACTGCTCCTGGAACTCCTGCTCCTCAAAAGCCTCGCTTTCTACTCGCGGAAACAATCACCAAACAGATATCCATACAATCATCACATGCAAAGAGAATAAAAAACTATTAGAACATTACTCCATACAATAGAAACATAAAGAGAAACATGTATAAAACTAATCTACACGTTACTAGGAACACGTGAGCGCGAGAATCACTCTAATCGAACCTATAATGAGAAAGTTATAAAGGAAACAAGTTTTGGGCACCTTTTAGTAAATAGAAGGGGTGGCCGCGGCTCGGCTGGGGCACTGGAGCGGCGCGGGACGCGACGTCGCGCCGTGGGAGCGGGCTTGGTTCACCGGCGAGGTCGCGGGGGAGGTGCTGGAGCCTCGGGTGGCCTCGGCTTGGCCACAGGGACGGTGCGAACGGCGAGGCGAGGTCACGCGGAAGGCCGGCGAGCGGTGGCGAGGACGCGGGCGGTGCGTCCGCGGCGGACGGCATGGACCGGTGCTCAGACTCATCAGCGAGGTCACGGGGAGGGGCACTGGGGACACCGTGGAGGCAATGCGAAGCCTCGGGGTCGTTGCGGGTGACGCAACAGAGTCTCGCCGTGGGTCAGCGGGCGGCGTCGAGGATGCGGGGCGACTCGTCGTGGCAGACGCCATTGGCGTGAGCTCGGAGCTCCGAGGCGTGCGGCGGGACGGCGCTCGGGCGGTGAACGCGCGACGCCGAGAGGTCAAGGAGGTAGGGGACGCCATGGCGAACACCGTCATGGCCTTGGTGCGACGGCAGGACCTTACCAGAGGCGAGAAGACGGCGGCGGCGGTGCTCGGGAGCAGCGGCGGTGTGGTGAGAGCAGGGGAAGAGAAAGGGGGCAGTGGGGGTCCTTTTATAGGGCCGAAGAGGTAACCGACGGCGGCGCGAGTGCCTCCATCAAGGAGCAGTGGCTGAGTGGCCTTAATGGCCACTCACGGCAGTTACCGGAGCGGGAGGAAACGGCGGCGGCAGGTTCCTAGCCAGAGGAAGGGGAAGGGGGCATGAGCGGCTGGCAGGTGGGGTTGGGGTGGCAGCGACTCTGCGCGAGCTGACGCGCGGGCCTGGGCTGGCAGCGGCAGTGGGGAAGGTGAGCTAGGCCACGTGCTGAGGGATGGGCAGCTGGGATGGTGGGGAGCTGGGCCGAGGGGAAGGGGGAGGCCCAAGTGGGGGCGGGCGGGCCAGCAGCGCAGGAAGCAGGCCGAGGGGCAAGAGGGCCGTGTAGGCCGGCTGCGGGTGCGGGTTGGGCCGGTTGCAAAAGAGAGAGGAAGGGAGGGAGAGAGATTTGGGGCTAGGCCAGATCAGTTGTTGGGCTAGAAAAGGGGTTAGGGAGAAAAGACAAAAAGAAAAGGTTTTCCTTTCATTTTGATAAGAAACCAACTCAAATTCAAACCAAAGTTTGAATTCAAGACACACACAACGCTATCCTACACTCAAACATAAAAACCGTGCACCGGCATGAATGCAACAAAAAGAGTTATCAATCCTAAGTTGCTTTTATATTTATGAAATTAATTACTTGATTAATCTAAATGTCATGAAAATTGCATATAAGTAAATCAATTTCCATAGCTTTTCTGAAAACGATTTTTAGGGTGTTACAAACCTACCCCCCTTAAAAAGAATCTCGTCCTCGAGATTCGGATGATGAAAGGAGATTGAGATATTCTGATATGAGATTCTCTTCTCTTTGATATGATTGACTTGCCCATCACTTGAGGCTGACGGTTTGACTTTGAACTCAAAATTCTCTCCAGAAGTTGTTCTCAAAAGTATGGTTCTAGAGGCACATTGTATCAAGACAGTATGAGCAGTAAGCCAGTTCATTCCAAGAATCACATCGATACTCGTGATATTTAGAACTATCAGATCCGTGAGAAACTCTACCCCCCTTATGTTAAGCTTAACATTAGGACAAAGTAATGTAGCTTTCATTTCACCTCCTGGTGAGTTTACTAATAGGGTATCCTTGAGAGTATGCATAAGTAGAGTGTGCTTCTTAACAAAAGGTGTGGATAGAAAAGAATGAGATGCTCCAGAATCGAACAAAACTGAAGCAAGATGAGAGTTGACTGGGAACGTACCGATGACAACCTCAGATGATTCCTGTGCAGACTCAACTATCACATGGTGCACCTTTCCTCGGACATAGTTCTGTTGTCCTTTCTTGTTAGGGGTGTTGGGAAACACCTTCTGGCCACTAGACTGTCCTGGGGTCGTCTTCTTGGGACAACTGTAAGAGAGATGTCCTGCTTCACCACAAACGAAGCACTTGTTGTAGTTGTTCATCGCATTAGGGGTATTGGGGATGTTGTCCTTCATCAGGGTATTCACTACCTGCATTTGACTGAGAGCTTGGGCATGGTACGGCCTTGTTGCTATTGCTTTGGGGTCTTCTGCTGGAACTATGTACGATGGGCGGCATTAGACTGCCCCTGGTACCTCTGCTGCTGATTCTGGCTCTGAGAGAAACGAGGGCGACTGCCACTGCCCATCTGCTAATTCTGGTTCTGAAACTTCGGTTTCTTCACCTCCATATCACGCCTCTTGCTTTCAATGACTAGAGCCTTGTCAACAAGAAACTGGAAATTCGCAAAGGTATGTGAAAGCAGCTAGTACTGAATTCCATCATTTATCCCTTCCATGTAGAGCTCCTGCTTATCCAGGTCTTCCTCCACATCATTCAATGCATAGCGAGAGAGTTGAGTGAACTTGTCTCTGTATTCACTCATAGACATGCTTCCTTGCTTAAGAGCGAAAAATTCCTTTCTCTTAAGACTCACCAATCCTACAGGCACATGGTGAGAGCGGAAACCATCCCTGAACATCTGCCAAGAGATCTGGTTAGTATTAGGGTGAGCATGTTGAAAAGATTCCCACCAATCGAGTGCTGCTCCCTGAAGCTGTCCTGAAGCATCTAGGAATTTCTCTCTATCATTGCACTAGGCAATGTCAAACTGACGTTCCACTGCATGAAGCCAATCGTCTGCTTGAAGTGGATTAGAAGTGTTATCAAAAGTAGGGGGGCGTTCCTTCAAGAATTCACCCCTCTTATCACGAGCTGTTTGGTAAGGAGGAGGAGGTGGGTGGTTCTGCTGATTCTGCATATTTTGTGCCATATGCTGCAGAAGTTGAGTTTGCATTGCCAACAACTACTCAATAGTTGCTGGCAGGGGTGGTGGAGATGGTGGTCCACCTGATCCATACCTCCTAGTGTCAACCATCTGTATTCCAAGAATCGTATGAGACATATGCCTTTTTTATATAGAGACAAGATCAGAGATAACATGGTACTGATGGAACAGATTGAGATATATAGATAAGAACCCAACAAGATCTTTTATTAAACCATCATTTTTAACATAAACCAGATGGTTGTGGACAAGCCCCACAACACATCTCAATCATGAAAAAGAGTCAAATCACTCATGAACATCATGACAAGCATTCATGCACATTATTAAGACACGATTTCACACAGACTCTATGACTCCGACTGACATAACATACTGACTGACTGACTCGCATGTAACAATCTCCAACTCATAGGTAAGGATAGTCCTAAGGGTCGACGGTGGTGTGGGTGCAGGAGCAGCTCGGGTGGTGCCTCTTGCGGGAGACAACGATAGCAGGGTCGCGGGCTATCAGTGGCGGTGGAGGCTCCTGTGGTTGAAGTCCCTGGTCCCTCTGGCACTCCATCTCCAGATGGCGAGACTGAAGCGTCTCCACCTCGATCCAAAGGGTCCTTTGGTCTAGCATCGCTCTGTCAAGCGTCGTGTTAAGCGAGACCACCAGTGAAACAGTCTCGCCCAACCGGGCACTCTCTCCATCCTGCAGCTTCGCCACCTTACACCCGTTGCCTGAACTGCAACAACATGGAAAGTAGCGGTCCTCCTCCTCCTGTATCTTTGGAAACATCATGTCGCAGTGGTGGTACGGAGCCTGCCGCACAGCTTCCTCTGCTCCAGTCTCCTTGGTGAGAGTAGGAGTCATGGAGCGGTGAGAAGTGCGGATCTCCCAAGGTTCTCCAGGGCACTCCAAGTCTTCATGTAGATCCTGGTGATCCAGTACATGTTATACTCTGTGTAGGAGTACTTGCGGTTGCGGTACTCGATCTTCACTGGAACCGGAACATACTGCATCGAAGCCAGGTCGAAGAGCCGGGAGTGGTACACGTTGTCGTCGAAGTCGGTGGAGAAGGTCTCCCTGATCCACTTGGGGCGTGGAACCTCATCAACCTCGTCACCCTGGGTGTGGTCGCACACCTTCTCCTCGTCCTGACCCTCCTCGTCGTGGTCATAACTGTGGGTGTGCTCAGAAGAGTCACTCGAGTCTCCTGAGTCATCGCTTGGGTCGCCGGCTGCTCCGGACGCAGCGACGGGGACGTACTCCTCCACTTCTTCCTTAGCCTCTTCCTTAACCTCAGGAGCAACATAGGCTGAGCGGACCGGGATGCGTCCTCTGGTTGACTTCCGGGCCGTTTCCCTGGTGCAGGCCATCTACACAAAGTTTATAATATGAGATGAGAAATTTTGTAAAGAACAAGTGAAGGAGTGACAAAGTTTGTAAAATACCAAAAGTAATAAAATTTTCATAAATAAACCTAAGAGGATGTCCATTCTATCTAAGGTGAGCGTCCTACAGTCAGTTCGGCTTTGATACCAATTTGTAACACCCCAATTTATATTAATAAATTGGAAGCCAAATATATGTGAACCCAGGATGTCTTGATTCACATATACCTTACAAATTATAATATCATTACACGAACAACGATTATCTTTATTACATCACATGGTGTTCATCATATCATAGCCAATGGCAATGTTTATTACAGCGAAATACGTAGTAAATGTTGGTATTTCTTATGACTATTGGATAAATCCGCAAGCGCACAGATTATACCGCTGTAGCACTTCACCCAGAAGTATTCCAAGGTATCGTAATTTATATTTTCCCAATGGAAAGCTGAGCTAGAAATGATAATTAGAGAGAGATCCTAGAGAGGATCTCAACTTAGTACCAACTAGTATAGGGGGGTGTCGATGTTTTACCACCGATAGCCTGCCACGGGGTTACCCGGGACAATTGTTCGTGCTACGGCAAATAGTGAAACCTTGGTGGTTGGATACGCAGGGACACATAGTTTATACTGGTTCAGGCCCTCAACACAGTTGACTAATAACCCTACATCCAGTTAGGTCGCTTGTTATTGATCTTGATCTCGTAATACAAAGTATTGTATGTCGCTCTACGTATCGGGTGTAACGTAGTATGTTCAGGTGTTTTTTGGGTGGTACCCTCACCAGCCCTTTATAGTCCAGGGTCTGGTTGAGGACTGCTCTAATCCTACTCGGTTACAAACTCAGAGTCCTAAGCTACGCTTCGGTCTTGTTGTCTTTACCGAGTAGAATTCAGTTTCGTTCATCTGCCTTCCTTCGCGGACCGAGAGAAAAGAGGCCCAAAGCTCAGGTAAGCTGGCCCGTGGGTACCCTATAGGATATCCCATCGACAAGCCCCCGAGCATCTCATGGTTTCTCTTCAATATGCCGGGTTGCTTTGAAAGCGAGCCGAGTTCTTTTTGAAGCGAAATCGTGAGGTGATCTTTTGTCTTGTAGTCCTTCTACACATTTTGTTTATGGACAAAAATGTGCACTCATTGAGTGTAGCCCCCGAGCCTCTGGATACTTGGTACAAGTATTCAGAGGATCTAAGAAAAAGGTTTTGTAAGGTAGGTATTTCCAGCCCCCGAGCCTTCTCCGAGTTCTTTTTATCAGAAACGAGCTTAGCAGAAGGGTCTGAAATACTTTGCTCTTGTTCTCTTTTTATTCACGGGTGGGTACTGTGTTTTCACAGGTATGCAGAATCTTGCTTTTACTGTTGGCTTTGGTCAGCTTTTGTCTTTTTCTTTGCTTTTCTTTCTCGTGACTCTTGGCTTTTGGTGGTCCTTCCTTGCTATATATACTTGTTGTATTCGCGCTGATAACTTACTCTTTAGGGCTTGATGACTATGTTGCTGAGTGAAACTGAGCAGCCCCCGAGCTTATGCCCGCTTTCTGGTAGTTGAGCAGGTAGAAGAATTCTTGTGAATGGAGTTAGAGGTAGACTAACTCCTCGGTTAGATTTTCCTGGGAAGTTTGGTATGGCAGGCAGAAGAAGTCTTGTGATGTGGCTTCCATGTCTTCTCTGTCTAACTGCTGAACACCAGGCTATAACCGTTGCCGCTCACGAATTGATTGATGTGGTGCGCTCCATCTTCCTGGCCGTGCATACTTGCACCGAACTTCTGCTGGAAAGGCTAGAGTTGGAGCTGTCCAATCTCATTTGTTGGGAGTGGTTTTCTGCCTATTAACCAGGACTTTCTTCAGGCCTTAAGGAAATTCTGGGTTGTTTCATTCTGCAAGGTTTTCACCAAGTGTTGTTTCTTATTTGGTGGTAGATCCGTCTGTCCTTGATTTTGGCTCTTATAACTTGTCACTTGTGGTTTCTTGTTGTAGAAGAGGCTTATACTGGCCTTGTATTGGTAGCTCCTGATTGTTGTATTTGTAAGATCTGTGATCGAGTTGTTTTCGGTATCCAATGATTGTTTATGATTGTCCTTGGAATATTCTTCTTGATATTCTATCTAGTACCCTGATGTACTGCCTTTGTTTGTATCTCACACTGTAGTCCTTGTAGAATTTTTTGCCTTTACTGCTGCTGTAATCTTTTCTTCATGGACTCGGTGTATGTGCACCCCTTGTTCTTCTATAAATAGTTGTGGTATGGTTCCCTTGCCATATATCTTCTACTGTCCTTTGTAAAAAATCTCTGTTGTATCATGGATATTGTAGTTGGCGAGCTTGACGAGCCCCCGGCTTCTTTCCTCCCTTTCTTGGTTGTAATCTGGCGAATGGTGTAGATCTTGTGATAGAAACCGGTAGACAAGTGGTTTCAGGGTAGGATCAAGTTGTGGCAGTTTTGAGGCAAATGGTGTAGATCTTGTGATGAGGCTGTCGCATGTTGCGCTGCCTGATCTACCAGTGTCCTAATCCAGTGCATCTGACTGACCTAGCCGTCTTGGTTGAAGAAGTGTCCTTTGGTCAGCCCCGTGCTGTGTCATTTTGGTACATGCTGATGCTAATCTTCATACCTTAAATTCGGTCATTCCTGTTTTGCTGCGTCTCTCGCTGCCAATCTTCAATGGCTTCCGGGTTCTGCTTCTACTACCTTTGGAAATTTGGGTGTGTGGTGCTTTGTTGGGTATCGCGCACATCCGAGTTGTTTGGCTCTGTCTGACAATATTGGATCTTGGTTCGGGTTGATCTGACCTTGAATTCGACTAGGTTCCTTGACGTCATTATGTAAGAGTCCATATTTGTAAGATGGATGTGTCGTTCCATATTCTCCATATTATTGTTGTAATCAAGCTTTGTATCTGCTGGGTGATGAATAAACTTCTTGTCTTACTCTCCCGAGTTCTTTGTATTATGCAACCCGTACGATGATAGAGGTGTTCGAGTACTTCTCTTTTCTTTCTGAGCTGTCTGTTCACTTTATAGAAGATGTACTCTGGCTGAGTGTTTTACTTTTGGCGTCCGTTCCGTAGTGGCCCTTTGTAACCGTTGCGTAATTTTGATGAAACTTGCGGTTTTTACCCCTTTATAAATCTATCTTTCCTTCTTCTTTTCTTTTTTATCTTTCGGTAAAAAACTCTTTCCTCTGCTTGCAAACCCTAGCTGCCGCCACTGCTTTGCTCGTCTTTGATCGGATGGTGAAAAAGAACAAGAGCAAGTCTGAATTTGTGGTCGAGGATACCGTGTTGGATCATGTCGATAATCCTGAGTTTGTTGAGATGTCTCGTCAGATGAAGCGTTCTTCCAAGCCTACGACTCAGGAGGCGGATCTAGATATGCTAGTTGCCCATGGTTTGCTTCGGGCACATATTTTTTCTGAATATTCTCTTCCTGGTGAGCATGTAATCCCGAGTCCCTCTCCTGATCAGACTATGCTCTTTGTTTCTTTCGTTCATTCTGGTCTTTGCTTTCCTCCTTCTGATTTCTTGATGGAGTTCCTTCGTTTCTATTCAATCCAACTCCATCATCTGTCCCCTAATGGGATTCTTTTTGTTGCTTCATTCGCGCACTTGTGTGAAGCATTCATTGGTATCCCTCCTTGTCTCCTTCTTCTTCGGCATTTCTTTCGCCTTCGTTTTCATGAAAGCAAGCCAACTCGCTCCATTGGTTGTTGCACCTTCCAATTTCGTCAAGGGATGAAGAATAGCTATTTCTCCTTCACTCTTTATGACTCTGTAAAAGATTGGGCGGATAAGTGGTTTTACATCTCAAAACCTGATGCCTAGTTTTCTTCTGATCTTGCTGCCAAACCCACTCTTCTTCCTTGCTGGAATGATGCTCTGTCTTCTTCTGAGTTGTCGGCTATCAAGCCTCTATTAACTCGGATAAGTTTTCTGAAACAGTTTGGGTTGACCGGCAATGGATTGATTGCCAATTTCTATCGTCGCCAGGTTCAACCTCTCATGCAGAGGGATCATCTTGGCTTTGAATACACTAGTCCTTCTGATCCTTCTCAAATTATTCCTGAATCCGAGTTGTCTGATGATGATGTAGTTGATCGTTTGGAGAGGGTTCTGAGTGGTGTGACTGCTCTTCCTCCTCAGATTTTAGAGTATGATGCTGGAAACCCTCCTCCTCAGGTTAGTGATCTTTTAGAACATTCTGACTTCTTTTAACTAAGCTTTGCTAATAACTTGTTGTATGTTTCTTGTTTAGGATTATGGTCATTCTTTTAGGGTTGATTTGCCTTTTGGGCCTGTTGCCTTTGTTCCTGCTGAAGCTGCTGCTGAGGTTACTGTTGCTTCGAGCTCTTCTTCTAGGTTGATACCTGGACTATGTAATACTGAAGGGTATGTACCATATTCTCCTGATCCTCGGTTAGCTCAAGTCCTATTGGTTTCCAGGAAAAGGAAAGCTGAGTCGTCTGCTCAGCCTGTTCAACTTCCCCCTGCTACTCGCCGTCGTTCTCCTCGCCCGTTTACCCCCACAGGTAACATTATTGTAGGTGAGCGTTTTTTGCTTTTAGCCGAGTTGTTTTTGTTTATTGTGTTCCTTCACCCTTATATTTGCTTTTTTGCTAGGTGGCCAATCTATCCCACTTGATGAAGAGTATTCTGACGATGATCCTCCTCTTGTTCTGCCTCCGTAAGTTTCTTTCTTTGCTATCTTCTTTGTTTTTTCTTTGTTGTAATCTCTTTTCTTACTGTAATTTTACTTTAGTCGTAGGTTGTCTACTGGCTAATCTTCTGGTGAAGCTGCCACAGTTCTTACTGCTGTTCCGATCCCTTCTTCTTCGCTGCTTGATGACGATTTTTCTTTTGATATTCCCAAACTTTAGTATGCTCAAGTTGCTGCTTCTTTCAGCAAATTGGTCAAGTAAGTCAAGCTTTTCTCTGCAGTGTTTAGGTCTTAGTTGTCTTTGCCTAATATTCTTGTTTTTGCTTTCCTTAGGCCTTCTTCTGATGTTCCTGCTTCATCCCAAAGCGGTAGAGTTCTTTTATCCTGTTGACGAAGATTCTTGCTTTTTATTTTTCTCTTTAACTTTTCTTGTTTTGTTTCTTGTAGGACTTTGTGCTCCTGATGCTGCCAACGTTGCTGGTGCCTCCGAATTTGTTGGTGCCTATCCTCCTGATGGTGTGCCTCTTCTTGAGGTTCCTGAGTTAAGTCTCTCGGGCAAGGCTCTGATTTCTTCTTCGGTGGTTCCCTTGCTTCTTCAAGGGCCAGAAATTGAACTTAGTCGAGTTGAGCGGGTCCAGAAGCTTGTTTCTTCTTGGAATGATCTATCCATGACTTTTGGTGCTGAACTAAAGGTATTTTTCTTTTGTTTTTCTTCTTTGGTCTGTTTGTTTGTATTTTATTCTAATCTTTATCTTTCACAGGAGGTTTGTCAGGAATTGACTACTTCTTCCTCTTCGGAGGGTCAGTCTTCTGCCATTTTTCGAGCTGATCCTGATAAGGTTAAGCTTGAGCTATCTCAGGCTCGGGCTGCTTTGGATTAAGAAAAAGCTTCTTCATCTGCTGCTCTTGCTGATTTGAAGGATAAGCTAGCTGGTAAGTATTTTTATATTTTCCCTAATTTTTGTGATTCTGTTTTTGACATTCTCATTTGCAGCTGTTGAACAAGCTTCGGGGACTTGGAATGAAGAGAAGAAAGATCTGTCTCTTCGTCTTGAATCTTCAGAAAAGAAAACTGAAGCTGTAAGTTTATTGGTCGCTTGTTGTCTTCTGTCTTTTTGTTTTTCTTACTCTTAGTTCTCTGAATTCTTTGTCCTTTCCTAGCTTTTGAAGTCAGAGCAAGAGTTGCAGTCTCAACTTCTGGGCGTTCATGAACGATATAAGTCCTTGTATGCTGCTGTGAAGCCTGTCATAGCTGCTGTCTGTCATGAAGAGGATATTAAAGAAGGCTTGAAGACTTTAATTCTTGCACTGACCCTTCGGTTTCAAGAATTTGTGGAAAATGGGTTTGAGCGCTGTATAAACAATGTTGTTTCTTTTGTTCGAGCCCTCGCTCCTGATGTGCCTTTGGACCGGATTCTTGAAGATCCGATGGACGCCGATCTCTTGGCGAGGTGGGAGCAATCAAAGCCTGAAGTTCAGGAGCTTTGCCGTAAGATATTTGGTCAAATGAATGTGTTGCCCTCCTCTCCTTGAAAAAAAACATTTATTTGTCCTTGGGTGATGATCTTGTAATATACTCTGAATGATACTTTTGCTTAATATATTGTCAGGCTTCGTTCTGATATTGTGATGCTTTTGTCTTGCTTTGTTCGTAGGTTGTTCTCTAGTCGACTTGCTAGTTGTCTTGATGAGTACTTTATTTTCCAGATCTTGTGATCAATTGTCGAGTTCTGTAGTATCATGCCTCTATCTTGGGCTTTGAAGATGTTTTTGGATTCTGAGTTTTTTCTAGGAAACATTGTTGGCCTTTGTGCCTTGGTGACTATGCCGAAGATATTGCTCGTAGAGTGCCTTATGCTTCTGAGCTAAGTTTTATAGATCTTTGTCTTTGTGTTTTAATAACCTCCGAGTAACTTCGAAGTAGTACTGTCATTCTGGATGAGTAGTTCCTGATATTGTAGTAGTAGATGTCACTTTCTAACATGATAGTATTCGGCTTGCAGTCTTTGTTGCGCCGAGTTTCGTGCTGCTCTTCAAGCAATTGTGTTGTGTCACTTTGTACAAGTGATTAACTTAGATGTCGTCGAGGTAGACTGATCTTCTTTGTTGTGCCGAGTAGTTTGATGTTTGTCATGGTAGACTTGTAGATGTATGAACCAGACTGTGCCACTCATGGTGCAAAGCATTCGGTTTGTCAGGTTTCCTTGCGAAACATCTGACTTTTAAAATGCTAGACAGTGCCGCTCATGGTGCAAAGCTGTCAGCTTGTCATACTGCCTCACCAAACGGTAGACTTTATAGATGTATGAACCAGACTGTGTCGCTCATGGTGCAAAGTAGTCGGTTTGTCAAATTTCCTTTCGAAATTGACTTAGAATGCTAGACAGTGCCGCTCATGTTGCAAAGCTGTCAGCTTGTCATGCTGCCTCATGAAACGGTAGACTTGTAGATGTATGAACCAGACTGTGCCGCTCATGGTGCAAAGCAGTCGGTTTGTCAAATTTCCTTTCGAAATTGACTTAGAATGCTAGACAATGCCGCTCATGGTGCAAAGCTGTCAGCTTGTCATGCCGCCTCACGAAACGGTAGACTTGTATATATGAACCAGACTGTGCCGCTCATGGTGCAAAGCAGTCGGTTTATCAGATTTCCTTTTGAAATTGACTTAGAATGCTAGACAGTGCCACTCATGGTGCAAAGCTATCAGCTTGTCATGCCGCCTCTCGAGACGGTTGACTTGTAGATCATTTGCTTTTGAAGTCTTGTATCATTATATCTTTAGTTGTAAAATTTCTTGAGTTGGCTAATATGCCAAGTGTTGCTTAGTTGAATTCCATCTTCTGTCATCAGCTCATAAGTTCCGGGTTGTATTGTTGTCTTGATGATAAAAGGACCCTCCCATGGGTTGAGTAGTTTATGCCTTCCTTCTTTCTTTTGAATTAGTCGTAGAACCATATCTCCTAGTTTTAGCATTCTTGGATGCATATTTCTGTCGTAATGTCTTCGCAAACCTTGTAAATATCTTGCGTTTTGTACTACCGAAATGTCTCTTATTTCTTCGATTGTGTCGATCTCTAGTTGTCTTGTTTCTTCAGCTTCTCCTTCGTCGTATTGTTTGATTCTTGGTGATTGCCATATTAAGTTGATCGGTAATACGGCTTCTGATCCGTATACCAAGAAGAAAGGTGAATATCCTATTGCTCTGCTAAGTTGAGTTCTTAAGCCCCATACCACTTTTGGTAGTTCTTCTATCCATTTTCCTCCGTAATCTTTTAGGTCTTCGTACAGTCTTGGCTTTAGGCCTTGTTACAATAACCCATTGGCTCTTTCCACTTGTCCGTTTGCTTGAGGGTGAGCTACTGATGCATAGTCTATCTCTATCCCGCAATCTCTTGCCCAATATTGGAATTCCTTTCTGTAAATGGTGATCCAAGATCTGTGATTATTCTATTGGGCATTCCGAATCTGTGCATGATGTCTTGTATGAATTCTATTTCTTTTTCCGCGCTGTCTTTGACTAGTGGTTTGTATTCGATCCATTTGGTGAATTTGTCGACTTCCACGAATATATATTTAAATCCTCCTTTTGCTTTCTTGAGAGGTTTGACTTGATGTAGTCCCCAGCATGAAAAAGGCCATGCTGGCGGTATGCAGATTAGATTGTATGCTGGAACGTGTGATTGTCTTGCAAACATTTGGCAGCTTTTGCATGTCTTGACTAACTCTTCTGCATCTTTTAGTGTTGTTGGCCAATAGAATCCGCTTCTGAATGCTTTGCTGATTAATGTTCTGGATGCTGCATGGTTTTCACAACATCCCGCGTGGATTTCTTCCAATATCTCTTTTCCTTCTTGTGTAGATACACATTTTAATAGTACTCCAGAGGATGCTGCTCTCTTGTATATTTTGTCTTTTACGAGGACGTATGCTTTGCTTTTCCTTATAACCCTTGTTGCTTCTGCCTTGTCTCCGGGTAGTTTGTTTTCGTTCTTATAATCGATATATGGTTGTCTCCAATCGCCTTCTATGTTGAGGATCTGTCTTGAGATGTCGAGTTCTTTTATTTTGTCTATGTCCATTGAGTCTTCTTTTTGTTTACTGATTTCTTGGATTGATGGTTTTGCGAGTTCTTCTTTGAATACTCCGGGTGGTACCTTTGCTCTTTCTAATCCCAACTTAGATAAGATATCTGCTGCCACATTCGAGTCTCTTAAGACGTGATGAATTTCTAGTCCTTCGAAGTTCTTTTCGAGTTTCCTTACTTCTGCAAAGTATGCGTCCATGTTGTTATTTGTGCAATCCCACTCTTTGTTTAGTTGATTGATTACTACTGTTGAATCTCCGTAAGCGAGAACTCTTTTGATTCCCAGAGTAGTTGCTACTTTTAACCCGTGTATGAGTGCTTCGTATTCTGCTTCATTATTTGTTGCTTGCCGTAGTATCTGTAGCACATACTTTAATTGCCTTCCTTCTGGGAAAATTAGTAGCACACCTGCTCCTGCCCCCCAAGCTTCAGAGAGCCATCAAAGTATATCTTTTAGTGGTCCCGTATTGCACTGATTATTGCCATTTTTTCTGGATCTCCGGTCAGTAGGTCGATTGTCTTCGTGGCGGCTTCTTTTGGAGGTGTAAAATTATTTGGCTTCTTTGCCGGTATTTGGATTTCGTTCGGATTTATTTCCTCTACCTTCTTTGCAATGTCTTCCTTTTCCTTGTAATCTTCACTGGTAATGTGATTTGTCCCAATGGTATGGAAGCTTTTTCGGGTACTATCCCATAGAAAGGAATACTTGTTGGTGTGATCATGCCCTCATAATCCAAATTCATCTTCCTCAGCGTATCTGTGAAGATTATGCTTAATCCTGCTACTCCGTCGATGAGTACTTTGGAAACTGCAACTTCTGCTATTGTTGGTCCCATTACTAGGGGATAATAGCCCGCGTTTGCTGCACTTGTCAATTGGTCTTCTCTTGTAAACTGGATTGGGTATTCTGACCAATCTAGATATCTTGGGGTAGCTGGTTCAGCCGCCATAATGGTTCTATGTGCTAGCTTTTCATGTCTTTTGTTTCTTGCATATGATGCTCCAGAAAAGATTACTGCTATTTGTTGTTGAGGTTCTTGATAATTCCCCTCTGCTTTCTTTGTATCCTTCCCAGATTCATTTGTTCTCTGTTCCGAATTATTTGCTCGTGTATCTTCTTTCTTCGTGAATCTTCGTTGAAAAGTGTCGCATTCGATTAGTTTATGGCCTGCGTGAGGATGTATGTAGCAGGGTAGGTCTTCTATTCTTTCTGTTGGCCTTTTCGCAAAATGGTTGCCCTGGTAGTTGTTGTTTGAGTATCTTTTGTTTCTAGTGTTGTTGTAATTGTTGTTGTATCCTCCTTTATCATTATCATTAAATCTTCTTTTGTTGTCTGTTGCTGCCACCATGTTGTCTTGTCTTGATCTTTTATCCTTTGGTCTGAAATCTGGTCTTTTGTTCTCATGAGAATCTCGGGTGAATCTGTGTCGAGTTCTTTCTTCCGACGATATCATCTTCTCAACAGCTCTCTTGAAGTCTTCGTTAGATCTTGGGTTTTCGTTGAAGTAATCTTTGAACTGCCAATTTGCTATGATTCCGTCTGCAAATGTTTCTATTACTTCTCTGTCGGTGATATCGTGTATTTGAGCTCTGAGTTCTCCAAACCTTCGATAATATTCCCTTAGCGTGTCTCCTCTTCTTTGTTTTACATTCTTCAATTCGGCCGCTGTCATAGGGTGTGTTATTATTCCTGCGAAGTTGTTGCAGAATGCTTCTTGCAAATCTTCCCAATACTTGATTGATCTTGGTTTCAGCTTGTCGAACCATTGCAAAGGCATGACTTCGAGTGCCATTGGAATGTATAGGGCTTTGATATCGTTGTTTCCTCCTGTGAGTTCAATAGATTGAGAATATACTCTTATCCATTGTCTGGGTTCCACTTTTCCATTGTATTTTGAGTGGTTTGCTGGTTTGAATTTGTGTGGTAATTTCAGCGTCTGCAGTCTTCCTGCAAAGCATGGGAACCTATCGTATTGTTCTATCCTGTTGAAGTCTGGTGACCAATCTCTTCGGTAATAATCCATGTCCCTTTGTATTCGGATTCGCCATAGTCTTCTGGATAACGCTGGCCCCAGTCTGGGCCGTTTTGTCTTACTAGTCCGAGATGTTGTTCCTGTCTTTCTGATGGTTGTGGTACCTCTGTTTTCCCCAGTCTGTGAAATATTGACTTCTTGGGGGGTTGTTCTTCTTGCTTCTCTCCTTGTCCTTCTTGAGGTGTGTTGTTGTCGGCTTGCTTATCCCCGTTTTTTTTTATTGGCTCGTCGGTGATTCTTTCTTCTTTAGTAAGGATGTTTAGTTCTTTTGTCAGTTCTTCAATTCTTTCCCTCTTCGAGTTCTTCATGAATTCTCTTTCCGTCTTCTTCTTGTTATATTCTGTCAATTCTGCTTTGTATTTGTTCCAGATTTGTTTTCTCTGGGTGGCTCGATTTCTTCTTCCTGCTCTAGCTTTGTTCTTTTTCAGCCTCGCAGCTTTGTGATCGTTGGTTTCATTGTCGTTGCCTTCTTCGTCGTCTGAGATATCCCCTTCTGATTCATCTGATTAATTCAAGTCGGGTATTTGTGGTGGTTCTAGATAAGGTTCTAGTTCCGCCATGTATATGGTATGTGCCCTTCGAGTTCTTCTTGTTGGCTGATTTCTTTTTCTTGAATCGTATGGCAAACCCTGGTAAAATCCGAGTTCTTTTCCTATTTAGAATGGTAGTTCTACGTCATGACCTTGTGTTTGGTTTGGCTAGTGTACGATATATCCTTTTGGAGTTGTTGACATTATCATTCCCTCTCGAGCACCTTTCAAGGTTATGCTTCTTGTCATCTTCTTTTTAAGAAACTTCCCGTATGTGGATGCGGAGTTATGTAATCCATGTGGTTCCGAGTACTTGACTGTCTCCGAGTTGTTCCTGCCTTTGATTGAAGTTCGTATTCCAACTTGTATTGCGCTTGGTCTCTCTATGTTGGTCTTGAAGTTGGTACGTGGTGAAGTCTCCTTCTTTGAGTCAGTTTCGTATCCATCTTCTTCTGTTGTTTTGACTAGTTTCGAAATTGCTAGATTTTTGGTTTTTCGAGTCAATTCTTGAAGGTCTTGCTCAATCTTTCCGTCTACTCCTTCTTCCTCTCGGAGTTGCCTTTGAAGTCTTCCGTTGTTTTCGATCTTGTAGATCCATGATCCGAAGAAAAGTGTTGATTTCGTCAATTTCATCATCTTGAGGTTGTGGTCCACCAAGCTTTCGAGAAAAAATTCGCCGAAAGCCCCTACCTGGCGCACCAGCTGTCGATGTTTTACCACCGATAGCCTGCTATGGGGTTACCCGGGACAGTTGTTCATGCTACGGCGAATAGTGAAACCTTGGTGGTTGGACACGCAGGGACAGACAATTTATACTAGTTCAGGCCCACGACACTGTCGAGTAATAACCCTAGGTTCTGTTAGGTCGCTTGTTATTGATCTTGATCTCGTAATACAAAGTATTGTATGTCGCTCTACGTATCGGCTGTAACGTAGTATGTTCAGGTGTTTTTTGGGTGGTACCCTCACCAGCCCTTTATAGTCCATGGTCTGGTTGAGGACTGCTCTAATCCTACTCGATTACAAACTCAGAGTCCTAAGCTACGCTTCGGTCTTGTTGTCTTTACCGAGTAGAATTTGGTTTCATTTGTCTGCCTTCCTTCGCGGGCCGAGAGAAAAGAGGCCCAAAGCTTAGGTAAGCTGGCTTGTGGGTACCCTATATGATATCCCATCGACAGGGGGTAAACGATATATGTGATAGGAAGGGTTGATGAATGGATAAGCCAAGGTAAATGATAACTTAGAGATAACTAGATAGTATAGCTAGGTGGGAGGACGGCGAGAGAGTATAGGGACTCCTATGTAATTCACTCTACTTCAATATACTTAGCTAATTAATTAGTCTAAACACTATAGTTTGTCTCCTCAATACAAGTATGCTAGGCGAGAGGATAGATCAGTAGGAGGGCAAAACTTCTACCGGACCGCGCTCCCTTCTTACGGGGGGCTTACCTTTTAAGAACTTGCCTAAGAGCACGTGGTGGAATACAAAGACTAGACAAGGCTGTCACTCTCTTGCTAGCTACCCAAACAATCCGTGCAACAAGCAGCAACCAAGGGTAAGATGATATATAAGCACCACGCTTACACACAACTTAATACTTTGACTATGATCTATAACCAAAGCACCCTATAACAGGCAATGGTCGCATACGGGAAAGGCCACAAGGACCACAGACTATTGATGTAAAGGCTAGTAATAAGCAAAAACATATAACAAGACTATAACTAGTATAGTAATGCTCAAAGTAAATAATAAGTAAAGTAGAGGAAAAGTAATATATTGAATAAGATAAAGTCTTACAAAGAAGGAAAGATACAAGAGCTATACCAGACTTTCCAGAAGACGACTCCAAAAATCCCGAGCGCAGCTCGACTCAACTCTAACTCCCACTCTTGACTAACTACTAGAACAATCTAAGGAATAGAGCTTGTAGGCTTCTTCACCATGTATGAAGAGGGGGGTATGAGCCTCTATTTATAGTGGGAGGTGGAGTAGGGGCTACTCCATCACCATGTTATCGATCTAGGAGGCTTAAAATCTCCACCCTTGGATCCAACCACCTCTAAACCGACTTAGAGTGGATGGTCTTGATCTTCAACATGTGATAAACAGGTATGGTGGTTACCATGACCTGCACCGATCTAGGGGGAGGTCGGCTAACCCCCCCTATGGCCTGTGGGCCCTGCCTTCATCTTCTAGACCCACCCCCACTAGTCAGGGACCAAGTGAGGGGCTGGTGGGCCCTGTGGGAGCTCGACCAACCCCTTAGGGGTCTCTGTCCCACCTCGGCCTTCTAGATGCTGGCCCCACTTGTCATGTGGCCGGGTTGGTTCTTCTGGGTTATTTGTCACATTGATCTTGTTGATGTGGGCCCATGAATCCATGTGAGTTGCATGTGGACCGTTGGGAGAAAGCATAGAGTTGGTGGGCCCTATAGGAGGTCGGCCGACCCCCTATGTGGGTCCCACTGGCTCTCCTTTGCTCCATTTCTTCATTCCTGCAATGACATACTTCATGGACATGTGGAACTTGTTATTTAATAAAGTATGCTCATGATGCGATTGTTTTATCCTTGATCCTGAGGTTGTTGACAGAATTAGTTATGTAAAAGTGTATCATTGTTGGTGCCAACAGTAAAACAAAAACTATAGGGTTATGAGGTTGCTACACTAGCCGGAAAAACAAAAATTTTCTACCCCATAAACCAGGAACTAGTGCTAGTTATAGATCACGGGATTACCACTAGACGCGCAGATGCAGCGGAAGCGACTCGATGTAGTCGTGCGCGTTGTAGCAGTGCCATGCAGTTGCGAGGTCGTCTGTCTCAACGTCTCCTTCTCGCGGTTCGTCCTTGTGCTCCAGATGGAGCACCTCCAAGGAATCCCACACGTGCAGGGAGGAAGCGTTGCGCCTCTGGACTGCTAGGTCCGCGAGGGGCAGAAGGTGCGAGCGTGGGGAGGCGATGGCGGCTGCCAAAAGGCGTGGATCCATCTTGCCCTGCGCCCACCCCTTGATTATATAGGCGTCCTAACGAGCTCCCACGTTGGAGGCCCATTAGTAACCCTAAACCTATCGGGTCCAACCCGAATTAGGCTTCTAGCCCCTTAAGCGTGCGACCCTATGGGCTCACACACACATAGACATGGCCCAAGTACTCTTACTCAACCAATAGTTGATAGCGGCCTCTAGCAAGGAGTGTCAACTCCTATGCATACGCTACAATCATATCAGACAAACCACCAGAATACAATATACATGTTATTCCTTTGCCTCATGATATTTGGTCCAACTCGTGGGTTAACACTTAACCCAAGAACGACCATGCATTTCATGATCTAATCATTTGAGTGGTCCAGTGATATCTCTCTCATATGGAGAGTGACAAATTCCATCTTGATTGACTATGTCTCATAGCATGTTTCCCGACAAACCTGAAAGCTACCTTTATAACTACCCAGTCACGAAGTAGCGTTTGGTAGTCCCTAAGTAGGTTGTTTCACATCTTGAGTACATACGACAATCTCAGGTCTAAGGACATAACGTACACGATGTGTATAGAGACAATCTCAGGTGGGTCTGTCCAGCCTCATGTCATACATGTGCCCACTTTATTAGTTTGACATCTCTATGTCCATGACTTGTGAAACATAGTCATCAACTAATAATGTGCTGATCTAATATTCATGTGCGTTCTTGCACAAACTCTGATCAGGGACAACTTTAGAATAATCATACAAGTAAAATAGTTTCATAAACAATTCACACAATTGCTAATCAATACAAGTTGTCTTTAATGGATATTCATTGATCTCATAACATGTCATGGATACAAGGAAATACAATCATCTCTATGATTACCTCTAGGGCATACTCCCAACAAAAACCCCCCACCATAGGGACACCAACTGGGTCCTCAAAAGTCACGAGCATCCTCGGGGAACTCCTCATAGCCTCCAACATCTGGTACCCATCTAGAATTTTTATACAAAGGTGGTGAAAACAAGCGTCAGCTCACCATGCTCAACAAGTATATCTATGGGATGCAAGCTCAAAAGGCTCACTCGGGTTTAAGCGATAAGCAATTTTAGTAGGTCAAGTTTTATTAAGTACATAATATATAAAAACATAAGTTTAACCCTTTCCCGAGATTAGGCATAAGCATCAGTTTCCAAGTTAACAACATTTCCATTTTAATGTAAAGACAGGTAATATAATTGGAAAGATCCAGACCGCTCGTATCTGTGAGCACGGCTATCATGATAGATTTTAGAACTCTGCAGAGTTTGTACAACGTTACCCTTGAGTCGTGTTACCCCTTTGCCCGAGATTGCGGCAAGCCTCTTAGCTCACTACCAAGGTAAGCCGGCAGGGTTCACTACGAAGCCTTACACTAGCCACTCTAACAAGTTAGTAGTCACGCGAATGGGGCCCCCCCCTTCGAGACAACACTCTAAAAAGACCACAGCCTATCCAAGGCACATCAAGATAGGCAAGAGAACCATTCTTAAACCGAAGCGCCCCTCTAGCACTACGAGTTGGTAACTACTAACAAGCTAGAGCAAACTACTTTTACGACTAAGATCAGAGTCATGTGATCCTCAAGGTTGTACGGTCTTCCTGGGTTGTCTGTCCCAAGTACAAACCTTATGGAGAGGTACTGGAGCATATAGGAAAATAATGCATCTCCAGCCCCCTCCTAGTCAATTTAAAGTTATCATTATCATTTGATCACAGGTTCCAACCTTCCATTATACAAGTTCATAACATAAAGTTGAGCGTAGCATTACTTATACAACTAAACTTATCATGCTTAAAACCCCCCATAGATGACAAGGATGTGGTACAAGTGAAACTAAGTAAGTCTCTAAGGTTTGAGTAAAAATAGACACATGCTTTTACATTGTGATGATTATTTTGAGTTGCTAGGTAACAAGGAATAACATAGGCTATACTTGCCTTGCTCAAAGTCCTGGTCCTGGTACTGCTCCTGGAACTCCTGCTCCTCAAAATTCTCGCTTTCTACTCACGGAAACAATCACCAAACAGATATCCATACAATCATCACATGCAAAGAGAATAAACAACTATTAGAACATTACACCATACAATAGAAACATAAAGAGAAACATGTATAAAACTAATCTACACGTTACTAGGAACACGTGAATGCGAGAATCACTCTAATCGGACCTATAACGAGCAAGTTATAAAGGAAACAAGTTTTGGGGACCTTTTAGTAAATAGAAAACATTTTTCTAAGGTACTATAACTAAACCGAGAAATAATACATAATTAAAGCAAGTCTAAAAGGGTTAGATAGCAAAACTAGGGCTGTTGGTCTGAAAACAGAGAAAAACAGGGGTTAAAACAAAGAAAACAGGACTTAAAACTAAGGATTTTGAACTGTTTAAAACATGAATAGGATTATCGTAAAGCGCAGGGGCTTCGGAGCAAAACAACCGAGGGCTGTCGGTCGAGCGCCAACTTTGTGCCACGTGGCAGCACAGGATTGGTCTTGTCCACGTGCACAGTGTGGACCGCGTGCGGGGTGCGGGTCCACCGGTCCATGGTGGACCGAGGGGGATACCCCTTCGGGGTTTTGATCCTGGCCGTCCACTCCAGATCGGACGGCGCAGGGGTGGCCGCGGCTCGGCTGGGGCACTGGAGCGGCGCGAGACGTGACGTCGCGCCGTGGGAACGGGCTTGGTTTGCCGGCGAGGTCGCGGGGGAGGTGATGGAGCCTCGGGTGGCCTCAGCTTGGCCAGCGGGACGGTGCAAACGGCGAGGCGAGGTCGCACGGAAGGCCGGCGAGCGGTGGCGAGGACGTGGGCGGTGCGTCCACGACGGATGCCATGGATGGGTGCTCAGACTCGCCGGCGAGGTCATGGGGGAGGGGCACTGGGGACACCATGGAGGCGAGGTGAAGCCTTGGGGTCGTTGCGGGTGACGCAGAGGAGTCACGCCGTGGGTTAGCGGGCGGCGTCGAGGACGCGGGGCGACTCGCCGCGGCAGACACCATTGGCGCGAGCTCGGAGCTCCGAGGCATGCGGCGGGACAACGCTCGGGTGGTGAACGCGCAATGCTGAGAAGTCGAGGAGGTAGGGGACGCCATGGCGAACACCGTCATGGCCTCTTTGCGACGGCAGGACCTTGTTGACGATCCTTAAGTACCAATTTTAACAGTCAACTAAACAAGGAAAAGGATCTAAATGAAACCAATAGCTAGAATTAGGGTTTACACTGACAGAATTCCACGAGTTTTGGTGAATGTCTGTTTCTACAGGGGGTTATCAGGAAATACCAAGGAAAGGCCCACATGTCATGTTTACATAGAGATAATTATCAACCGCACAATTTTCTATACTCTAGAAGGTTCCAGAAGACACGAGAATGAACGGGAAGCCGAGGGGCCCACACCCAGGGCGGCCACCCTAGGGTTTGGGGTGGCCACCCTACCCCTGTGACCAATCACGGTCAATCTTGCGGATCGCGCTCCACCGCCTTTGAGGATGAATCTAAACCACTCGCTTAAGGTTGGTTTGATCCGACGGTCCATGTTCATTTGAGGAGGCTATATAAGCAAGGCCCCTGACCCTCTGAGGATCCATCTCATCTCATTATTCTTCTCCAGAGCAAAAGCTAGGGTTTCAATTAGAAGTAGAGAAGGAGAGAGGTCCCTCTAGTTGTCTAGATATAGTTCTTCTAGTTCTAGTTCATCTAGTTGTAATTAGAGGTGTGAGAGAGGAGGAGAGAGCTAGGAGGAGCCGGATCTATCGGATCTTCCTCAACATTGTACCTTTGCAGCACCTGGTTCTGGGAAATCTCCAGGTTCTTCATTTATTATTTCTAAGTATCTTATTGTAGTTCTTACTTTATTCTATTTACGAGATCTCCGCTCGTATTGAGTGCTCTAGTTTAAACGTTAAATTAGAGTAGTATGCGATAGTGTAGACGTAGTGTCTAGACTAGAGTTTACCTGAGTTTGCGCCGAATCCTACAGATAGTTGTGGTAGCCCCAGAGGTGACAGCTCGGTAAGGCCTTTGTAGTCCACCACGTTCGGGTTGGTGTTTTCGTAGAGCTTTTGGCAACCTCCCCCGACTACCTTTTTTCCAGTCTTTGTCGAGAGTCGGGAAGGTACTGTTGCTCCAAAGTAAGTAGAGTATCGTGGGCCTTTGATTAGATAAACCCATTAGAAAAAACTCTAAAATCTCTCTACCCATTTATCTTATCTATCCTTGGACGTTCTTAGTTCTTCTCTAGTACACTTCACGTTCCCCGTGGAAATCGATACCCTTTTGGAATACTCACGGGTGAAAGCTACAACGGTATCTGTGCGCTTGCAGATTTATCTCTGTGCGTTAAGAAATACCAACAAGCTTTCTGGCGCCGTTGCCGGGGGAACGGTAGTTGTGCTAGTTTCAAACTATGGTCATCCATCTACCGTTTTCCTTTTGCATTTTTACCATCTTTCTCACCTCACCATATTCATCTTACCAAAAATATAAATACTCTACTCTAAAAGGCGACTTGTTAGAGACTCCACCATCTTCACACCATATTCTTATAAATGGCTATGAGCTTCGCCCTGCTTGTATAGCCATGGATTGGGAGCAATCTTTCTCTAGTCTTGGTTTAGTTTTAAGTCCATTTGAAAACATGAATTATCCAAGTATAGAGGAGGCCCCTAACAAGACCAATTTGAGAGTTACCAATCCAAGTGGAATTTTGAACTTACATGAAGAATCAACCATAGAGATTGGAGAGGAAGATGATATCAATGAGCATGGAATCTATTCCATAGCTATCTTCTTACACCCATGCTCATATGAGACATCTCCTGAAGCCATTGGTCTCTTTATTACCACACATGACATCTTCAACACCCTCACGCTTTTTGTTTGCAAAAACTTTAAAAGGATGGTTGTCGATGCATATGTTTATCATAAATATTGTAGATCTCGTTGTATAAATCTTGAGATAGGTAATAGTAGGGAAACCATGTTGCTAAAAACACATCTTAAAATGTTTCCCTAGGACAATCTTAGTACAAGCACCTCTGAGATCCTAACATAAGTGTTCACCTTTTTGTTGCCTACCCTTGTAAAGGGAGCATAGAAATATATGATTATATTCCTTTAGGTATTTTTGTCACTAACCTTTCGAGGTATAGAGCAGAAAGAATGAAGGAATGACAAGCATAAGGTATGTCCAACCAATTATTATGCAACATTGAATTTCATTCATCCAATCTTAATTTTTTGGCAAAATTCAAGCTTGGGGGATAACCCACCATAAAAAAAACCTTTGGTCATGTTGCTACATCATCTTAATTGTACCTACCTTTAAGGCATGCTCAACTAAAAAAAATCATCATATTTCTTCATCTTCACTTGAGTAAATCTCCATAATACATTCATGATATCTTTGTTTGCTATAGTATATGTTTAGGTTTTGAAGTATTTTTCATATACCTTTTAAATTATGCATGGTGCTTAGTTTAAATCAAAGGTATTTTGATTTTACTTCTAAAGACTTTTAAATTAAGCGTGGTGCTTAGGTTAAAATGTCTTCCTAAATTAATCTAGACTTGTTTAGGTTGATTTTTGAACTGATAGTATACTAGAGTAGATATTGGATATTTTGTTGGACTAACCCCTGCAGGAAAAGTTTCAATATCAAATTGGTAAGTCCTGAGATAAACACATACCATAGATGAAGAGAGATACATGAACTTCAACAATTTTCACAAGGGAGATGCAGCTAATTCATCACGATGAATTCCGTGGAGCAAGAAAAAGACATCTACAATCAAGGCACTCAATCCATGGAAGAGGGTGAACAAAACTTCAAGAGAAGATCAACAAAAATTTTAAGATTAATAGAACAAGGATGAGAGAGAAGTGGAATAAAAAGACAAGTCGTTAATGCACAACCAGTTGATCAAGGGAAGTTTTCATGAAGGTACGATGCTATCATTCTCCAATGACAAAGGTAAAGGTAAGTAAGCATAACTCTAAAAGCCTTTCTTTGATTTTGGTATTCACATAAATAAAGATCTAAACATGTTTGAGCTACAACTTTACTTGATCCAACCTGATTAACTCAACATGTTAGTTCTGTAAAACTTGATCCTAGTACTACTTCTTGATCTCACAGTCTTAACTATATATGCTAAAATGTTGCACATCCAACTTTGGGAAGATGCGATAAGCTTAATTGATACATATTTATAGAGAATCTTTCCATGTGTTAAAGAAATCTAATATGCCAAGCATTTATGAAGTGGTACATTCATGCTCATCCTCTGGACTGATCACTCATATCATGGCTAAATAAAATACAACTCAATCTTGCTCAAATATATTTAGGTTAGAGATGAATGAATAAACTTTTGGTTCTGTTGGTGTTTTTCCACTAGCAGAGCCCATGCACTTAATCTCTGCCTTGTTTCTATGAGTAGGACACTTCTTCACCATGCCATCAATAGCATGGGTGGATGACACCCTACCAATAAAGAAAGGAGATCCAGGAGACCTGTCATTCCAATCTCCATTGGAGCTTACACTTTTGAAGAAGTGGTCTGTGACCTTGGAGCAAGTGTCAACATCATGCCAACTTGCAGATCAGACACTATGCTATCCCAAAGGAGTTCTTGAAGAAGTTGTCTATGACCTTGGAAGCAGGTGTCATCATCATGCCAACTTGCAGATCAGACACTATGCTATCCCAAGGGAGTTCTTGAAGATAGTTTCAGAGGAGTTGGACACTCATTTGTATCGGCAGACTTTGAGGTTGAAGAAATAGATGGAGTGCCAAGATATGTTTCACAATCAAGGATGGGAAGGAGAAGTTCACTTCCAAGAAGCCTAACTCAAGGTTCCTACTCATCCTCAGACGCCGTACACCTACGAGGATACAACTACAGCTACAAGGAAGAACAACATCAATAATAGAAGGAGGAAGAGTAAAGCTCAACAACCAAGAGAAGACCCAGATAATTAGCACTATTGATTCAGTGTATGATCAACTCTTTCTATCACAATACCTCGCTAAGCTGGGAGATCCAGGAGTACCTACTAGTGATTGCAAGATCAAAGAAAGTACATTCTACAAGATATTCGGTAATATTGGATCAAGCAGTAACATAGTGTCTAAGGTGTTATATGGCAGTAGACCACTGTACCAGACATATGTGCAGCTACAGCTAGCAGACCAATCATTCTGATTTCTAGAGGGAATAACAAAAGACATCATGATCAGAGATCACTATGTTCCCACCGACTTTGTGGTTCAAGATATGGGAGATGAAGATGAAGTCCACCTCATTCAAGGAAGATCTTTCCTCAACACCACTAGTGCAATCATCTCCATGAAATCATGAGAGATCCACTTCCAATTTCCTGAAGAGAAGAAACAAGCCACCAAGGATGGATGGACAGACTATCTGGGAGAATTAACAAGATATGAAGATCAATTCAATAATAAATAGAAGAGTTCTCCTGAAAGAAGTCGTACCACCAACAGAGGATGTATCACCTGCTACAGAGGAAAGAAGAAGCAGAACTTTAGACTGAGAAAGTGTGGAAAAGGAAAGAGACTTCATCGGAAACACCAACACAAGAAGAGAAAACATTCAAGTATTCATCAGGAGTGGACCATGCTCCCTAAGACATTTGAACCAGAAGAGAGGTCCGGTTCGACGGACCTAAATCTCCGAACCTTAGCCGGAAGGTAAACTCGGTAAGTTATCTGCATATTTATTTTCCTCTGCATTGCATTAGTTGCACTCTAGCATATTTACTTTCCATAAATATTTTAGTACTATTTATATATATCATCCTTAGTATAATCCATTGCATAATCATCTTAATCATAGCATATCTATATTATTGCACTCATTGCATCATAAAAAGAAAAACCTTTAAGCCCCATGTGAATAAGTCTTCCAACTATTTACTATGGAGGCATAAAAGATTATTGCATTTGTCATTTGCATATAAAATTGAAAATCTAAAAAAAAAAAATATTTGAATATTCGAATTCTGCAAAGCTTTTGGCAATCAAGGCATAAATGGTTTACCACTAATGCTTAATCTGTGCCACGAGCTTTGTTATCTATTTGAGTTTAGCAGGATTTGGAAAGACTAGACAAGATGATATCTTCAACTACTTTGAGAAGTACCACTACATCAACTATCAATCTTTGAAGTCTCAAAGAAAGTGAAGTATGTCTACACTGTCTAAATGAATGACTATGTCAACATCCAACTTGGGGGAGAGCACCCCCATGTATCCAGGTAAGTATCCTGACCCTCTTAGGTTTACTTTTATTTAGATATTAGTTACATAAATAAATTAAAAAAATGTGAGCACATGAAGGTTCACACTTAATCACAAGAGTTACAACTTAGATACTTTTCATTGTCTACTTTATCCTTAATAGAGTTTCCTATTTAGTAATAATAATAAGTATGTTTAGAAGTTGCTAATAATAAAATGAAGAACTCTGAAGATAACTCTATGGAAATGATGAATAGTTGCTCTGCCATAATTCCTTTCAAGTACCTAGTTTTCAGCCTTGAATTCTCCCGAGTTTTAGATATAACTATTTTGACATGAAGATTTGCTCTGAACCTGAAACTTGTGGGTTGCGAATGCTTGAGCTAAGTCTAGGTAGTTGATAGGTATGATATGAGAAAGTTGAGCTACTGTTTATCTTGTTCCTAGCAATACTAGAGTTCTGGAGAATTTATCTTTTGAAAATTAAAAATATTACATGATGAGTCTCTATATGACGAGGGCTTGAATTCCTACCGCAGCCATATATACATGCCTGGTAGATTAGGAAAATATTCACTATCATATTTACTGCATGTATTTGCATTGAGTTTTGTCAAGCTTTGTTGACCCTTAGAGACTTGTCATGCTCTTAAAATCAAGATCACGTACACTCCACTCATATATGCTACTTCTATCCCGGAAGTACGCAGCCACATATATGCCATTCAGATCCACCAGAAAAATGCACTATTCCTACCTTGGGAGTAAGCAACCAAAAATATCCCAGTTCTCCACCTATCCATATATTCCATGACCACAAATGTAACTGCTCCAAAGATTTCCTTGTTATCATCTCTCAAAAGTGTTATTATAGAAAGAGACTTGGGGTTGTGAAAAAAAAATTAAATAAAGAGAGTAAAACATGGACAAGTGTCCTATCAAAACAATGGGTACTTAGATGCTCGCCTCTCTGAAAAAAGTGAAAAAAAGCAAGCCCAAGTTCTCTCAAAAATTCCAAGTTCCAAAAGAGAGATGTACATATATATGGAGCAGAGTAGAATTAGGTTTCTATCATACACCCTCATATATCCACCATACACTATTATCCACCACATATCCACCCTCATATATCCACCATACACCATTATCCACCACATATCCACCCTCATACATCCACCATATATCCCATACACATGGACATCTTGATTTGATTGTATGACCTGTTTCTATGGATCCATTGTTTGACTTTACAATATATGCTTTGCAAGTATGTATGCGTTGTTTCTCCCCACCTATGAACTCCATATATTGCCTATTAGTTATAGGGTGAGAGAGAGAAGGCACATTGTTACTTTGCCTGTTCCAAATAGTATTTTGAGAGAAGGCATAACACCATTGTTGCCTTGGTGAGGATCCACAAATACCACATATAGAGAGACTTGAGAGGGTCATACAAAAGAGACTTTGAGTTTTATTTCAAAAACTTTGTAAAACTATAAGATGAAGGTAAAGTGAAGAGCTTGAGACATAGTACTTGGCTTGGTCATTCTACTTTTCAATTGCTCAAGACCCAAGTGATGGCTATAAGCCCCATGGTTAAAGGTAATATGGGTAAGTTCGAAAGTCAGAATAGTTTACTCTAATCCAGAGGAGAATTCTTGTTTGAACGCATGTGTACCTTTAAGGCATGAAAGCATTGTAGCAACTCCTGATCCATCATTGAGTTCATCTTTGCTCAGGGATGAGCAAAAGGTAAGCTTGGGGGAGTTGTTGACGGTCCTTAAGTACCAATTTTAACAGTCAACTAAACAAGGAAAAAGATCTAAATGAAACCAATATCTAGAATTAGGGTTTATACTGAAAGAATTCCACGAGTTCTGGTGAATGTCTGTTTCTGTAGGGGCTTATCAGGAAATACCAAGGAAAGGGCCACATGTCATGTTTACATAGAGATAATTATCAATCGCAAAATTTTCTGTACTCTAGAAGGTTCCAGAAGACACGAGAACGAACGGGAAGCTGAGGGGGCCCACACCCAGGGTGCCCGCCCTAGGGTTTGGGGCGGCCGCCCTACCCCTATGACCAATCACAGTCAATCTTGCAAATCGCGCTCCACCGCCTTTGAGGATGAATCTAAACCACACGCTTAAGGTCGGTTTGATCTGACGGTCCACGTTCATTTGAGGAGGCTATATAAGCAAGGCCCCTAACCCCCTGAGGATCCATCTCATCTCATTATTCTTCTCCAGAGCAAAAGCTAGGGTTTCAATTAGAAGTAGAGAAGGAGAGAGGTCCCTCTAGTTGTCTAGATATAGTTCTTCTAGTTCTAGTTCATCTAGTTGTAATTAAAGGTGTGAGAGAGGAGAGAGCTAGGAGGAGCCGGATCTGTCGGATCTTCCTCAACATTGTACCTTTGCAGCATCTGGTTCTGAGCAATCTCCAGGTTCTTCATTTATTATTTCTAAGTATCTTATTTTAGTTCTTACTTTATTCTATTGACGAGATCTCCTCTCTTATTGAGTGCTCTAGTTTAAACGTTGAATTAGAGTAGTAAGTGATAGTGTAGACTTGGTGTCTAGACTAGAGTTTACCTGAGTTTGCACCCAATCCTACGGATAGTTGTGGTAGCCCAGAGGTGACAACTCTGTAAGGCCTTTGTAGTCCACTACGTTCAGGTTGGTGTTTTCGTAGAGCTTTTGGCAGCCTCCCCGACTACCTTTTTTTTAGTCATTGTCGAGAGTCGGGAAGGTACTGTTGCTCCAAAGTAAGTAGAGTATCGTGGGCCTTTGATTAGATAAACCCCTTAGAAAACTCTAAAATCTCTCTACCCATTTATCTTATCTATCCTTGGACATTCTTAGTTTTTCTCTAGTACACTTCACATTCCCCGTGGAAATCGATACCCTTTTGGAATACTCACGGGTGAAAGCTACAACAGTATCCGTGCGCTTGAGGATTTATCTGTGTGTGTTAAGAAATACCAACAGACCTTACCAGAGGCGAGAAGACGGCGGCGGCGGTGCTCGGGAGCAGCGGCGGTGCGGTGAGAGCAGGGGAAGAGAAAGGGGGCCGCGGGGGGTCCTTTTATTGGGCCGAAGAGGTAACCGACGACGGCGCTAGTGCCTCCATCAAGGTGCAGTGGTTGAGTGGCCTTAATGGCCACTCACGACAGTTACTGGAGCGGGAGGGAACGACGGCTGTGGCGGTTCTCTCCGTTCCCAGCCAGAGGAAGGGGAAAGGGGCATGAACGGCTGGCAGGTGGGGTTGGGGTGGCAGCGACTCAGCGCGAGCTGCTGCGTGGGCCTGGGCTGGCGGTGGCAATGGGGAAGGGCAGCTAGGCCATGCGCTGAGGGAGGGGCAGCTGGGCTAGTGGGGAGCTAGGCCGAGCGGGGGAGGGGGAGGCTAGGCCGAGCGGGGAAGGGGGAGGCCCAAGCGGGGGCTAGCGGGCTAGCAGCGCGGGGAGCAGGCCGAGCGGCAAGAGGGCGGTGCAGGCCGGTTGCGGAAGAGAGAGGAAGGGAGGGAGAGAGATTTGGGGCTGGGCCAGATCAGCTAGAAAAGGGGTTAGGGAGAAAAGACAAAAAGAAAAGGTTTTCCTTTTATTTTGAAAATAAACCAACTCAAATTCAAACCAAAGTTTGAATTCAAGACACACACAACGCTCTCCTACACTCAAACATAAAAACCATGCACCGGCATGAATGCAACAAAAAGAGTTATCAATCCTATGTTGCTTTTATATTTATGAAATTAATTACTTGATTAATTTAAATGTCATGAAAATCGCATATAAGTAAATCAATTTCCATAGCTTTTCTGAAAACGATTTTTAGGGTGTTACATCGTATGGTACGACTACTTCCTCGATGTTGACTACATCGACTACGCTCGTCCCGCCAAGTCTTCCGCTGCACCGTCGTCGGGAAGGTATAATATATGATCATCTACATGCAAGTTGATCCTGTTTTTACGCGGTATTTATTATGGTGCTAGCGAGTAGCCATTCGCGTTTCCTAACAGTGGTACCAGAGCCGTGCTTGCGTTGTTTTTGATCTAGATTATTTTAACGCGATTGGCTGTAGAACACATCGTTTTAACCAATAGAATTATGTGTGTATTAAATTGTTGTTGACACAAAAAGCGTCAGGATCTGCGAACACCTCGGGCTATTACCCGAATTCGATATCCAAAGGTGTGCCAGTCGATTTGACCAGTTAATCGACAAGGATGATAACTAGAACAAGATCCAAACAAGACAACGGCGATACGCCTAGATGTCAAGACTCAGACTTGATCAAGATAACTAGAGCAGAGCTGAACGAGACAACAGCGATGCGCTCGGATGTCAAAGCTCAGATTACTCCCATGCGGAACTTGCAAGGGTTTGACGGAGATCGAAGAGATGCAGCCCGTCGAGACTTGAAGAACTCATAGATAAACTAAGACTAATGCAATAAAAGGGTAAATTGTAGTAAAAGTAAATAAGAGTAATATATTTTTTGATGTATGATTGATATTTTTTCTCATGACCCCTAGGTACATATTTATACCCCAGCAAAAGGAGTTGTACATAGACACAACCCATATCTTTCCTAAACAAAACTCTTATCTTTAAGGAAACAACTGACTCGCGCAGGAGTCAGACAATGACATTTTCCTAAACAAATACCTCTATTTCTAAGGAAATAAATGACTCATGCAAGACTCGGACTCAAACTTCTATAACAACACTGGTATGGGATCACCAGTTTCCTTATGTCTTTTCCTCGATGAAACTTTCCATCGGTAGACTCTTCAATCTGCAACTTCCTTCTATTGCCATCGGCAATCCTCTGCTGACAATCAGCCGCCACATCATCCTGTGCTCATCGGCATCATCTCTTTATCGGTAATATCCCCAATTGGCCATTTTTCACTTCCATCGGCAACATCCTTATCGGCAATATCCTTATCGGCAACAATTCTGCTGCCGTTCAGTTTCCATCAAACTTATCTTCATTTGGAAAATTCATTCTCATCGGTAACGTTAACCGATAACCTACCGATGCAGATAAAAAACAGCTACTGATCAATGCAAGTCCTTACTTCATTTGACACATGCCCCCCAATTTCGGAGTGTAGAATATTTTACACGCCGAAATTTTCTATACTGTAAATTTCCCTCCAGGATACTCACACGACCTCCTCCATTACTGCGTGTAAAAATCGCAATTTATCAACAAAATTCCGCGACTGCAGTGTGAATAGTTGCAAGCCCAATCACATCTCCTTGATAGTTACGCATACCTATTGCATACCCTTCCATATTCCTGTTCAGTGTGAAGAAAACTCCAAAAATACCCCTGACCAGGTTTATAAAAGTTACCACTATCCAATCTGTTTTTTACCCTGAGCCTGCATTCACTTTCATTTGCCCTCATCTTCAACCTCGGCGGCGCCTCTGAAGAACAGTTCTGTGAACTCAAGCAGAGCACGAACAGCTTCAATGGCAATCAACTTCGAAGTCCCCAGAGTAAATCCACTCTCTTCTCGTTTCATCTTCTGCAAGTTTCTTTTCCATACCAATTTCGTAATCTTTTTCCCCCTTTCTTTCTCTGATTTTTTCCGAAACCTAGGAAATGTACAACAAGGTAGTAATCCCCATTGAGCAATCCAACTTTAACTGCCTAGGCCCAATGGGAAACCCTGATCCCACCAATTTGATTAATGCGGAGACCAACCGCATTCCTCTCAGATCCGAGTGCTTTAGCCTAGGGTTGTGGAAAGATGCTTTCCGTTCATGGCCCAAACCCACCAAGGGATGGAAGAACTAGTACCTCAGAATAATCATAACACAACAAGTTTACTGGGCAGAGCGCAATCTAGATCAATGCATTAGACTCTCTATTACCGATATGGCAAAGAATGAGAATATGATGATGGCTGCTGCTTATTTCTGGTCCGACACAATGAATGCCTTCTTGTACAGACATGGACCAGCTACTCCCACCCTTGCCGATGTACATATGCTTACCGGCCTTGATGTTTCTTATGCCGATCCCTCCAACCTTTTTGGTAGGAAAGCTGAATATAAAGTGAATACACGCAATATCGGCGGTTGGACTGGATACATTCGAGAGAACCAGAAGACTGGATCGGTAGGTCGTAGGGAGCACGCCACCTTCTTGAACATGTGGTTAGAAAAGTTTATCTTCTATGGTAGAACAGTTAGACCTACCACCATGTACCTTCCTGCAGCAGAGCTCCTGGCCGATGGAACAAAGCTTTCTCTCGGCCGATACCTCCTTGGATCGGTATACCACCTCCTGCACCAAGTATCCACGAAGCTATTGCTAGGCGAGTCCATCCGCAACCTTGGAGGTCCTTGGTGGTTTATAAATATGTGGTTGAACGCACACATGTACAAGGTCCTCCAATTTGACTTATTCACTCAGCAGTTTCCAAGGGATATATCGGAGGATTATGTATTTGATGATGATGAATCGGCAACCCGTCCCCCACTCAATTTTGGGGAGGCTATCATAGTGCTACCAGGAACCGATGCCAATGCAGATCAATTTGGTAGGTTCTTCCAAAAGCTTTACAATGGAATCCTCGTCGTAGAACAACTTTGGTGGCCTTATGTTGATGAGAACAACTGATTCCTGTTGTTATTCAACCTTACCGATTGGAACGTGCCACAGAATGAAACAATTATGAAGGCCAACATTGTTCCTCGAGCCATTCCAGTCAACATCTTCGGAACCGGGAAGAACTCTCCTCCATCTTATGAGTTCTATTATCCATCGGCAGCAACAAGGCAGCTGGCATTCGGCCAATTACCGATTAAACTCAGCTTCGCCAATGTGATAAAACCAAGAGAAATTATCTCCAGTGCCATGGATTGGAACAGGATTATCAACCTTTCTCCCCATGCCGATACATCAAACATCGACCTATCCTCCAAGGCACCAACATCTTTTATGACAGAGTTATACAAATCTTGGTGGCAAGAATGGAGAAGCCAATTGTTCGCCAAATCATCGCACTACTATCGGCATTTGATCGACGCCGATCACATCATTCCCGATGATGCAGTAAGTTCTTAACTCTAATGCATCTCATTATTTTGTACTATCGACATCTGACCCTCTTCTTTTTAACAGGTTGACGATCCAATCCCCCGAACGAGCAAAAGCGGCAAACACTTCAATCTTCGAATAATGAGCCCCACATCAATCATCAGCAACAAGGCTCCTACATTGGCTGCCTTCACACCTCAAAGGGTACCTAAGGTTACCCTCAAGCCTAAGCCGATACCCGCAAAGACCATCGCTACTCCATCGGCTGCTGCTGCCATCTTGGCGCGCGCTTTTGCAGTAAGTTTTTATTTCACTTATACTGATCACAAACTTTCATCGACAACATTTACTTCATTCAACTTGCACCATATATTTTTATAGGCAACGAGGTCATCGGCAGCTGCTCCGAATGTACAAACTTCTCCAACTCATGCTGCCGATGCCCCCCAAGCTTCGCAACCGAAACGCACTGGCTCACCAACTGCTGCTCCAAAGAAGAAACGCTTGAGGCGCGCCACCCCATCTGTGCCATCAACCCCAGTTGCATCACCAATCCTTGTTGATGCACCAACTCCAGAGCCGACATCAGCGTCTATCCCCGAGCAACCCTTGGAAGAAACTCCCGACCAGGCAACGATACTGACTCCGCAGGAATCAGCTGCAGCAAAGGAGATAGCATCGGCATCGGTACCAGCACCTACACCCGATGAAATTCCTGATTAGAGGATAGCATCATCGCCGCAAAGGTCAACTGCCACAGCAGAAGCAGCACCAGCAACAGCACCACTAGCACCAACCGCTCCTCCCACAGAGGTAAGTTCATCGGCAACCGCTACCAATCTTCAAGATGACACCATGCCTTCTGCCTTCCCAAGTCCCAAGCAAGAGATCCATTTCAAGATGGTAAGTCAACTGTCATAGAACTCGCAACATAAACTTGTGATCGACACATTCGAATTTCCTTCTTTCCAGGCCCAAGACTCTCCTAACAGCTTATTTTCCTTCGCCGTCAACCTTCCCGATGAAAACGAAGACAAAGAAGGCTCTGCTCCAGCGAATAGCTTGTTCTCCTTCGCCGTCAATCTCCCCGATGAAGACGAAGACGAAGAAAGCTCTGCTCCAGCTCTATCGGCAGAAGTTAAACTCAAGCTCGAAGCATTGCTATCTTTACTGCAACAAGACACATTTCACCTCGTCCAAGACTCCACTGCAGTAAAGATAGCTTTCAAAGACATTCAAGGGTGTCTATCTTCCGATATAGAAGAAACACTCTTCTAGGCAGCATTTCTTGAGAGTAAGCAACTCCAATATCAAAGGCTCTCTCGTCGTATAGCCAATAGAACTGCTCAATCAGAACTTAAAGAGAGAATGCTTCAATTCAAGCGATCTGCCGATGAAAAACACAAGGACATAGGTCTCCTAGAAGCTTCTGGCGCGGAGCTTGATAAAGACATTGCCCATCTATCGGCAAGGAAGGAACAACTGTTAGCAGAGCTGAAACAGGTTGACAAAGCCTTGATCGCAGCCAATCAACAGAAGACTGAACTTCCAGGTGCCATCCAAACTTTACAACAAGAAAGAGATGTCGACGCACGTCAAGCCCTCCGAACGAAGAAAAAGATCAAACCAATAGAAGGATCTGCCGATGACGATGCCAAAGAGATGGAAGAAATATAGCAAATTCGCCTGCGTGCGATATCAGCTATTCAATCCTTGTTGTAATTTGTCACAATCCATCATATCGGCAAGTGTAACAGTGATACTTGATTTTTCTTTGTAATATAACGCCAGTACACTTTTTACCGGTGTCATATATAACTTCTTCTCTCATCGGCATTCAAACGGGTACTTTATGCATCCACCCAAATACTAGGGTAATATTTTTTCAAGTATTTACCGTTGATTGCTCGGGGAAACACAACTCCTTCGAGGGTCTCCAAAATATACGCATTACCATGAACAGACTGATTTATCCGAAATGGACCCTCCCAATTAGGAGACCATTTTCCAAACTTAGAACTTTTAGTCCCAATCGGTAAAATCAATTTCCACACCAGATCACCATCGGCAAATTCTTTCACCTTTACCTTCTTATCTACCATCTGGCAACCCTTTTCTTATTTTCTTCAATGCTGATCAAAGCCCTCAACCGATGACTTGCTAAGTCTTCTAACTCATCCTTCATAAGGGTATCATACTCATCGGCTGTCAATTGATCTTGAGAAAACAATCGCCTAGAACCAATTTTAACTTCCCAAGGCAGAACAACATCGTGTCCATAGACCAACTGATACGGCGAAACTTTGGTTGCACCATGACACGCCATCCGATACAACCACAGGGCTTCATTCAACACTATATGCCACCTTCTAGGGTTTTCTTCAATCTTGCGTTTAATAAGTTTAATAACTCCTTTATTAGTTGCCTCAGCCTGACCGTTAGCTTGGGCATAATAATGAGAAGATTTCAATACCTTGAACCTCATACCCGCAGCAAATTCATCAAACTCTCCCAACGTGAACATGGTTCCTTGATCGGTAGTAATAGTTTGAGGAATACCAAATCGGTAAACAATATGTTCCTTTACAAAATCTATCATGTTTGCCGATGTCAACTTTTTCAAAGAAATCGCTTCAACCCATTTTGTAAAGTAATCGGTAGCGACAAGTATAAACTTATGCCCCTTGCTTGATGGCGGATAAATCTGGCCAATGAGATCAATAGCCCATCCCCTAAACGGCCAAGGCTTGATTATAGGATTCATTGCCAATGCAGGTGCCCTCTGGACATTACCAAACTTCTGACAATCCTAGCACCCTTTAAAATAGTTGAAGCAATCTTCAAGAATTGTCGGTCAATAATATCTATTCCGCCTAATCATCCACTTCATCTTGAATGCCGATTGATGTGCTCCAGACCTCATGGATCTCGCCCATCAACTCTTTTGACTCTTCTCTACTAAGGCATCTGAGCAAAACTCTATCAATTGTCCGATAATACAATTCATTGTCGAGGAGCACATACTTGGTAGCTTGGAATCTTAGATGCCTTTCAACCTTATTAGATGGATCTCTTAAGTAATCGGCAATTTCTTTTCTACAGTCATCGGCAACCATCACCGATGTCATAACTTCTTGAATCGGCAGATATCCTGAAGCATTCTGTGCTAACCGATTAGCCTCTTCATTATGCAACCTGGGAATATGTTCAAGGCGGTATTCTTTGAATTGTTCTAATAACCGCAGACATCTCTCATGGTGTGCAATCAACACTTCACTTCGGCATTCATATACCCCAGTCAATTGATTGATCACCAACATAGAATCGCCAAAGATTTCAACGGCATCGGCACGCACTTCCCTGAGTAATTCCAACCCTTTTATTAAAGCCTGATACTCAGCCTGATTGTTTGTTGATGTAGCAACAATCGGCAACGAAATTTCATACTTCCGTCCTCGGGGTGAAATTAAGAGAACACCGATACCTGCCCCTTCTTTGCACGTAGACCCATCAAGGAACAAAGTCCAAGGAGCAATCTCTACAGAGCTTACCATATTGCAATGCTGAGTAATAAAATCGGCCATCACCTGACCCTTAACTGCCTTAGCCGATTCATACTTCAGATCAAACTCTGAAAGTGCTAGAATCCATTTGCCGATTCTCCCATTTAATATCAGCATCGACAACATATACTTAACCACATCATCTTTACAGATAACAGTACATTCGACCGACAATAAATAATGCCTCAATTTTATGCAAGAGAAATATAAACATAAGCATAATCTTTCTATGGCTGAATACCTTGTTTCAGCATCTACCAGTCTTCTGCTCAAATAATATATCACACGTGCTTTCCCTTCAAATTCTTGAATTAAGGCTGATCCGATAACACCGTCATCGGCACACAAATACAACCTGAAAGGCTTCCCGTGTTGAGGTGGAACCAAGACTGGAGGGTTTACCAAATATTTTTTGATCTCCTCCAAGGCTAACTGTTGTTCCTCTTTCCATGTAAACTCTTTATCGACTCTCAGCTTTAACAATGGACTAAAAGATTTAATCTTACCAGATAAGTTGGATATAAATATTCTAATGAAATTAATCTTGCCGATCAAGGATTGCAGCTCAGTCTTGTTTGTAGGGGCAACTACTTTGTTAATTGCATCAATAGATTTTCTGCCTATCTCGATGCCTCTCTGATGCACCATAGAACCCAAAAACTGACCTGCCAATACACCAAACGCACACTTGTTAGGATTCATCTTCAACCCATGCTCTCTTGTGCATTCCAGGATTTTTCGCAAATCGGCAAGGTGCTTCTCAAAATTTCCAGATTTGACCACCACATCATCAATATAGATTTCGACTATCATGCCGATGTACTTATGAAAGATAAAATTCATTGCTCTCTGATAAGTAGCATCGGCGTTCTTCAAGCCAAAAGTCATCACAACCCATTCAAATAAACCGACATGACCTGGACATCTAAAAGCAGTCTTGGATATGTCTTCTTTGGCCATGAATATCTGATTATATCCAGCATTACCATCCATGAAGCTAATGATTTGATGTCCAGCGGCAGCATCAACCAGCAGATCGACAACAGGCATCAGATAACCATCCATAGGCGTAGCCTTATTGAGATTCCTGAAATCAATGCAAACACGTAGTTTTCCATTTTTCTTATACACAGGAACTACATTAGAAATCCATTCGGCATACCGACATTGCCGAATAAATCCGGCTTCAATTAACTTTGTATAATCCCAAGCAAAACAATCTTTGTATTCCTTTAACAAATCAGTCAACTGTTGTTTACATTGGAAATCTAACTTAGCACTAATGAAAGTTGGCCTAGACTTACTGTCATCACCGATATCTACTTCTAATAAATCATCGGCCGATGTGAACCCCTATCCCAGTTTTCCATCATCGGTGAATCGATCCATTAAAACTCTTCTTTAGGACCGACTGCTTGGATTGGTTTAATACGGTAATCGGCAACCTTGAGGAACTCAGTGTCCCAAGTTTCACCTGATATGCACCTGGTTTGCTCATAAGTTTCCGATTCTGCCGATGCAACAATTGATGGGGTCTCACTCCGAACGATTTCAATTTTGTCTCCAACCCACTGCACAAGGCTTTGGTGCATTGTAGAAGGAATACAGCAATTAGCATGGATCCAATCCCTTCCTAGGAGCAAGTTGTAGGTACCTTTGCCACTGATCACGAAAAATGTTGTCGGCAAAGTTTTACTTCTGATGGTTAATTCAACACATACGGCTCCCATAGCTGGCGACACGTTGCCTTCAAAATCTTTAAGCTTCATGTCCGTCTTGACTAAGTCTTGGTCGCCTTTCCCAAGCTTCCTGAACATGACGTACGGCATTATGTTGATCGACGCTCCACCATCCACCAGCATCTTTGTTATAGGCCGTCCATCTACTTTCCCTTTAACGAACAGAGCCCTTAGGTGCTGCCTTTCATCATCGGCAGACTTCTCAAAGATAGCTACCATCGGATCCAACACAAATTGTGTCATTTCAGCAGCTTCTTCCTCATCGCTGACAGGTGCCATGAACTCCATCGGCAATACCACAGCCATATTAATTTCTACCGATGGATCTCTATCCTTGCGCTTTGGTTTCCACTGCTTTTCCGTTGAAGGATTTTCATTGTCATACAAGTCATTTCGGCGTTCGCGCTGAATTCTCCTTTTTTGAGTCTTTGTCAGACCCTTAGGGCACCATTGAGGAAGCTTGGTCTTCCAAACAGGCTGGTGTTGCCTCCCACTGCTCGTGTCGGCATCACCCCTTATGTTCGGATCTCTGGAGAATATTTGTTCATCGGGCACTCTTGCGTTAGCCATCTCCTCAAGCTCCTCTTGATCAATACGCCTGCCAAGCCTGTTATGCGCGCTGAGCTTGCCCCTAGTCGATCATATGCCGATTTCTTCTCTCTGAGCGGCCTAGCATACCTGGACGTTCGATTGTCAAAACAAGGCTTCTTTTCTGACCGATCGGCAGGGTAATACCCATTGCATTCGGGACAATTATCGGCAGTAGGTAGCTTGATGCCTTCTTCCCAGCAGTGAACGAAAAAGGGACACTTCTAGTGGTCCTTATGCCGAAGCCACTCTTGGTACTCTTCTTCTTCCTGTCGATGACGCTCCTCTTGTGATTGCCGATACTCTTGCCTCGGCTGTTTATATGTGATTATAACACCAGGAGCCCTCTTAGCGTTGCTACCTTCACCGGCAACTTTCTTGCCCTTTCTGTCATCGGCAAACCTCCTCTCATCACGCTCAGCTACTTGATGACCAGGATCTACCGATGCATTCTTCCTGGCAGCTTCCGATGTCAGTACTTTAGTTTCTCCACTGGTTTCCACCATATTGTTTGGAAACGGGTGCTGATCAATCTTCATCGGTTTCTGGGCTTTAGAATTTTCAAATCTAATTCGTCCAGATTCAATCTCTGACTGCAACTGCTGCCTAAATACTCTGCAGTCATTGGTACTGTGCGAAGTCACATTGTGCCACTTGCAATACCTGATCTTTCTGAGCTCTTCGGCTGATGGAATTACTTGGTTAGGCGCCAACTTGATCCGCTCTTCTTGAAGTAATAAGTCAAACATCCTATCGGCCTTGGTGATATCAAAGGTGAACCTTTCAGCTTCCTTCTGGCCAAACGGATAAGACACAAATTTCTTGTCTTTCACCCATTCGACTGCGCCGATGCTTAGCTCTTCATCGGAATCCTCTTCTTGCCCAATGAAGGTCACCTTTTTATTCCAAGTTTTTCTAGGCTCAAAAGTCTTGACATTCTGATCGGCAATTCTCTGCACAAGGTGGCTCAGACTTTCGAACTCTTGAGATGCATACTTATCTTTGATGTGCGGCAGTAATCCTTGGAAGGCCAAATCTATCAATTGCCGATCATCAAGCATCAAGTTGTAGCACTTGTTCTTCGTGTCTCGCGGCCTCTGGACAAAGCTCTCCACCGATTCATCATTACGTTGCCTCATCTTAACCAAATCGGTAATTTTCTTTTCATGTATGCCAGCGAAGAAGTATTTATGAAACTGCCTCTCCAGATCGGCTCATGTGATCACAGAGTTTGGAGGCAATGATATAAACCATGTGAACGCCGATCCAGACAATGATGATGAGAACAATCTCACCCTCAGCTCTTCCCTGCTAGTAGCTTCTCCACACTGGATAATGAAGCGGTTGATGTGCTCCATCGTTGACGTGTCATCTTGGCCAGAGAATTTAGTAAAATCAGGCACCTTGTACTGATTTGGAAGGGGAATTAGGTCATATGCCGGAGGATATGGCGTCTGATAAGAATATGTATTGACCTTAGTTTTAATGCCGAATTGTTCTTTCATCACTTCGGCAATCTTATCGGTCCAATATGCATCCTGCTCTTGCCGACTCATTGGCTGATTGTTGACTGGTGGAGCCGGCTGATGCGCCCCTTCAGGTCTTGGTAGAAGATGCGGAGTAATTGTTACGGGCGCAGCATCAGTCATCTGGACATTATGCATCGGTTGACTTACCAATGGATGACTTTGCACACTTATTGGGTTATGCTGTGGCATCATATTCATCGGTTGCTGTACCGATGCTCCACTCTGAGTATTTGCTAGACTTCCATAATGATACATTAGTACGCCAGGCTATTGAACCGGCGGTGGATTGGTCCATCCAGGATTATGAATCATCGGCATGTGACTTACCGATGGCTGATAGCTAACCGGCGCCTGCTGCTCCTGCACCTTGGAGTAATCGACAAATTGGTTACCTTGATGTGTTAATACTCCAGTTTGAGGATTTACCAGCATAGGATGACTCCCAGTTGCTATGCTTTGCTGCATCGACACCGCATTTGCCGATGGTGGTATCAGAGGTACTTTAGGAATCACCACCTGGAGATCTTCTGATGGCATTTGCACAGTTGGAGAAGACGTGGAGTAATGCATCATAGGGATCATCGGTTGTGATTGCATTGCCGATGCCATGGAGCCCTTCCAAGCTGAATTGTCTCCCTGCACTAGATTGGAACTAGCAGATGGATTTGAAGGCATACCGTATCCCCACCAGTTGGCAGGAGCTGGATGATTCTGGATAGCAGGTCCTGACATTACCGACGCCACTAGATCTGCACTAAGCTTGGTGACGCTTTCAAGACTCGGCCTTGGTGGTGTAGCCACATCGGCAGATGGATCCACGGAAGTGGAAGACGCCATTGGGGTGGCCGATGGGTTTTACAGATGCCGATCCAGGTGGATGATATGCTGGACCAATATACCGGGGTGCTTGCCCTTCTTTGAAAGATTGCATAACAGCATTGTACACAATATTGGACAACACATTGGAGTGGCTAATTAATTCTTGATTTAAGACAGAATTAACCATCTCTTGCAACTTACCAGGATTGGCATCAAACGTGACCTGCCGTGGCAACGGCGGATCTTGCTTCTGGATGGCTTCGCCGCTCCTGCTTAGGCTGAAGGACTTCAGATACAACTGTTTGTACTCCTCCATAGCCCGCTCCACAACCAGCTTTTGATCATCTTTCAGATCGGCCTCGGAGACTTCAATGACGTTCCTCTGATTGACGTCAGTACGATCACCCATGATAGATGTATAATGAGTCCCACTGGGCATGCCAAAAGAGGTGTTGACACAAAAAGCGTCAGGATCTGCGAACACCTCGGGCTATTACCCGAATTCGATATCCAAAGGTGTGCCAGTCGATTTGACCAGTTAATCGACAAGGACGATAACTAGAACAAGATCCAAACAAGACAACGGCGATACGCCCAGATGTCAAGACTCAGACTTGATCAAGATAACTAGAGCAGAGCTGAACGAGACAACAGCGATGTGCTCGGATGTCAAAGCTCAGATTACTCCCATGCGGAACTTGCAAGGGTTTGACGGAGATCGAAGAGATGCAGCCCGTCGAGACTTGAAGAACTCATAGATAAACTAAGACTAATGCAATAAAAGGGTAAATTGTAGTAAAAGTAAATAAGAGTAATATATTTTTTGATGTATGATTGATATTTTTTCTCACGACCCCTAGGTACATATTTATACCCCAGCAAAAGGAGTTGTACATAGACACAACCCATATTATGTGACTGGCTAACCGGGTGTCTGTACGACGGCGCGCGACCGTCGCGCGGCTAACCACGAGGTTGTGAATTCGTCATCGGCTAACTCGTTTGTAGGAACGTCTAACTCGTTTTTGCAGAGAATGACGTGATGGTATGGCCTCAAAATCGTATGTGATGATCTGTGTGTAATATTTGTTGTGGTCTGCGTGTCGGTATTTATTACAGCTGGGTTGAGGTTGTCCGTTTATTTTATTCGGCCTGCATGCTGCCCTGTGGAGTGCCCATGTGATGTAATTTATAATTTATTTTGCTATCAGTTTGTAATAGGCAGTTTAAATTTTGTAATCCATCGACATGAGGCAAGCTGACTCAGCGAGCATACCGTCTGGAAAAAGGCGTTAGCATCCTTACCCGTTGCTGGCGGTCGTCTGGACAAGCTGATTTTCGTTGGACGAAGAAAGTTCATACTATCACAATAATTTGATTACATGTGACTTTCATATTTATACAATGTCTGTGATGAGTATGAAAATCCCTCGGAAAAAATTAAGTTTTAATACCCTTCCAACAGCTGCGCCTTTCGGGTCTTGTTAGTAGGTGATGGGTCTGCCAAAGCAGTGCATCATTTTCTACCTTGGTATATTGGGTGGTGTCGGACACCATATCATAGTGTTGGTTTACTTGACGAAACTATCAAGTCGGACTTGGGTTTCGGGGCATTGCGTTGGGAGCCGAGCTATATGATATCAACCAACCGAGCGAGAGTCGCATTGGATGCGATTGGCAAGTGTTGCCTACTCAGTTCATTATGATACTAGCAGTGATGCCAAAGCTCATTAGTTTCATAGCGAGCGTGGGGTCTCGTCCCACTATGCAATGTCGGGGGACGTTCGCAAAACATAGTGGGTTTTTTTATTAAAAATGTTTTAATGAAAGTAGTGCTAACTGTTGCATATTTCTGTTATTGTAGAAAATGTCGAGCAACTCGAGTTTTTACTTGTGGTGAATATTAGATAAAGAAAAGCTAAATGGAACTAATTTTGTTGATTGGAACCGGAACCTGAGAATTGTTCTCAGGCAGGAAAAGAAAGAGTACGTTCTTGATACGCCTTACACGGATGAACCTCAGGATGTCGCGCACACCAATAATGTGTATCGTGCTTATGTGAAACACACTGATGACGCTGTGGATGTGCAGTGCATGATGCTTGCTTGCATGAACTCTGAGCTACAGAAGCAATATGAGAGTTGTCGATGAAATATGCGTCACAGTCTACCTAGTGGGTACCCTACAGTAGTAGATTGTAGGCGGATGTGTGGCGATGGCGATCAAGTGTAACACAGAGAGCATAGACACGGTAATTTATACAGGTTCAGGTCGATAAATCGTCGTAATACCCTACGTCCTGTGTTTTGGTGGCTGGATTGATATGAGTATTAGGTTACACGAGGTGTAGATGAGATCTTTTGAGGGGGGGGGTCCCTGCTCGCCTTATATAGCCGGAGAGCAGGGTTACAATTTCCATATCCTAACATATTACGATCGGTCCCTTAAGACAAGGGATCCGAGTCTATCTACTAGGATCTTTCTTGGCGATCAAGACTTCTTCGGAGTCCCTGGCGAGCACGAAGGGTTGGTCGTGTGTTGCAGGGCCTCGCGAGCCAGGTCGTCTTCTGGTCGGTAGGCCCATAAGGTCCTTGGGGATATACCGAGGTAATATCCCCAACAAGTCCCCGAGCACGTTGCATTCTTCTGGCGACCCGCAGCACCGTCCTTGGAGGCGTTCAGCTGGTTGCCTTCGTCGTTGTAGAGTCCCGACCAGGATGCCTCGTAGCTTGTATACCAGGTCGAGCTGGTCGAGAGCGTCGAAGCTTGATGTGTGAGCAGGTCGCCTCGTTGGATGTTACGGCTACTTCTCGGAAGAATGTGACGTGCTAAAGAAGAAAAACTTTTTGAAAAGTCCTTCCCTGGTGAAGTGTACCTACTTAGGCTCTGCAAAAATAACACGGAAACAGCAGAGCTTGTCGAGAAGAAAATCAGTACGTTCACCACTAGGTGAAGTGTACCCACTTAGTCCCCGAGCTTGGTAGTAGGTGAAGTATGCATGTGGTGCCAAGCTTTATAAAACATGAAGAATGCATAAACATTGTAACTAAAGACTGAAACATAAGTTTTTGTAAAAAACAACTACGAATACCCGTAGTCCCCGAGCCTGATGTATGGAGCTGGGAGGTTCTTATATCAGGATCATGTTGCTTTGTTTTGTTCGCAGTCCCTGAGTTTCAGACCCCAAGTATTTGCTGCTACACATCGCCTTCTGTGTGTCGTGGTCGCAGTCCCCGAGCCTTGCTCAGTGTACGTAGTTTGACGAAGTCCCCAAGTCTGGTGGGGGATTGCGACCAGGTGCCTGGGTCGTGGCTATGGTCGATGAAGTCCCGAGGGTCGGTGCTTCTGGTGGTTGGTGAAGTTTGCCGACCAGTTTTAATGTAGCTGAAGTACTGTAGCTGCAAAAAATTCATGGCGGAATGTGAAGGGTCGCCTATCGTATTGGTATAATGAGGTTGTAATTGTTGAAAGATTGATCCGAAGTGCGGCCCTTTCTCTTTTGATATTTAAGATTATTTTCGTGGTCTATTTTGTTTGCTACGAGGCAACAGTAGTTTGTATCTCGGATACAAGTATTCGGACGTGTAAGTGAAAACTACAAAGTTGTAATATATCCGGGGCGGTGAGCTTTTGTTTCACTTGTATGTCCTGTCGTGCCTGCTAAGTCGTGAGCCGTAGCGATGAATCGTTCGGCCTTGGGTTCCCCATGGCCCAGATCGTAGGGTTCAGAGCCTCTGCATGCGTAGGTACCATAGGGATTACCAAGGAGGCACGCTACTGACAACCAGCGGCGCAGAGGGTGAGCAGCTCATGCACGCATAGGTAGATGCCAGAGACAGGGCCCTTTTCCGAGAGGCTCGATCGTGGCGTGATTAGGACCTGTGGAGACCGTTCCTGCAGACGCTGGGCGAAAAGCCATGCTGCTTGTAGAGTCGTCGACCGTACCGAGGTCGTATACAGATTCTGGGCACATAACCTCATGGCCTCCGACTCAAATGATGTCTCTCGGTTGTTGGAGAGACGTCGTTTGGGAGGCCTATCGATATGATCATAGTGTATAGGGTAGCTACTTCTATGCGCTATGGGTAATCGGTAGGCCAGATTCGAGGGCTTCCGGTTATGGCCGGGTTGTTTGGAGAGAACGTCGTAATGTGTTTTTGGAGAGGTCGTCGAACGCCGTTAGCGCTTTGTAGAGGTTGCCGAACGCCGTTGGCATTTTATAGATGTCGTCGAACACCGTGAGCGTTTTATAGAGGTCGCCGAACGCTGTGGCATTTTGTAGAGGTTAAGCAAGTTAAACAAAAATATGGAAGAGAACGTCGAACATTTATTTAATAAATGGAATCATTCATAGTACAAACTTATTGGTATATCTTAACTCCTAAATCATCTTGTGCCACTGGGAGCCGTAGGTCTCTACGTCTAGCTGCGGTTGGGGTCGGAGCTAGTCGCCGCTGGTCCTGCTTCTTTGGACTTCTTCGTCGCGGGGTTGTCGCCAGGTTGGAGTCGTACCTATCTTGAGCGTGGAACTTCCCGATGGCGTTAAGCGTCTGCTGCTCACACTCGTATGTGACTTGAAGGTGGGTGCGGAGGCTGAGGACACCCTGCGGCGTCGGGATCTTCAACACCATGTAGGTGTAGTGTGGAACTACCATCAGTTTTGCAAGGGTCGGACGGCCGAGGATGGCGTGGTAAGCTGTTTCAAAGTCAGCGACGATGAAGTGGATGTTCTCAACCCTGAAGTGATCCTGGTCGCTGAACTGCACGGGGAGGGTGATCTGACCGACTGGTGTGGATGCCTTGTATGGGATGATCCCTCGGAAAGGAAAATTCGCCGGTAAGAGGTCTTTCTTCGAGTAGTCGAGTTGATGGAAAGTGTCGGCAAAGATGATGTTGATGGCGCTGCCCCCATTGACCAGCACTTTTTGGAAGCAGCACGTGGCGATGGTTGGACTGATGATGAGGGGAAATGACCGGGGTACCTGTAATCCGTCCACTGATCCTCCCGGAGAAGGAGATGGGTTGTTCCGACCAGTCGAGGTAGCGAGCGTTGGCTAGATCATCTCCAATGGCGGTGACTGAGCATATGTCTTTTCGGACATGGCGTCGTCTCCTCTCCCCTTCAACGACCACGCTTCCCCTGAAGATGGTGAAGGTTCTTGCGGGCGTTCAGGATTCTTGTGCTGGAGGATCTTTGTCTTTGTTCTCATCGTTGTCTTCCCGTCTTGGCTTCTTCTTGACTCTTCCTCGCATGGCCAACTCAAGGACATCGCAATCGTGCATAGAATGCTTGGAGTTCTTGTGGATGGGGCATTGGCCGTTGAGGATCTTCTCATAGTTTCTATCGTAGTTTCGTCGTGGTCGGGTGGCCGTATTAGCAACATAACGGCCACCGCGCCTGTAATCGTACCCTCGCCAATAGCCTTTTGAGTTGTGGGGTCGATAGTCTCGGTGGTCGCGTCCCCGATCATCGAGCCTCCGCTTGTCGCGGTCATCTGGGCGGCGATCGTTGCCCCTCGCATTTGTCGGGGAGCATGAACGGCGTCGTCTATCTCGACTACGGGTGGAGTCATTTTGGTCAGCGTAGGTGTTCGCGATAGTCATCAAGCCTTCAATTGTGGCTATCTTCTTGTGGACCAACTTATTTCGGAGCTCGTCAGTGCGTAGGCTATTGGAGAAGATGGAGATGGCCTCCGAATCGGAGATATCCGAGATGTTAAGCCCTTTGTCGGAGAAGCGATGGATGTATTCCCGAAGGCTCTCGTCGTGTCATTAGCGAATGTTCTCCAGGTCGTAGCGTGTTCCTGGCTGGTCGCACGTGGCTTTATAAGTCTTGACAAATGCCTCCTTAAGGTGTTCCCAGCCGTCAATGAAGCCCTTCGGGATCTTATGGAGCCAACTGTTGGCCGACGCCAATAGCATGACCGGTAGGTAATTGGCCATCACATCGTTGTCCCCTCCGGCAGCGAGAACGAGAATCTCGTAGGTGGTCGCCCACTACTCAGGGTTTGCTTTGCCGTCGTACTTTTCGACCGATGTAATCCTGAAGTTCTGAGGCCACCGGGTGGCCCGAAGGTGAGCAGAGAGAGGTTGAGGGCCCGCGGCGGTCAGGTGCGCTGGTATGGGTGCTCGATCATGTCGGGGTTGACCGTTTTCGCAGTCATCGCGCCGCGAAGACCTTGCGGGTGCTCAGTCACGGCGAGGTTGGTCGCGCTCCTCATCGTCGTGTCGTGGGGATCTTGCCGGTGCACGATCACTCCGAGGCTGATCGTGCTCGCGGTGCGGATGTTGCGGGCTCCGTGGGTAGCTTCTACTGTAAGACTGGTTGGAGAACTCAGGAGGAGCAGCGATCTAGACCGCATCCGCCTTGATATGGGCTTCAATCATCTCGATCTCAGGCATAACGGGGAGTTTGGATAGCTCGCACGCGGCGACTACCAAGTTAGCACTTGGGGTCTGGTACACCGGAATGTCGCTCATCTTGTCAAAGTCTTGCTGTAGGTTATGTCACGGGAAGCGATTGTGGTTCTCTTGCTCACGCTCGCGTCGTTCCCATGCTAAGAGCTCCTGCTAGCGGCGTTCCCGTTCACGCCTCTCCTCTTTGGCACGTTCCAGCTCGCGCCTTTGTGCGCGTTCGGCGTTGTGTTGCTCTCGGGCGGTGCATTCGGTGTCCGTCTCGCCATCGCGGATGACACTGTCAGCACATATTTGAAAAATCATGCCGCCGAAGCCAAGAGGGAATTCTAGGAAGTCGCCTGACGAATCGGAGTTGGTTGCTTCGATCTTCGTGCTGGAGGTGGATTCAAGGGAGGTCGTGCCATCGAGAGATACTGCCTGATCAGAATTGTTGGGGACCCCTGAGATGACAACAATGTCGACGACGGGTAGTGCCCGGGCCTGGTTGGAGAACTCAAGGAGCATCTGGCGCTGAACAGAGGCCGCCTGGTTCTAGAGCCCGTAAGGAATCGTCGGGGGAGGGCGAGCGGCCCTGGTCACCGCGGTTGTCATCTTCTTCGGGGTATGGTGGCGGCGTGGTCGCCCACCATGGTGGCCGAAGAGCCGGCGTCGTGCCGTCTGTACGAGATCGATGCAATCAACGATGCCGGCGTTGGAGCAATCGATGGCATCGATCAGATCGTCAATGCCGATGGCCTTCCGTGGGTGGTACTTCGGCATGACGGGGAGGTGTACTGGTGAAGGGATGTTTGGCGTACGTGATGAAGATCCAATGGTCCAGGACATGGATCCAATCTAGAACACGGTGCTGGCTGCTAGGACGACCATCGAATCAGGGAAAGTGACCGCTTGACAAGCCATGAAGTCGTTGCACACACCCGCTACTTGTTGCCCCAACTGTCGACGAAATATGCATTGCAGTCTACCTAGGGGGTACCCTATGGTAGTAGATTGTAGGCGGAGGTGTGGCGATGGCGATCAAGCGTAACACAGAGAGCGTAGACACGATGATTTATACAGGTTCAGGTCGGCAAATCGCCGTAATACCCTATGTCCTGTGTTTTGGTGGCTGGATTGATATGAGCATTAGGTTACATAAGGTGTAGATGAGATCTTTTAAGGGGGATCTCTGCTCGTCTTATATAGCCGGGGAGCAGGGTTACAATTTCCATATCCTAACAGATTACGATCAGTCCCTTAAGGCAAGGGATCCGAGTCTATCTACTAGGATCTTTGTTGGCGAGCAAGACTTCTTCGGAGTCCCTAGCGAGCACGACGGGCTGGTCGCGTGTTGCAGGGCCTTGCGAGCCGGGCCGTCTTCTGGTCGGTAGGCCCATAAGGTCCCTGGGGATATGCCGAGGTAATATCCCCAACAAGAGCACCAAACCGCATGATATGATCGTGGGGCTACGTGGCATGTTCAAAAATCAAGCAAAGGTTGATAGGTTTAACATCTCGAAATCTTTGTTTGGTAGCAAGCTTGCTGAAGGCGCTCCGATCAGCCCTCATGTAATCAAGATGATTGGTTACATCGAGAGCTTGCAGAGGCTGGGTTTTCCACTCGATGACGATCTCGCCACCGATGTGATACTACAGTCTCTACCAGCTAGCTTTGAGCCATTTATCATGAATTACCACATGAATGGCTTAAAGAAGACGCTGACCGAGTTGCATGGGATGCTAAAGACGGCAAAGGTGAGCCTTAGGAAGGCTCCTGGTCATGTGATGACAGTTCAGAAAAGTAAGAAGCGTAAGCGCCCAGCCAAGGCTAAGAAACTTGCTGAAAGTGAGACTTCTAAGCAGGCGCCTAAGACCAAGGAAAATAAGAAAAGGCTGGCCCACCCTCTGATGATGTTTGTTTTCACTGTGGAGTGAAAGGACATTGGTTGAGGAATTGCAAGAAATACATGGAAGAGAAGAAAAAGAATGGAGGTGCGACCTCTGCTCAAGGTATTAATGTTATTGAAATTAATCTTGCAGCACATTCTAATGATGCATGGGTATTTGATACTGGTGAGATGATTCATACTTGCAAATCGTTGCTGGGACTGAAAATAATTAGGCGCTTTGCAAGAGACTATGTGGATTTGCGCATCGGGAATGGAGCAAAGGTTGCTGCATTGGCCGTCAGCACTTATTCATTATCGCTACCTTCTAGATTAGTGCTAGAACTTAATAATTGTTATTTTGTTCCTGCATTAAATAATAACATTATTTCCTCCTCATGTTTAGAGGATGATGGTTTTGAATTTGTAATAAAGAACAAGTGTTGTTCTATTTTTATGAATGGCATGTACTATGGGAGTTGTCCCGTTGTGAATGGGCTTTATGTTCTTAATCTAGAAGAAACTGAAATCAATAATGTTAATGCTAAGAGAGTTCGTAAACATTATTATAATCCTACTTACTTGTGACATTGTCTCTTAGGACATATAGGCAAGAAACACATTGAGAGGCTATATAAAGATGGTCTTCTCGATTCTTTTTATTATGAATCGATTGAAACATGCGAGTCATGCCTACTTGGAAAGATGACTAAAGCTCCCTTTGTTGGACAAAGCGAGAGAGCAAGCGAGCTATTAGGCCTAGTACATACAGATGTATGTGGCCCAATGAGCTCGACCGTAAGAGGTGGCTTTCAGTACTTTATTACCTTTACCGATGACTTGAGTAGATACGGCTATATTTATTTAATGAGGAAAAAGGTAGAATCCTTTGAAAAGTTCAAAGAGTTTCAGAATGAAGTGCAGAATCATACTGGCAAGACAATTAAATTCCTGCGATCGGATCGTGGTGGGGAGTATTTGAGCCATGAGTTTAGTGATCATCTAAAGAATTGTGGAATTGTTCCGCATCTAACTCCACCTGGAACGCCACAATTGAATGGTGTGTCTGAGAGGAGAAACCAAACTTTGTTGGACATGGTGAGGTCAATGATGAGTCAAACTGATCTTCCATTGTATTTTTGGGGGTATGCGCTAGAGACAACTACATTTACACTAAACCATGTACCATCTAAGTCTGTGGAGAAGACACCATATGAGATATGGACTGAGAAACGTCCTAGTTTGTCGTTCTTGAAGGTTTGGGGCTGCAATGCTTATGTTAAGCGTTTGACGCCAACAAAGCTTGAGCCTAGATCTGATAAGTGTATCTTTGTGGGATATCCTAGGAAAACCAAATGATATTATTTTTATAACTGACAAGAGAACAAAGTGTTTGTTGCTCGAAATGCGGTCTTTCTTGAGAAAGAGTTTCTCTCAAAAGAATTTAGTGGGAGCACTGTGCAACTCGAAGAAGTTCGAGAAACACAAGAAGATGTTCCAGTTTCCACTAAGGAGGTACAGCAGGATGAGTTGGCGATGGTCGCTGACCAACACATTGAACCTCAACCACGAAGATCAATACGGTCTTGTCGTGCACCTAGAGAGTACACGCTACTGACTACAGGGCAGCATGACATCTTGTTGTTAGACAACGAAGAGCCTAACACTTACATAGATGCAGTAAATGGACCAGAGTCCGAAAGATGGCTTGAAGCCATGAGATCCGAAATGGAGTCCATGAGAGATAATTAGGTTTGGAACCTCGTTGAACCACCTGATGGTATGAGGGCCATTGAGTGCAAATGGATTTTTAAGAAAAAGATAGACGCTGATGGAAATGTTCACATCTATAAAGCAAGACTGGTTGCAAATCGTCAAATTCAAGGTGTTGATTATGATGAAATATTTTCACCTGTCGCTATGCTAAAGTCTATTCGGATCCTTCTAGCAATTGTCGTGTATTATGACTACAAGACTTGGAAAATGGACGTCAAAACGACTTTCCTTAATGGAAACCTTACGTGAGGATGTGTACATGACACAACCCCAAAGTTTTGTTGACCAGCAAAATTCTAGAAAAGTTTATAGACTCATGAAGTCTATATATGGGCTAAAGCAAGCACCCGGAGCTGGAATCTTCGTTTAGATGAGGAAGTCAAATCGTTTGGTTTCTCAAAAGATGAAGAAGAACCATGTGTTTACAAGAAAGTTAGTGGGAGCGCACTCGTGTTTCTTGTCTTGTATGTGGATGACATACTACTGATCGAGAATAATATTCCACTAATGGAGGATGTTAAGGCCTCACTGAAAAAGAGTTTTTCTATGAAGGACCTTGGAGTAGCATCCTACATTTTGGGTATAAAGATCTATAGAGATAGGTCTAAGCGCTTAATTGGATTAAGTCAAAGCATGTATATTGACAAGGTGTTTAATAGGTTCAACATGAACGAGTCCAAAAGGGGATTCGTACCTATGTCACATGGTGTAACCTTGAGCGATACTCAGTGTGCCTCGTCGCCTGAGGAGCAAGAAAGGATGAGTAGAGTGCCTTATGCTTTGGCTATTGGCTCTATTATGTATGACATGATATGCACACGCCCAAATGTTTCATTTGCTCTAAGTGTTACGAGTAGGTACCAATCAAACCCAGGTGATGCTCACTGGGTAGCAGTTAAAAATATCCTTAAGTACTTACGAAGAACTAAGGATAAGTTCCTAGTCTATGGAGGTTCAAAAGAGCTCGTTGTAAATGGTTACACTGATGCTAGCTTCCAAACTGACAAAGACGATAGCCAATCACAGTCAGGATATGTCATCTGCCTCAATAATGGAGCAGTGAGCTGGAAAAGTTCCAAGCAAGAGACGGTCGCAGATTCAACAACGGAAGCTGAGTATATTGTGGCTTCAGAAGCTGCGAAGGAAGCTGTATGGATCAGAAAATTTGTTTCTGAGTTGGGTGTGGTCCCTAGTTGCTCTAGTCCGATAGACCTCTATTGTGACAATAATGGTGCTATTGCACAAGCAAAGGAGCCAAGGTCGCACCAAAAATCCAAGCATATACTGCGGCACTATCACCTGATCCGAGAGATAGTTAATTGAGAAGATGTGAAGATATGCAAGGTGCACACTGACCTGAACATGGCAGATCCATTGACCAAGCCACTACCACAAGCAAAGCATGAGGCGCACATAAATGCTATGGGCATGAGATGTTGGCATGAGTAACTCTAATTTGAGTGGGAGGCTTATGATTATGTATACCTTAATGGTTGTTGACATATCTTAACGTCGTTACCAAAAGTAGATTAAAATCTATTCCTGATAACGGCGCCAAAAATAGTTAACCACCTCTCATGCCACTTAAGCCAAGTTGTCATCCCCAGCATGGCAGAGAGATGCGGTATTGAAATATGCATTTGCTCTTCTAATAAATATAAATGTGTTTCTGCAAGCGCACAGATTATACCGATGTAGCATTTTAACCAGGAGTATTCCAAGTATCGTTATTTATATTTTTACCACTGGGAAGGGATACTAAGAAATAAATAAGGAATGAGTAATGAGTATCACTGCATGTGAAATAGAGAGTTTTCATCTATCTCTCTCAATACAGGATAAGTGTCACATAAGATATAGATAATAAATGAATAGTGATAGAAGATAAATATTGATCAATCTATATGTAGCCACATAAGATAATGATAAGCACCTCAACAGATATTCTAGCAAGTCATTAGCATGGAATTAGGATGAACTATAAGAATATTTCCTAAGTCATTCTTGACTATACAGTCTAGCATACTATGATTAGTGCAATTATACTTGGCAATCATGGCGAGATAAGAGATATTCATGTGTAGTGAGTATTACTAAGGAAGATGAGAAACATAGCAATCACTTCCCCGTCATAGTACTGCTCTGCCTGCCCTACAAACGGGAGGAGGACTACAAAGGACTCAACAGGATTGTCACTCCCGCGAACTACCTCATGATCCGGACTGTAGGGTACAATCACAGATAAATACGGTCTAGGCACCACGCCTACACAATATCTATCATTTACCCACAGCGCTGATGGATAAATGCTATACGATCCTAAACATGCATATGATTCAGATCTAACTATGCCAAGCATATAATCATAATAAACTAAGAACAATATAATTGAGAACATAATCAAATAGAGTAAAGTCATAAACAATATAATGAAGTAGAGCAAAGTCATATTCATAATATTGAAGAATAAATGACGAACAAGGAAGAACTAGGGAGAGAATTACCAATAATCCTCTTGACAGATCCAGAAATCAATCGAAGATTGACTCCTTCTAGTTCTAATCCTATATAGCTATGCTAAACTAGAGATCTATTTGATTTGGTGGCTCTAGGGCTTGATCAGGGACCTCTCCTCTTGAGATGAATAATGAATTAAGGTTTCTTGGCACTAGGGTCTCTTCTCCTCAGGGTTAGGGGGCCTTCCTTATATAGCCTCCTCAAATGAACGTCAGCCGTCGGATCAAACCGACCTTAATGGAGGGCTTAGATGCAACCTCAAAGGCGGTGGAGAGAGGGTCCACAAGGCAGACCCTCATTGGGCCTTGGCCTAGGGCGGCCGCCCTAGGGGGTAGGGCGGGCGCCCTGCCCCTGGGCCCGCTCGGCCTCTTGTTTCTTCCCGCGCCTTCTTGACCCTTCTAGAGTATTCTTTTTCGTGCAGATGATAATTATCTCTATGTAAACATGACATGTGGGCCTTTCCTCCATATTTCCTGATATCCCCCTGCAGAAACAGATATTCACCAAAACTCGTGGAATTCTGTCAGTATAAACCCTATTTCTAGATGTTGGTTTCATATAGATCCTTATCCTTATTTAGTTGACGGTTGGATTTGGTATTTAAGGACCGTCAACAAACTCCCCCAAGCTTACCTTTTGCTCGTCCCTGAGCAAAGATAGACTCAGTGATGGATCAGGAGTTGCTGCAATGCTTTCACGCCTTACAGGTACACATGCTTTCAAATAAGATCTCATCTCCGGATTAGATCAACTATTAAGATTTAAAACTTACTCATTTTACCTTCCACCATGGGGCTTGTAACTGTCACCTATGTCTTGGGTAGTTGAAAGACAAAACGGTCCAGTCAAGCACCATGTACCTTGCTCTTTGATCAACTATAGCTCCGGAGTTTTTGTAGATTTTGAAAATAAAACTCAGAGATTCCTTGTATGACTCTCTCAAGTCGCTCCTTTGTGGTATTTCTGGATCCTTACCAAGGCATTGATGGTATTGCCTTCTCTCAAATATGTGGTATTTCTGGTATAAGGCATTGTGACATTGTCTTCTCTCTCACCCTACTTCTAAGGCTTATATCTGGAGCTCATAGGTAGGAGATAGCGTATACATATTTACAAGACATATGTTGCATAGTCAAACCGTGGATCCAAAGGAACAGGTCAATAAGTCAAATCAAGATGTGCATGTGTGGCGAATGAAGGGTGTATAATGATGATGGTGGTGGTGATGATGATGGTAAATGATGATGATGATAGCAGAGGTGAAAGTCTAATTATACTTTTGCTCCCTTTTTGATGGATATACCTTTCTTGTATTTGAAACCTTTCGGAGGGAATGAGATGCTCAATATATAATATTTTTTTTGACGTGGGTATCTTGTACCCCTAATTCTACTGTCGGACACTTGTCCATTTTTACCTCTCTTCTCACTTTTTTACTTTTCCGAGGTTGGCGGGCACTTGCCCCTTTTTATTTCCTCGTCTCTCCCTCTTTTTTAAGAGCACTCATCCTTGCAGAGCAATAAAGCGACTGGAGCATTTATTTCACAGGGAAAAACAGGAATAGGAGAATATTTATGTGTTTCTATTCTCTCCCGGATTAGGAGTAGAATGTTTTTGGTGGGTGGATCTGGAGATGGAAATGAATGGATATATGTGGATGCGTACTTCTGGGATAGAAGGAGCGTATGTGGGTGTAGTGTATATGGATGCATACTTCTAGGATAGAAGTAGCGTATGTGGGTGGAGTGTACATGTATCTTGATTCAGACCGCATGACTAGTTCCTGAGGGTCACACAGCTTGACCACACTCAATGCTCATAAGCAGTATGTAAATATGTATGGTTTCCTAATCTAGTAAGCATGTATATATGGCTGTGGTAGGAATTTAAACTCTCGTCATACAGGAACTCATCATGCACCATTTTTTAAGTTTTCAAAAGATAAAATTCTCCAAAATTCTAGTATCTCTAGGAACAGATAAATAGCGACTCAAACCTTCTCATATCATATCCGTCAATGACTTAGACATAGATCAGGGACTCTTTCCACAAGTTCAGGTTTAGAGCAAATTCAAATCATAACAGTTATGTCTAAACTTGAGAGAGAGATCAAATTTGAAAACTAGGTACTTGAAAGGAATTACGGCAGAGCAACTATTCATCATCTCCATATTAAGAGTTTATCATTGAGGTTCATTTTAGTATAGCTACTTTATTTAATTATTTTCTATTATTTATTAGCAAACTTATAAACTAAGCAAAAACATATATATAAGCGGGAAAATATTTATTGGGTTTTAATATTATGCATCTTTTTATTTTTATCAAAGTATAGATATAAAAACTGATAGGTAGAAATACTTAGCTGAGTATGGGGGTGCTCTCCCCCAAGCTGAATTTTGACGTAATTTCTTTTGATGTAGCTGGAACGTGGGGGTGCTCTCCCCCAAGCTTGATTTTGACGTAGTTTCTTCTGATGTTGTTTGCAGGTAGCAGAGGTGTTCTTATCTTGTTAGAGCATTCTGACAGTGGGTAGGATGTCCTCTGGTTGCTGTTCTTCTTTGATCCTTGAATTCTGTGAAGCTCAAATAGACAACAAAGCTTGTGGAACTGATTAACTGTTAGTCATAAATCTCTAGCCTTGATCATGTCGAGCTTCCTCTAATGGATTTCATTATTTAGTAGGATCCTAAACTTTCTATTTTTATATTTTTATTTTATAAGACAAGAACATATTTATTTATTTTTATGCCACCACAGCGAGTATACTCATAGGTTTTATGCCACGAGTCTATTCACATAGGGCTTAAAAGTTTTAAACATTTTTATTTTCTTTTTAAAGATGGTGTAAACATGTTTAACTAATTTGGGGAAGTAAATAATTAAGGGAAAAGATAACTACCAAGTTTTACCTCTTGGCACGGCGTTCGGTGGTTTAAGTCCTCCGAACAGGACTCCTTACGTCCTTAGTTGTCCTGGGGATCATTGGACGGCGTAGCTGGCGCCTCCGGTGATGCTTCTTCTTCTGGTATGATTTCTTTTTCTCTCCACACTTGTGTTGGTGTGGCAGCCTCCCTAGGACAAGCTCTCTTTTCTAGATACTTATTAAAATTGAAGGGACGTACCTTTGCCGCTTCCCAAGATTCTTCTCTCTCGTGCGTGTGGTAGTCGTAGAATGATCTTTCATTTCCCAACCTTGGAGTTGGTGGTGTGTTGGCCTAGAGAGTGGAGTTGCGTATGTTGACTCTTCTTCTTCAGGGTATCTCTCTTCATATCTTGATACTTCTCCTTTATAGTCTGCCCATCCGTCCTTGGTGTTTTGCTTCTTCTGGTTGCGGTAGCGACGTCTTCTTCTTGTTTTATTCTGCTTAGATTCTTCAACAATATAGTTAGCATTAAAGTAACGACGTACCTTCTCAGAGGGGAAGTGTAGATGCACTTCTCCTGTCCCGATATAGATGATAGCTTTGGTGGTGCTTAGGAACGGTCTTCCAAGGATGATAGGTGGATCATAATCATCTTCTCCCATATCAACGACTAGGAAGTCTGTAGGGATGAAGTGGTCATCAATCTGGATGGGGACATCTTTTGCTATTCCTTCAACGACGCGGCATGTCTGATCTGTCATCTGGAGTTGGGTGTATGTTGGATGTAGAGGCATTGTACCATACAAAAACTCATAGGTCAACTTGGTCATAATATTGACGCCCAATCCGGTGTCGCAGATTGCTTTCTGGAAGAAGCATCTGTTGATTGTGCATTCAATGGTTGGGACACCTAGGTCGTCCTTCTTGATCAAAAGAGGGGATCTGATTTGGTGATCTTGATTATTGTGGAGTGTTGTGACCATCTTTGCTGATTCTGTCTGTACTTGCTTCTAGTTCTTGTTCTTGTTCTGCTTGTTCTGCTCGTTCTGCTCGTTCTGCTTGTTCCTTCTATTGGTCATCTTCTTTGGTTCATCTTGAGGTTGTTCAGAAGCTTGTATGGTTTTGTTCTTGAAGGTAAATGTCTCCTTCTTCCCTTTGATGTAGAAACTAATCTTGGCAGCACTAGCATAGATGACAGCTCTAGCAGTGTTCAAGAGTGGCCTCCCTAGAATGATGGGTGACTTCTCATCAACACTGGTTTCTATCACCATGAAGTCTGCTGGGACATATGAGGTACCAATCCGGACACAGATATCTTCCAGTATTCCTTTTGGGTAGCACAACGTCCGATCTGTAAGCTGCAAACACAGGGTTCTATCTGATAAAGGATAATTAAAGAATTTTTCATATATTACCTTGGGCATGATATTGACGCTTGCGCCGAAGTCGCAAAGTGCTTCAGGAAAGTCTGTGACGCCAATGAAGATTGGGATGACGGGTCGTCCTGGATCTCCTTTCTTGGTTGGCATAGAGTTGCCACACCACCATTCGGTGGGGTTGTTCCAATAAGCACCTGCATCAAATATGTCTACAAGATTTGCAGATTCTAATCCTTCCGGTTGTGATGGAATACCGAGGTTAGTGATAGGAACAACAGCAGCTATTTGGGTTAGCTGAGATTCAATCATTTTATTAAAGCTAATTTGATTTTTTATGGCAACAGAAAAATTATCCATTCTATTATTTATAGTTTCTAGTATTTTATCATTGGATGCTAATTTCTTAGACATGTTATCCATTAACTTTCCTTGGTTAGCTACTAACTCTCTCAAAGGTGGAAAACTAGGATTATTATAAGAATTATTACCTTGATAATTACCTGAGTAGTTACCTAAGTAGTTAGACCTTTGTGGTTGCTGATTCCAACCTTGATTTTGCTGAGGACGGTTGTAATTGTTGTTGTTGATGTAGTTGACATCCTCCTGCAATTCTGGATAATGATTGCCTGAGTGTCCAGTGTCCACACTCCTCACAGGTCATGTGAGAGTCGTAGATGTTCATAACTTCTTTCTTTTCTCCAGCTTTCTCATCGAGTCTCTTCATGAGCAGGTCTAGCTTTACAGACAGCATGTCTACCTCTTTGAGCTGGTGCATACCTCCACTTTTCTTGCGAGTTTGAGTTCTTTCTTCACTCCAAACCTTGGTTGGATGCCATCTTCTCCACAAGAGTTGTGGCTTGTGGTATTATAAGTGATAGGAATGCTCCTCCGGCAGCAGCATCCATGGTTTCACAAGTGTTGTTGCTGAGCCCATGATAGAAAGTCTGCATAAGTAACCAATTCTCCATTCCGTGATGGGGACATTCTAGGATGTGGTCTTGGAAGCACTCCCATGCTTCTGGAACGGACTCGTCATGTTGTTGCTGAAAACTTGAAATCTTCCCACGGAGAGCATTGGTCTTGCCCATGGGAAAGAACTTTGCTAGGAAATTGGTGGAACATAGTGCCCACGTGGTATTCTTCTCCTTGGTTGCATAGAACCACTGCTTCGCTCTTCCAAGAGTGAGAATGGGAAAAGGCGAAGTAGTATGGCGTCTCTGGGAATATCCTTGATAGTGAATGTACTGCAAATCTCCAGGAAGTGTTGGAGATGAGCACTAGCATATTCATGTGCTTTCTAACAGAACTGGCTTGCTTGCACCATGTTGATGAGTGCGGGCTTGAGCTCAAATGACCGATGAATGTTCACAGCAGGTCCAGTGCGGATGTTGTCCGTGGTGGGGGCTGAGAACTCACGGATTGACTTGTCTGCCATGGTTTCGAGCTCTGGTGTCAAGTCTCGAACGATGTTTTGATGATCTTCTTGATTGGGTGAAGCTTCAAGCTGAGATATTAATGATGATGATTCTGTTACTTTCTTGAGCTTGGCTTTTGTCCTTCTGATTAATGCTTTGGGGTTTTCAACAAAATTGTCTAGAAGATCAAATCTATTCATACATTACCCTGCATAAAATGATAGGAAAAATAGGCAAAGATCAAGGGTAAGGTTGTACGAGTAGAGAATTGATGTTTTCTCAATCACATTAGTGATGTAAGTGATAACTCATTTATTCCTTTGATAGCTAATCAACCTTCCCCGGCAACGGCGCCAAAAATGCTTGTTGACATATCTTAACGTCGTTACCAAAAGTAGATTAAAATCTATTCCTGATAACGGTGCCAAAAATAGTTAACCACCTCTCATGCCACTTAAGCAAAGTTGTCATCCCCAGCATGGCAGAGAGATGCGGTATTGAAATATGCATTTGCTCTTCTAATAAATATAAATGTGTTTCTACAAGCGCACATATTATACCGATGTAGCATTTTAACCAGCAGTATTCCAGGTATCGTTACTTATATTTTTACCATTGGAAAGGGATACTAAGGAATAAATGAGGAATGAGTAATGAGTATCACTGCATGTGTAATGGAGAGTTTTCATCTATCTCTCTCAATATAGGATAAGTGTCACATAAGATATAGATAATGAATGAAAAGTGACAGAAGATAAATACTGATCAGCATATATGTAGCCACATAAGATAATGATAAGCATCTCAACAGATATTCTAGCAAGTCATTAGCATGGAATTAGGACGAACTATAAGAATATTTCCTAAGTCATTCTTAACTATACAGTCTAGCATACTATTATTAGTGCAATTATACTTGGCAATCATGGCGAGATAAGAGATATTCATGTGTAGTGAGTATTACTAAGATGAGAAACATAGCAATCACTTCCCCGTCATAGTACTGCTCTGCCTGCCCTACAAACGGGAGGAGGACTACAAAGGACTCAACAGGATTGTCACTCCCGCGAACTACCTCACGATCCAGACTGTAGGGTACAATCACAAATAAATACGGTCTAGGCACCACGCCTACACAATATCTATCATTTACCCACAGCACTGATGGATAAACGCTATACGATCCTAAACATGCATATGATTCAGATCTAACTACGCCAAGCATATAATCATAATAAACTAAGAACAATATAATTGGGAACATAATCAAATAGAGTAAAATCATAAACAATATAATGAAGTAGAGCAAAGTCATATTCATAATATTGAAGAACAAATGATGAACAAGAAAGAACTAGGGAGAGAATTACCAATAATCCTCTTGATAGATCTGGAAATCAATCGAAGATTGACTCCGTCTAGTTCTAATCCTATATAGCTATGCTAAACTAGAGATCTAGTTGATGTGGTGGCTCTAGGGCTTGATCAGGGACCTCTCCTCTTGAGATTAATAATGAATTAGGGTTTCTTGGCCCTGGGGTCTCTTCTCCTCAGGGTCAGGGGGCCTTCCTTATATAGCCTCCTCAAATGAACGTCGGTTGTTGGATCAAACCGACCTTAATGGGGGGCTTAGACGCAACCTCAAAGGCGGTGGAGAGAGGGTCCACAAGGCAGACCCTCATTGGGCCTTGCCCTAGGGCAGCCGCCCCAGGGGGTAGGGCGGGCGCCCTGCCCCTGGGCCCACTCGGCCTCTCGTTTCTTCCCGCGCCTTCTTGACCCTTCTAGAGTATTGTTTTTTGTGCGGATGATAATTATCTCTATGTAAACATGACATGGGCCTTTCCTCCATATTTCCTGATATCCCCCCGCAGAAACAGACATTCACCAAAACTCATGGAATTCTGTCAGTATAAACCCTATTTCTAGATGTTGGTTTCATATAGATCCTTATCCTTGTTTAGTTGACGGTTGGATTTGGTATTTAAGGACTGTCAAGAATGGTTGTCATAAGATGATGACATCATGTCAACTATTGTAAATTTGCTTATTTCAATGATATGTTCCATGATGTTTTCATTATATGTGATTAATGAATGGGTGATTCATTAGTGAAACTCCATGATTTACATTGAAAACGTACTAAATGAGATCCCCAACTTCTATCCATCATGTGGGACTGTGACGTAGAGATAAGTTGATACATGTGTTGGGTGGATGATCATGTTTCACGGATCATAGCGATATTGGATATTGCACCAACAATGTAGATATGTGTTGGGAACACAGTGTCGGATTGACCCACTTTGAGACACTGTGAATATGTGCCATCGGTAAGTCTTGTAAATGACACACATACTAACGTCCTGTGACTTGAGATCGGCGCAGAGTCCCAGATTGTGTAATTCATACTTTGGGGCTTCCAAACGTTACTCCGTAACTGGGTAATCATAAAAGTAGGTTCAAGGTTTGAATTGAAGCAAGTCGCAGGGTGTGTCGAGTCAAGATGGGATCTGCCCCTCCTATTTCAAGGAGAGATACCTCTGGGCCCTCTCGATGTGTAGGAACTAAAAGTGCATGGCCATGCCTCGACCAATGGTTGGTCGATAAAATAAGTTCTGCACAGAGCGAGTAATGGTCGAGAATCAAGGGTAGCACTTCACTCGCCTTGTACTTGGCTAGGTGTCGTGTGGCAGAGGGACATAGTAATGGAGAGTGTTAAAAGTTTGTGCAAGATACGATCTTCGTGAATCTTCGAGAGTCGGTATGCCTTGCTAGAGGCCAATGTCGTCTATTGATCGGAAAGTGCTTCCTTCTCATAACCGTTGATTGCACGAACCTACCGGGTCACACACCTATTGGATTGAGTCCAGGATATTGCAACATATAGCCATAATGGTTGGTTGACTAATTGTGCAAGTGGGAGATTGTTGGTTTGATGCCCAATAGTCAAAAGCCCATAAGGCCCAAATAACTAGCCCATTAGTATTTCTATAAATGGTAATGATCCGGCCAAGGGGGTGATCAACCCTAATCACCTGTAGACAGGGACGGAGCCAGGATTTAACCATAGGGGGGCCAGCCCGACAACAATCATACGTGATAAAATACATATACAATAAATTTGGTGATATTACAAAGAAAAAGTAAAATTTTAATTAACACTAGGTCTCTAACTCCACTTGATCAGTCTAATTTTTAGGCAAAAAATATAATGATAATAATATAAACAAAATATATGAAAAAACAACATAAAGACTAATTCTAAATAATATAGATGTTGTTGGAGATCAATATAAAAGGACAATAAACAAGCAGAACACTAATTATATCTGTTAACTAGCTATAGAATGTACCATGGTCCCCCTCAGCCCCTCCCTCCCTCCGCCACTGCCTGTAGACACCCCACGCCGCCACCTGCATGCGTGAGCATCCACGCACGCCGCCACTTGCATGCGTGTTGCTAGCGTTAAAAGGGCCGGTGCAGTTTTGGCGTGTTCCTGTTACAGTCCGCAGGTGTCGCCTAGCGCTAGCACGCTGTGTCACCATCGTTCTTCTCTCCGTACGTGTGGACGTTCGTAGAGGTGCTGTTGCGTTGCGCACTATGTCGTACGGTACGACTACTTCCTCGACGTCGACTACGTCGACTACGCTCATCCTGCCAAGTCTTCCTCTGCACCGTCGTCAGGAAGGTATAATATATGGTCATCTACATGCAAGTTGATCCTGTTTTTACGCGGTATTTATTATGGTGCTAGCGAGTAGCTATCCGCGTTTCCTAACACTCCTGCCTTTTACTTAAAAAAATGAAAAAAAAACTTTGTGTTTTGGTTGGTATTATGAATCCCAAAGCTAGTTGAATGAAAAGTGAGTATCATGGTGACCAATTAAATATTTATAGGCTCTAGACGGAGAGAAGTGATTAAATCCCCAAACATATTGTCAAGGATCATTGGGGTCTGGGAAATGTAGCTCATCCAGAAGAGTTTCAGTTAACTGCAATAGCTCAAAAGCAATTTCTAAAAGAGGTTGGCGAAACAGCTGAACCAATTCTTCCTGTAAGTGAGCTTTACTCACACATATTCACTTGTTCTTGTCAAAGGAGAAAAGTTCAGGAAACTTTCCTTAAGAGTTTCATCTCCCCATTTGTCTTCCCATGGCAAACAAGTTTGCCAATTCTTTATCTGAACTATTCCCAAAAAAAATCTTTATCTGAACTACTAAAATCTCCTTGAAGGTATTTATATTTTTTAGACACCAGTACAGAATAGGGCTTTAGCCCTGGTCGGTAAGGGCCTTTAGCCCCGGTTTCTGAACTGGGACTAAGAATTAGGGACTAAATGTCCCACCTTTAGTTCCGGTTCAGAGAACCGCGGCTAAAGCCTGACCTTTAGCCCCGGTTGGTAATACCAACCGGGACTAAAGGGTGCGTCAGGGGGCCACACGGCGAAGCACCCTTTAGTCCCAACCGGGGCTAAAGGTCCTTTTTTTTCTGATTTGGGTTTTGCTTGTTTTGGTTTTACAATTAGATTAGGTATTCAAATGTGTATTCTTCGCTGCTAATACATGTATTCGCTGCTAATACATGTATTCACACACTTATAAGTTAGTTTTAAGCATTAAACACACAAATAAACTATGAAACTCTATATATAAATATATTATGGAGCTATATATATACATAAGTATAATATATATATGCACACAAAATTTACATCATTATCCATTGTTACTTGACTTAAGACACAACCGCTCTCGCCACTTAAATCTCATACAGATGTTCGTCTTGATTTGGCTTGAGTGGTTCGGCCGAGTCATAATAGTAATCGCCTTTAGGGTTGACCACTTTATCAAGAAGAAATCCAGCAAGTGTCTCTTGAATTCCTTTGAGGCGGACTTCTTGCAACACTTGTTGCTGCAACCATTGCGTCTTCAATTTGCATTATAAAGAAACTAGTGTTAATATACATAAGATTTAGTTAATAGCAACAAATAAATAAAATGGATGTATTATATATAATATCACATACTTGTAGTGTCTGATTAAGAGTTCTTCTTGCATACACCGTGAGGAACTCGCAAACGTAGTATCCACACAGATTGTTGCCTGGTGGCTGCCTTAGAACCCACTGTAAGATATAAAACGATTACTATCATCATCATACGCATATGTTAAAGCATGCTAAGGTAACAGATTATGAGAGCTAGTAGAACTTACTTTTAGCAGGACAAGACCCTTTAGTGGCACTTCCAGATCCGGACGGTGTTTCGGGACGAACCAAGCCCAAACCCTGCTCAATAATTGGAACATTAGTTAATTAATAACTCTTGCAGTGTAGTTAAAGAGCAGGAATCCATATTTAAATATCAAAGTTACCCCGTGATAATGTCTATCATATCTTGGTAATCTCCCAGTGGTTTTCTCAATGAGTCAAAGATTATCAATTGACTTCTGGCCATATTGAAGGCTATGAGTATTCAGTGAAAACTGCATTTGTTTATAGACTCAACATATATATCTTTATGCTAAATTGAGTAATAAGTAAGGAAAATTGTGCAAACGATAACAACACTCACCCAAAGTTGTAGGGGAAGAGTATATATTCTCTGGTCTTTTGGTTGACCAAGAACCTCCGAAGATTCCTCTCCGTTTGAGGTATCCATTGATCGCGGGGAGTGTTTGGATCCGAGAATATGATTGATGGATCAATGAAACCAATATACATGTCTCCCTTACGTTTGAGCAATAACATCAAGAATCTGCATATATATGTTTGAGGATAGTTAGTTACTATACATATACATATGCTATAGTCAGATTACTAAAAGAAATGATCACTTACAGACAGTAGCAGCTCATGAGAGATTTGTCTAGAGCGTCCATATGGTATAGTTGGTGGAGCTCACTGTACGGAACAAATATAAGGTCATCGCCCTAGAAGTAATGTTCATCTCTAATTCTGACGCAAATCCAATCATCTGAATTTTTGGTACATGCCTCCATGTACCACGAGTTTAATGAGCGCATTTGCGTAGCAAGTTCCCTGAGGGCCGATGGGCTGTACAGACTTCTGCCACGTACATAAGTCCTCTTCCACTCATTGACTACAATGGCATTTGCGATGAGTGCATTTCCTAGAAATTGACTTGCGGTTAGACCAGCTCCTGACAAGAACTCTTCCATACCATCATAAGTGATCTTGGGGCCACGGTAGTCTTGTACCACGCTCATGTTTGAACCATATTGATTCCCAACAACTAGCGGGGCCACGGATTGCTTCGATTGTTCCCCGAGCTGTGGGACACCCTTCCGTGCTCTTTTGTCTTTATTCTTCTCCACGTTAATTGCCTTTTGTAGAGTGCGGTCATAGTCCGATAGTGGAGAACTCTTCTGAGCATCACGTAGCTGTCTCTTCTTTGCTTCCACCACTTGCCTTAGATCCCCTTTGTTTAAGAAGAACGGTTGTCTAGCTTCTTTCTTTGCTTTAGCGTCGTCTTTAAATTTCTTGAATTGTGCTTCCACATCGGCCTTTATTGAAGCGTCTAGTTCTTCGTCAGTCTTCTCATGCGGATGTTTCTGAGGAATCTTAACTTTCCTTGTAGCTTGCCTCTTCTTTAACGATGGGGCGGTCGGTGCATTTGTGGCGGGCCTCTTCTTTGACGATGGGGCGGCCGGTGCAGGCGTTGGAGACCGTCGTGGAGGCGATGGGGCCGGTGCAGGCGTTGGAGATAGTCGTGGAGGCGATGGGGCCGGTGTCGGCGTTGGAGAACCTTGTGGAGGCAATGGGTCTGGAGTCGGAGTTGGAGACCGCCTTGGAGGTTCTGGGGAGGAAGCCGTGTCGTGAATTCCACCATCATCATCATCCCTTGCAACACTATGCCAAGCAGGTGATGAATGGTGACTTCGGTCTCTGGGTGAGGTCCTGCAGTGAAAACAATGAGTGTGAATAAACTATCATTATTTCAGCCAATACAAAGTTAGTGAAAAAGTGGTAGGTATGATTCACACCTAGGATGAGGAGGAGGAGGAGGAGGAGGCGGCGATAGAATAGGATGTGATGCCCCACGAATAATGATGTAGCGCTTGCACCAACAAATAAATGTCTTCTCCGCTTCTCCTAAAGTCTTCTCCCCATCACCTCCTTCAATGTCAAGCTGAACATCGCTATGACTTTTTGAACTCTATCCACCAAGACGCGAGCATATCCAGGTGGTATTATTACTCCATGGCATTTTGGTTTCTTCGTCGAGTCGATAAGAGATACAACATCGGTAGCCACCATGATTGTGGTAGCCCCCTCTGGAATGTGCAGCTCGCATGGTGTATTCGGTTCTGTGATGTCATCCACGGGGAAGCGTACCATTGAGTCATCACCAGGCTGAGGCACTTCCGTGGAAACACAGCTGCTTTTCAACTGAGCAGAGGGGCTGATGTTGACTTCTGGTACTGATGCAGTACTTCACATTCGGCTCATTGCTAACTCCACTTGCCTTTTGATTTCCTCGCTCATTCTCGCTTCAAGTTTCTCTTCTCGCTCTTTTGCTTGAATAGCTGCTTCGCGTGCTTCACTAGGCATTTGCGACATGATAACTTTCATAGCTTCCTCCTCTTTCTTTTTTCTTTGGCGGCTTTTATATGTATCTTTGTCTTGAGGGAAGGCATGCTTCCACGACACCGCGCCATGACCTCTCGTTCGCCCACCGTGTTCCGCAATCCCCAGGGCATATGTCAACTCATCCCTATCTCTATCTGGTGACCATACTCCTTGTTCCCTCAAAGATTGAGCGTAAACTAGTTTCTTTGCTGCTTCTGTGAGTCCTTCGGTATATGTTAATCTCCCGGTCTGAGAGTCAAGGCCTCCCCCATGACCAAAAAACCACCACTTACCGCGCTCAGACCAGTTACCTGATTCTGGTTGGATTCCCCTAGCTTCAAGGTCCTCTTCTACTTTTTCCCACTTAGGAATGGTAGTAATGTAGCCACCTGATCCCAAGTGATGGTGGTATTTCTTTTCTCGGGCATTCTGCTGGTTCTGTATCGCTCGTGCTTTGCCCTCTTCGGATGTCTTGAAAGCTACAAAGTCATCCCAATACGGTCTCAACTTGACGTAGGACTTATTGTTGAAATCTGGAGTAAGGTTCTTCTTGATAAATTCGGTATACAAATCCATCTATCAAATCATATATATACATATGTTTTCTAGCAATAATGGAAGGTCAATATTTGTCTAACAAATCCATCTCTAACAATTCACCTTTAATTTTCCTCTTCTTCTTCTTCTTTTTCTTCTTATTCTTCTTCGATCTCCTCCTCGATCCCCTCTCCGCCTAGAAAAACATGTATAAAATGTTAGTGTGCGTGAAAACAAGCAACTAATATATATATATAGTTATCAATTTCCCTTTAATTATTTCTAACAAATCCATTTAGAAATCAACCTTTTTTTCTCCTTTCTTTTTTTCTTTTTTCCTCTCCTTTCTCTTCTTCCTTAGCTTCTTCCTTTCCTTTCTTCAATTCCTTCTAATTCCTGCTAGCTTCTTCCTTCTCGATCTCCCCTTCTCCGGCCTTCTCACTCTCCCAGCTCGCGAACCTGACGGCGCGTTGGAGGCGCGGCAGAGGCTCGCGTGGCGCGGCGGCGCGATGACGTACGGCAGCGGCACGGTGTGACGACCTAGGCGCGGCGGCGGCGCTCACGGGCGAGCTGAGTGGGACCGGGGCCGGACATACTAGTGGGGAGCTAGCGCTTGCCACGGGTGCGTTGGCCTGCCGGCGATGGCAATGGCGACGACGGCGGCAGCGCTTGGCGGCGGTTGGCGTCGTGGAGGCGAAGATCGATCGAAGACAAAGGTCGGCGCGATGAGGGAGGATAGGGAGAGAGGCCGGGGCTTATATAGGTAGCCACCCTTTAACCGCGACCTTTAGTCCCGGTTGGTAATACCAACCGCGGCTAAAACCTTTAGCCGCGGTTGGTATTACCAACCGGGACTAAAGGTCCTTTAGCCCCGGTTGGTAATACCAACCGTGGTTAAAGGTCTGTTTAGGCGCCAAACGAAATTTTCAGTGGGCTTTAATATGTTAGGGTATTGTATATAGGTTGGTATATGTATAAATTGTTATAGTTTTTGTTAATTGCATAATAAATTAAATACATACCACAAATTTTTTTAAAAATAACCATTAATTTTCCTTTTGCTTTAGTATACACTAAAAAATGTATAACATAAAATCTTTTACCTTTTTTATAATATCAAATATAAATGTAACTAACCATTAGAATTTGGTTAATGCAAAAGTATATTGTTCAATTAAAAAATATAAAATGCTTGGTTACCAACAGGAAATTAGTTTATGCATTATTTTAACGTTAATCTTTTTTTTCACCATTCATTGTCCAATTATGCGACAAATAAGTTTACCCTTAAATAGAAAATTGTTAATGAGACACTAAATGACCCTATATGAAAAACTTTTGAATACAAAGGTTTTATAACTCATCAAATTTCTATTTGAGGAAGTGTTAGTAGACATTAGTCACAAAATCATGAATATCACATAGTGTTACTAAACATTAGTCACTAAATGCAAAATTGACCAAATACAAATGTAGATCTTCATTTATTTGACCAAACTTAGCAAAAATGACTAATACAAATGTCACTTGACATCACTGCTAAGCTAGCTACATCAAGCGAGAACAGTAGTGAACTTCTTCTTGACATATGTTCCTTGGTCATGATCATGTCGTAACCATGGAGTGTCCTCGGCATTTAGAACTATGCTTGGGTCTTTGGTCACACTGAATGGCGCAATTTGGTCATCCCTTTCGTAAAGTTCTGACATGTCTGAGTTGTCCTCAATTCCCAAAATGTTTCTTTTCCCTAAAAGAACTATGTGAAGCTTGGGCTCATTGATGCTTGATTTGTCATCGTTTTTTCCTTTCTTTGGTTTTGTAGACATGTCTTTTACATAGAACACCTGATTCACATCAGCAGCAAGGACGAATGGTTCTTCTTTGTACCCAATAGTGTCGAGGTCCACTGTTGTCATCCCATAATCCTTGTCAATTGTTACCCCGGCTCCGGTCATCTTCACCCATTGGCACTTAAACAAAGGGACTTTAAAATTAGATGTATAGTATAGTTCCCAAATCTAAACTATGCGGCCATAATATGTTTGCCTATTTCCATTTGGGTCAATGGCATCTATGCGGACACCATTGTTTTGGTTGGTGCTCCTTTTATCTTGGTCTACCGTGTAAAATGTATTTCCATTTATCTCGTAGGCTTTGTACGTGAGGATGTGCCACGATGGTTGTCTAGCCAACAAATACAGTTGGTCATCAATGCTGTTATCACCAAGACATTTTTTCCGCAACCAATCGTCGAGAGTTTTCATGTGTTCACGCATAATCCAAGCTTCATTCTTCCCTGAAAACTGTGATCGTAGGAACTTCTTGTGTACCTCGACATACGGCTCCACCATGGAGGAGTTCTGAAGAACTGTGTAGTGTGCTTTGTTGAAATAATCATCCCCCTTACTGATATATGTTTTCTTCCCTAGTGTTCCTTTCCCACTAAGTCTCCCGTCGTGTCTTGATTCAGTAACACCAATCGGGTCAAGGTCGGGAATATAGTCAACACAGAACTCAATGACCACCTCTGTCCAGTAGCCCTTGGCGATGCTTCCTTCTGGGCAAGCACGTTGGTGAACAAATTTTTTCAGGACTCTCATGAACCTTTCAAATGGGAACATGTTGTGTAGAAACACAGGACCGAAAATAGTAATCTCCTTGACCAGGTGAACTAGGAGGTGTTCTATGATATTAAAGAAGGATGGAGGGAAAACCGACTCAAAGCTGACAAGGCACTGAACCACATCATTCTGTAGAGTAGCTAGTTCCATTGGATCGATTGCCTTCTGAGAAATTGCACTAAGGAATGCACATAGCTTCACAGTGGCTAGACGTATATGTGGAGGTAGAATTCCTCTTAACGCAACCGGAAGCAATTGCGTCATAAGCACATGGCAATCATGAGACTTTAAGTTTAGGAATTTCTCTCTTGACACATTTATTATATTCTTCATATTGGAGGAAAATCTAGATGGGACCTTGATGCTGCTTAGACATTCAAACATGTTTTCCTTCTCTTCTTTGCTAAGAGTGTAGCTAGTAGGCTTTAAATAATGGCGTCCATCTTCTGTCTTCTCTGGATGCAGGTTGTCTCGTTCGTTCATGTCTTGCAAGTCCTGTCGTGCTTCAAGTGTATCTTTGGGTTTTCCATACACACCCATGAATCCTAGCAGGTTCACACAAAGATTCTTTGTCAAGTGCATCACGTCGATCGCGTGGCGGACCTCTAGGACATACCAATAGGGTAGCTCCCAAAATATGGACTTCTTCTTCCACATGGGTGCGCGTCCATCAACATCTTTTGGAATTAGTAGGGCCCCTTCTCCCTTTCCAAAGACTACGTGCACATCCTTGACCATATCAAGTACATCCTCTCCAGTTCGGTTGCGAGGCTTGGTTCATTTCACTTCTTCTTTACAATGCTTGCCTTTCTTTCTGGCTTGGTGATTCTTTGGAAGAAAACGACGATGGCCAAGGTACACGACCTTTCGACATTTTTTCAGATATACACAGTCAAGGTCATCAAAACAGTGTGTGCATGCATTATATCCCTTGTTTGTCTGTCCCGAAAGATTACTTAGGGCAGGCCAATCATTGATTGTTATGTACAACAATGCTCGCAAGTCGAAGTGTTCCTGTTTGTACTCATCCCACACATGTACACCTAGTTTGCTCCATAAAAGCAGGAGTTCCTCAACTAAGGGACTCAAAAAGACATCGATGTCGTTGCCAGGTTGCTTCGGGCCTTGGATCAACACCGACATCATAATGAACTTCCGCTTCATGCATAACCATGGAGGAAGGTTGTAGATACATAGAGTAACAGGCCAAGTGCTATGACTACTGCTATGCTCCCCAAAAGGATTCATACCATCCGTGCTCAAACCAAACCTTAAGTTTCTTGCGTCTTCTGCAAACTCTGGGAATTCTCTGTCAATTGCTCTCCACTGGGACCCATCAGTAGGGTGTCGCAACATGTTGTCTGTCTTACGATCTTCTTTGTGCCATCGCAACAACTTTGCATGGTCCTTGTTTCTGAACAGACGTTTCAGGCATGTTATTATAGAAGCATACCACATAACTTTGGCAGGGATTTTTTTTCCTAGGACGCGCTTCGCCCTCAACATCGCCAGGGTCATCTCGCCTGATCTTATACCGCGATGCTTTACATACGGGGCATTCATCCAAATTCTCGTAGTCCTTGCCACGGTACAGGATACAGTCATTAGGACATGCATGTATCTTCAGGATTTCTAATCCCAAAGGGCACACGACCTGTTTTGCTTCGTACATAGTGGCAGGCAATTCGTTAGGCTTCGGAAGCATCTTTTTTTGGATCTTCAGTAATTGCCCAAATTCCTTGTCGGATATGCCATTTTTTGCCTTCCATTGTAGCAACTCCAGTGTTGTACCCAACTTATTTTGCCAATCTTCGGCGCTCGGGTATAGTAGTTTCTTGTGATCCTCTAGCATGCGGTCAAACTTAGCTTTCTCTTTTTCATTTTCACAATCTCTTTGTGCATCACAAATGACTTCACCAAGACCATCATCTTCAGAGAGTGTGTCCTCTGCCCCTGCCTCTTCTTCTACTTCCACCATTCCAGAATCATTGAAGTCACCATATTGAGCAATAATGTCGTCAGGGTCCAATTGCTCTTCTTCGTCTTCTTCCATCATAATTCCGGTTTCTCCATGCTTGGTCCAACAAATATAGTTTGACATGAAACCCGACTTCAACAAGTGTGAGTGAAGAGTCCTTGAGATACAATATTCCTTCAAATTCTTGCACAAGGTGCATGGACAACACATGAAATTACCATCCCGCTTGTTTTCCTGAGCCGCTCTTAAGAAATCATGCACGCCATCAATGAACTCTTTGGAGCGGCGATCTACATTGTACATCCAATGGCGTATCATCGTCTGCATTGTATGACCCAAAACATAATTAAATTTCTGATTTTGGTCAAAAACTGATATTATAAAATACCGAACGAAAGGTCATCTGCATTAAAATAACATGAGATGGAACACCATCATGTGTCATTTCCGAGTCACACAAAGACTAATGTATGCTGTATGAAAGCCTCGACATAAGGTATGCTAAGACCGCTAGCACTATACACAGAAAACCTAAAATGCACTTCAGTAGCATAATGATCTCCCGACCAATCCCAACTAAAGCAGACAGATCATTATTCGTCTGTTCAACATCAACGAGCTCCTTGAGCTGGCTCGCTGCCTCATCAGCCTTCGTAGCCTCCACCACATGTTTAACATAATCTTCCTCCCAGTACCAGCCGCGGCATCCAGTGCCATCCCACTGAAAATAGAAATAAAAAATCAACATTTTAATCAAAATCATTAGAAAATATAGGTACAAATTAACCATAACCATCAAATGAGACAAAATATATAACTCACATTGCGATCTGGACACTTATAGAAGATTCGACCGTTGTTGGGACCTGCCTTCCCCACTCGGTACTCTTTCACAGTCTTTTGCATACACTTGCCACAGGTAATGAGAGGGAGATCTGGCCTTAGTCGCTTTGGAACCCGATCAGAGGCCGAGTACCCCGAAGCAGTTGTCATCTACTCTCTATACTAATTTTTCAAACTAGATATTATAAATTCCTCATATTATCAACAAAGAAAATAAAACAACTAAAATTTACATTTCTCTAAAATCATCAAATGTGCCATGTATACAACTAAAGTATTCTAAGTAGCCTCCTTCTTCATCTAAATATATAATTATTTTGAGCTCAAGTAGCATATATATAAATCAAGAACAATCTACCATAAATTCATCATTTAATAATATCCTAAAAATCTATATTTCTCAAACTAAGCTAACCTAATCTTGAAATGTGGAACATATAATACCCTAGAAATGAAAGGTGTATACTTAGAATACTAGTTTTAGTTGTCTTCTTCAAAATATTCAAAACAATGTCAAGTGAAGCTTAAAATGACAAAAAAGAGAAAATCATAAAGAAAAATCACATATAGACCAAGAAACAATATATGTTGCCGTTAAAACATGAGAGGTTGAAGATAGTAACCTTTCAACGAGTCGATGGAGGCGTAGAAGTGAACAAATGAAGCAATGGCCGAAGAGGAGATGAAGAACAGTGAAGAACACACCAAGAACAAGCAAGAACAGAGAGGAAGAAATGAGCTCTCGGGCTCGGGCAAGGGAGGAAGAGAGTTCAAATAGGGGGGGGGGACCTTTAGTCCCGGTCCATAGAACCAGCCATGACTAAAGGCCTAGAAATAGCCTCGGTTTGTGCCTTAAACCGAGGCTAAAGGTTTAACCCTGGTTGGCAACCAGGACTAAAAGTCCCCCCCTGACAATGTCTGACAACCGAGCCGTTGGGAGTGGACTTTTAGTCCCGGTTGGTGTTACCAATCGGGACTAAAGGTACCTTTAGCCCCAGGCGCAATTTCCACCGAGGCTAAAGCCAATTTTGGAAATCCGCCAAAGGTGTGTTCTGTAGTAGTGAGAATATCCCTCCACCAGAATTATCCCTTCTTTGAGTTGCTTGGTAGTTCTCTATTTGGTAGGATTTTCCCATACTATTGAAACGTAGGGAATAATATCCATTTTACTGAAGTATTTTTTAAAGTTCTTTAACATCATAGCTTCATTGTGTTTCATTAAATTGATAACAAGTCATCCTTTAACCTTTGGTAGGCAAATCATTTCCCATGCTACATTTGGTGGTTTTCTTGCATTAATGTTTGAACATCTCCAAAGGCAATGTTTTCTAAATTGATCTATCTGCTTCATGATTGAAGCTAGCAAGGCAAAAGTGCACATGGTAGAAAGTAACTAGGGAGGAGAAGACCGCATTGGTGAGAGGTCCTAAATGGCTAGACGGGGAGGGGGTGACTAGCCTAATTAAAATTCTACAAATTCACTAGATCAAATGGTTAGAGAACAATAAGGCATTAAAGCGGTCATACAAATAAGAGCTATGTCACTACTAGTACCACTAGTGAGCTAGAAAGAAACTAATTACAACTACACAAGAGAACAACTAGTCAACTAGATATACATGGCAAGACTAGCAATCTTGTGAAGGGGCTTTTACCAAACTGGGCAAGTGTCCAAATATGAAATACAATGAAACAAGAGACTATTTATCCCATGGTTCAGTTGCTTGCATGGAACTTACTCCATGTTGTGAGGACGCGCTCACTTGGTGGTTCACACGCTAATAGGGATTACAAGACTAGCCCTACAAAACGGTATAGTAAAAACCTACACAAGAGAGAACATTCAATGCCATGAGAAATTTACTAGAGTTGTCTTTTGTGAATCTCCTACAGGGAAGGCACAAAAACCTTGATTAGCATGGATACAATCAGCAAATCCCCTCACCAATCAACAAATCACCAACCATCTAGATGACAACAATCACCAAGAGTAATAAGAAATCAACAAACCCAATCACCACCTAGTGCCACCAAATATGCCTCAAATGCACACACTAGGGTTTTCCCCCAAGTCCTCTCACAAATGAGCACCACACTTGGAGAAGGAGAGGAGAGGGAGGAGATGCTCTTGAAGCTCTCAAGATCAACACTTGAACTCAATCTCTCACTTGAATGGATCCCAAATCCTTGGGAGTTCGAGTTGAGAGAAGAGAGCTTGTTCTTCACTTTTTGGTTCTCAAATGAGAAATGGGAAAAAGAAATGAGCAAGAGTTAGCAAGAGAGGGGGCTGCTACACCCCAAAAAACATAGCTCATGCTTTGGACCGTTGGGGCGTCTAGATCTTGGCTGAACCAGAAAATTTGGGTAGGGGCTAAAAAATTTCTAGGCAAGAGTTCTCTTTCATGAGATGATTCATAGAGTGATGGTAAAATTCCATTTAGGGTAATATAAAATTCTAGGCGACCCCTCTTTGCCTCTGCATGAGAGGTGAGAAGGAAGCCTCCTTTAAGGCACAAAAGCTCTTCCATTTTCTTCCCAAATTAAATTTGAGCACTTATGTTAGCATTTTAACGAAGAATTTCTCGCAGCTTTCTCATGCATCTCCCCACATCACTAAGCGCAATGCATATAAAAATAAGACTCATATTTAGTGGCACTAGATAACCATTGCAATTAAAGCTTTTTTCCTCTTTTATAGTATGGTTATCTATAAGGAAAATGGACCATTGATCCATTTAGTTTGGATTTTGGTGTTTAATGATCAACAAGATAGATTTGGACTAATAAATTTGTAAGTGTTTATTCTATAGTGAAATAGGATGCAAATGCAGATTGGACCAAAATTGCAACATGAAGAATATGATTAACACTCAAAGAAAGAAACTAGAGGATGTGTGATTTTTGGTATTTATTAACGAACACAGAATAATTTGTAAGCTCATGTATAGATATTGATGTAGCAGTTCATCAGGATTACCCAATTTTATATCAAACTCGAAGAAACATGTGTGATCAACTAAGTCTATCTCAACCCTTTTGTAGCAACTAAGGCCTCAAAAGATAGGAGCGTAAAGAAGATCACTAAAGTATTCTGTTTTGTATTGTTCAACTGGGGAAATCACTTAGAAAGAACACAAGCAAAGTATGATCTTCCTATAGCAACAAGTCCTCCTCGGCCTACAATGGAAGGTGGACTATAGAAGATTCAACGAGGCTATAAAAGTCACCCTCACAAGCTACCACCAATCCGGCTAATAGGGTACAACTATGAGTAACCGAGTCTAAGCACCCTGCTTACACTATGAATACTACTTTAACCCAAGAGCTACGAGGATTAAAGTGCAAACGAGAGTCACAAATCTGAAGAACAATATAAACAATGTTACTTGCTTGAATCAGAAGTCGATTACTAGAGAAATCTTAGAACACTACTACACAAATGATTTACAATGACATCCCCTCGATGCCCTCCGAGGCGAGCGTCCATTTTAGCCCGTCATGGTTAATCCCGCGATTTATCGAGGTGAACATTTTTTTATCTACCATGACAGACTCTTTTGCCTGCCACGGTAAATCGATTTACCGTGGCGGGCATATTAAGATGTCTGCCACAGTTAATAGGGTATTTTTCGTGGCAAGCATCTTAAGGCGCCCCCGTGGTAAATCAATTTATTGTGGCGGGCATATTATAAAGTCTGCTTTAAAAACTCATCTCAACTTATATAAGTGGCACTTAGCTTCACTCCACATCCCCAGCCGCCTCCCTCTCTTCCTCTCTCCCTCCCTCATCGCAACCGCGCGCTCCCAGTGCTCGCACATGGTAGCAACCCTTGGAGCTCAGGCGCTCCCTCCCTCTCTTCCTATCTCCCTCTATTGTCGGCAGGGAAGGCCCCAATGACATGGATCCATAGCGGCCATGGCGTGGTTCCACGACGGCGCAAGGAGGTGGTGCCAACCCGGATCCACGGTGGTTTTAGGCGCAAGGTGACGACGGCTTCTCTCCTTCGAGGTTCATAGATCGTGGTCCAAATCCACAGGTCAAGGAGGTCTAGATCCCTGGTCGTCTCCCTTTTACTCTCCTCAATCCCCTCACTTTCCATCTCTCCTCTTTGCAGATTAGGTCGTGGAGGGTCCAGATCCAGTGGCGTCGCTCCTCCTGCTGGCGAATCAAGGCTTGGATCGACTAGATCTAGTGGTGGATGGTCTAATATTGGCGATGATGGTGTTGTAGCCCCTAGATTGGCTCGGCGGGCCTACCTAGTTTTTTTTTGTTTTTGATGGAATGATTTATTGTGGCGGGCATTCTTATGTGTCTGTCGCGGTAAATCAATTAACCTTGCGGTTAACTGTGACGGGTGTTGGCATTTTTTACGTCATTACCAAGAAAAGAAGTTCCTAACAACGATACTAGAAATGTTATCTCACATCTACTAGCATCATTTAAGTTAAGTTATCATCCCTAACATAACACCAGAGATGTGGTTGTACTTATGATCATGACAATTACTCAAAAGATATAAAATAAAGGTTATCCGCAAGTGCACAGATAAAATACACCCATTATAGCATTTCACCCAGAAATGTTCTAGGTATCGTTATTTATACTTTACCATCGAGATCTTAACAAGGTTTAATTATAAGAGAACAATAGCTAGAGATATTGATAAATAAACCTGTAGGACCCTTCCTAAGGTATCCACCCACTTGTTAGGTCGTGTGTGCATCGTCCTAGTCGAGCGTGTGTGTAGGGTGTGATTTTGGGACAAGGGCCAAACTTGTGAAGAATTTTTTGGCTCCCATTCACCCCCCCTCTGGTCACCGTTCTCGGTCCTTCATCCATACATCTTACTCAACATCTCAAAATCATTCAAGTTACCTTCCTATCCTGTTTTGAAGAGGTTTTCAAGGAAGATTTATCTTAAAATCTGGTAAATACTTGATATGGCCATTAAACTGCTGGAAATGTCTCTAAGCTTCTAAAACTTTTGGAAAAAAAACACAGTGATAGACTGTGATACAATAAATTCATAATATCTAGACCTCGCAAAAATATCTTAAAAGATGACAAAAATAGATTTAGCTCTAGGGAAATAAAAAAATGCCAAAACATCTAGGAAATTCACAGAACATTCTAATTTATGTTTGAACAGATTTTGAAAACTCGATAACAAAATAAATAAGAGGCATGCTTATCATGTACTCCCTCCGTCCCTAAATAACTGTCATCGTTGGTGCCCGTGCCACAGGTTAACTCGATAGGTAGAAAATACGTGCCACATTTGTATCTCTAAATAAATTTATTAAAAAACTAAATCTAAAGATCGTTTCTAATGATACTCCCTCCGGTCCATATTTGGCGTACACGTATATATCAAGATTCAAATTTTTAAAACTTTGACATATAATTAGGCTAATAATTTTTAAATATTAGAACACAAACTTTATACCATTAGATTTGTAAGAAATTATACTATTCAATGATTATATATTTATAAACATAAATAATAAAATATAAAGTAAATAAATGTTCAAAGTGTAATCTAAGAGACAGTGTCATCCTAAATTGCGCCAGATAAAATGGACTGGAGGGAGTACTAATTATGTAGCATAAACATTAATATTTTTTAATATATATTTAGTCAAAGATGTTTTTTGGATGTTTTTTGGAAAGCGCAAACGAAAGATATTTAGGGATAGGGGGTGTATGCATTAAGAATTAATGCATGTTGTATATTATATTTTTTGGCAGTGCAAGGTTTTTAAACCATGTTTAGACATTGATTATAATGTGTTGGAATTTTTCTATATTTTTTCTCATTTTCTATAGCTAAATCTTTTTTAAGCTTTTGGGCATACTTTTATGAGTTCTAAATACTATATTTGGAGTCTCCATATCCCATTCTATCTCTATATTTTTAAAAATCGTGTCAAGTACTTATCTTCTTTTTATATAACTTAAAAAGGAAAAACCACTTTAAGACAATACATGGAGATAATTTGAATGGTTTGATTTTGGGAGTTTACAGGCGTAAAATATCTGGTATTAGAGTTTGAGAAGAAAATCAGGCTGTAACGATAGGTCAAATGATATTTTTGGCAGAGGCAGAGATAGGAAATTCCTCAATGGCCAAAAACAATCAGGAACAGCAAAGACTGGTTTCTTAGCCGACACGAAACTTTTCATGAGGGTTCTAGATTGAACCGTTTCTTGTGACGGTGTGAATCATAGCTGTACAGTCGACGACAAAATGAGCAGTAATAAATCGTTAATTTCTCATAAAATTTTCACTTGGCTTTTAGTGCTAATGTTTGTTTTTCGAAAGGGCTGTAAGGTAGTGCCAAACTTTTTTGACATACAATTTAGTTACACTCTTGTAGCAAGCGTCGAATTCGGATGTTTTACTGAAAGCTTGGAAAATTTATGTTAAAATCGTAATATGTTAGTACCTAAAAAAGTTTAGTGGTACGTTACCATACAGTTCTAATTTCAGAATTTTACTAAAGTTTACATTTGTGTGATTAATTTATAATGTCTTTTATATAGAGTGCTCCTTAGGACAAATGATGAGCGCGTCACTTTTGCTCGTGACTTGGCCTTTTGGTATGGATAAATTACTATATTTTCCATAATGTATTTTGTTTTTTTTTTATGGAAAACTACTCTTTTGTTCAGTTTCCTTGTCCGCCACTCCATCGAGACTCCGATCCGGGGTATTTACATGGGCTGAGTTGTTCCCAACATGCAGGGGAGTATCCGATTCCGATATCAGTTCGACCCCCATGGCCACACGGCCCATATATTTGTGGGGGGCGTCTTACCCGGTACGGTACGGTACGGCACGGTCGCGCGAGCACTTTATTGGATTTTCCCCCGCGAGAAGCGATCAGATCAGTAGGCTAGCAAGGGCAACAATGGACGGCCACGGTAACAACAACAATGTGGTGCCAGAATGCTTTTGGATGACGTACTTGGACGGCGTGCCGGTGCCCATCCCGGACAGCGCCGGCCTCGCCCCGCGGACCGGTGGCTTCACGTTCCCCGCCCACGACGGGCACCGCGCGGCGATCAAGGCCGCGAGGCAGATGGATCACTACCGGCGGGTGCGGCGCAACGCGAGGCGGATGCCGGAGGTGGCGGCGCTCCTCGGCGGCGAGGACGTGCTCGTCGACCTGATGTATGGTGACATCGACGAGTGCTGCCGCCTGTTTCAGGCCGCCCCGATCGCGCCAGCAGCCCAGCACCACGCGACCTACTTCTACGTACCCAACTGCTGACTGCAGCAGATATATGATGCCTTTCGGTCAGCAACGTTAGATATATAATACTATTGCTGTTGGATCGTCGATCGAGATCGATCGGGTGTCTGCGAACACGTAGCGATTTGTTATTTTTTATTAATTTTTTTCTTTTAGCTACTATTGTTATCTCTGCTGGTCTGCTGGATGTGGTGGTTTCCATGGTATAGAAACACGTACAGGTTGATCGATGGCCAACTTCTGGTCTTTCGTAACATATATAGTATTATGACTATGGAACGACAATTGTAGTGTTTCGGGGACATGTACTAATTAAGTTATAAACAATAAAATAAGAAGATACAATTGTAGTGTTTCGGGGACAATTGCCGCTAAACTAAGTTGTCCCCGAAACAATAATACGCCCTTGGAAAACATTATTCTCTAATCCAAGTGTCACAGTCACTAAGTTGTTAGAGTACTTGTACTTGGTACTCCCTCTATCTCAAACTTCCAGACTACAAGGCATTACAAGAATTTTAGAGAGTCAAAACATCTAAAGTTTGACCAAACTTGTATTACAAGAATCTTTAGAGTGTCAAAACATCTAAAGCTTGACCAATCTTAGAGAATCTATTCTTTTAGGGACAGAGGTAGTATTATAATAACATTTATGGTACCAACTAAGTAGTATAACTATTTAGTTTCATAAATTTTTATAATCTTTTTATATAATTTTGGTTAGACCTAAGATGCTTTACATCTTTAAGATTCTTAGCTTATAATTTAGTCGACGTTAAGATGCTTCTGATCAGGCAGTAAGAATCTTGTCGGTCACTATAGATTTATAATGACATCATTTACTCTAACCGTTACATCAGTCGCTATAACAAATTACAATCGTTACATATTAGCTGTGATATAGTGAAGTACTAAGCTAGTTATCCGAAATATGAAGAAGAAAAGACCCACACGCGCAAATAACAAACATAATATCAGGCCACAGAAGAATGAAGCCCATGTAGCTAGACGGGACGAAGACGGACGGACGCTCTGCAGCCCAGCCGCGAGAAGGTTTGCGCACCCAGGGTCATCAGACTCGATTGTACCGGCAAACGACAAGTGCGCATTAAGAAGCTGACAGCACAAATGAGGCGCAACTGTACTGTACTGTACAGGCGTCAGCCGATCGTGCCCCGCGGCCACGATATATAGCACGCGGTGCACCAGATTACAACGGGACTCGACAGAAAGGGTACGGTAGTGCGCAGTGGTCGCGTCTGAAGAATGAAGCCGTGCAAAAGACGACACTGTCCACACTTCCCGATCGGCCGGCCGGTTTCCTGCTTCCCAACTTTAATTTCCCGTGACTTAACAATCATATTTGACGTGGCGGAGACACAAATTTTGGACGTATAAAAAAAGACCATTATTCAAACCGACAACGACCATATTTGACGAACAACCAAATAAATGTTTTGTTATTACAATATAATAAGAGAAGGCTAAAAATCTATAAAAAAACTGGCTACTGAATATATATTATAGAGAAAAAGGGGATATTAATTAATTAGCTCTAGATTTTTAACCTTCGTCGATCAATCGAACTAAAAGACAAGGAAGATAACAGTAAAGGCTAATCCAAGATAGTGTCCGATGATGAATTTGGATCTATTTTATGTACTATGATTAGTTAGCTGTGTGACTAGAAATTAGTCAGTTAGTTGTTAGCTGATACTTGATATCTTCATTCATAGCTACGAAAAGACTAGAAAGCTCTACATTTTCTGTCTATAATATACCTTTGGTTCTCTCCCCAGCACACATAATACTTGAGCCCGGCCTCAATCCCGTGGATGAGGCATGTTCCCTGCAGTTGATAAGATGGGGCCCAAACGCAGAGGTGGGTGATAGGGGAGGCACAATTGGCCTAGATCTATGTTGGGTTCACACTTTTGGTTGGACGTCGTGCCTAGGCAGTAGCGGTGACAATGATAATGGTAGTGGTGGGTCTAGCGATCCAAAAGGGAGGAAGATAATCGAAGAGATAATGTAGGTTGGGCCATTTCAGACCTTTTTGTGATAGGTTACTTAGATTAGCCCAAATTAGCTACCGGTGGTCAACTAGTGGGTTAACAACTTGTTAGTAGCTTAGCTAAAATTAGTTCACTCATTAGTACTCTTATTTGGATGGACTAAAGCTATTTTTTATTAGCTATGTTAGCCCCATGGATGCAAACAACCCTTAATCTAGCTTGTTGTTCTACTCTACCCCATGACTCGCAAGGCTCACTGCCCCAGCTTCAACTTGTAAGTACAAACTAACACTATTACAAAATGAATTCTAGGAGATAGGCTCCCTAATTAACAGAGGATGTCATTTTTAGAGATCACCTCTCAAACGGTTAGGTGGATCTCATGAAAATGTTTGCCTCTATTAATCATTTATAGTCAATGATATCCTAAGGAGTCCACCTCTGATGTGGCAGGAGCCAGCGATGCGGGGGTGGGCACGCTATGTGCTAGTGCACGACATGCACAGAACTCGTTGCACACCACTATGGTGCCACATACGACCATATCCTCCCATGTCACACGCCATGTAGGCGGTAGAGCCCTATGTAGCCTGCTTTGGATGGTGGTTAGGACATAAACATAGTTCATGGACCTAGAAAAAAAGTTTAAAGACGGGCAACACAATTCACTCTAATATTTCATGTAAAGTAGGATGAAGACAGACTTATACAAAAATGTAGATCTTGATATGAGCTATAACTTTATATTTGATAAGTTTTTTTATTTGATAGTGTTTATTAGAGTCCCAACAAATTGAATTAAGTTATCAAATCTTGAAATTTTAAATTTATAATTTTCAAATAACCTCGGATATTAATATGGTCTCCATCAAAAGTCATAGCTCTCAATATAATCTACTATAATTTTGAAGGTGAAAATTTTGATAACTACAAAGTTGGTCTAGACTTTGAATTGCTTCTTGCCAATTCCTCTTGGTTAATCGTGCTGCATATTAGCATATAGTAAGCAGTCCGTTGACACTTAATTAGGTCACCACACTAATAGGGAGCTAGATCACTCGATGTAGGGTCTAGCTGACTTTTAGGTCGACTGACGTCTGCATCTGGACCTTGTGCCTCTAGCAATGAGCGTGATACGCAAGTCACATCATCGGAAGAGTCTCACCGGAAACACGATATGCAAGACACGCTAGCAATGTCTCTTGAGACCCAAAACCCTACACACCGGGAGGGACCCCGGGTGTAGGGGTGGGCCCATGCCTAGGGCAAGTAGAGCCATGTCCCTAGTCTTGGCTAAAGTTTTCAAGGAACATGTTTTCAATTTTTGGCCTAACAACAAATAGTACAATAAGAAGAGGTTGATAGACTTTACTCTGTCTTGACATCCCGCTCGAGCCTCACGCTTTTTTTTTAGTTGTTCTTATTTCTATTAACTCTTACATCTTGTCCAAATTAGAAGGTGTTATCAAGTACATGGAAGTGGAAGATTAGAATGCACCCAATAGATTAAAGTGTAGCTATCGGCTTTCGCCATTAAAATTTTGCTCTAATCTTAAACAAATCCTGGGTCTGCCCGGCGTGCGATGGCAATGGGCTACCCTAGCTGGCCTGGCCGCTCTAGGACGTCGCTATCATCAATCCTACAGCCATGCAACACTGAACGACGAGAAAAGGTAGATCAGAAAAAGATAAAGAGAGGTAGTAGATATAATATATATATATATATATATAAAATATATATATATATATATATATATATATATATATATATATATATATATATCATGGTTTTAAATGGCGGGCTATAAAAATTAGCGAAAGCTTGGCCAAAACGCTATAGCGACGCTATTAGCTGTCGCACCCAGTTTTAAAGGCAAAACGGGATGCAATAATCTTATGTGTGCCCAGAGATCAGTCACACACATAAGCCGACAAATTATCAAAATTGTATCATCACAAGTGTTTAATACATAGCGAATGAATATTTAAATAATGTCTATTACAAAACAACAGAAAATAAGATAGCTCTCGCGAAGCTCCATAGCACAGGGACGTCAACTGGTTGACCCCAAACCTAGTAGTCCTCTGGATACTCCTCATAACTCTGATAATCTGGTACCCATCCGGGATTTTTATACAAGTATTGAAAAGAAAGAAAACAAGCGTAAGTACTTTCGTACTCAACAAGTATATATGGGGTTCATGAGGCTCAATAGTATGACACAGGTTTACTGCGGTAAGCATTTTAATTTGTAACGAAAACTTTATAAGTGATAGATCAAAGTTATGCTTAAATTCCCAAGTTAAATTGCATGATCAAGTAAACAACTGAACAAGTCACATAATTCCATGATAAAGTGATTCATAAAGGTAAACATAAGTAACCAAAGAGTTCTGTGAGTTTTCCAGGCCGCTCGTGTCCGTGAGCACGGCTATCATGATAGTTTTTAATACTCTACAGAGTTTGTACACTTTACCCACGAGTCGTGTTTGCCCAAATGCCCCGGGATCATGACTCCCTTAACACTACCGAGGTGAGCGGGCAAGGAACACTATGAAGTCTTTCAAAGGGGTTCGCTGACATACCACAGACACTACGGATCCACGGGCAAGGGGTATATAGGAGCCCGTCAGTGGTACACACACGCAGCGGTCCCCACTCCAGCCGCTCCGCAACCGCTCGGCAATGGCAACTTTCGCGAACTGCCGCATGCGAGAGAGTGACCCTAATACTGAACTAAAGCCAGAGCCATATAGCCCTCATGGTTGTACTGTATGTCCCATCTTTTGCTGACAGAAAGGGGTCCTAAGTCCATGTTGCTAAAAAGTCAAGTTTTACTTTATCATCTCATGTAGTCTTTAATCAAGATTAAAGGATCATGCTTATAAAAGTGAAGCGCTAGCGATAACTACCCATATGCAACAGTAACCCATAGGATTTCAAGGATAGAGGTAAACAAGTCTAGGTAAACCCTATGGTAACAGTATTAGACACATGCATATGATTTTATTGGAAAAGCTTCATTAATAGGACATCAAGGAAGATCCCATATAATACTTGCCTTGCTCAAAGGGATCCTGCTGCTGCTCCTACTCAAAGCAAAACCCTTGGTCTCCCACGTACTGCTCACCGTCTGTACTCGATCATCACATCACATGCAATCACGCAGAGACATAACATGCAAACAAACAAGGCTATAGATTAGAACAGTACACCAAACATAATAAAACAAGATTAAAAGTTTATAAAACACATCTACGTCACGCTACGATCACATAGAGGCTTGAATCACGAAAAACGGATCTATAACGAAGAAGATATGATTTAAACGGGATTTTGAATAGAGCAAGATTAAGCATTACGGAAATAATTTTATTTGATTTTCAAAGGTTATTAACATAGATGAAACCTATACTACTGGATAGAGCATGAAAATACGGATCTAACGCAACTTGAACGGATCGATTTGGATTTAAAATGAGCAATTTATAAGCATTTGAATTAGAGTGCCAAAAGCGTAAATAGAATTTTCCTTTCTATTTTAGAAATAAAACGAAACCGAAAAGAAGTGCGCTTCCCAGAACCAAAAGCGTAACAAGGAAATACGCCAACTGGACCGCGGGTTTAGACTTTAAAAAGGGGAGGTCTCTTTTGCAAAAACAGCGGCCGAAGGGGTACAGAGCGTTGTGAGCCGTCTGATCTAAAGCCGACGGTCAAGATTAGAAAGGGGGGGAAGGGCGGCGCTCCTGGCCGGGTCTGAGCAGAGCGCGGCGGGGCCATTGCCGGCGAGCGGCGGCGCTACACCGTTCGGGGTGTCAGTGCACCATTATCGATGCGGAAAGGGCCGGGAGAGGGAGGGAGGAACGGCGAAGACGGTGGCGGGGTCGATTGAGTTGATTGTGTGCGGGAGCGAGCACGCACACGGAGAGGCGGCTCTGCGCCAGCGGTGTTCGCGGACTGAGGCTCTGCGGGCAAAATAGAGGAAGCGAGGGGGTTTGTGAGCGTCCTGGGAGCGTTCTCACCGTCACGCGATGCTCGGAGGGGATCAGAGCGGTGCGGAGAGCTTCGGCAGCGGAGGGGCGACGGCGGCGGCGCGGGACGAAGTCGCGGCGGCGCTGGGTGCTTTTGCGTGGCTCCGAGGGTGTTCCAAGGGGCTAGGTGAGGGCGGTAGGGCGTCGGGAGCGGCTTAAATAGCCCTGGTGCGCTCCACCGAGAAGGAAGGGGGGAGAAATCGACGCGGATTTGGTCTCGGCCGCAAGGAAAGGGCGGCGGCCGGGAAAGGAAAGAGGGGGGGAGGAAGAGAAAGGAAGGCGGCGGCGCTTGACTTGCACGCCACGACTCGGTGTCGGATATGGGAAGGGGAGGGAGATCTGCTTCTCCGTTTCGAGCTCGGTGGAGGGATTCCACCGGCGCGGGCGAACAGAGAAGGAAAGGGAGCGAGAGGGAGAGGAAGGAAGGGGAGGGATGGCGCTGACAGGTGGGACCTGTTCGTCAGTGGGGAAAGGGAACTGACTGGTGGGGCGGCTGCGTCAGTGAGAGAGAGGGGGGGAGTGCGGGAAGGCACTGGGCCGGGGAAAGATGGGCCGGGCAGAGCCCATTCGGCAGGGAGGAGGGAGTTGGGCTGGGAGAGTGGCCTGCGGGCCAGAAAGCAAGAAAGGGAGAGAGAAGAGAGAAACTGTTTTTTCCAATTTTCGATTTTCAAACACATTTTCCAAAAGAGCTTTTGAATTCAAATTTGAATCTTGCAAACTCCAAACAACACAAAGATGGTATGCACCAGCATGAATGCAACAACAAGGTTTCTAGATGGGACAAATTTTATTTCATGAAATTGTACTTATCTTTCCTAGGTTTTTAATGCCCACCAAAAGTGCAATTCAAACTTAAATTGGAATCTATTTTGAAAAGTGCATGTTTTTAGGGTGTTACATTAGCGCGCTATTTCGGCGCTATAGCGCGCTATTTTTTTCAGTGATATATATATATACACACACTAGGTTGCTAAACTTTGTGTGGTAGATCACTAGAACACTTATCTAGTATCTAGGCATAAGGGGTGATCGGCTTTTGGAATTAAGACTTAATTTTTGTTTTAAAAATTTTAAAAATCCCAAATCACACTCCTTTTAGACATCTTGATATTTTTTACAGGAAATATTAAAAACTCCTCTTACTAATGTCTCAAACAGAAAAGCTTCTCTGTGCACTGTCAATCGTCAAGCAACTGATGAAGAGGAAGCTTCAGTGAAGTTAGGAGTTCAGAACACAGTCATCGTCGCCAGTCCGCCAGTACCGGTAGCAAGGCCCATGAATGCTAAACGCTTGTGTCTTTGGGCCGGACGCTGAATATGCTAGTAGGTGACGTGGAGGGTCAGCTCTGTTGATATACTTTAAGCTTCGTTGCGTCGTGGAGGCTGCATATGCGTGATACTATGAGATTTTTCTTCATTTCAATTTCAATCATGTGTCATCCAGTGGATAGTTTGCCATGTCCATGCCTTGCTTTAGGGGTTTAGAGTCTGTTTGGTTTCCATCTCCTAAACTTTAGTGGACTAAAATATTTTAGTCACCTTTTAGTATTTCTTGAGTGACTAATTGAACTAAAGTGTTTTAGTCACCTTTTAGTCAGTCTATTTAGCACTTAGTTCATTTTAGTTTTAATCATGGAAACCAAAGAGACCCTTGGTAAAGGACGAAAACAAACCTCCCTCAGGGCTCCTTTGGATGCAGGAAAAGCGTAGAGAATATTCAGAATAATCAAAAAAACGTAGAGAATTCAGAAATGATGTTTTCTCAGCTGTTACTTAATACCACACATAAATTTACTGATATATAATTACAATCATTTGCATAGGTTTTCAGATTATGGAAATAAAGACAGACATGTAGCTACATCCAATTCAAGCAAGAAATAAACATCAAAGCAGCATCATGGCAATCGTCATCTTGATGATATATGGTGTCTCTTCAGATGTCCTGCACACTCAAGCCTGCATCAACAACAATTTGTCACCAAGAAGTTTGGAAAAATGATAAAAAAATATCATTAGACAGTTGATGGTTAAGATGTGGTAGATTTTGCACATACACTTAAATACTACATAGGTTCATTGAGCATATAATGCAGCGCACATACTACACCAGGTTGCTGCCAATGCCAAATTTAAACAAGTTACTGCAACTCATTGAGAATTTGCAAAAGGAACCACTTTTGACAAACATATAAAGCAACAAATGCCTAATTGTGACCATCCCAGTATTGTACAGATATAAAACTAGGCTCAGAATTTGTACTAACACCTAGTCATCTAATATAGTAATATGCAAGAGGAAGTTCAGCAGTGATAAAGCTAAGATTTTTTTATCAAGTTTAGATTATCCAAATACCACCTTGAGGTGCATAGTGTTGCTGCGAAAGAGCCACCTCCCCTTGATTCGTGCAGTGCGACAACAGAGTTCATGTTACATGCTGTGTTTTCACTTTTCATTGAGCAGTGCACACTTTAACAGTGATGCTGCATAAATTACATTAGCAGGTCAAACCATGAGTAAATTTGATTTTTCTATGCACATTTCAACTTATATTAGTTGTCAGTGCATAGGTCACTTTATTAGTTTACTGTGCCAACTTATATTAGTTGCATTCTTGATGCTTTACTGAACTAGATAAGGTACTATATAGAGATGACTTTACAAAAGGATTTATTAGCTCTAATTTGATTATACCACAAACAATGGATAGTGTAGCTCTATCACAAGTCTCCGAATGTCAGCTAACTGAACAACTGACTTGTAGCAATAAGTTTACTGATTCCTCACAACTAATACAAAACTACACAACAGGGGTATGGGTGAGCCTATGAGCAATGGGATATACTAGTACACCGTATTAAAGCTTGTAGTATACTCTCAGGTAGCAACTCGAAATACTAAATACTAATTTCAGCAGTGCTAATTTCTTGATCTCACATAGCAGTACTAAATCAGAAACTATTTCTTGTGAGGCAGAAAACGTGATTACCTTTGTTTTTCCTTTGATCACAGGAAGCAGTATTAATGAAGTACTAGTCCAAATTAATTTCGTGGGACGCCTGCTTGAGAAAAATAGGTACGTGATTAGTACTTTATTATTTTTTTTTCTCTCTGAACCAAAAACTAGAACTAGATCACAGGTAGCAGGCTAATATCTCAAACTCGTGAGTCCGAAAAAGCGAGAACGCGATTAAATTGAAAGTAACAGACATGCCCAAAAGTAGCACGACCCAGTTTATCTATCCATTCATCCATTTTTTAATTTTCTCCTTCCTATGTTCCCAAATCGTGTTCCTAGAGGCCATTATCTAAAAATTGCAAATAGGAAACTGAGATATAGGCGTACTTATGAAATTAGAAATTTATAAACTAAGCTCTAACATAAAATGTATATCCACATAGAGGGTAGTACTAGTAAAGTTTTCTAAAATATTGCATTGACATGTGCGTCACATTCCAGCAGCAAGTTATTGACATGTACGTCACATTCCCGTAGCAAGTAATTGTCAATTATGCATCGATGCAGCAGCCACACATGTTAGACATCAAACAGATGTTTCATGCAGTACCACATGCATATCCAAACTAGGCTTTAGAACCAAGACCGTGTATAATAATAATCTATTTAAATGCTGACTGAACCACCAACAGATGACTACAAGATTTTTGTTTAAGAAATCAAGTTCAAGCTGTAGCACCTGCAGTCTAGCTTCATGTTCACGAAAGAGTTTGACGGCGTAAAAAATATTACAAATATGTTGTATGGCGCTCAGCAATTTAAGAGACTCATTAAATCTAACAAGAAACAGAACAAAGACTACCAGATAATTCATGAACACTCAGTAGATCTAACAAGAAAAACATCAGACATGGCAAGAACTAACACATAATTCATAAACACTCAGTAGATATAACAAGAAATAGAATAAAGAGGAGCAGGCGTCCAACCTGCTAGAAGAGTACACACGGGGCAGATGTCTCGGATGTAGCAGATGCAAGCAACGTCGTGATACCTGTGGTAGCTGGTAGCTTGGGATATAGGGAGCAGCAACGGCAGCGCTCAAACCCTAGCCCCCATGGTGCTGCTCTACGAGGAAGAGGGATTAGAAATCTAGAACGGGTCAAGAGACTAAGGGAGTGCGGAGATGGGAGATGCAAGAGTAGGAGATAGGACGAGCACCAATGTAGTCGCCATGGCATACTTCTGCGAAGCGAGGATGAGCAGGTGTTGGTGCGGCGTGACAAACAGAGGAGCGACAGGACGGGAGAAACACGAGTGCGAATACATTTTTTTCTTCCCCTGCGGATCGACGGGGATGGGGCCGAAAAGGCACGCGTCTATTTTGGCCCATGGTGTATCCAAATGGGCTCGTGGATCATGGAGGGGAGCAGCGCCATGGGCCACTCTCCACCCGTGGATTTTCGTGATGGAGGGGACGAGGTTTCTTCGTGATGGAGGAGAACGGGTTTCTATAGAAGCTTGCATCGATATCAATAGACTCCCAATCCTCCAAATTGGCCAATGACGAATGGCGCAACAGCAAATGTTGGCCTCGATTGCTGGTGGCAGCGTTGAAAGCCCAAGTTTGGTTTTGGTTAATTGATGAAACCTATGGACTAATCCTATTGCCAAGTGTGTCATCTAGCTAGGGTGATCCACCTTGACATGTGAAGCTAGATGGATGATCAAGTGCTTCATGGACAAGGAAAAGAAGAAAGAGAAAAACAAAAATGGGCTCAAGGCAAAGGTATATCAGAGCGCCATTTTTGGTTTAGTGATCAAGACACTATAGAGAGTGTGATCACCTTTAGGATAGATAGCCGTACTATCAAGAAGGGAAAAACGTGTTGTGATTGCGGTTATCAAGTGCTACTAGGTGTTGTCATTCATGCATATACATTAATCAACCTAGTAACATAGCCTTGTTTAAAAGACATAAAATATATGCTAAACACCTGCTCTAAGGAATTACTCTAAGTGTTTGGCACATTGGAGCAAGGTTTGAAAAGAAAGAAACAAGAAAGGAGCAAGATAGGGGCGACGGACGCTTGCGCCAGACGCGGGCACTAGGCGACGGCACATCCGACGGGCAGACCCTAACACAGGCACCTTTAGATATCGCGATGGACGCTGAGAAGCATCTATCGACCAAGCGACGGACGCGTCTGACGGGTTTGGGAGCTCTCTGGATGCTCTCTACTCGCGCGACAGACGGTGTCGTCGGACGCTGAAGAAATGGCGACGGACGCTGGGTCAGATTCAAACGAGCGTCCGTCGGACTCAAAGCTCACTGGAACGAAGGCGTCGGACGCTGCCAAGCGTCCGACGATAAAGCAACGGACACGTCTGACGAAGAAAGCCAGATTTCGGAGCTCTCTGTACGCGCGATGGACGCTGCGTCGGAGCGTCCGTCGCAAACTTAAAGAGCGTCTGTCGCCCTCGACACAGGCAATAATGGCTAGTTTTTGGAGAGTGTCTATTTAAGGCCCATGGTCGGTTGGAGCTTACATCTTTTTGCCTCATTCTTTCATTGCATACTATTGTGAGCTCTTGAGAACCTCTCCCACTCATCTCTTTGATCCTTTGCTCATCCCAAAAGAGATAGAGTGCATCCAAGTGCATTGCTTAGTGATTTGCATCTAGAAGCACTTGGTGATTGTTCTTGCTGCGGTTTTCTTGTTATTCTTGGTGTTTGCCAACACCTAGACGGCTTGGAGCAAGAAGGAGGAGTCAACACGAGTTGGTGATTGTTCGTGGTTGATTCCGGCAATTGTGAGAGGGCTTGTACCCACCTCGGTGGAGCGCCAAAGGGTAACTCTAGTGAATTGCTTGTGTCATTGAGTTACTCTCATTAGGGTGGATTCTTGTGGCGCCCGAGTAGTGGGCTAGGCTTGTGATTGCCTATTAGCCACTAAATCACCATTTGAGTAGTTGACACAATGGGGACTAGCTTGGTGGCCACCAAGTGAACCTCGGGAGAAAAATTCTTGTGTCAACTTGTCTCCCGGCTACTCTTTGGTATTCATTGTGATTGGTTTATCATATTGACATTCATTTATCACAAGGCATCAGTATAGCAATCACCTCCTATCTTGTATTTACATTCTTCCATATCTTGTCTAGTTAGCTTGCTAGTTTAGTTCTTGTGTTAGTTCTTCTTGCTAGCTTGTGTTAAGTGCCTTAGGATCTTGCTATTGTTTGTTAGGCACTTAAGTAACTAGAATTCCTTAGATAGGTGGCTTTGCTTCCCCAGTAGAGCTAGAGCAAAAAGCTTCGCTTTAGTGTTTTGCTAACCTTTGCTCTAGTGGTTTGTAGATTTTTTTAATAGGCTATTCACCCCCCCCCCCTCTAGCCATCTAGGACCTTTCAAGTGGTATCAGAGCCGTGGTCACCTCTATTATCAAGGCTTAACAACCTTTGGTGTTAGTGATGGCTCAAATATCATTCAACCATGTGGGGAGCAAACCGCCAATGTTTGATGGCACCTCATTTGATTATTGGAAGAGAAAGATAAAGATGCATCTAGGCTCAATTCATGAGAAGGTGTGGAGTGTAACTGAAACGGACTTTGTCATTCTTGCTGAAGCTAGTCCCACACCTAGAGAGCAAGAGAACCGACAATGCAACACTATGGCTCTCAATGTGATATACAATGGCATTGACTCTAAGGTGTTTGAACAAATCAAGGATCTTGAAAGAGCAAGTGAAGTGTGGAAGATACTAGAAGATACATATGAAGGCACTTCAACGGTAAAGAATGCCAAGTTGTACATGCTCAAAGACAAGCTATCTGACTTCAAGATGTAGGATGATGAGTCTATCCCGGAGATGTTTCATAGGCTCCAAGTGATCATCAATGATCTCAAGAGCTTGAGTGAGAAGGTGAAGGATGAAGACTTCTCAAACCGGTTTCTTAGTTGTTTGCCCCAGAAATACAAGACCTTGAGGAAAATAATTAGAAGAGATGGTTTGACCAAGATCACTCCCAATGAAGTACTTGGAGAGATCATGACCGAAGAGCAATACAATAAATAAAGTGATGAAGAAGATGTCAAGGAGGAAGAGAAAAGAAGAAGAAGAAGAAGAAGAAGAGCTTAGCATTCAAGGCTTCGTCATCCAAGGGCAAGAGCAAAGCAAGAAAGAAAGACTCAAGTGATGATGAAGATGCAAGTGATATTGATGATGAGATGATGGCCCTCTTTGTGCGCAAGTTTGGCAAATTTATGAAGAAGAAGGGCTATGGTGCTAGGAAGAGAAGAGACAACTTCAAGAGCAAGGAGTATGTGAAGAAATGCTACAAGTGCAAGAGTACCGATCACATATTTGCGGATTGTCCCAATCATAGTGATGATGATGAGAAGAAGAAGAGCAAGCATGACAAGAAGGAGAAGAAGCTATCATTCACCAAGAAGAAGAAGAGTGAATCTTATATGGTGACTTAGGATAGTAGTGATTCTTCCGATGATGAATCTAGTGATGATGAGAAGAAGTCCAAGAAGAAGGCATTGGCAAGCATTGCTATCAACAACAAGCCATCCATCTTCGACACTCCATCATGCTTCATGGCTAAGCCATCTAAGATACAATCTTGTGATGAGAGTGATAGCGATGATGATAGTAGTGATGATGAGGAGGAGTACTCCAAGGAGGAACTCATAGATGTGATGAAGCAAACTTATGCTTGCTTTGAGACAAAGAGGACGGAGTGCAGAGAATTGAACAAGAAGCTTAAGGCTCTTGAACAATCCTTTGATAAGCTCAATGGCTCTCATGAGAGGCTAATGAAAGCCCATAATAAGCTTGAGAGGACTCACAAAAAGCTTGAAAAGGCTCACTCCTCCCTCCTTGATCAAAACAAGGATAAGGTTGTTGCATCATGTGATATTGGAGTAACTTGTGATATTCTTGATGAATCATTTTTCACTCCTATCATTGTTGCACCAACCAAAACACAATGTAGCACTTCAACTTGCACATACACTAGTGAGAGCTCAAAGATTGATGCTACACTAGTGAGTGAAAATAAAAAATAGAAAAATGATGTTAATGAACTCACTCATTCTTTGAGTAAGGCATATGGTGGAGATGCCCGCTTGCTAAAGTGCTTGGATAGCCAAAGATTCTCCCTTAGCAAAGAGGGATTGGGCTATACCCCCAAGAAAGGCAATGCGGCCTTTGTGACTCCAAAGCCTAGCTTTGTGAGAAGCAATGGTCGGTTTTGCAATAGTTGCAAGCAAGTGGGGCATGTTGACCAATATTGCAAACTTAACATGAGCCAAACCAAGTTTGCTAAAGCCACCTCCATGCATTTTGATTCATGTTACATGCTTACCAAAGGGAGAGATGGTGTAATGGCTAAGTATGTTGGTACACCCATTGTTGGCCCAAAGAAGAAGGCAATTTGGGTGTCAAAATCCTTGGTCACTATCTTTGGAGAACCCAAACAAGTGTGGGTACCTAAGAAGAACTAATTTGTTTTGTAGGTCAATTACAAAGCCAGAGGAAGGCATTGGTGCTTGATAGTGGGTGCACTCAACACATGACCGGGGATTCTAGAATGTTCAAATCAATCAACTCCAACACCAATGATGGCATTGATAGTATTACTTTTGGTGATAATGGCAAGGGCAAGGTCAAGGGTCTTGGTAAGATTACAATATCCAATGACTTGAGCATATCAAATGTCTTGCTAGTTGAGAGCTTGAACTTCAATTTGCTATTGGTGGCTCAATTGTGTGATCTTGGATTCAAATGCATATTTGGGGTAGATGATGTTGAGATCATTAGTGTTGATGGTTCAAACTTGATCTTCAAGGGTTTTAGATATGAGAACCTATACCTAGTTGATTTCAATGCTAGTGAGTCTCAATTGTCAACTTGCTTGCTCACTTAATCAAGTATGGGTTGGTTATGGCATAGAAGACTTGGTCATGTTGGAATGAAGCAACTGAATAGGTTGATCAAGCATGACTTAGTAAGAGGCTTGAAATATGTTGTATTTGAGAAGGACAAACTTTGTAGCTCTTGTCAAGCCAGCAAACAAGTTGGTAACACCCATCCTAAGAAGAGCATGATGAGCACTAGTAGAGCATTTGAGTTGTTGCACATGGACTTATTTGTTCCAACAACATACACTAGCATTGGAGGAAACAAGTATGGATTTGTGATAGTGGATGATCTTACAAGATACACATGGGTATTCTTTCTCAATGGCAAGAGTGATACGTTTGTCACATTCAAATCTTTTGTCAAGAGATGTCACAATGAGTTTCAGACCACCATCAAGAAAGTGAGAAGTAACAATGGTAGTGAATTCAAGAATACAAGAGTTGAAGAGCTATGTGATGAGCTTGGAATTAAGCATCAATTCTCGGCCAAGTACACTCCACAATCAAATGGCCTTGTTGAGAGGAAGAATAGAACATTGATTGATATGGCAAGGTCTATGCTTAGTGAGTACAATGTGAGTCATTCCTTTTGCGCCGAAGCTATCAACACCGTTTGCTACTCTAGCAACTGGTTGTATTGTCATCCATTAATGGAGAAGATGTCATATGAGCTATTGAATAAAAGGAAGCCCAACATTACATACTTTAGAGTGTTTGGTTGCAAATGCTATATTTTTAAGAAAGGCACAAGACTTGGAAAGTTTGACAATAAATGTGATAAAGGGTTCTTACTTGGTTACTCAACCATAAGCAAAGCATATAGAGTGTGGAATTCGGCTAGTGGTGTGCTTGAGGAGGTTCATGATTTTGAATTTGATGAAACCAATGGCTCTCAAGTTGAAAATGAGAATCTAGAATATGTGAGTGAACCTCAATTGTCAAATGCTATGAAGAACATGGATATTGGTGATATTAGGCCAAGACAAGTGATTGACATTGAAGATGACAAAGATCAAGTGCTCAACTCACCTCATGTGCAAGCTAGTGGTTCTCAAGTGCAAGATCAACAAGTTGCTAGTTCATCTCAACCAAACTCAAGCAATCAAGTACCTATCCTCCAACCTACCAACATTGCAAGAGATCACCCCATTGATCAAATAGTTGATGACATTACAAGTGGTGTTCAAACAAGATCAAGATTGACATCCTTTTATGAGCACTACTCATTTGTATCATCCATAGAGCCAACAAAGATTGAAGAGGCCTTACAAGATGTTGATTGGGTAAATGCAATGCATGAAGAGCTCAACAATTTCACAAGGAATCAAGTTTGGAAGCTAGTTGAAAGACCCAAGAACTACAATGTGATTGGCACAAGATGAGTATTTATAAACAAGCAAGATCAAGATGGTATAGTTGTGAGAAACAAAGCAAGATTAGTAGCTCAAGGTTACACTCAAGTTGAAGGTCTTGACTTTGGAGAAACTTATGCACCGGTTGCAAGATTAGAGGCAATTAGAATTCTATTGGACTATGCATGTGCACGCAACATCAAGCTATACCAAATGGATGTGAAGAGTGCTTTCTTAAATGGATATATCAATAAGCTAGTATATGTTGAGCAACCTCCCAGTTTTGAAGATGACAAGAAGCCCAACCACGTTTATAAGTTGAGAAAGACTTTATATGGCTTGAAGCAAGCAGCTAGAGCATGGTATAAAAGATTGAGGCATTTCCTCTTATCCAAAGGGTTTATCATGGGAAGGTTGACACTACTCTCTTCACCAAGAAGCTTGGCAAGGATCTATTTGTGCTACAAATCTATGTTGATGATATCATATTCGGTTCAACCAATCAAGATTTTTGTGAAGAGTTTGGCAAGATAATGGCAAATGAGTTTGAAATGTCAATGATTGGTGAACTTAGCTACTTCTTTGGTCTTCAAATCAAGCAATTGAAGAATGACACCTTTGTGAGTCAAGGCAAGTACATCAAGGATATGATGAAGAAGTTTGGCTTAGAAGATTCTAAAGGCATTAGCACTCCCATGGGCACTAATGGACACTTGGATAGTGATGCTAGTGGCAATATGGTGGATCAAAAGTTGTATCAGTCTATGATTGGAAGCCTACTCTATGTGACCACTTCAAGGCCGGATGTCATGTTTAGTGTATGTATGTGTGCAAGATTCCAAGCCTCTCCAAGAGAAAGTCACTTGAAGGCTACAAAGAGAATATTGAGGTACTTGAAGAATACACAAGATGTTGGATTGTAGTATCCCAAGGGGTCTAACTTTGAGTTGATTGGATATTCGGACTCGGACTATGCGGGATGCAAAGTTGATAGAAAGAGCACATCGGGCACATGTCAATTGCTAGGCATGTCACTTGTATCTTGGTCATCAAAGAAGAAAAATAGTGTTGCACTATCTACCACCGAAGTCAAATACATAAGTACGGGTAGTTGTTGTGCTCAATTGCTTTGTATGAAAGCAACTTTGGATGACTTTGGAATAAAATTCAAGCAAGTGCCATTGTTATGTGACAATAAAAGTGCGGTGAAGATAAACAACAATTCGGTCCAACATTCAAGAACCAAGCACATTGACATAAGGCACCATTTCATAAGGGACCATCAACAAAAGGGTGATATCATAATTACTAGTGTTGGTACCGATGATCAACTTGCCGACATATTCACCAAACCACTTGATGAGAAGAGATTTTGCAAGCTAAGGAATGAATTGAACATTCTTGATTTCTCAAACATGTGTTGATGCACCCCCATATATGACATGCCTCTCCTTCGAGCAAAGCAAGGTAAAAGTTGATTGACATGTCATTCATCCTATATTAGGAATTGCTAGTGCATCTAGACATCAACTTATTAGGCTCATTCATGAAAATCAAATGATATTGATGCTTATATGGTACCACTATTGCTTCTATGCTTGATATGATCTAGTGGTAGCATATGACATATTTGTGGGCTTGCAATTCTAGTGTTTGATCTAGAGTATGAACTTCAAATATTTAGCTCAACATGGGCAAGATAACCATTCTAGCATGTGTGAACAAGCCTGTTCATGGTTTAAACTGAGTTAAATCCTTTGGGGCAAGTAATCTAGATTGAACCACAACTAAGCTTCTCTCCAAGAATCCTAATTTGAGCACATCTTTTATGATAATAGATGACAAAGGGGGAGAAGTAAGTACACCAAAGAAAAATTTGAAGATTTTGAAAATCAAAGCACACAAGTAGGGGAGAAAGCCTATGAATAAAGTTGTTGTATATCTTTGTCCATTCATAAGTGCTTGCTTGCATATGTATTTATTTTCATGACATGCTTGTGTGGTGAATTCTAGAAACTTGATCAATATGATGCTTGAAGTACTAGCTTGTATAGGTTGTTTTAATTTTTTCATGTGGTATTTCAAGTTTGTTTCTCAAATTGTTTTTCAAGTGGTTTCTAGGCATTCATGGTGCTAAGGATGGTATAATATGGAGCACACAAGTAGGGGAAGAAAGCCTATGAATAAAGTTGTTGTATATCTTTGTCCATTCATAAGTGCTTGCTTGCATATGTATTTATTTTCATGGCATGCTTGTGTGGTGAATTCTAGAAACTTGATCAATATGATGCTTGAAGTACTAGCTTGTATAGGTTGTTTTAATTTTTTCAAGTGGTATTTCAAGTTTGTTTCTCAAATTGTTTTTCAAGTGGTTTCTAGGCATTCATGGTGCTAAGGATGGTATAATATGGCACTACGATTGGTATCACGCTTCAAAGGTTCATTCTTTATACCTTAGCATCATTTGGTAGCATTCACTCTCCCACAATTCTTATCCATGCATATGTGATCAAAATGAACCAAACTCATATATCACATATGTAGGGGAGCTAATACTACCAAAGTTGAAATTTTCATTCAATATATTCATTTGTGAAAGGTTGTCATCAATTACCAAAAAGGGGGAGATTGAAAGCCCAAGTTTGGTTTTGGTTAATTGATGAAACCTATGGACTAATCCTATTGCTAAGTGTGTCATTTAGCTAGGGTGATCCACCTTGACATGTGAAGCTATATGGATGATCAAGTGCTTCATGGACAAGGAAAAGAAGAAAGAGAAAAATAAAAATGGGCTCAATTTTGGTTTAGTGATCAAGACACTATAGAGAGTGTGATCACCTTTAGGATAGATAGCCGTACTATCAAGAAGGGAAAAACATGTTGTGATTGCAGTTATCAAGTGCTACTAGGTGTTGTCAATCATGCATATGCATTAATCAACCTAGTAACATAGCCTTGTTTAAAAGACAAAAAATATATGCTAAACACCTGCTCTAAGGAATTACTCTAAGTGTTTGGCACATTGGAGCAAGGTTTGAAAAGAAAGAAACAAGAAAGGAGCAAGATAGGGGCGATGGACGCTGGCGCCAGACGCGGGCACTAGGCGACGACGCGTCCGACGGGCAGACCCTAACTCAGGCACTTTCAGATATCGCGACAGACGCTGAGAAGCATCTGTCGACCAAGCGGCGGACGCGTCTGACGGGTTCGGGAGCTCTCTGGATGCTCTCTACTCGCGCGACAGACGGTGTCGTCGGACGCTGGGTCAGATTCAAACGAGAGTCCGTCGGACTCAAAGCTCACTGGAACGAAGGCGCCGGACGCTGCCAAGCGTCCGACGATAAAGCGACGGACGCGTCTGAATAAGAAAGCCAGATTTCGGAGCTCTCTGTATGCGTGATGGATGCTGCGTCGGAGCATCCGTCGTAAACTTAAAGAGCATCCATCGCCCTCGACACAGGCAATAATGGCTAGTTTTTGGAGAGTGCCTATTTAAGGCCCATGGCCGGTTGGAGCTTACATCTTTTTGCCTCATTCTTTCATTGCATACTATTGTGAGCTCTTGAGCACCTCTCCCACACATCTCTTTGATCCTTTGCTCATCCCAAAAGAGATAGAGTGCATCCAAGTGTATTGCTTAGTGATTTGCATCTAGAAGCACTTGGTGATCGTTCTTGCTGCGGTTTTCTTGTTATTCTTGGTGTTTGCCAACAACTAGACGGCTTGGAGCAAGAAGGAGGAGTCAACACGAGTTGGTGATTGTTCGTGGTTGATTCCGGCAATTGTGAGAGGGCTTGTACCCACCTCGGTGGAGCGCCAAAGGGTAACTCTAGTGAATTGCTTGTGTCATTAAGTTACTCTCATTAGGGTGGATTCTTGTGGCGCCCGAGTAGTGGGCTAGGCTTGTGATTGCCTATTAGCCACTGAATCACCATTTGAGTAGTCGACACAATGGGGACTAGCTTGGTGGCCACCAAGTGAACCTCGGGAGAAAAATTCTTGTGTCAACTTGTCTCCCGGCTACTCTTTGGTATTCATTGTGATTGGTTTATCATATTGACATTCATTTATCACAAGGCATCAGTATACACTACAAGACTCGCCCAAAATTGCCACAGTACCCTCCGTGCAACGCCTGAAAATCTGTGGTAAAAGGGGGACATTCTGCAACATTTGTCCAAACCGTGGCAATATGTTATCCCTATAGCAACCCTTTTTATACACCATGGCCATAAGTTTGCACGTTTGCCATGATGACATTTCGTGGCATTAACGTTGATTAGCGTTGCAACTATCTGATGCTCTTGCAACATAAAGTACATAGTTGTTATTCATTCATTTTATTACCATAGTGTTGGTGGGTTGTAAGGTTGCTCACGACCATTGCAATTAAGGTATTGGTTATTGCAACTGAATAATACAACTAATGCAATATGAAGCTAGAATTGCCACACATTTGGTACGTTGTAAGAAGTTCTCAGGACCATTGCAATTAGGGTGTTGGTTATTGCAACTGATTAATAAAACTGATGCAATATAAAGCTAGAATTGCCACACATTTGGTATGTTGCAATAGGTAGTTGTTAATTGCAACATGAGTGTTATAGGCGAGGCAAAAGTGTATACTATTGCCACAGATGTGTCTCATTGCAAATAAATCTTGGTTGTCGTTGTGATATACTACCATAGGAAACGTAATGTATTTGGCCTCTTTAATTGGGTAAATAGAAAACTAAGGGCCAGGCCCATCATCAATCCTCCGCGTCCCCCTGCAGAACTTCATCCAATCCGTTCTGGCTTCGTCGACGGTGGTTCCTCTCGTGGCTTGACGTGCGCGACTCCATCGATCGATCTAGAGACACATCGATCAATAGGGCATCGATCAGCGGCCGGCGAAGAGAAAGAACATCGCCACCTGCTTCGCCAGTGGACGTACGCGGGTGATCGACGTGCGCGGCAACAAAAATTAGGTACGCGTGCATGACCAATCTGTGTACATCTTAATGCATTCATAATTGGTATGTAATCTTGGATTATATTTGTGTACATACATGTGATGAGTTGTACTTATGCATGCATACGTTTTGCAGATTTTTGCTAGGAGGAGAGCACAAGATAATGTCACGGCAATATGGGACAAGTTGGATGCGCATGGACAGGCCAGATCCTGTCTAGCAAGAGAAGTTCAGCAAATTTATGGACACCATATTTGTTGGGACAACAACTGCAAAGTGTCCATGTGCTAGATGTCGTTGCATGGTCTACAAAACGCAACGTGAGATTCACCAACATGTTCTGACCAATCGGTTTGATGAGGGTTTCATCAAAGACGGATAAGTACAATATCATCAAGGCGGCGGCCAGCTTGGAGGATCAGTAGAGGACGATGATGATGGTGAAGGAGAAGGAGGTAATAACAACCTTGATGAAGGCGAAGAGATGGTTGGAGCATTAATCAGGGCTAGTATACATGGGGACATCATCCAAGGTGCAGATGAAGAGCCAAATGAGCGTGCCAAGAAGTTCTATAAATTACTAGAGGAGGCAAGACAGGAATTGTATCCAGGCTGCAAGGAGGCTACTAAGGTTTCTTTTATTGTGAGATTGTTTCAGATTAAGTGCATGCATGGTATGAGTAACGCTTGCTTGAGGAAAATCCTACATCTGTTCTCACTTGTGCTACCTGAAGGTCACTGTGTCCCAAACACATTGGAGAAAGTGCAAAGTGTAGTTCGAGATCTAGGTATGGACTATGACAAGATACACGCTTGTGAGAATGATTGTGTACTATTTTGGAAGGAAAATGAAAAATTTGACAAATGTCCAGCATGTGGTGAGTATAGGTGGAAGGATGATGTAGGTGGTGCAAAGGGTGATGACGATACTAGTGACACCAGTGACACACCAAAGAAGCATTTTCCACGTAAGATTCTACGTTATTTGCCACTAATTCCTCGGCTGCAGAGACTATATATGTGGGAGACCACGTCAACACAGATGAGATGGCACAAGGAAAAATTGCCTAGTGATGGCAGAATGCGTCACCCAGTAGACTCCCCGGCATGGAAGCATGTGGATGAGAAATACAAGTAGTTTTCAAAGGAACCTCATAATGTGAGGCTTGCTCTAGCATCGGATGGATTCAATCCATTCGGGATGATAAGCACAACATACACGACTTGGCATGTGATCATAATCCCATACAATTTGCCGCCTTGGTTGTGTATGAAACAACCTTATTGGATGATGTCAATGTTGGTTCCAGGACCCAAGTCTCCTGGAAACAATATTGATGTATACTTCCATCCCCTCATAGATGAGTTAAAGGAGTTGTGGGAAGATGGTGTTAAAACATGGGATGCGAAGGTAAAGAAGAATTTTACGCTTCGTGCTCTTCTACTTTGGACAATCAATGATTTTCCTGCATATTCAATGTTATCTGGTCAGAGCACCAAAGGGAAGTTTGCATGTCCATAATGAAATTTCAAAATTAAAGAGGTCGAAAATTTTGGGCTGCCTTTCTCCCCGGGCAATTTTTCCCGCGCATTGTGTCCCGAAATTTTTTCGGCCTCCCTGATATCACCGTCCCTTCTCGACTTGTCACTCCAAATCTCAATTAGCGTCGCCACTAATCTATTCCCCAAACTAAGCAGCCGCCAGTTAGGGTTTACAAGGGAAGGAGATGGAGACCTCCCCGATAGCTCAGGGGACAACGGAGACGGTGTGGAGTCATCCATCCTCGGCGACGGCGTGGAGTCATCCATCCTCGGCCACGGTGCGGAGTCATCCATCCTCGGCCACGGCGCGGGGTCATCCATCCTCGGCGACGGTGACCCCAGCATACACGACGCCACCAGGAGCAAACACAACGATGAATCATGGTCGCGGGGCCTCGGCGTCGCTTTTCGGCGACAACGCGGAGAGGACGCCGAGTCACCATGCTTCCTCCGACCACAACGACTCAGACAACGATGGCCGTCAAGATTCCGGTGGCCATCCATACTCTACTATGAATCTCGGAGAATCACAGGGTTTCAGGCCATTCAATGAGTCACAAAATCTGTAAGTAACCACGCTGACACTGGTCACACCCATCCTTCATTCTTGTACTTGTGAGCATGTCTCTATCAAAATAAGTACGTTGAAATTGTTGAATTTTTTTAGCTTCAGGACAATGGAGGATTTAACCTCTTGCTTTTATTTTTTCAAACTTCGAGGCTTGCTTTTTTAATATATATATATATATATATATATATATGCACTATTGAAATAAGTACGTTGTTTTTTTCTTTCATTTTTATCATGCTCGCAATTATATTCATATTCTTTCCATTAATCAACATATGTCAGGGTTGATTTGACGCCAGAACAAGAAGAAATGTGGTGTCTGTATATTGACCTCCAAGGGGCACCAAATGGAAAGGAATTTGTAAAAACTAAGATAAGAAGGATCGATCTCACCTTTAGAAACTTGCTAACAATGAAAGGACGTTTTAGGTACTCTTTGAGGGATTTCTTATACTATAAGAAACGAGAACGTAACAATATTGCAAAACTAGTAGATATTGAAAGAGAGGTACATGCATGTAATATGATAGTAGAAAACGATGAGGATTGCGAAGTTAGATTAGTTATAAGCCGGACTAAAATTACTGACACGACTATAAACATAACACCAAAGAAAGTACCACCGGGTTCAGCATTTGATGAAGACTTCACAAATGAGCCAGTTGATGAATACAAGTCATGGCTTGAAGAACTGCATGAAATGGGCGAAGGCAAAGGTAAGTAAAATTTATACACTCGTGTCCATAACTGTATCTTAATTAATTCATTGTTATATCCAATTAATTCATATATACATGGTTGCAGAATTGAAGGATATCTTCAGGACAGATACGGTCAAAGTATATACCGAGTGGCTACGAGATCAAGGACAATTAGACGAGATCGATAATTTAATATCTCTCTCTAATTTGTCAGTCATTTTACTGACCAATTTTAACTTAAGTTTTATATTGTGAAGAGGCATATGAAGGAACTAACTGCAGTCAGTCAAGTGTAGCCAGCAATCCAACACCTCCAACAGAGTGGCCAAGTCATGCTCGGCGTTTAAAGCATCAGGACAGTTCTGGTAAGACATTATTTTTCTAAAACCATTTTTGTAAGCCGGACAATTATGTTTCACAGCGTTAACGAGAACATATATTGCATTTCATTGTATGTTGCACAAGTAGGAAGTGAAAAGAGGAAGTACAGAGGGCCGCTGAAAGGTTTTGCTGCATCCAACAAGAGGCATAAGCAAGGCACTTGGAAAATGAAAATCCAATTCTCAGAAAGACTAGGAGGACCTGTAGGTGGTAACCAATGAGCTTTTGTTGACGAAATCGGTGTGTTCACAAGAATACATGCTCCACTTATTGGTGTAAAAAAATGGAAAAATATTGATGATGAAGTTAAAGAAGCGATAGCCGCTAATGTAATGGTAATAAGCTTTCATATTTTCTTAATTTCCACCATACCCATCTTACTTGTTCTTACATATGAAATAGTGTAAGAATTGATTCTTTGTGTGCAATTTTCTTTTGAACAAGACAAGTGGGACCTTGAGGAAAATGATGAAAACAAGAAAATTATATGGACCATAGCTAATGAACGCTATAAAGGTTGGCGGTCAACATTCAGTGCCACATATAGGGTGGGCATGGGACTGTTACGATTTGAGAATGAGGCATAAGCTAGAAGACCTCCATACTGTTGAATGGCACTATCTCATATTGTATTTTGGCACTTCAGACTTTCAGGTTTGATGCATTTCACTTCTTAGTTTGCAATAGCAATTGTAGAAAGAATTGTGTTGTTTTGAGGATTGTTTTTTAATACAAACTAGTATGCAGAAAATCAGCAACATGAATTATGAAAACCGTGCGATGCAACAAACACAGCATATGATGGGATCAAAGCCTTTCTCTCAGATTAGCTATGAAATGGTAATGACTATAGAGAAGCACATGCATGCATGCATTGTTTGAATTTAGTGCTTGTTGAAATATTCATTTGTTTCTTTCTGGGCAAAATTAGAGAGACCCAGATACTGGTGAAGAGCCAAGTGATTTGGATCTATGGGCGAAAACATACAGTAAGGGAGAGAAATGGTCAAATGTTGCATCTAAGGCTGTCTATGTAAGTATAATCTACTTTCCAGAAACCTTTACTAATAAGTGTATCATAGTCGTCCTCTTAAATTCCAAGTTTAGTTAAGCACTTTCGAATGTCTTATATGTGTCAGAAAATTGCTTGCACCCAAATTAGAAACAAGGAAGTAGACTCAACAGAGCACTTTGTTCCTTCAACAGAGAGAAACCATATTTTCCAGAAAACATACAAGGAAACTACTAGATGTAGATCATCCAAGGTTCACGGCAATGGCTATATGGCAAGGTATCCAAGTAGAAGGCAACTAATGCTAGAACAAAATGAGGAACATGCCCGTTCTGAAACATCATCACACAAAGAAAAAGAAGAGCTGAAGGCTCAACTAGTGAAGGTCAAAGAACAACTCCAAAGCCAAGTTACTCAAATGGAAGCCGAGAAGGAAGAACACAAGCGTGGGATGGAAGAGCAAAAGCGTGAGATGGAAGAAGCACTACAGAAAGCTAGGGAGGCTGACAAAGAAGAGCTTAGGAAAGAGTTTCTAGAACTGCTAGAAGCACGAGGGCATGGAGCATCAACACAGGTAATAGTAAGGCTCGGTTTTAACTTGCATATTCATGTAGTCATGACCTCATATAAGGTTGCTCAAGATCATTAAAGGTATTGTGTGAAAGCTAAACAACAGTACTAATGAGATTTTATTTTAGGTTAACCAAAGTACAAATGCAATAGCAGCTGATCAAATAGGAGCGAACGAGACACCCTTACTTCCTCAGGAGGAGAACCAAACAACAACTGAGATTGAAGCAACAGTAGAGCAGGTAATTTTTTATTCAAAAATGTTACATTGTTCATGAACTAGTGCATGGTATGAGTCGTATGTTAATTATTTGGCATGTATTTTTTGGTTTTGCAAAATAACCTAGCCGTAGTTAACCAAAATGAACTACCTGTTGGTAAGATGGGTGCAGCGGCCAGTGTGCGCAACACCAGGAGTAGTAACAAAAATCAAGCACTTCACAAAGACGGGAACGACACTACCCAATTTATGAGTTCAAAACAATTGTTGGATGTTATGAATACCAAAAAGCGAGCAGCAGGAAATAAAAGGAACTGAATGTAAACTTCAATGTTATAATTGTCTCAAACTAACAAATTATGATTCATGTTCAAACAAAAGCACTACATTAATGATGACTGTAAAATTTTATGCAGGAAGATGCGAGTTGATGGAGTGGTTGGGGTCATGACATGATGAGCTGGAGCATTTTTAAATCTACAAGAAGTTGTGTGCTACCACGTTTAGGAAGACCACAATTCTAGTAGAGAGCTGATACAAAAAAGAAGTGCTGAGATCAAGTTTGAGATGTCATGAAACAGAGTAGCAAATTTAAACTTTGTTTGTTATCTTCCAAAGTCTTTCATGAGACCATTTGTCTTTGTGGTACGACATACTATATTACAATGGGTTGTGCTGTATTTAATGCATGGTTGCCTATTCTCATTAAGTGGCTCTATTCTCATGATTTGCTCATTTTAATTATTGATTCCTAAATTATTAAATGGTGTTGTAATATTACCTGGCGGTACCAAACAAATGACGTTGTAAAATTGAATATTTGCAACCAAATTTAGAGTGGAAAAACATACTATAGCAACACACATTCCTCGTAGTAATAGCATCTGCCCATGTAGCAACCAATTTTTAGTGTTGCGACATAAACTGAATTGTCACATCGTTTTAGTGTAGCAATAGCGAAGTTACGTATAGCAACACTATCTTGGGCGTGGCAAATCAACATGTTGCCACTATTTCTTGGTGTTGTGATACAACCTGACTTGCCACACCAGTTCTACCTAGCAATAGCAAGTCACGTATAGCAACACTATCTTGGGCGTGGCAAATCAACATGCTGCCACCATTTCTTGGTGTTATGATACAACCTGACTTGTCACACCAGTTCGATGTAGCAATAGTAAAGTCACGTATAGCAACACTATCTTGGATGTGGCAACTCAACATGTTGCCACCAGTTCTTGGTGTTGTGATACAACCTGACTTGCCACACTATCTTGGTGTTATGATACATTGTGTTGCAACCCTCATCGTCGTTGCGACTGTACCATTTGTCACGACATGGTCACGTTGACATTGCTTCTTCTAGCAACGCCTCGAGCGTTGTATTGTTGCTGTTACCACACATGAAAACGTAGCAACAACAAAGATTGCAACGCCCCAAGTGTTGCGATTCAACGTCTGCATTTGCAACACTACACAGAAAAACGTTGCGGCAGCATCTTGCCACAGTTGATCCTGCAACGCCTCACAACGTTTTTCTACCGTTGTCATTTCGGTTATTGCAATGTTTTTTGGTCTTTTACCACAGTTTTGGTGCGTTGAAATTTTGGACGAATCTTGTAGTGATAGCAATCACCTCCTATCTTGTATCTGCATTCTTCCATATCTTGTCTAGTTAGCTTGCTAGTTTAGTTCTTGTGTTAGTTGTTCTTGCTAGCTTGTGTTAAGTGCTTTAAGATCTTACTGTTGTTTGTTAGGCACTTAACTAACTAGAATTGCTTAGATAGGTGGCTTTGCTTCCCCAGTAGAGTTAGAGCAAAAAGCTTTGCTTTAGTGTTTCGCTAACCTTTGCTCTAGTGGTTTGTAGATTTTTTAATAGACTATTTACCCCCCCTCTAGCCATCTAGGACCTTTCAAGCGTCATTGCCATCGCAACGACCATTTCATGCATCACTTGCTCTAGTTGTCTAACTCGTCCATCGACACCGAGACCGAGGGGCCAAACCAGGATTCAACTGACTTTCGATGAAATTCGCCAACTTTGTGGGTGTTTGTTTCTCTGCGTCTAAACTTTAGACCGTCATATCGTATATTTAGACACCAATTTGGAACCCATTACATAGATGGAGTCTAATTTATGACATGAATCTAATAAGTTTAATTGGTCCATAATTTGACAATGTGATGCTACAGTAAACATTTACTAATGATGAATTAATTAGGCTTAATAGTTTTATCTCGTTGATTAGTTTACTGTCATGTAATTAGTTTTTTAATTTGTTCATATTTAGTCCTCCTAATTAGCATTCAAATGTTCGATGTGACATGGTCTAAACTTTAACCTCTGGATCCAAACGCCCCCTTTGGTCTGACCTGAGATAAGATTGAACCAACCCAAATAATCCAGTCTACCTCAAATTCCTATCAAATTAATAGGGTCCATGTGAAACGCAGACATTTCATAGAATTTGTACGGAATCCAGTTTATTTTCTAGAGGGAAAAACGCAAAAAAAAAAAGTATCCGGGGGTTCACCGGGCAAGCGATGTTTGGGCCCGCATCCAGAGGTCAGCCTGGGCATCGTTGCGCCTGGGCCGCGAAGATCCACTGCGTTGGCTAATGGGCCATCCGTTGCGTTGCAGTACATACTGACAGCAGCGGCGCTTTGTTTTTTAATCCCACATCGCTTGCTTAAGCGAATCCAAACAACGACTCCTGCTATTTGTGAGAGCCCGTGGCGACTTTAAAAGATCACGCAGCTGCGTAGTGGACACAGAGCGAACTAATCTTTCGCCTTTTAATAAAGATTACCCCCAATTATTGCAGGGTTCCTTCTCTTTTGGAAGGATCCCAACAAAGTCAAATAAATTTTCCTTTTCTGTTCTTTTTTAGATTAGAAGAAAGGAATGGAGAGAGAAGACGTATTTTCAACTCCGGATCGTAATCTCAAGTTTTCTATAAAAGATGTCTAAATATATTCTATTAAAAGTAGAGTTTGGATCGTACTTGTATAGGTCAGTAAGTCAAATTATATTGTTCATCTATTTAGACTATTTAGACATAGATGAAAAAAAAAGTCAAAATAACTTATAATTAAAAACGGGAGGGTGTAGTTGCGCAAGAGAGACCCGTGCCGTGGAGATGATAAACTGAGCTTTGACCCCTGGCCTATGTTGAACAAGTGTGGTACCAGGATATGCCATGATGATGATTGATGGTATAATCCAACTATATCCTCCTTATTCCATATGATAAGCTATTGGAGAATCTTCAAGAGACTTTCTACATAGCTCTTTATCATAAAACTTTAAAAACAAACAAAAGAAACATGCTTCAATGGACTCTCTCAATTTCGCTCTTAAAACCACCCTTCTCACTCTCTATTTTTGAGGCTAGATGGCTCTCTAGATACAATATATGGTAGTTTTCTCATTAATTTTTTCAACACAAGGAAAATTATGAGAAGCTATTAGATCAAAGATAATAAAATTTTTGAAGAGTCTACTGGAGAGACGAGGATATACAAAAAGAATAGAATATTTATCGAATGACTCTCTAAATATAGATATAGCGATTGAAATTTATAGTCTCTTAGAGTTGCTCTAAACTGTAAGACGGCTCATGTGTGTTTCCTCTTTAATTCTGGAATGCCCTTTTTATAAGCTGAACTTGAAACAAAATGTGAGTCTTTTTCCTGTAGCTTTCACAATCTTGTCATGGTCCACTATAGTCCAGCCTCCACCAGTTTTTGCCAATATACATAATTATTCACCATGCCATTATGGACACTATAAGTGAGCAGGAGAGAGAGAGAGAGAGAGGAGAGAGAGAGAGAGAGAGAGAGAGAGAGAGCTCTTAAGGTAGACCTTGTTTGCTAGAGATCCAGGTTCGCTGAGAAACATTTGAAAATCTATATCAAATTCTCCAATAAATATGGTTTTCTAGTTTCTAGGAGAACCCAAGAAACGCAGCATGCATTCACTCTGTTTTATTTTATGTAGATAAGTAAAGCCCTACTAAAAGTTAGGAGTTTCGAGGCTCAATAGACAAACCACTAATATTGGACTAACCGTGTTTTATTTTATAAGATGTGGTTTAACATGACATGGCTTCCCAAAATACACTTTATTTGTTATTAATTTTGTAGTATAGTACTATTTATATTTATAATTTTATTACTCCCTCCGTCCCGCAAAAAACGCAATTCTTTGACTTCGATGATTCCTGTTTGATCGGTCGTCTTATTCAAAATATTTTAATAAATATTATTTGTTTTATTATGATTTATTTTATCGTTAGATATATTTTCATGATGACCTATTTATTTTATTATTTACACAAAAAAATTTAATAAGATGAATGGTCAAAGAGAAATTGTAGAAGTCAAATAATTACGTTATTTGTGGGACGGAGGGAGTATATTTTAATAGTAGATTTGATGACAAATCTAACCATATAAAATTTGTATTAATTATCATAATAGTTTAAAATTGTAAGCTAAATTATTGACCAAAGATTTAAAGTTCAAATTTTATAGATTAGCTGGTTGGGTTTCTTGTGGTGGAACCTGCCCACTCGGGTTCAAGTCCTAGACTTGACATGGGTGCTCGCATTTTTTTGGGCACTATACTTTCAGTGGTAGATGACGTTCTCATCAACAACGAGGCGCATGTGGTGACTTCGTCATTCTCGAGATATGTCGGCTCCATCCTTCGAAGGTGCTCATAGTGGTAGGGTTAGCGTATGTGTATTCAGAGGGGTGAGTGTGCATACGTTGTGAGCGTCGTCGTTGTACTGTGTAATTCTCAAAAAAATTAATATACATGTGTGCTTTATAAAAGAATATGGAGAGAGAAAGTATAACAGACCGTATAAAGCCACTCCCGTGAATTTCTTTACAACTATATATATGGACAATCAGATATAGCAAGAGAGTGGTAAGTTATTACAGTCATATATTCTCTCTCCATCCAAAAATAATAATCATATTAGACCAAGAAAAAGTCATACAATATAGATTTTAACCATTAGTTTCTCCTATAGTATAAAGTCGGTGACTAAAACATCAAGATCATTTTAGAGATATTTTTAACACAAATCTATTGTTGTAAGTTTTATGTACTAAACATTCCTACAATTTGACTAATTGTTGATCAAAATTTATAAAGTTTGATTTTTTCTAATAGGATTCTAGCGGCATTCAGTACAATGTCGTTAACATCAGCTGCAAGTAAGCTACATACTCCCATTTCTTCAGTGTATCTATCATACATAGATCGAGACAAGTTACTATTGTCTTTCACAGTTTCATGTGCAATTTATCTATAAATTATGTATTAAGAGCCATCTTCTGCCTTCAAAAACTAAACGGGCGGGCTCGCTAGAACTTGGCAACTGCATATAAGCATATTAACCTCGACCTAGTTGTGGTGGATACATCGTCGGAGCTCATTGATGTGCGCCACGCCGCGCCGCCTTCAATCACTTTCCCGTAGGTGATGTAGCCTAACTACTGATCATTCATTTCTCCATCCATCCCCGGCGCTTTGCCTAATGATCTGTTTTCTAAACATCCAAGCAAAGGATAAAACAAGTCCTGAGATCGAGGTATGTTTGGCATTTTTTCATCCTAAGTTTGACCATATTTGAACCAATATGTTAGTACCTCATGATCTACATCATGGTCCATAGTGCATGTTCCAAATTAGGTGACAATCTCGAGTGCAAAGGGTTGAACACGTAGATATATCTACAGATACATACCTATAACTATAGTATTTCTTGAATTTGGATTTGGATACAAATAGTTTTAGCTATGTCAGCCGGTAAAATATAAATTGACAATATGTATATATCTTAATTAAGTATATGGATATGGATATATACCGTGTCTGATAATGAATCTCTGGACTCGGATATGGATATATACCGTGTCTGATAATGAATCTCTGGACTCGGATATGGATATATACCGTGTCTGATAATGGATATGAACATAACTTATTTGTTGGGTTGTGTATGAGTTGTAAGTTATTGGATTAGACCCAAGAGGCACATATGTTTATGTGTATATATACTCAGACTTTAATATACAGAGAGAGTGACTTTTCACTCTCTAGACAATTCCCCAAACTTCTACATGGTATCAGAGCCGACTGTGGCGACCCGATGCCAGTGGTGATGCCATGAAGAGCTGCGCGAAGGAGAGGTTCCTTTCTGGAGGCCATCTTGAGAGCTGCAAGAGGGGGGGTTGCTTGCTCGAGGCCATCTCACTGCAGCGGAAGGGCGACGGAGGCACCCAGATCGTCGGAGAAGAGTTGATTGGCTGTGGTGGCAGAAAGAAGCAGGTCGGCGTCGTGGTCGTTGACCTGCAGCATAGTGGCGGCACAGGACCTCTGCCTGGAACTGCATACGGCAAGGAAAAAGGTGAGGAGCTGATCTACAATCAGAAGCTGCAGAATAGGGAAGATTTGGTGCTGTTTACTGCCGGAGGTTTGTACGTGTTAGTGAAAGGGGCTACAGTGGTGCTAGTTATTTGGACTGCTAGTTGGCACACAGCAGTAGTTGTGAGTCTACGGTTTGGCTGTAGATTTCTGCAGAAATGGGGGATAATCAGGGGATTGAGCAGATATTGGGCAAGCTAGTCGATTTGCTTACTGAGAAAAAGAATGAGGCTCCATCTTCGAGCAAGGCGAGTGTGCCATTATATACAGGTGCAGTTCAGAAATTGGAACTCACTCCAAATGATATCAAACTAGAAGGTGTAAGGAATTATTTAGCTTGGTCCAGGAGGGCATTATTGTTGTTAAAGGCAAAGAAACTTGAAAGTTTCGTCAATGGAAAGGCAACTGAACCCAATGACAAATCAAGTGATGAATGGAAAGCCTGGGATGCTACTAACTCTTTGGTAGTTGCCTGGTAGTTGAGCTCGATGGTGCCATCCATTGCTGGATCAGTAGATACAATTACTACAGCATATGGCATTTGGGAATCACTATAAAAAACATATTCTGGTGCAGGGAATGTGATGTTGTTTGTTGATACAGATGATAGGCTCTATCATCTAAAACAGTGGGAGCTATCTCTGATGGAGTATGTCGCAGAGCTGAAGCGGTTATGAGCTGATTTGGATCACTATGATCCAATTGAGTTTCCACACCCTGATTGTGTGGCGTGGGTGAAGAAGTGGGTCGAAAAAAAACGAGTCCTTCAATTCTTGAGAGGCCTCAATTCAGATTTTGAGGGAAGGCGAGCCTCTCTGTTTCATCAATCTAGCCTTTCTGGTCTAGATGAAGCTATTGCTGCTATGGCACAAGAGGAAGCTAGGCTAAAGGTAATGAAAGGAAATGTTCCAGCCCCATCCCGTCCAGCATATGTTGTAACAAGACCTCAAGAGACTAGAATATGCTATAATTGTGGTGACAAGGGTCATCTGAGTCGGGACTGCAGTCAGCCACAAAAGACTTATCGCGGAAGAGGAAGGGGCAATGATAGGAGTGCACCGAGGGGAGGTGGAGGTCGTGGTGGAAGAAGAGGCCTTAGAGCCAATTTTGCTATGTCTGAGGAAGGTGCTTCAGACTTGGTCACAATTTCAGCTACAGAGTTAGAAGAGTTGAGAAAGCTGAAGGAAAACAAGAACAACTCAAAATTAGATGATCAGGGGATAGTGTCAACTTCAACTGATAATGTTGCCAATTTTTTCCACTCTGATGCAGGTATGAAAAAACAAGCTTTATTGTCCATACAAAATTATAATTCAAGTTGGATATTATATTCTGGTGCATCCCGACATGTCACAGGCATGTCAAGTGAATTGACATATATACACCATATTCATACTCTCATAAAGACACAATCCAGACTGCTGATGGAACATCTCGACCAATTAGAGGTGTTGGTACAGTGCAATGCACTCCATCTATAACATTGTCATCAGTATTACATGTTCCATCATTTCCAGTCAATTTGGTTTCAACAAGCTCATTGGTTGATCAGATGGACTGTCAAGATTTCCTTGATCATGAAAATTGTTTAATTCAGGAAAGAAAGACTGGAAAACATCTTGGGATTGGAGTTCGTCATAATGGGCTATGGTATCTTGACAGAAGGAAGACAGATAAAGTGATATGTCATGCTTTATCAGCCATTGCAAATGAAGATGAGGCCAAGGTAATGCTTATGCATTGTCGACTGGGACATATATCTTTTGATATTATGAGTAGAATATTTCCTAAACAAATGTGTAAGGTAGACAAATGTAAATTACTATGTGATGCATGTGAGTTTGGGAAACACACAAGAACTTCATATGTGAGTAGGGGATTGAGAAGTGTGTCACCCTTTATATTAATCCACTCTGATGTGTGGACTTTTCCAGTTGTTTCTCTGAGTGGAATGAAATATTTTGTGACCTTCATTAATTGTTACTCTCGCATGACATGGTTATATCTCATGAAACATAAAAGTGAGGTGCTTAACTGCTTTAAGGATTTTTGTGCATGCATAAGAAACCAATTCAATGCTCATATTCATATCATTAGAACTGATAATGGGTCAGAGTATGTGAACAATGAATTCAGAAGTTATCTATCAATTGAGGGAATATTACATCAAACCTCTTGTCCTGATACGCCCGCACAAAATGGAGTGGCAGAAAGGAAGAACAGACATCTCTTGGAGGTGGCTCATTCGCTCATGTATACTATGAACGTGCCTAAGTTTTTTGGAGTGAGGCAGTTATGACTGCTACTCATCTTATTAATCGCATGTCATCAAGGGTGCTTGGTATGAAAATTCCATGTGAAATGATTTTTGGAAAAATGAGTTTATTGTTCCACCAAAGGTGTTTGCATGCACATGCTTCGTTAGGGATCATAGACCGTCTGTTGGGAAATTAGATCCTCAAACTGTTAAGTGCATTTTTATTGGCTACTCATCTGGGCTCTGGGCAAAAGAGATACAAATGCTAGAGCCCATCAGAACGTCGTACATTTGTGAGTATGGATGTCACTTTTAGGGAATCTATTCCTTTCTATGGAGAGAAAACATATTTGAGTGATCTTTTTCTTGATCTTGATTCTTCTGATACGTGTGAGGTTGGTGATGGGGAGAATGGAACATTAGTGACCGAGGATGTTGAGGAATCGAGTAAAGTGATTACTGGTCTGATCCCATGTCTAGTGGTTGTAGGTGAACCAAAAAATGTGGAGAGGGGGAGAACATCACACACTGAAAGAAATCTGCAAGTGTACACGAGGAGGAGAAATCCTTATGTGCACCCTTCACCTATTAGTGATGAAGATGGTACTGAGGTGGAGCAGCCACAATTGGTGCAGCAAGAAGTACATCCAGTTAATGATAATGAGGTTGATAATCCATTAGCGCCTTCGGGTGAAGATATCAACTCTTCTATTGACCTCCCCAGCTCTTCTATTGATCTCCCTATTGCTACAAGAAAAGGAATGAGAAGTACCGCAGGAAAACCTCCAGAGAGATATGGCTTTGAAGATGGCACTAAGGAAAAGAATGATATAGCTAATTATGTCTCATATGAATCTTTGTCTTCTACCTACAAAGCTTTTGTAACATCATTGCAATTAGTGGCAATTCCAAGAGACTAGAAAGAGGCAAAGCAAGATCCAAAGTGGAAGGGGGCTATGCTAGAGAAGCTAGCAGCACTTGAGAAGAATAATACCTAGGATCTTGTATCATTTCTAGTCGGTAAGAAGGTGGTTAGTTGCAAATGGGTATATACAATAAAGCAAAATCCTAATGGTAAGATAGAAAGATACAAAGCAAGATTGGTAGCAAAAGGTTATAGTCAAACATATGGCATTGATTATGATGAGACATTTGCCCCCGTTGCAAAGATAAGCACGGTTAGAACACTGATCTCTTGTGCTGCTAACTTTGAATGGCCATTATATCAGTTGGATGTTAAGAATGCATCCTTGCATGGAGATCTTCAGGAAGAAGTTTATATGGAAATTCCACCTGGGTTTGATACCACTCAAACTAAGGGAAAGGCATTGAGACTAAAGAAATCTTTGTATGGATTAAAGCAGTCACCAAGGGCATGATTTGATCGCTTTAGGCGGGCGATGTGTAATATGGGATACAGGCAATGCAATGGGGATCACACTGTATTTTATCGTCACTCTAATAATCAAGTAACTATTCTTGCCGTGTATGTGGATGATATAATTATTACTGGAGATGACACTTTAGAAATAGCTCGGCTAAAGAAGAATCTAAGCAAAGAGTTTGAAGTCAAGGATCTCGGACAACTTCGATATTTTTTTGGGAATCGAAATAGCAAGATCCTCTAGAGGGATTATTCTTTCCCAACGGAAGTATGTACTAGATTTGCTAAATGAGATAGGTATGCTTGGATGTCGTACAACTTCTACACCTATCGAACAGAACCACAGATTATGTGCTCAGTCTAGAGATCCGGTGGATAAAGAGAAATATCAAAGACTTATAGGGTGTTTGATTTATTTATGTCATACAAGGCTTGATATAACATATGCGATAAGTGTGATGAGTCGATACATGCATGATCCTAGGAGTGGGCATATGGATGCAGTCTACAGAATCTTGCGATATTTGAAGAGTAATCTTGGAAAAGGACTATGGTTCAAGAAAAATGGTCACTTAAATATTAAAGGCTACTGTGATGCAGATTGGGCAAGCTGTCTAGATGATAGACAACTGGGTATTGTGCATTTATTGGAGGAAATTTAGTTTCAACCATTAGTGTCTCGGTCAACTGCGGAGGCAGAATATAGAGCCATGTCTGTGTGTGTAAGTGAGATGTTATGGTTAAAGAATTTATTATCTGAGTTGAAACTAGGGGAGGTTTCATTGAAGCTCTGGTGTGATAATAAGTCAGTGATTAACATTGCTAATAACCCAGTTCAGCATGATAGAACTAAGCATGTGGAGATTGATCGCTTCTTCATCAAGGAGCGCTTGGACGATGGAACACTTAAATTGAGTCATGTAGCTTCAAGTGAACAAGTAGCTGACTGTTTAACAAAAGGTTTAGGAGTTAATGAATGTATGTTAGCATGTAACAAGATGGGGATGATTGATATCTATCGCCCATCTTGAGGGGGAGTGTTGGGCTGTGTATGAGTTGTAAGTTATTGGATTAGACCCAAGAGACCCATATGTGTATGTATATGTACTCAGACTTAGTAGACAGAGAGAATGACTCTTCACTCTCCAGATAATTCCCTAAACTTCTACATTATTTGTACCATTTGCACTCTTCCTAGCCTAAGCGGGAATTTTTCCCCTATTTTTGTATGAAAATGAACCGTTTCATATAAAATTTTTGTACAATTTCTATGAAATTTTTGCATTCCAAATTGGTTATAACAAATCTCTACATATCTCGAGATTGACAATGTCTTACTATAGACAAGCACATCACATCATCGCCTATCAGTAAAAAAAATATATAGGCACGTACTAGTTTAAGTGGAGAACCTGAATATAGGTGGACATATATCACCACTAGAAACCAAACCATCTAAGCTGCACGAGTTACTAAAATCATATTTCAAGCAACTTTTCACAGTGTCTATGTTATTGGCCGGTTAGTTTGAGGATCCGCATTCTCACAGCTCACTGTTTGTTTGGTTGGTAAAATAAGAGAATGGCCTGATTCATCACCAACTAGTGTCATAAATAATTGAGTTATTTCCACCAAATTTGAGAGACTCATGTCTTGATATACAACCTTGTCTTGGAATGTGTAGTTCATCAAACCATATATCCCATGATCCAAGCTAGACAAGCCTTAGTACCTCCCAAGTGGAGGTGCAATGGATTTGCATCCAATTTCGTATGGATAAATGCAATTAAAATCTAAGGTAAAACAATACAAGGTCAAACTTACCATAATACAAAATAATTAATCCAACCTAATTGCTTTTAAGGCCGATCCAACAACCAATATGATCTAATAATAAGAGCACCTCCAAGAAATTAGCAAAATTATTTTCTAAAGGTAAATTTGGTTATTATGAAACAAAAACGTCTCCAACAGACTCTACAAATTTAGTAGTTCTTCATACCACCTTATTCGCTCTCTATGGTTGGATAACCTACTACCTCACTAGCCATCCAAACTCTTGGTTTATAGTCTCAGTTGTAGTGGTCTAGTATTTTTTTTGTCAAGTCTATTTTACAGAGAAATTAAATCAGTAAATTTAGCTAGTCTTTTTTGGCTAATCTCTTGAAAATGCTCTAACAAAAACTAATACAACTACCTACTAATTCTTGCTGAACCCTAGAATTTAAAAGTTCGTGCTTACACATTAAAATTTTAGCAAATTGAGTAGAATTTGTTAGAGATAAATTTAGTATGATTGCACGCTACTATATGCATACCGGCGTGACTAGATATATATGTGACCCATGTAGAAAGTTAGACCCTAGAAGCAAAATTGAGAAACAAAAAGTTATTGGAGATTACTCAATAAGATTATCTGCTACTCTGTGTAGATCGGTGTACCTAGGTATAAAGTGATGGGCTCCAAAGTTGAAAGCGGTATTATATATTAAAGAAAACGAAGGGATTTTTTTGTACATTTTTTAAATTAACGAATACAAAAAGGTTAAAATGGTTGTGAAATCAGTTAAAAACTAGGTGGATACCCCGCGCATTGCTGCGGGTATTCCAGAGCCACGGCAGGCCACGGGCCAACCACGGCGGCTGGGGGAGTGACCGATCTTCGGTGTAGCCTCGTTAGAGGGTCATCGTAAACCTTAGTGGTTTCGAAGCATTTCACCTGAGGTCTCACTCAACCGAACCCTCTCCTCCTAATATACCGGAGGGGCATCTCTCCTACCAGGAGTTCTGAAAGTTATGTGTATGGATCATTTAGGCGTTTTGAAGGATCTCAGAAAATACATGTGATATGCAGTATTGCCACGTTTTTCTCAGAAACACTAGTTTCGGGTATTCCAGAGCCACGGCGGGCCACGGACCAACTACGGCGGGGCGGGGGAGTGACCGATTTTCGGTGGAGCCTAGTTAGAGGGTCATCGTAAACCTTAGTGGTTTTAAAGCATTTCATCCCGAGGTTTCACTCAACCGAACCCTCTTCCCATGATATACCCGAGGGGCATCTCCCCTCACAAGAGTTTTGGTAGTTCTGTGTATGGTTCCTTCAGACATTTTGTATGACTTCAGAAAATTCATGTGATATGTAGTTTTACCACATTTTTGCTCAGAAACATTGGTTTCGGCAAAGAAGGTGCACGAGAGAGTTATCGAAATATATCCATGTGGGGTCTTGTTGAAGAGTTTCTTGCGAGGAACACCATGGTGCGCAATTGGATTTTAATTATGATACTTGGTTTAGGTGCTATGACTTTTTTCCCATTGCAAAATGAAATAGCTAGTGAGGAGATAAATGAGGGTTAGTAGGCTGATGACATCACTTGATGTAAGATAACATCACTTTTAGGAAATACTCGAACCTGATTGGATAGGACCCTCTAAATGAGTCTTTGCAATATAGGAGTATACGGATGATATATTTTTTTTTTATTTTTTTGGTTTAATTCAAAAATGGTTGAATACGGTATCATAATATAGAAAACGATGGTGCTCACTTTCACTCCTAAATCGAATTAACATTGGACTTTTTGAGGTAATGTCCAATAAATTTTGAATTTTCGTGGATCTTATTATGATTATGAACGTCTAAATCCAAATAGTTCCCATTCAAATACATATATCAAAATCAACCAAAGTCGGTCGGATTGACTGCCACCTCTACTACTCCCAAGTCCCGTCTCCTGTGGGCCGGCTGGGGAGCTTCCATTGGTCTCATGACTTGAGAAATTGAGATGAGCGCCGTCAAGAAGCCGCACCCGGCGCGCGCGCGCGTGTTCGTTCCTCCCTCCGAGCTGAATGGACGAGCATTTCCGGCCGTTCAATCTGGTTCATGAAAACAGAAAAAGAAACGGCTGATGCATGCAAAACCGTAACGGCCGAGCCAAGTCAAACATGGCAATAATGGCATGCAAGCGAAAAAAGATGTTGATTCTGCGCGCGCGTTGGCTGCTGACAGACCGGTGAAAGTGAAACTAACCAATCGCACGTAGGAACCATGACCGATAGAAGAGCAGGTGACACTGTTACGTTCTACATACAGATCGAGAGGCAGCAGGACGCCTGGACGCCGCCGCCTCCATCTCTTCATTTCGCAAGGCGGCACGCCGACCGAGACAGATCGAGGCCGGGAGAAGTCGGTTGATCTGATCGTTGTTCGCCAGATTTGGTCGCCGTTCTCCTAGCGGGGAGATGGAGCTTGGCCCTGCGAATGGCGTGCGTAGAAGATGCAGATGGCGGCAGTGCAGTGCAAGCGAAGGGATTTCCCATCTTTGACCACGGCGCCGGGGCTGATCATATAAAAGAGCGTCTGCAGCCTCTCGCTCCTCCACTCGGATCCCCGGGTATCTCCATCTCCTCCTCTCCGGCCGGGATCTACATATAGCTACTGCTCATTCGTTGCATTTGCCTTTTTAATTTGTTCTCAATCAACTTCTGAAACAAATTAAACGACTGTACGTGATGCGATATAATACGGGAGGATTCAAGGAAATTTCAATATATTGGCCACAATAATCTGCACAGCTTTCAGCATAGAAATTTGACGAATTCAGAATGTACACTGTCTTTTTGAATTCAGTTTTCGTTTCTCATATGATGGTATGAATAATTTGTGACAGGGCATATGGCCGGGATCTGAGGCCTAGACGATAGGTCATCATAAACCCCGGATCGGAAGCCCTTTTCATTGATCCCCTTTGGGTCGGACATCGAACGTGTGACGTGTCTGTCCGAGATCGCCAGCGAGGCTCGACCAAGAGATGGCTTCGTCAGCCGACGCGGGTACTACCGAGAGGCTGGAGCGCCATGACTCCCTGTACGGCGACGCCGAGAAGGTCACCAACGGCAAGCACCACGGCTCTGTTAGCAGTAAAGTAGCACTCAAAATTGTTTTTGCTAGGGCCTTCCTGGCTCTAGTCTTTGTATCCCTTTATATAGAACATGAACTCAACAGAGCTATCGTTGGATACAGGTTGGCTCCAAGAGCATCTTCCTAGTGCAATACAAGTAAAGCTAGTCTAAAGCAAAAGCAAACTGTCTACTGCTACAAGTGTCCAAACTGTCTACTGATATAAATGTTCAAAAACTGGAAAAGACTGAAAAAACTAACAACTAAAGTGTAACAAACTAAAGTACACTGGAAGCCAAGGCTTATCTATCAATTCTCCTCCTAAGCCTTGCTTCAGCCACTCTTGGTGATCTTCTTGAGCCCGATCTTGCTTCTCATGGTTTCAAACTTGGTTCTTCCAAGTGACTTGGTGAGAATATCGGCAAGTTGCTCATTTGTGCCGATGTGATCGGCCTTGATGCTTCCTTCTTTCACGCAGTCTCTGATGAAGTGGAACTTGGTCCTTATGTGATAAGCCTTGACTTCTAGTGTACTTTAGTTTGTTACACTTTAGTTGTTAGTCTTTTCAGTCTTTTCCAGTTTTTGATATTTGTAGCAGTAGACAGTTTGGACACTTGTAGCAGTAGGCAGTTTGCTTTTGCTTTAGACTAGCTTTACTTGTACGGCACTAGGAAGATGCTCTTGGAGCCAACCTGTATCCAATGATAGCTCTGTTGAGCTCCTGTTCTATATAAAGGGATACAAAGACTAGAGGCAGGAAGGCCCTAGCAGAAACAATCCTGAGTCCTACATTACTAACAATTGGTATCGGAGCTCAGGTTGCTAGAGAGCCAAGAATACCACCTCTCCACTTCCCCAGCCATGTCTTCCTCAGCAGAGCGCGTAGCAGCGGCCGCCGGCAAGGCCAAGGCCGTGGCCATCGAGGATGGTGCATCTGTCGTCGGTGAGGGGGCGCAGGGCGACTCCAACACCCGGGCCGCGCGTCTGCTGGCTGCAGAGGCAGCAGCGGCGGCGGCGGTTCAGGCGGCGAGGCAGGCGGCGAGGACCGCGCAGGCGCTGCGAGCGGAGATCGCGGCGGAGGAGGAGGAGGAGCAGGTGGAGAAGGATGCCAGACGCTCTGAGAGCCCGCGCAATCGGAGGGATCGGCGCCGCTCTCTGTCCCCGCGCGACCGTAGGCGAGGCCGCGGCGGCGGGCGCCATGAGTCGCGGGACAGGGTGGTCTACCGCGACTCCGGCAGTAGCACGGCGTGACCGATGCTGGACAAGACCAACTACCATGAGTGGTCGCAGCTCATGAAGTTGCGGATGCAGGCGCGCGACATGTGGGGGGCCGTCGAGGGAGGTCCAGTCCAGTACCGCGACGACCGGCGGGCGCTCGAGGTGATCATGGCTGCTGTGCCCAAGGAGATGGGCATCCCGCTCATGGACAAGGCATCGGCAAAGGAGGTGTGGGACGCTATCGCTGCAGCAAGGATCGGCGTGGACAGGGTCCGACGGGCGACGCTGCAGCGACTTCACCGAGACTGGGAGAACATCGGCATCCAGCCCGATGAGCAAGTCGATGACTTTGCCATCCGGTTGTCCACTCTGCATCAGCAACTCGTCATCCACGTCGATCGGGACATCACTGAGGAGCGCGTGGTGGAGAAGTACCTTCGATCGGTACCGGCGAGGTACGCGCAGATCGTCGTCGCCATCGAGCAATTCCTCGAGGAGGTGACCGGGAGGCTCAAGGTGATGGATGAGTATGAGAAGCAAGCACCAATCGGGCCAATGGCCGTCGGAGGGAAGCTGATGTACACTGAGGAGCAGTGGAGAGAGCGCTGGAGGAAGGAAAAGAAGGGCGCCGCCGATGCCGATGGCTCTGCCGATACCGATGCATCGGCACTTAGGCAGCAGCGAGGTTGCGGAGGAAGGAACCATCGGGGCCGTGGCGGCGCGTGTGGCCGCGGAGAGATGGCGGCGGTGTTCGCGGTCCGGGTGACAATTGTGGGCCGAACACCTGCCTCAACTGTGGCTTGGAGGGCCACTGGACGCGCGATTGCCGATTGCCACGACGAGAGCGCGGCGGAGGCCGCGGCGGTGGAGGTAATCGTGGCGGCCGAGGAGGTGACCAAGGTGAAGGCCGCGGTGGCGGTGCTGGTGGATACGCTGGGCGTGCCCAGTACGCCGAGTGCGAAGGAGACGGCGGGTTGTTCATGGCGCACACGTTCGTCGAGCTAGACAAGGGTCCATCGGCATCGACAACTGCATCGGCATCGGCATCCGCTCCATCGGCAGCCTCTCTGGCTGCGCAAGAAGTCGCTCAAGAGGAGCCAAGGGCTCGAGCCTTCCTCGGTACCGATACCGATGAAGAAGAAGAGAAGATGGGAGGCAGGTATCTCGACAGCGGAGCAACGCACCACATGACGGGGCGTCGAGAGCTCTTTGCCGATTTGAATACCGATGTCCGCGGTACTGTGCGTTTCGAGGATGCGTCCAAGGTGGACATCCGCGGCATCGGCACCATCGTGTTCCAAGCCAAGACTGGCGAGCAGCGGATGTTGCAAGGCGTGTACTTCATCCCTGCCCTCAAGAACTTGATCATGAGCCTCGGGCAGTTGGACGAAGGCGGTTCCAAGGTGGAGATTACCGATGGCGTGCTGCGCATCTGGGATCGCAGTCGTCGCCTGCTTGCCAAGGTACATCGGCAACCTAACCGCATATACATCCTTCACTTGGAAGCTGTGCAGCCTTGCTGTCTCGCCATGCGCAAGGACGACAAGGCATGGCAGTGGCACGAGAGGCTCGGCCATCTGCACTTTGATGCACTACGACGCCTGAGCAGATGAGAAATGGCCCGTGTGATCCCCAAGATCGACCACGCAGAGCAGGTCTGCGACGTCTGCGTCACCACCAAGCAGAAGCGGCGATCTTTCCCATCGGCATCGGCATACCGTGCCCAGGAGCACTTGGAGTTGGTGCACGGCGACCTCTACGGGCCTGTGACACCACCGACATCGGCAGGCAACCGATACATCCTCCTACTGGTGGACGATGCCACCCGATTCATGTGAGCGGCGCTGCTGCCGACCAAGGATGCCGCTGGGGAGGCAATCAAGCACATCAAGGCTGCAGCAGAGGTGGAGAGTGGCAGCCAGCTCAAGGTTCTGCGTATCGATAACGGCGGCGAGTTCACCGTCGCCGAGTTCAGCCGCTACTGTGCCGATGAAGGTATCAAAAGGCACTTCAGTGCCCCTCACTCCCCTCAGCAGAATGGAGTTGTTGAGCGCAGGAATCAGACGGTAGTAGCCATAGCGCGAGCTCTGCTCAAGCAGCGCGGCCTTCCGGCAATATTTTGGGGTGAGGCAGTGATGACGGCGGTGCACCTCCTGAACTGTGCCTCGACGCGTGCACAGGAGGGCATCACACCCTACGAGGCATGGCATGGCCGATCGCCGACGCTGGGTCACCTCAAGGTGTTTGGTTGCGTCGCCTACACCAGACGCCTAACTCAGCTTCGCAAGTTGGATGACCGCGGCGAGGCCGGCGTATTCATCGGCTATGCGGAGGGTGCGAAGGGATACAAGGTCTACGATCCAGTGTCCCAGCGTGTGCGCATCAGCCGCGACGTCGTGTTCGACGAAGGCCGCGGCTGGGACTGGACATCGGCATCGGCAAACACATCGCAGAAGGAAGTAGCGACTTCACTGTCGAGTACCCCTGGGAAGAGGTGGTGCCTGGATCGGCATCACCATCGCCATCGGCACCGCGCTTCACTACACCAGAGCCGTCACAAGGTACCGCGCCATCGGCAACTCCTTCATCGGCAGCGGCACCATCGGCAACGGCTCCATCGGCAGCCGCACCATCGGCAGCGGCACCATCGGCAACGGCTCCATCGGCAGCGGCTACATCGGCAATGGCTCCATCGGCAGCGGCACCATCGGCGGCGACACTAGCAACGCCATCAGGAGCGACGCCATCAGCAACGAGCGGATCCAGTCCTCGGGTCGAGTACGTGACTCCCCCGGAGGACGATGAAGAAAGGGTCGACACCTATCATGGCAGTGAGCCACCGCACTACTGACGCATCACTAACCTCATCGGGATGAGGCCACTCCGCCGCTGGCTCAGAGACTGTTCGCCGAGCTAAACCTCTCCTGCCAAGAACCCAGTGTTCCATGACAGGAGCAAGCACATAAGGACCAAGTTCCACTTCATCAGAGACTGCGTGGGAGAAGGAAGCATCAAGGCCGATCACATCGGCACAAATGAGCAACTTGCCGATATTCTCATCAAGTCACTTGGAAGAACCAAGTTTGAAACCATAAGAAGCAAGATCGGGCTCAAGAAGATCACCAAGGGTGGCTGAAGCAAGGCTTAGGGGGAGAATTGATAGATAATCCTTGACTTCTAGTGTACTTTAGTTTGTTACACTTTAGTTGTTAGTCTTTTCAGTCTTTTCTAGTTTTTGAACATTTGTAGCAGTAGACAGTTTGGACACTTGTAGCAGTAGGCAGTTTGCTTTTGCTTTAGACTAGTTTTACTTGTACTGCACTAGAAAGATGCTCTTGGAGCCAACCTGTATCCAACGATAGCTCTGTTGAGCTCCTGTTCTATATAAAGGGATACAAAGACTAGAGACAGGAAGGCCCTAGCAGAAATAATCCTGAGTCCTACTTTACTAACAGGCTCCGGGGTCAGTTTAGTTATTAGTTTCAAAAGTACTACAGTACAGGACACTAGTATTGTTAGCTCATTTTCGTCATGCATGCACCTGTGTTCGATCTTATATATATGCTACCATTGATGCGTACGTACACGGTGCAGGACAGCTGGGCGCGCACGCTGATGCTGGCGTTCCAGAGCATCGGCGTGGTGTACGGCGACATCGGAACGTCGCCGCTGTACGTGTACTCGAGCACCTTCCCGGACGGCATCCGGCACCCTGACGACCTCATCGGCATCCTCTCGCTCATCCTCTACACCCTCATCCTCATCCCCATGCTCAAGTACGTCTTCGTCGTCCTCCACGCCAACGACAACGGTGACGGTGAGCTAGCTACCTACCTTGTGTTGTGTGCATGCTTCATTGACGATCGACATTGATAATCTTACTTGCATTATATTGATGAATGATGAATGATGATGTTCAACCGAAGATGATGATAACCGCATGCATGTCATGGATATGATGATCAGGAGGAACGTTTGCCCTCTACTCGCTCATCTCGCGGTACGCCAAGATCAGGATGATCCCAGACCAGCAGAGCGAGGACGCAACGGTCTCCAACTACAGGGTGGTGGCGCCCAGAAGCTCGCGGCAGCGGAGGGCGCAGTGGCTCAAGGAGAAGCTCGAGTCCAGCAACGCGGCCAAGATCGGTCTCTTCACCGTCACCATCCTCGGCACCTCCATGGTCATGGGGGACGGAACCTTGACGCCAGCAATCTCTGGTACATATATACCCGGCCCTAGCTAGCTCTTTTCATTTAATTGTGGGCTAATCCTAATCTGCTGCTGCTGATTTAACCGTTCGTTCGTTCCTTCTCTGCATGCAGTGCTCTCGGCAGTGAGTGGGATCAGGGAGAAAGCGCCCAACTTGAGCCAGTGTATGTATATTATTTTTTTTCTTATTAAAAAAATGATACGACTGGATGGCTAACCTCTCAATTAAACTTCGTGGCTTCTGTTGTCGTTTTTAATTTGCTACGTGCAGCTGACGTGGTGTGGATTTCGGTGGCCATACTGTTCCTTCTCTTCTCGGTGCAGCGCTTCGGCACCGACAAGGTGGGCTACTCCTTCGCGCCCATCATTTCCGTGTGGTTCGTCCTCATCGCGGGCACTGGGATGTACAACCTCGCCGTGCACGATGCCACCGTCCTCCGCGCCTTCAACCCCATGTACACTGTCGACTACTTCAGGAGGAACGGAAAGGAGGCCTGGGTCTCGCTTGGGGGTGTCGTCCTCTGCATCACGGGCACGGAGGCCATGTTTGCGGATCTCGGCCATTTTAACATAAGGGCCATTCAGGTACATATATACCAACAGCTAAGGCAGACAGATGGCCTATGAATTGATTTCAATTAATATCATGTCATGTTCATTTGCTTTCTGCAGATCACCTTCACATGTATCCTCTTCCCCTCGGTGGCGCTATGCTACATGGGTCAGGCGGCCTACCTGCGCAAATTCCCTGAAAACGTTGGCGACACCTTCTACAAATCCATCCCAGGTAGCATGTTCTGGCCGGTGTTCCTGGTGGCGATCCTGGCGGCCATCATCGCGAGCCAGGACATGCTTTCGGGCGCGTTCGCCATCCTGTCCAAGGCCCTCTCCCTGGGCTGCTTCCCACGTGTGGAGGTGGTGCACACCTCCAGCAAGTACGAGGGCCAGGTGTACCTCCCCGACGTGAACTTGCTGATCGGCGCCGCCAGCGTGGCCGTCACGCTGGGGTTCCAGACCACGGCCAACATCGGCAACGCCTACGGCATCTGCGTGCTCATCGTCTTCTCCATCACCACGCACCTGATGGCGGTGGTGATGCTGCTGGTGTGGCGCGCGCACCCGGCGCTGTCCGCCGTCTTCGGCCTTGCCGAGTTCCTCTACCTCTCCTCCGTGCTCTCCAAGTTCGCCGAGGGTGGCTACCTGCCCTTCTGCTTCTCGCTGGTGCTCATGGCGCTCATGGCGGCGTGGCACTACGTCCACGTCCTGCGCTACTGGTACGAGCTGGACCGCGCCGTGCTGGCGGCCGAGCTGGCGGCACTGCTGGCGCGCCACGACGTGCGCCGGGTGCCCGGCGTCGGCCTGCTCTACTCGGAGCTGGTCCAGGGGATCCCGCCCGTGTTCCCGCGCCTGGTGGACAAGATCCCCTCCGTGCACGCCGTCTTCGTCTTCGTCTCCATCAAGCACCTGCCCATCCCGCACGTGGCGCCGCCGGAGCGCTTCATCTTCTGCCGCGTTGGGCCCGTCACCCACCGCGTGTTCCGCTGCGTGGCCAGGTACGGGTACACGGACCCCATGGAGGGGCACCGGGAGTTCGCCGCCTTCCTGCTTGACCGCCTCAAGACGTTTGTCCAGGAGGAAACCGCCTTTGCTGCCGGCGGTTCATCGTCGGTGGCAGTAGTGGCGGAGGAGGAGCAGCGCTTCATCGACGCGGAGGCGGAGCGCGGGGTGGTGTACCTGATGGGGGAGGCCACGGTGACGGCAGCGGCCGGGTCGTCGCTGCTCAAACGGGTGGTGGTCAACAGCGTGTACGGCTTCCTATGGAAGAACCTCCGGGAGAGCCACAAGTAGCCCTGGGAATGGATCGTCTGAATCCACGGCCGAACGGAGGCTCCAACTCATGGGCCTATTTTTTTGGATTGCCTGTGGACTAGGTTCGAAAAGAGTCGAGTTGGATCGGACTGTATCTTACCAGGGCTGGATTCTAGACTGGGATCGAATCACGGCCTGTGGATCTTAAACGAGTCTCGACCCTTGGATCGGAGGCAGGGCCTTCACGGATCGTGGTACACACGACCGGCTCGTAGTCGTAGGATAGGAGTCGCCGCCGCCGCTCGCGTGAGCTCCTCATCCTGGTGCCATCGATCTGCCGTCGCCGTCCAAGACCCTCTCCGACAACGGGGCACGTCGAGGGGTCCTATAGCGCCGCCAGAGAGGGCGGCTGGCGGCGGGCGGCCTCTTCAACATCCTCATCACCAGATCTGAGGTTTCAGCTACTCCTTGCGCGGGCATGGCCTCTCCACCATCAGGACCGACCCAGTTATGGACGATTGCTCCCACGTTCTTAAATGGGGAACGAATCCTGCTGCTTGTTCTTGATCCCTTCCTGTCCTCTTCTTCTTGACAGATCGATTTGAGATGCGGTTGTGGTAGCTGCGCTGGAGATCTTGGCCTTCATTATCTTTGAACGTACCCAACAGCAAGGTGATTCAAGCTCGTGTTTTTGCAAGTTTCATGATTCAAGCTCGTGTTGGTGATTAGGGCAGAAATGATTGGACTGTTGTTGGGTCCATGTGGAAGTTTAGTCCTCTGGATTCATGCATCCTGTGATATATCATATATGTAGGTTGTATGTGTTTACAATAAACTCCTGATGACAGCATACTGTTTGTAGGAAGATCTAGCAGGTGCATTTGAATGTTTCAGTCATTTGATATTTTATTCTCTTTACCTAGTTTACATCATAATAATGTTGCTAATGAATCTAGCTGCTTGTTCTTGATCCCTTCCTGTCCTCTTCTTCTTTTTTCCAGAACTGGTATTATGGAGAGAGTTTCATCAGCAACAGCAGCAGCAGAACTTGAGGATGCTATTTCCACGGATCAGTCAGGCAGGTCAGGGAGAAAGAGAGCCAAAGTTTGGGCTTATGTTGACACAGAGTTAATTGATAGAGTGGAGAAAGTTGTCTGCAAATACTATAAACTTCAATTATCTTCTGTCTCAGGGAAAGGAACAACTCATATGAATAGGCATATTGGATATCACTGCCCTCATATAGCCCAAGTGGACAGAGATAGATTCTTAGCATCTTTGAAAAACACTTCTGACAGAGATAATTCTGTATTTGATCCTGTGGTATTCAGAGGTCTTATTGCAAAGTATTTTGTTCATGGTGAGGTTGCATTCCGAAAAGCAGATGACCCTACTTGGAAAGAGATGATAAACTATGCTCAACCTTCATTTCATGTGGTTGGTCGACAAACAGTTCGTGTAGATTGTATGATGTTGTACGAAGAAGAGAAATTGCAGCTACAAGATAAGATCACAGAGTTGAAGTCCCATGTCAGTTTAACTGCAGATTTGTGGTCATCTAACCAAAATTTGGGCTATCTAGGAGTGACAGCTCATTACATCGATGAAGAGTTTGAGCTCCAAAAGAAGATCGTTGCATTCAAGCAAATCTCCTACCCCCATAACTCATTTGTTGTGCAAGATGGGATAACTGCTTGCTTAATGGAGCGGGATTTGGTTGATCGTGTGTTCTCAGTGACTCTGGACAATGCAAGTGTCAACAATAGGGTCATTAGAGATTTGCGTGCCGCTCTAGGCCAACAGATGTTCTTCAAGGGTGAACATCTACATGTTAGATGTGCTGCTCATGTGCTCAATATAATAGTTCAAGCAGGATTGGAAGTCATTCCAGATGCAATCAAAAGGATAAGGGACGTTATCAAGGTTGCCACCTCTGCACCTTCACGACTACAAACATTCAACTCAATAGTTCAGACATTAGGTCTCAAAGGCAAGTCAGGGCTGGTTCTAGATGTTTCTCACCGTTGGAACTCTACATATGATATGTTGAATGAAGCTCTGAAGTACAAGGCAGCTTTGGATAGATTTGTAGCTGAGCAATTTCAGGATTGTCCTAGTGAACTTGACTGGAAGCATGCTGCATCACTTCATGAATTTCTAGAACAGTTCAGTGATGTCACAAAGGCATTTTCTGCAGATAGGCATCCAACAGCTCACCTGTTTCTGAAGATGATGATGGCAATCCGAGATGTATTGCTTGATGAGGCGTGGAATGCCACTGCACTGCTCAATGAATTGGCTGAAGCCATGTATAAAAAGTTTGAGAAGTACTGGGCTGCACCGAGTATGATACTTCTCATAGCTGCTATCCTAGATCCATCGATGAAAGCTGACTTTGTCAAGTTTTATTTCATGACTGTTGAGAGTGTAGAAGCAGAAGAGAAAATGAGAGAGCTCAGACAATATTTGAATCAATATTATCTAGAGTATGAGAGTATTATGAGAGTCATCGCCGGTCCTGTCTTCATTTCACATGAAGAGGAGGTATTAAGTCAGGGCGAATCGAGTTCTTCTGGACTTCGCGGCAAACAGCGTGTGGAGCTTGCATTTGCTCAGTTTTCTTCACAGAGCTTGAGGACTCGCTCAGAAAGATCTGAACTAGACATTTATTTGGATGATCCTAGAGTAGTTGTCAGAGCAGGAGAGAACTTCAATATTTTGGCATGGTGGAAAAAAAACACAGATGCCTATCATGTCTTGTCTTTGATGGCCAGAGACTTCCTATCTATTCCTGTAAGCACAGTCTCCTCAGAATCAGCTTTTAGTTGTGCTGGAAGAATACTTGGCAAAGATAGGACTTCTCTTTCTCCGGAAACTCTCAAAGCACTAGTATGTGCGAAGGACTGGCTATTTGGCTTGAATGACGCAGATGAAGGTAAATGTCATATTTGATACACATTGCAAAGCCGGTTATCTTGTCTTTGATGGTTTAATATGTTCATCTTGTTTCATTGCAGGCCAACCAATGACTGGACGACGAATGTTCGAGTCAGATGAAGAAGATGCTGATGTTTGAATCAGATGAAGCATCCGTGTCTGCACCTTTCTATTTGTCTGAATGGGCCTGCTTCTGCTTGTCTGAATGCCTTCTTTTTATTAGCCGTGGAAACCTACACCTGTGTTGATGTGAACTTTTCAATTTGTTAATTTCAAAGCTTGTGTACTGCATATATTTTTCTGCGAGCGCAGCTTGAACCTTTCTATTTGTCTTCATAGGTATCAATGCAAAGGAACAATTTAGAAAGCAGATCACTGAACTTTCAATGAAGCTTCAGCTGCATGGTGTTATGCTTGGCTTGTTGAGTCTTTTTTTTCATTAGCACCATCCTCAAAAGAAAATGTATAAATTATTGTCTAAATTTATCAAAGTCTCCGTTCACCAATATAAATAATGAAATGTGCAATCGCTCGGCCAGCCGGCGGCCATAAGGGCCGTAATAACCAGCGAGCTTGTGCGTACACACATAAAAAAGGATTGGGCCCTAAGGATCAGGCCCAAGGATTTAAATAGGATTGGATTGGAGCAGGATACAAATTGAAATGAACAGGACTGGATCGGACCATCCTTCTTAAAAAAGAGTTGGATCAGGATCAGGATCGTTGCTAACAAAATTAGGATTGGGTTAGGGTTTGGGCTGGATCACAATCCATTCCCAGGGCTAGCCACAAGGCGCTGTCCATCCCCAAGGACCAGCTGCTCAGGGTCGGCATCACCTACGAGATCTGAAAATCTCATCTCAGACATTTCTATTACGGCTATCTTGTTTTCCTTTTGTGCTATTATTAATCTGTTTCAATTCTGTTGTGCACATATATTTGCATGGGTAGTTCGTAATAGTTGTCTCTGTTGCAAATTGCCAAGATCGTCCATTCCATCTGCGATGCTGAAGTGCAAACACAAAATTCACTGCACACTCAAACATCATCGCTTCATTAATTGCAAACTGTCATGACGTCCTTTTCAGTTGTTGTCTTGCTGAAACTGTAATATACTATACCTCTGCTCTTGTCCTTTCTCTTGTCTGCTAATATTCAGAAGGATGCAGGCCTGAGCTGCAACTGTAAATCCACAATAAGCTGCTCAAGCAGCAGGATTCCAGCATAGGGCAGTCCGGATAACGGCTTTAATTTGGTGCTTTGTTTGTACCGTATTCGCCGAACCAACCAGGCCCTCCCTTCCCTATCACTAGACACTATGGTCTATTTGGAATACGAGAATGCAAAACAGAATGCAAAACAGAGGAAAGGAAGAAAAAAGACATAGGAATAAGGTAGAAATAAGGTAGAGTGAAAAGTGAAAAACTACGTAATTTCAAAATATAGAAATAAAAACTCTGAGGGCGTGTTTAGATTGTAGGATTTTTAGAGGATTTTTGGAGGGTGTCGTTCCTAAGGAAAGAAAGTAGGTAGATATTATAGAGTGCTGCCTAGGAATCCTCGGAGTCAGAGGAAGAAACGCAGGCTTGCACAGGCAGGCACAACTTGCTCCAAAGTGACTGATGACCAGACACACTTCCTAATGATTTGTTTCTTTTTTGGCAAACGCGTTCAAGAGGCGCATAAGCAGACGCGGAACCGACACAACCTAGATGCGCTACAGTACAGCTGCAGTTATAGCTGATATATATGTATTACATAGCACCATTCCAATTCCAACGGATGTCAGACTATCACGCAATGGCTAATGGCACAGTGATCAGCACAAAGAGGTCATAAGACCAAATCCTAACAATTAATGCAAACATATGCAACAGATTGACCTTGTTCGTCTAATCATTTTGGTGGTTGATAAGCTAAGCGAACAGTGTGTAGAGAACTTGAAGGAAGCATGTTATTCGACGTCCATGACATAAAGCTAGATGCCAAATCGGCCGGTACGGTGAACGGTCCATTTGACATACACTCTAGCCTCTTGTGGTAACACAACTTGTGCATTGGAAGACATGACGTAGAAGTGCATTGGAAGACATGACGTAAAAGAACTCTTCAAACCTCATACAACTCAGAAAACTCCAAATACTAAAATAGCAAGGGAAGATCTCACAATTGCACCGATGAGAGGAGAGGAGGTTGATGCCATTACCACGGCAAGGCCGGATATAAAAACTGCGTGTTAGGGTGCGCAGCGGAATCTGGCCCGACTCGCTATACCCACGAGTCGGCGCCCTCGGGTCCAGGTCCACCGGAGCCCACAACATACCAGGCCTCAGGCCTAACTCAACCCAAAAATATGTTGGGCTCCCCCACCATCAATTACCGATGTGGGACTAAACCCAATAATCTCGGCCCACAACATATCCAGGCCTCAGGCCTAACTCAACCCAAAAATATGTTGTGCTCCCCCACCATCAATTACCGATGTGGGACTAAACCCAATAATCTCCCCCGTCAACTAAACCCAATAATCTCCCCCGTCACACATCGGACCCAACTCTTCTTCCATCACACTACACCATGTGATCTCTTGTGCTCCCCCACCATCAATTACACTACGCCATGTGCCTCGTCACATGTGACCCTTGAGATTTAGGTTTTTCCAACCATGGGCTCCGCGATACCACTTGTTAGGGTATGCAGCGGAATCTGGCCCGGCTCGCTATACCCACAAGTCGGCGCTCTCGGGCGCGCAGGTCCACCGGAGCCCACAATATATCCAAGCCTCAGGCCTAACTCAACCCAAAAGACTAGCTTGATAGGTGAGGGCTGCCCCCGCCTTATATGTTGTGCTCACCCACCATCAATTATCGATGTGGGACTAAACCCAACACTGCGGCCTACGTTTGTCTCTCTCCCGGATCTCACCATTGGCAGGCATCCCGGCCCCCCTTTGTACCGACGAAACCGTCTCCTTCCTGCTCTTCACACAGATCGCCTCAATTTTATTCCCCCGGCTGATCGCGATCGACATCATGTCGAGAAAACAATGTTATCAATTTACCACCCAAACGATCCGTCTTGACGCTGACAAGCTAGTTTAATCCCCAGGGTTAAACATGACATGCATTACAGCTTCTCCTGTCGATGATTGCAAAGCATACAGATTTCTCAACTCTGTAAAAGATCAGCCAGCAGCAGAAATTACCATCTGCAGTTCACAGTAAAGGTATACGCTAATCAATTTATGTCATGTCTGGGGGTGGAAACAAAAAGTTACATGATAATATGCAACTGCCACGGCCAAATCCAGATTGTGCTAATCAAATCATGTTATACATGTATGTCATATGTCAAAATCATGCCAACAAATTAGCTATCACGTAAGTTACATGCTACTCAAATTATGTCATATCCAAAGTTCAAAAAAAGATTTACCACATCATATAGACCATGCATGCATCAATTGGATCTAGAAAAATATCTTTTTATATCCAAAATTTCTTATTTAGCAAATTTTACCAAACATAACATATATAGCGCCAGCATTGCAGTCCTTGATGCTGACTGGAAGTTAATCAACCATTTTCCTATTGTCTAATTGCAGCTGCTTCGTTCCGTTGTGCATAAATCACCACCATCCCCCTTCACCTTGCTGGCACCCTCTGCAACCAGTATACGGACCTCCAAGCAATGTCGCACACGTCGGAAGAAGAATCCCTCAACAACTTCCTGCAGCAGGCAAAGCTAGAAGCTTGCCCTAATGGGTCAAGCAAAGCTGACACAGCCATGCCTGTAGTGAAAAAGAGACGAGGCCATCCAGGAACTCTCGGTATATTGCTTCAACTTTTCAATTAGCACACTTGGTTTCTTAAAAGCATTTAACAACATCTCTTTTCAGATAATGTTAGTCATCATTACATAAACAATAAGTTTTTCATGCCTGATTTTTTTCCTTCAACCAAGATGGCATGATTACATGAATACACGTGCAAGTGCAATGTAATTAACTCATCACCTCAATGTTTAAAACAATTAGTGGTCTTTTCTCTTAGCTACAAACTTGTGAGAAACCAAATAAAGAAAGACCAAGCGACGGTAATAAAATTTTCTGCATCTCAGTAGAGACTCTATATATTGACCTACTACCCTTGTACACATGAGAATCCAGGTATACAAGAAAAGTGTTCTTGTGCAGTGTTGTTTTTGCTTTTTACTAAGGAGCTCATGAGATCATGGTTTATCTAATTACCTTAGATTATAGTTTTCGTCATGCTTTTTTTGTTTGGCCATTAGTATCAGCTCTATGCCTATCTCCGGTTCTCCACAATGCATACTTTTATTTGTTCAGACTCGTTCCCAACAAGATTTGAGATACATATAGATGGAACTAAAAGATTCTGAATAGATAGATAATCATCATAATAAATCGAACGTTGCACTTTAGAGCATTGATTCATGGACCTAAGTAGCAAAAGATAACTAGATTGTTCTATAGGACATAGCTATCAACATACGACCTGGTTACAAATGGAGCCATGGAGGTGATAAAAAGACAACTGGAATATGTGCACATTAGCATGTGAAAACCTAACATTGGTTCATGATATACCTTTGGCAGATCCTGATGTAGAAGTAGTGGCTTTGTCACCCAAGACACTCCTGGCAACAAACAGATACATATGTGAGGTCTGTCACAAGGGCTTCCAGAGAGACCAGAACCTCCAGCTCCATAGGAGAGGCCATAACCTACCATGGAAGCTGAAGCAGAGAAGCAGCGCTGAATCTAAGAAGAAAATGTATGTGTGTCCTGAGGTCACCTGCCCTCATCATGATGCAAGCCGAGCTCTAGGCGATCTCACAGGCATAAAGAAGCACTACTCCAGGAAACATGGGGAGAAGAAGTGGAAGTGTGACAGGTGTTCAAAGAAGTATGCTGTCCAGTCGGACTGGAAGGCTCACACGAAGATATGTGGCACAAAGGAGTACCGATGTGACTGTGGAACAATTTTTTCAAGGTATGTCTATGTTCTTTGTTCACAGTTCATTCTAGTCCAGTCTGTTGAAACAAATAAGTTTACCAATTTCCGTAGACGTCAAACTGTATCAACAACTGAAGTAATGAAATGTTGAATTCCTTGTGACATCTCCTTTAGCATTGCTGAATATATTATATACGACTTACGAGTATTTATATCTCCCACATCAACTTTGAAAATTTACCTTCAAATCCATTGTATATAATTGCAGAAAGGACAGCTTCATCACACATCGAGCCTTTTGTGATGCATTGGCTGAAGACAACTCCAGGGTTAACCATAGCCTTGCAACAATGGTGGGAAGTCTGCATGGTCAACAGCGGGATATGTTTTCACATGGAGTACCTACCTTCCCCACTTCACCACCTGATGTGATTGCAAACTTGTCTAGCAACGATCATAATTCAGATAGTCATCTGAGATCTCTGTGCCCTTATGCTCTCACCACAAGAAACACAGCATTGTTCTCCAACCAGATATCACCAAAGGATTCAGGCTTTCCACTTGATGGAAGTGCGTCGAGTTACCCTTATATGTCCATGAATTCTCCATACATGTCTGCTACTGCACTGCTTCAGAAAGCTGTAGAGATGGGTGCCAAGATCAGCCAGGATCCCATATCACCATTGCTCCTAAAAAGTTTCCCAAGTAATGTGACAACACCTAGTCCTAGAGATCACATGGACATATCTTCTGGAAGCCAGGAGACTCCCTCGGGAATTCAGCAACTAACAGTGTTGGCCTCAAGATAGCTGAAGATGAGGGCTCTTACATGAGTGGTCACAGTAACATTCTGATGAACACACCATGGGTGATAGTTACAGGCCTACCATAGTGCCCTTTATTGGACTAAGATCAGAGAAGGAGAGCTCTGGCATATTTCCTGGAAGCCAGACGCAACATTGCAGGCAGGAAAATATTTCAGGGGTAGGAGATGCTGGACTAACTGAGGACTTTCTAGGATTAGGAGGCAGTGGGAATTCGGAAATGAGTTCTAGGACTTACAATGCAGATGTGACAGCATCATTGAGCTATTCTGATGAGTAGTAGAAGCCACACGAACATATATATCTACTCTTAACATCAATCATCTCTAGATTCCATTGCACATTTAAGTTACTCTAGTAGTTCAGCTTCAACTAAGTTGTCCTTGGACATGGAGCAGCATTAGTCATTAAGCTAGTATTAACATGTGCCAGGCTGTAAAAGCCTTGTTCTGTACTTCTGTTAGGCTAAAAATGGGGATTACGAGATCATTTCTAGAGGGCAATTAGAAGGGTAGCTCAGTATCTTGTATGAGGCAGATTGACCATAAGGACAACTTTAAGAAATTTCTGTAGTTTCATTCAAAATATATCAATAAATACTTTGTGTTCTGTTGGAAAAGAAAAGTGGTAGGACATATGGATGGTGATTTTACTTCTCATTTGATGTTTTCCGGTTGATATTGAAAAATGTAGTAACCCCCAGCTCGATGCAGATTGTAGAACAATCCATTGTGCTCAACAATTTATTCCCTACTGTTATAGTAGAATAAAAACCATAGACAGTGGTGATCTTTTGAAGTAGCAAGCAACATATTTAGGCCCGTTTGATATAGCTCCTTCATTAGCTCCTAAAGTCATTTGGAGCCGTTTTGTGCAAAACGGGGTAAAACAAAATGGGTTCACCTGCCCTTAAATCATGATCTCAAGAGTGGAGCTAAATATAGTGGCTTCACATGGCTTCACTTAGATCTGGTGGGCCATGTAGAGTCATTTATCAAACGGTTTACCAAAACGGCTTTAGATCCACTAATGGAGCCGATGCCAAAATAATAACTTCACTGTTGAAGTGGAGCCGCGCCAATTAGAGCTATTGTACTCCTAATTTTATGCGACTTTAGTCATATGAATTTGGTGTATCCATCCCCCCCCCCCCACACACACACACAACTAGTGCGCTAATTCGGTAGGCATGCTCCAAATTATATGGGCCCTAGAGTAATTTGGCACTGTTGTTGCCTACTAATACTTTGATGTTTCCCACATGACTATAGTTTGCAAATGTACCAGTAAAGGAATCAATAAATCTGTGTGTACCGGATAGACTGCAAAATGTGTCAAATGTATTCCTAGAATTGAGAATACCCATACCATTCGCCTGAAAGTTCCATTGTTGTTGTAATAGGAGAAAAAAAAACAAAAACAACAAGTGAAGGCTTAGCTACCTAAGGCCTTGTTCGATTTTGATGGAATTGGTGGGTGTGATGTTGTAGCTCCTATTGACACAAATTGAGGCCCATTTGATCAACTACAGTATGCAAAATGTTGTCTATATGTTTGGTTACATGTCTATGAATTTATTATGGCAATCTGCAACTTTGAGGGTCTTCCTACAAGTGCACAAACTATACCAAAAGGGCATTCCTAGCTCCCTGTTTTTGTATGTGTTTGTTCTTCCCCTTTGAGGGTTGAGAGAGAGAGAGATTTGAGGGGAGAGGTTGATCTACCAAACCCATCCATTAGAGAATGAAATCACGGGGGATTTGGAGCCTCCCCCAACCTTGTTGGCTCCATCTATTGTATATTCATTTTCATAGTGGATTGCTTGCTCATCATCGCCCGTGGTTTTTTTCATAGGGGATTATATGTAAATCTTGGTGCCTACACTTCATTTGGTATTTATCTTGCCATTCTTATTGATTGCTTCCTATCTTGCTTGCTATTGTCTCATTTTGTCCAAGTTCATGGTGTATGGTTGAGTTTTTCACATATCAGGCACACATGGGTTCCACTACAAGAAAACCACACATTGACAACCGCTCTAAATATGTAGTCGTCGAGTGAGATATCACGTATGCCCAAGCCATATCCCGAAGGCCCGACGACCAAACTAATCCTCGTCGTTGTCAAGCCCATCCTTGTGGTTGTTAATTGTGCGGGATTTGCTAAATTTAGGTGTCTGAATTTTAGTTTTCTTTCAAGCGACAGTTATTGTATATGTTTTATCCTAAAATTATAGTTTTAGTTCGTTGCAATTTATGCAGACACAATCTATAATTTTTTATTTCAGAAATAAAAAAACCTGTTAGACACTATAAACCTGACAAAATCTTATATATGTTGGTACAAAAACAATTTAACAATTATAATTATTTCTATAGGAGAACAAGAACAAAAATTTAATATGTTATAACACAGACAAATAACAAATATAAAATTAACAACGAACTTATACTAGTTGGTGGTACATTAGTGTTGTCTGAAATCATCTTAAATTTCATGCATCTGAACTATAGGAAAAGTGTAAAATAAAGCGTGTTATTCTAAAAAAAAGAACCGTGCTGGAAAATAGCCACGTTCTATTCCCCGGAGTGGATCCGCTGAGATGGTTCTTGGCCCCGCCTCCTTCCATTCACCTCTTTCTGCCGTGGCCATGTCCAAGTCTGTCGGTGCCTCCTCCAGTGACTGTACATGCGCCTCTTGCCACGGTGGATGGACCCCATCCCCATCGTTGTGCCTCCTCTGTGGCTGTTCGCAGAATCCTTCGCTTACACCTCGCCGATGTCATTCACAGGTCAATTAATTCAAATTCCCATCTTAATACCCAACCTCTGATACTTCCTATTTATTCCCTGATCGCTCAGTTTAATTGTTGCGTACTTCCAGGAGTGATGGCGTTAGAGATTAATAGCATTATATTAGACTACAGCAGTATTTTTTTCTCGCGTGAACTTGCAAAGTTTTCATCGCATAGGTGTAGTGGAAGCAAATTCCTCTTAATTTACAAATCTTTTTTTGAAAAAAGTCACATGGGATGGGCTTGCTAATAAATATGTTCTATTCCAGCCTTACATGTGTCATAATCTCAAATGACACAGCTCTGGTGTATCATCCCTTCCACTTCTCACGTGTGCTCAGGCAACAATTTCTAATCTTACCACTGCCCTGGGCTATTAGACCAGTTAGTAGAGGCATTGAAATCCTCCAATGGTTTTGTATAACAGTTTGACTACTATTTTTGCACTGCTGAAGTACCAGAGAAATAGATACATCTGGATATATAGTTCATACTTCAGATGCACATCTGTGTAAGTTTAAAATTTAAGATCTTCTCTGAAACTGGTTCGCTAAATATCTCAAATACATTTACTCCATAACTGTTCCTGATCCTGTGCATTCTGCTCCAACAGCTAAGAGCCAGATTTGTGCATCGGAGTTAAATTACTCACCTTAGACTTGTTCTGAACTTCTGATTTGCTTCACATCTATATTCGTAGAACTTTAAAATTCTTGAACAGTATGGAAATATGGTTCGCAATTATGCAAATTTGACCACATTAGCTTCAATCCCATTAATCCTCAGTGTTCTCCCCTTCTAATGCTAATAACCTACAAGAAGATTGCTCAGAACCTAATAGTTTTTTTTTGTTTAACTTTCGACCGTTTCTTTTCTGTTCTGTGTTATTTGTCTCACATGCTTGTGCTAGCACTACATGGATGCAGCTCTTCATCGCCTCTAATAGTATGTAGCTGTTTGTCAGATGAATGCCGACGTAGATATTAAAGTAAGAGAAGGTAAAAAGATAACATGTCATTTGTGAAATAAGCGGCATTGCAAGTGAATGTTAATGAATTTTAATCTGCTAGTGTGTTTCCTATATGGAGTAGCATGTCTTTCTAATTGTCGCGCTCAACTATCTGGAGCAGTTTGAATTTTTTTTGTTTGACTCTGACCACAATAAGTCATTCCAGTGCACATCGCGAGTGAACATGTTAACTCATGGCTTACAGATGAATGCCGCACATCTATGGTATTAACCGGTTACTGTTTTGTTTGGGTCATGTATATTGTGAACATTGAAGTTCCTGCAGGCTTTTTGACAAGGCCAAGCTGTTGGAGGAAAATGTTGGAGAGTGCCTCCAGTTGAAGATTAGTATTTTTAGTTATAGCAGTATGTGTGGTGTTCAGATTGAAGCATAGCTTATTGCTGCTAGTTCTTTGTAATGTTACACTATTACAGAAACGGCAAACAGTGCCGGTTCAAAACCCCCCTTCAGTGGCGGTTTTTGAACCGGCACTATCACTTCGGCAGTGATGAGCTCATGCCATCACTGTCGGTTTGGCACCCCAACCGGCAGTTATATTATTTTTTAAAATTGCATTTTTTTAATTGTTTTATTTTTATTTGGGGTTTCTGGTTTAGAGTTTATGGTAGAGGTGATGGGGTGGGAGATCGTGGAGGTGTTTGCTATCGAACCATTTGATATCGATGTGAATTGAAGGTGGTTGTGGACTAGCGACAATACAAACCCATCACACATTTATAATAATTATTACAAAACATCCAAACAAAACTTAAAGTATCAAATTAATTATCGTATTACAATAGCCTTTCGAGACGGTCTTTTCCATAGTTCTTCTCGAAGTCCTTACTCTTCACAATGGATAGACATCCTTTTTTATACACTATATCGTCCAGAATAAGAGCTACTATCTCCTCTTGAAATCCTCTTATCTCAAAATCCACCAACCTATTGTGGCCCTGATCTTTGCGCTGTAAATTGATACAAGATGATATTGAGATGCACATACGTAAGATAAAATAATAGAATTAAAATACGACGCGTACGTACCATGCCATCTCCTATTCCTAGTTTTGCGCCAAAGTAGCAAAGCATTGCCCACATCACATAGAACCCGCATTCGTTGTTCCCCATTGGTTGATCTAGGGCTTTGACCTTCTTCATATACTCCACTCTGAATGGTTCTCTCCATTTCTTTTGCATCTTAGGCTCCACATTTCTCCAATCAGGTAACGCCTTCATTCTATGTGACAATGTAAATGAAGTGCGAAGGCTCAGGACATTATTAATTACAATATCATATGTGATTGAAAAGTGTGGTGATATTGGGTTCACTTACATATTTAGCACTTTGACTAGGGGTTCGATAAGTTTAAGTGGCCCACACCTCGATAGTTGAATTTTTAAGACTTATATCTACTAGGACGTAATGGTTGCTGCAATCACAAAATTCATGTTATTGAATGATATATCAAGAAAAAAACACTTAAGTAAGGGTCGAGAACACATACTCGCAATTGTAGGTTAGCAGTGCGTTTGTTTTGCCGACTGAGAACATTCTTTCAAACTCTATCTTCAAACTTGCTGAGACATACGGATCTTGGAGACCGGCTTTGCATGTTGTCTCATTTACATAGATGGGGTCCAAGAAGTCAAAATTGCTATTTCATTTTTTAAGGCAAAATTTTGCTACAGACTTGCAAAATAAACATGCATGGATATATTCAAATGCAGATCACATAGTTTATTATAACGTTGTTAGGGTATGATACTTACATAGTCCATAACATCATAATCTGCACATCCAGCGAGCGTCGTTGAAAGAGTTGAAAGAGGTCTTCATAATGAATAGTATGCACAACTTCTTCAGGATGATTAAAAATAAAACATGGAGGGATGCATACTTCAAAGGTTGCATTCTTGTCTTTGTTGTTGTTACTATCTATGATGTAATAATCATGCAACTGTCGCATGTTTGTTGGCAAATTTTTATACTCTTCTTGGCTGGCGACCATAGGCTTGCCTAGTTCAAACTTGTATGCAACTTTGGCCTTTTCAAAATCGGTTTTTTCAAAATAGAGATTCTCGGCATCCTCCATGCTTATGTTCAGGTCCAAGGCCAAGGTTTGTATCTCTACCTGCTGAAAGGTGTGTATTTCTCTAGCTCTTTCTTGGTTACCCGGATTTTTGCTTTGCCTTTCAAATTGGCTTTGTTTCTCAGGTATATAAGCCAATCGTTCATACAAGGCAAGTTTGACGGCCTTTTCTACAATCTGAGCTCGTAGAATATCGTCCTTAGTCGGCACTGGCTGCCGCCTTTTACTAGTCATCTTGGGATCTTTACCAACTGAAGCTGATGACCTCCTCTGTTGCAAAGTCGAACCTGATCTAGAGCTAGGCCGTCGAGATCCCAGTCCTGAGGACTTTGAAGCTGGTGGAGGAGGAGGAGGAGTCTTCTCCTTTGGCGGTGGAGAAGGAGTCTTCTCCTTTGGCGGTGGAGGAGGTGTCGGTGGATCTTGACGAGGAGAGAAACCTCTTGGCGGAGGCGACCGGGATGATTCACTGTCATCATCATCATCCGAAGTTGGCTGGTTATCTAGCTTGATGAAGCGTTTGCGCCAGGCGACATGAGTGCCCAAGTTGTGAACTAGACGCGGCCTATCTTCCTCCACTGGGAAATCAATATGTATATTATTGTACTTCTTGTCCAATATCTTATCAATGCTGACCCTGGCATACCCGAGTGGCACTGGCTTGCCATGAATGATGTTCTCTCCTCTAGGAAATGCTTGTCCGACCGCCACCTTATCTTTGGTCCACTGCTGACGGATGTACAACCTAACATTCACAGGTTCTTTGATGTCGTCCACCGGATGAGGAGCATTGACCTCTTCATCGTCAGGCATAGGGGTTGAGGCACAGCTACTGCGGCCCTTGCCGGGCACTGGGCTATTCAAAGCCGGGATTGCATGCGGCCCTTGACTCGAACACATGGTTTGCATAGCGCTCGCCACTTGAGCAGCTATCCGTGCTTCCATGCTCTGTTCTAGCTCCTCTCGCATCCTTTGGAACTCCTCTTCTCTTTGCGTTCTAGCCCTTGCCCGGCTCCTATAGGAAGCGGATTCACCTTCAAATGCTTTCTCCCAAGGAATTACCCCGGCTCCTCTAGTGCGACCGGGGTGCTCCTTGTTTCCAAGTGCTTGCGTGAGCACGTCATTTTCTCTATCCGACCTGCGGGCTCCTCTATGCACTTCCTCAGTGATCGTGGAAATCTTCTGGAGGAGATCGGTGACGGGTTCAGCCCTAGCGGAAAGGCTCTCATCAGGATTGTATTGTGCCCCCCTTGCGAGTAGGTAGTTCACTGATCTGGGCTGCCAATCGCTTGTCTGAGGCGTAACGCCCCTCTGCTCTAGTGCTTCGACTTGGGCATCCCAATCCGGAATCTTCCTTACGTACCCACGCGATCCTAGGCGGTGAAGATTATTTGACCTAAGCGAGTTTGCTTTGTTTCTTTCACTTGATGCCTTGGCCTCATCGGATAGCTTGTAAGCCTTGAACTCCTCCCAGAAGTCCCTCTGCTTGCTGAATTCACCTCCCGCAAAATTCGGTTCTTTTTCCTCCTTGATGAGCTTGTGCAACTTTCCCTAGAAATTCTTGAAGGAGTGACCCATGATTTCCTTGGCCCTCTTCTTGACTGTCGCTTCATCACAATCATTAGGGAAAGTGAAATACCCTCTGAGCTTGTTCCAAACTAGTTCCTTCTCAACTTCTGGAACCCTCCACGGGTCTTGCTCACTTCGATTCCACTTCCTGTATTTGATCGGGATGAAGTCCCTTACAAGTGCCCCGATGGTACTCTTGTATGGGCCCAATGCTTTAAGTGGCTCCACCGGCTCCCCTAGTTGATCGAACTGAGAGATGTGCCAGTGTATAGTTGTCTGAGGGAGCTTTGTTGCACCACGCTTAGTCCTTCTGGAACTCTCACCAGTACTTGGACCTTCCGGCGGAACCTGCTTCAAAATTTATAAATAAGTCCCCATCAAACTTTTTTGGCTATATCTACCGTGTTTTAGGTATGACCTAAGTTATTACCTCATCTCCTTGGCCCTCTTCTAGGTTTAGCATATGGCTAGGGCTCCAAGGTCTTTGATCCCCTTGCTGGTTGTCATCAGCTCCTTGGTCACGTTCAGCACCGCCACCACTAGTTCCTTGGTCATCGGCTTCGGTCGCAGGGCGACGGGTGGTGAATCGGCGCTTAATTGTCATGTTTCTGGCATAAGAAAATCCATATATACAAGCATAAGATGATGTCATATATACAAGCATATATGACATTTATACATCTATATCTCTTTCTCTATCTTTCTCTCTATCTTTATATCTCTCTATCTTTATATCTCTCTCTATCTATCTCTATCTATCTATCTTTATCTCTATCTTTGTCATGTATATATGATATGACATTTATACATCTATATCTCTTTCTCTATCTCTCAAGCATAGGATGACCTCAATATCTCTATCTCTATCTCGATCTATCCACAAATTTGAATCATCGTAGCCACAATATGAAAATTGCAAGCATAAGTATGAAAATTTGAATCAAACTATATAGATAAATCATGCTATACAAGTCTATAGATAGCTCATGGGTAGATAGATAGACTCAAGCATCTTTCTCTATCTATCTTTCTAAAGTCATGTATATATATTATATGAAATGTGCAAAGTCCTGTTATAAGTCATGCATCTCTCTATCCATAAAAAATTGAATCATGATATATATACAAGGATACAAGGATGACATACAAGTCTATCTATATATCTCTCTCTTTCTCTATCTCTCTATCTTTGCCATGTATATATGATATGACATTTATACATCTATATCTCTTTCTCTATCTCTCAAGCATAGGATGACATTTATATCTCTTTCTCTTTCTCTATCTCGATCTATCCACAGATTTGAATCATGGTAGCCACAATATGAATCATGCTACATATATATTAATATGAATATGAATATGAATCAAGCAATACCATAATCACTACATATCTCTCTATCTCTACCATAAGAATATGACATATATATGATTGTATCTATCTCTCTAACTCCCTATCTCTCTATCTCTATCTATCTATATATCTACAAGCATCAATATCAATATGTGACATGTATATATGAATCAATATATAAGCCTTTGAATCAAGCATATCTAAGTGAATCATATATACAAGCATATATTTCTCTCTATCTCTCTATCTAAGCTATCTTTCTCTATCTATATCTCTCTAATCAAGCATAGGATGATGACATATATAAGTTATCTATATTTATCTAAGCTATCTCCTTATTCCTCTCTCTCTTCCTCCTTCCTCCCTTCTTCTCGGTGGACCATCCTTCTCCTTCTCCCACCTCCTTCCTCCTTCTCCCTCCATCTTCCCTCTCCCCCTTCCACTTCTCTCCATGCATGCCAAGCAGCAACTAGCTAGTAGTCCTCACTATGGCATTTCGTCGAACACGTCACAGGCATGGCCATTGGAGCTCACCGTGGAGGTCGGGGGCCGGAATCCGAGCTTCTGCGTCGTCGCGGGGGAGGTCCTTGGTGGCGGCGAGGTCGGGCATCGAGGTGCTGCGAGGTCAGGGGAGGTCCTGCTGCGAGGTCGGGGGAGGTCGGGGGAGGTCGGGGGCGGCGGTGTCCTTCTGCGGTGGTGGCTGTGGGTGGCGGCGGCGCCGGCGGCGTCGGGCTGCAGCTGCGTCGGGCTACAGCGGCGCCGAGCTCGAGCGGGGGCGGGGAGGTCGCCGAGGTCGAGGGGCGACGTCGTCGTGCTCCGGTGAGCTCTCGGACGATGTCGAGAGTGGCTAAGTGCTGAATTGGCGCGCGTCTGAAAATTTCGGACGCGCACCAATTCTTTAAATAGGTTGGCTCATCACTGCTGGTTCCTATTACAAACCGGCAGTGATAGAGTACATCACTACCGGTTTGTAATAGGAACCGACAGTGATGAGGTCCCATCAGTGCCGATTCTTTTGAACCGACAGTGATGATGGCGCATCACTGCCGGTTGGTTATTCGAACCGACAGTGATAGAGGCACATCACTGCCGGTTCCTCTATAACCGGCAGTGATGTGTGTATTTTTTTAAATCTGTCTTTTGCTTTAGAATTCAAATTACTCCTGATTTTTTACTAGAACTTGAAAAACTCCAAACATAGAAGTTGCATAATTTTTAATTCTCTACAACTTTTGCTGAAGTAGCATATTCAAATTCTTTATAGTTTTTTAATTCCATTTTGAATTTGAATAAGGGTTTAAAATTCAATTACCCCCTTTGTAATTACTCCAAAAATTTGAATAGAAGTTGAAAATCTTCCAACATAGCTTTTGCTAGTTTTGAGGAGCTCTACATTATTTCTTATACACTCAAGGTCTAATTCTTCATAGTTTTTGAATTCCATTTTGAATTTGAATGAGGGTTTAAAATTCAATTACCCCCTTTGTAATTACTCCAAAAATTTGAATAGAAGTTGAAAATCTTCCAACATAGCTTTTGCTAGTTTTGAGGAGCTCTACATTAATGCTTATACACTCAAGGTCTAATTCTTCATAGTTTTGAATTCCTTTTGACATGGCATACATCAATCAACAACGTAGTACAACTCATCAATCTACAACTCCATATGATCTCAAATTCGATGCAAATTACTAAAACAACATTTCATTAAGGATTACATAGTTTATGATACTCTAACAATTCACGGTGTAGGCACGATGATGGCCTCATCATGATCACTCCGGAGGTAAGCAGGTTCGTCACCCTCTCCAAGGACATGTAGGGTAACGTCCGCCCCAAAAGGAGTCATTTCTTCATAACCTGTGTACTCTTCTTCGTCTATCACTCCGTCGACACCTACAATCTTCCTTTTGCCTTGCAATACTACATGTCGTCTTCCATTTGTATTGTTATCCCTTGCATAGAAGATTTGCAAAACATCCTTTGCAAGGACAAAGGGGTCATCTCTGTATGCGGTCTCGGATAGATCAACGGTAGTGAACCCATCCTTGTCGGTGTTGATTTCATTCAGCCGGACCCACAGACAATGGAAAAGAGCAACTTTCAACTGATGTCCATAGTCTAGCTCCCATATCTCATCTATGAAACCATAGTATGTTGCCACCACCGTGCCATACTCATCGTGAGCGTCGAAACGAACACCACTGTTTTGGTTCGTGCTCTTTCCGTCCTATTTTTTGTGTTAAATGTAAAACCATTTATTTGATATCCTTGGTACTTCATTAGCGTAGTCGAAGGTCCGGGGGCTAAGAGATCTAGCTGACATCTCGTCACCTTTCCTAGCCTTTGGCGTCGAAAACAGTCACCGAATTCCTCCTTATGTTTTTTCTCAAGCCAAGCCTGTGACCTCCCTATGTGCTTAATTTGCAGAAACTGCTTGTGCTCATCAATGTATGCCATCACACCATCGACCTATTGGAGAACAGCGAAGTATGCTTGTCTGAAGGAGACGACTTCGTCCATTTTGACAGCTTTCTCACCTATTGTTCCTTTGCCCCCTAGTCTTCCATCGTGATGAGATACTGGAACTCCAACCCGCTTGATGTCCAGATAATATGTGGAGAACTCAATAGCCTCCTCTATTGACCATCCTTCTACCATGCTCCCTTCTGGTCTGAATTTATTCCTAACATACCGCCTAAAAACTTTCATCAGCCTCTCGAAAGGAAACATCTGGTGTAGGTACATTGGGCCAAGGGCTTTTATTTGATCCACAAGATGAACAAGCAGATGCACTGAAATGTCAAAGTAAGTCGGTGGGAAATGCATCTCAAGCCTGCATATAATCTCGGCTATCTCCTGCTTCAGGTGGTCTAGCCTGCCCACTTCAATGACCTTTTCAGAGATCGCGTTAAAGAACGAACACAACTTTATGATTGGAGCGCGGACCTTGTCAGGGAGGATACCTCGCAGGGCAACTGGGAGCAACTGAGTCATTATGACATGACAGTCATGGGCCTTCATAGAACCATAGTTAAACTTAAGTTCTCTCATGTTAACTAGCCTCTTCGGGTTCCCACAGTAGCCACTCGGTACTTTGAGATCATTAAAGAAAGAAATAAGCATTTCTTTTTCCTCCTTTTTCAGTGTCCATGATGCCACTGGAAGTTTCAAGTGGCCATTCTCAAGAGTTACTGGGTGTAACTCCTTCCCGAGGCCCAGGTGTTGCATGTCCAAGCGTGTCGTGAGAGAATCCTTGCTTGTTCCCCCGGTGTTCATCAACGTGTTAAGTGTGTTACCGCACACGTTTTTAGTTATCTGCATTGGATCAAGACAATGACGTACACTCAAAAGTGGCCAATAAGGTAGTTTCCAGAAGATTGATTTTTTCTTCCAGATACTATCGGTTGGCGCTGCTACTGCCCCGTCCCCCTTCCCATGGACAACATTTGTGAGTTTGCTTAATTGTTGAAGCATCTGTTTCCCATCTCGATACTTTGGAGGTCCACGTTTCTCAGTAGTCCCATTAAAATCTTTTGTATTCCTACGGTAAGGGTGATCACGACATAGGAACCTACGGTGTCCCATGTAGACCATCTTCCTGTTCTCTGGTAGATGTGTAGCATCAGTCTCGTCCAAGCACTCGACACACCCAGTGTATCCTTTTGTCTTCTCTCCAGACAAGGAACCTCGCCCTGGTAGGTCGGTGATTGTAGCGATAAGTACAGCCTTTACCGTGACATGTTCTTTCTTGTACTCATCCCAAACATCCTTCACACCCGTCTCCCACATCTGTAGTAGTTCATCGATCACTAGTTCTAGAAGCACATCAATATCATTACCAGGTTGTTTTGGTCCTTGGATTAGTAATGGCATCTGGACGTATGACCGTTTCATACAAAGCCGGGTGGAAGGTTGTATATACATAGCGTCACTGGCCAAGTGCTATGATTGGTTCTCACCTGGTCAAACGGGTTCATCCCATCCGTGCTCAAAGCAAACCACAGATGTCTTACCTCTCCACCGATGTTCTTATAGAACATAATGTTGATAGTCCTCCAGTCTGAACCATCGGCGGGGTGCCTCATCATTGAATCTTTCTTTCGCTCTTCGCCGTACCAACGCAACAGCTTGGCCGACTTTTCATTTGCAAACAACCTATGCACTCGTGGAGCTATAGGAAAATACCACACAGACTTTACGGGCCCTCCTCTGGTCTTGCTTCCATCATTTGATGACCCTTGCTTGTATCGGAGAGTTTTACACTTGGGACATGCATCCAAGTCTTTGTATTTCTCTCCACGGTACAATATGTAGTCGTTGAAACACGCGTGGATTTTCTCAACCTCGAGGCCAATTGGGCAAATCATTTGCTTCGCAAGGTAAGTCTTTTCTGCTAACTCGGTATCCTTCGGGAACAGTTTATGTAGTATACCTAACAAGTTATCAAAGCCTTTATCACTTAATCCATTAGTTGATTTGAACTCCAATAGCATGATGTTGGTTTCTAGTTTGCTTATTGGGCAGCCCGGATACAATGGTGTTTTTGCATCCTTTCTCATCATCTCCAGTTTTTTCAACTATGAAGCACTAAGGAATCCCCCATGCACATCATGTAGAAGCTGTGAAATGCCATCATTTTCCTCTGTGTCATTAGCTAATGTATTCACAAACACATCATCATTGGTAGGCACATCTTCTGTGTAATCATGAACATGCAATAATGCTACACTAGGTATGAGCACATCATCATTAAGATTTTGACCAACCTCCCCATGCAAAGTCCAATTGTGTAGTTTCTCATGAACCCCCTTGTGATCAAGTGCAAACGTATATGCTCCACGTCGCCCCATTTTCTCGTATTCTTGCAGTCTTGGCATAGACAAAATACAAGATGTGAGTCCCCAGCATTGGCTCTAGCTCGCTTGATGAAATCGTCGATGCTCGTCAAGTACCGTGGGTCTGTATGTGATAGATCGTACATCCACCCTCGAGCCATGTTTGCACTGATAAAATAAGATGGGCAGAGCAGAGGAAACATAGGAACATATTAATAAGAGCATTTTTTTATCAATATTCTTCGATATAATTTGAATTTGGTCACGCTATAAAAATAAAGAGAACAAATAGATAACAATGGAAGCATGGAGTATTAAATGTAAGTATTAAATGCATGCATGGAGTATTAAATGTAAGTAATAAATACCGAATCTATTCCACATCCCATCAAATCTTTCATGCATGTATTGAGTATTAAATGTAAATAATAAATATAACTAATTACAATTTTTATCCATAATTTTTGAGACGAATCTTTTGAACCTAGCTACTCAATGATTATACAATAATTACCTAATAAAAACAAAGTGCTACAATTTTTCTAAATAATTTTGGATCTAAAAGCTACAAAAAATTGACACAAATTGCAACATCCCTGTTCTTGATCATGAAAACTAGCATAACTCTAACATAAATTGACACAATGTAAAGCAACAATTCTAAAGAATTATGCTTGTTACTAACCAAGAGTAAGAAGATATGAGGATCCAAGAGTGAAGAGGAGCAAAAAATGGAGATCAAGAAATCCACCAGCCGCAACAATGGAGAGAGAGAGAGCTCCTCACGCACTGTTCTGTACTATTGGGCAGAGGAGGGAGGGAGGAGATTGAAGCTTTATACTGTACACAACATCACTGCCGGTTCCAGCCACGAACCGGCAGTGAAACACCACATCACTGCCGGTTGGTGGCTTGAACCGGCAGTGATAGGGCCGAGAGGCATCACTGCCGGTTCAAACAACGAACCGGCAGTGATGTTGTGTTTCACTGCCGGTTCAACGCCTGCCCCCAATAATTGGGGGTCTGTCAGAGCCTGAACCGGTAGTGATGAGGCATCACTGCCAGCCTAAACAAAACCGACAGTGATGGACCGACAGTGATTGCCATTTCTGTAGTAGTGTTAGAAAGGTCAAATTAGGCATTGTTAGTTTCATGGTTAGTTGATTTTTTTCTATTTTTTTACAAAGGTGTGTCGTATGTGTGGACAAATTGGATAAATAATAATTGCTTGATCTTGCAAGTTTATTAACTGTATTTTCTTTTCAATTAAAAATATGTCATTGTATATGGTGTCAAGTGGTGGCTAGTGTAAATAAGTAGCTAATGTGAAAAAACATCAATATAAATGTGGTCTAAAATAGTATTGTACAAAACATGTGGTCGTTATTACTAAAACATGGTCGTTAGTCCTCATGACAAATGGTGTAAAAAAAATATTAACGATGAAAAATGGGGTCTAGTATCAAAGACCACATATTGTTTGGTCAGATTTGGAGCTTTTAACGACCATGGTTTGTGGTCATTTATAACCTTTAATGACCACATTTAGACTTCTAACGACCACATATCCGGTCGTTAATAGAACTTTTCATGTAGTGTTCTTTGATATGTTGATGATGGGGATTGATGTGCTATCGGTAGTATTTACTCTAGCAATATCAATTAGCATATTCGCGTATAGGAAATCAGATGGGTAGCACAAAAGACACAAGGATTATATTAGTTTAGGAACGTGGTACCCTTACTACTACAGAAATTTCATCATTGCCGGTTCCAGACTCTCCATTCACCACCGATTTTGGCCCTCGTTGGTAAAAGTCGTTGGTTATAGTCAGTGTCGATCACCGCTGGTTCTGAACCGTCTATGGTGTTCTGCGTTTCTGCCAATCTAGATACCTAGCCAACGGTGTATTTGGGAACACCTACAATGGTATGGTGTACCATCCGGCGGTGATAATGGGGATATCAACGATGATCTTGCATACCATCCGGTAGTGATGATGGGAACATTAATGTTGTTCCAACGTACCATCCAGTGGTGACGATGGAAACATCCATGCTGAACCAGCATACCGTTGATGGTCACTATAGCTAAAAAAACCATTAGCTTTACCTACTTTTATCCTGAAAATCAAACATCAATATAGGATTAGAGGCTTAACTAAAGAATTCCATAAATCTTGGTGAATATTTGCATGCAAGTGAATTTAGCTATTCTACGAGCCAATTTGGGCAATAACACGTGTAGTAATTTGTGATCCATGACGGACTCAACCAAAAAGGGCTTCAAGACCATAATTCAAGACATACTGCCAAAGATTAGGGTGAGACATAGAGGGGTCGGCCAACCTATGGGCCACTCCTGTTAGCTCCTGCTTCTACATGAAATTTCCACCGTCTTTGAGGATCAATCTCCAATGTCCTTCCATGTCGGTTTGAATCAAGGGACGAGGTGAAGTCGTGACACGGTCCGATGACGTGGTACTGACTTGCCTCCTACTCCATCTCCCCTATAAAAGGATCCCCAGAACCCCTTGGGGAAGGCATCCTCAGTCATCCAAATTCATTGCATGGAGGATCCATTGAGAGAAGAGAAGAAGCTCTTAGAATTCAGATTCCAAAAGTATAGATAGTTGAGTGATTTAAATAGAGTTGGGCTGTTGCTCGCGATTCTGGACTTGTCTCTAGAGAATTGGTATAAACATTGTATCCCACATATTTCATATCTGTTGTGACTTTAATATTATTATATATCATGTTTCTATTTGACATGTTATTAGCATGCTCTAAGTATGTATTTAATATAGTTATGATTGGTTTGTACTATCTAAAAAAATGAATTTAAAAATTTGAGAATTTCAAACAGAATTCTGAAACCACCAACGATTTCAAATTAAAAAGTTATAAACTACAAAGTTATAGATCTCATTAAGATCTAAGGCTTTGATATAACCTTTGTTTTTATCTGACTATGTTTGAACTATAAATTTTATTATTTTGTAGCATGGTTATAACCATCGTATTTTACAACAACCTGACAGTGAAAATTGGTTTAATTCACGGCTGGTTCATATGGCATGTCAATAATGATGAGAACCCATCATTAGTGACAATTGGTAATGCAAACCGGCTATGATGATAGATTATCACTGCTAGTTAGTAATACAAATGGACTGATAATTATCACCACTAATTTTAATATAATTAGCTACTATTCATAATATGAACCGACAGTAATATACCATTTCTATAGTAGTGAGTGGTCTAGATCCGGACATGGCTGGCAGCAGCCATTGAACCTAGTTTTTTTTATTTGTTTTCACCGCCGGATCTTGAACCTGCACTGACGAAAGATGAAACCAATGATGATGGCGGTATTCGAGCTAGGGGTGAAAAGAGCAGTCCTAGTGGTAGAAACTAGGCACTGTTTCCATAATAGCCACGTCATCAAGAAATCATGTATGAAAACTATACCACACAGTGGACGTGTCTTTCCCTAATAAATATTGCTATTTTTTTCCTTTCTTTATCTCCATCATCTCTCTCCTCAACCCATGTATAGCAAGCTCGCGTATGAAATTTGAGAGCGTCCTGAGTCGTGACCAGCACATGGGATTTGAGTAGGAGAGCATAGCAAAGCCGCATGCAGCCAAAAGGGATTTGGAGGAGGCCTGTTGTTGGTGCAGGAGTAGCAGGTCTCGCTCCTAGATATCGTTGTTGCTGTCAGCATCCCCACGCACGGCGCCAGCATGGGAGGCACGGGTGATGGGGGAAATGCAGCCCCACATCCACTTGTGACCACAAGTGTTATCATCACCGTGGCCAGCCTCAGCATCAACGGAGGCAGCAACTGCGACCTGCGCGGAGGAGCCTCTCCATGGAGGACCGTGTGCTCGTGCTCGTGGAGCTCCACCTCAACTGGAGAGCCAGAGCGACATGGCCGAGCGTGGCCGGCGCAGGCGGTCACGGGGGTGCGGCCGGCGTGGGTGAGCAGGTCGTGTGGTTGGACGCAGCCACGTGGCCGATCACATGCAGGCCCGTAGTTAGAAACAGGTGGTTTATTCCCAATGTTGTTTTGATCGGGTTTTTTTTCATGCCTTGGGTGTAGGGTAGACATCGTTTCTCCACCAAGAAACAATTTCTTCAGCTTTCCTTCTCTTTCCTCATTGATTGGACTGTCATGTCAGCACTTTGACTACATGACATCTTATTTAATAGGGGTCGAAACCAATATAAATGCTCATTAAGACTGCCCTAATATCTTTGTCGTAGTTATTACTCCCTCGTCCCTAAAAGAATCAATTCCTAGAATCCGTACCGGTCAAACTTTTTTAACTTTGACTAACTTTATAGAAAAATATAGCAACATGTATGACTTAAAATAAGCACTATGTGAAAGTATGTTCTATGATAAATCTAATGATACTAGTTTGATACTATAACTTCTAATAGTTTTTTTTAGAAATTTAGTTAAAGTTTAACTTAGGACAACTCCAGAAATCTATTCTTCTAAGGACGGAGGGAGTATATCTGGTTTTCCGCTAGGGGAACAAACGAGGTAAACGCTTCATTTTTTTCATTCGGAAACACATTGTTGTGTGTTTTATTTGGTTGATCCGTCAATGGTCCAATAGTCTAATCACAAACCACATGTCGCTAGCTGTGCTTGGTTAACAAAAGGTTCAATAGTGTATTTGTTTGGCACACCGCACAGTTCTGGAACTTGGAAGACAAAACCTGCACATGTTTGGTAGGGAGAGGTACCGCAGGTTGAAGTCCACTGGTGGTTAACAAATATATATAAACGTGGACGGTTGCATGCTGACCGTCGGTGTCGCAGCACTTCTGGATGTACATGCGCCCCTAGGCATAACCCAATAACGCTCCATCGATCATGGTGGCTAGCTAAAAGTGTTCAAACATTTTGTTTGAAAATACGTCTTTGCATTGAAGATAAATAACAGGAGCATGTTCTATGTAGCACATGGACATTACAACAGATTTTTCGAGCATTTTTTAAAAAAAAAATTGTCGGCTCAAATGTTAGAGTTCTACGATGACCTAACTCATCAGATAATTCTAGACATCAACTCTTATTTCATTATCCATACAAATTGCACATTATACATAGTCGAGCTAAAGATTAGAGACATTGAAACCAGATGCATTTTAGACGCTCATGTCGCACCCATAGGTGGCTCGGGCCATCTCAACCTTTGACGCCACGCATCCCTTGAGACCATCCCCTCATCAGTCACCACTAGATCTGGAGCCAGCCTTCTTCTCTCCTCTCATCATGGTGTACTCATGGTGGTAGAAATCTTTGCCAACGATGCTTGCAATGCTTGGCTTCCCTAGGCTAGATCGAGTTAAAGATTTAATAGATCAATAATGGTTGACTCTGATTGATAGTCAAATGGAATGCTTGTCAGTCAACGATGGCTATCTCTGATTGGTCATGGTCGTTCTAGCCCTCAACTAACCTAATTTGATGCAATGGCAATCAAGGTCCAACCTATGAGGCACTAGTGCTCCCCAAGCTAGGCTTGGTAGTTGGTGGCAAGCTAGCTGTTGACACCGTATTTTGGGATGACCGGATACGTGCTCATGGGCCTCCTGACAGTCCTTCGGAGAAATGCATTTTAGATGGACCCGAAAGATCGACTAAGGAAAGATAAGATCACAGGAAGATTTTTTCGGCCGACTGCAACACAGCATGTGCGGCAGTCTGGGCGCAAGAATGGATTGAAGCCCAAGTCATGTTTGTTTCCGTATTTTTAGGACTTGTGCAATGGGCGGTTAGGGTATATGTTATAATCTATAAATAGCAAGGCTCAGGGAATGAGAAGACATACAATCAATCAAATACACAACTTAGTTTCTTCCGGCCACCGGCCAACCCTAGGAGTAGGAGTAGAGTAGATTTCGGTGAACCTTCGACGAACCGGGCTACATTGACCAGATCAACCTCCTGTTTGCTTGTAAGTCTAGCCTTGGTTCATGTCTTGTTTGTACGACTATATTGTGTAACTCGTGCAAACTCGGTATGAGCTAGTTATCGGTTTGAATCTATTGTTCATGGGGCTGCATTGCTTCAATCTCACATGAATCGTGACTTCAAACTAGTTATCAGCTCTATTAGATTGACGATCTAATAGATTCATTAAGTTATTGATATTGTCTGTTATGCATTGTTTAGTCTATTGCTATAATATTTTGCCCAATCTCAACTAATGGATTGGTCTATGCTTTATTTTTCATCTAGATCTATTGTCTAATGTTTTTACTCTTATACTTATCGAGGCAGTAGATCTAAGATCCTATCGGCTAATCCCTTGGTTGAGGTTGTCACATGTTGCGGGTTCGAGACATACGTCTGGTCGTTAGATTGGTTTGAGAGTGGTTGGATC